>CM061062.1:141859192-142459192 GCA_030762895.1 Sophora flavescens
TATGAATTTTATTAAAGTCGTTTCATTAGTTAATTTTTTCACTCTTTAATGATTGGACTACTATAGATTTTGACGCTTGTATTGAATTGAAGAGCCTATCTAGATAGTCTCTTCGGGATTGTCACGTTGTTACCATAGCGACCTACTTTTTCCACTGGACACGTTCTATTCCCAAGGTGAAGTGATCCATATTTCTTCCTCTTCTCCTAATCCTCCTCTATCTGCAGTCAACCTTTCACATTTGAATCCTTCTTTCTAGGAATATTAGAAAAGGCCGTCAAACCATTGTTTTACAAAACCTTTGCCTGACCTTTAAATATGACAACATATGAGACACCCGTTGTGCCCCTTTGTTCCATTAACTTACAACCTTATTAATTAAATCCCCAATGCGCGCATAACGTGAAAATGCGTAAAACTAAAAACCTAAGTTAATGAGCATATAACTCTGATTAATTAAAAAACAACACACCATACTTATGTTTATCCATCACCCACAGATCTTATAAACTTATTACAAAACATTGTTGATGATATCTTCTCAGCAGGATCCCTCAGAGACATATACTTAATAAAAGTTATACTCAGTGAACATATAAAATACTTATTAGACACACGACCATACTATACTATATTCCCATCATCATTGGTTACCGTTCACTTCTCGTATAAAAACACGGTTCCATAGGGGAGTTCCATATAATCTCCTCCTCATTCCCGCGTGCCCACATGGTCTTCTCGTGCGATCCCATGATAAAATAATAAAAAAACACACAAACAGATATAGGGGGATAAGAAACATTTTTATCATCATAAGTGGAAAAGAATCATAGCATATTATCGGTAATCGTCACGAAATCAACACAGAACTAACCAATCATCCTCGAAACTAAGATATTATCCTCTACCCTAATCTCATACAACTAAACTTTATCTTGACATGACCATCTCTATTCCTATCACATAAGTCGTTAGTCGAGAATGGTCGATGCAATAACTGGGAATGCATGAAAGGCTAAACAATTATTAGTCTAAAATGGTCCAATGCCAAGAATATACGAAATCATCAAGGAGTATCGAGTCGAACGCAGTCCAATGCAAGAACCTCGAACGCGTCAAGAACTAAAAAAAAATTTACGGTAGTCTACCTCGGCATCCACATCGTAGGGTACTCACCCTCAATACTCGGATATCCCAAAATAGGATATCACGACTTCGTGTTCTACTTGTAGCATACTGTTTTCTTAATGCTTCGTAGTGATAAATACATATTAATATGTATTTATTTTTGAAAAAATCCAGATAATGATTTTAAATAAATTAAAATCATTTTCTTGTCATTGTTTATCATATGAAGTCACGGTTAAATTTTCGATTGAAAATTCGGATGAAAGCGGCTGCGTATTCCTTCCTAGTACAAGTTCACACGAGGAAAACCTAATTTAGACACGTGAATGAAACGATTAGTGTTTTTATGATGTTTTGTAGGATATTGGAAATTTTCAAAAATTTGAGTTCGGAAATAAAATAAAATATTTATTACGGCCAAAATACAATGGAAACTTGAACCCGGTTATACAATGGAGAAGAATAGGAGACATAAAAGGCTTGAGGTGAGATGAGTGAGTGAGGTGACTCACTAGAGGTGTGCCCTAAGCTACCTCATAAAAAGTGGTCATGATGACACTTTTGAAATATAACATATTATATTCTAAAACCCATTTTTCTCTCTCTTCTCAAATCAAACAAGGCACAAGATCAAAACTTACCCTCCAAGCTCATTCTCTCCTCAATTTAGGTGCCTCTCACGCCCTATATAAATACCCATTTCATTTCTTCCTTCATCACTTTCTTACTTCTTCCTTTCTCTTCTAACTTCTAAACATTTAAAGCTTTCATTTTTACTTCGTCTTTTACTTCAAGTTCTTCATCAAAGTTCTTCCTAACACTAAGGGTAATACTCTCGTGTAAATCTTTTTTACAAGTTTCTTCTTTTATTTCATAGTTTCACTTTATGTGTCCTATATGTGCTTTAAACTTCCAAAATATCTCTAAAATGGTAGAAAACTCCTTTTGAGTTGAAACCAAATTCTATAGTCTTCTATTTACTTGTATTCTATCATACTACGAGTTTGTGTAAAACAAAAATTTCTAACTCACTTTTTCTATGATGGCCAAATCTACCCCTTAATGGCCTGGATGTTTTGTTTTTCATTTTCCAATATGAAAATGGACTTGAGCTCCTTAATACATTTGGATGCTAAGTCTAAGAGATTGGAAAGTTTAAATATTTCTAGCTTGTTTATCTATAAGTGGTTGTGAACTTAGGATGTTTTGTTTTCGTTTTCCAATATGATCATGGACTTGAGCTCGTTAATACATTTGGATGCTAAGTCTAAGAGATTGGAAGTTTAAAGATTTCTAGCTTGTTTATCCTATGATGGTTGTGAACCTAGGATGTTTTGTTTCTCACTTTCCAATATGATCATGGACTTGAGCTCCTTAATACATTTGGATGCTAAGTCTAGAGATTGGAAAGTTTAAGATTTCTAGCTTGTTTATCCTATGATGGTTGTGAACCTAGGATGTTTTGTTTTAATTTTCCAATATGATCATGGATTTGAGCTCCTTAATACATTTGGATGCTAAGTCTAAGAGATTGAAAAGTTTAAAGATTTCTAGCCTATTTATCCTATGATGGCCGAACCCGGTGGTTGTGGACCTAGGATGCTTTATTTCAACTTTCCAAATATGATCATGAGTTTAGACTTCTTGGTATCTTTTAACTCTAAATCTAAGATCTTAGAAGGGTTGGAAATTTCTAGACCTACTTATGCTAAAGAGGCCGAAACCTAAGCATGGATTTAGTTGGATTTTTGTTCTATCTTTGTAAAGTGAACCTTGGTTTGAACTCCTAACAACTTAAGGATCATTAATCCATGAGTTGTGTTCTTTGTTTAAAAACCTCTAACCTATTTTATGCCATGGCTGAACCTATACCCTCTTGGTTTAGTGTTCTTGGTTAACTTTTTAACTTGTGGTATTGTGTTCATAAACCTGGACATTCATGCGAAGTGAGCAAGGACGTTCGTGGTTCGACATTCAAACAACAAGCACTTTAACCTTAACCAAAGGTAAGGGGAGCTTGCCCAAAGGATACTCAATAACCGTGTGCATGTGTGTATGAATTATTTGATTTATCTGGATCGTGTTATAATATTGGAATCAATGTTTGAATGATTTATATACTTGAACTGTTGGTAATTAGCCTCGATGTTGATTTCTTACTTGATTATTTACTTGATCAAGTATGATGAATCATATATTTCATGGTCTGTTATTAATTGTTATATTGTTGATGATATTATATTTATGTCGGAAGAAGCGACAATCGCTGTGCTCAAATAACTATGAGAATAAATTCCTTAATAAGCTTTATGAGATCCTGAAACAAAGATATTTCTTTTAGAAGTTTTATTTGATTAAAGGAGTATGATTTGGAAACAAAATATTCAAGTAATGTATTTATTTTGATAGATGAGATTTTTAGAACATGTGTTGAAATATTTTTAAGTTAAAGGAAAGCTACCTTCTCATGAATAAGAATTTTACACAAGAGAATATCTTTTAGAGACGTGTGTTTTATGAAAGAAAAACCTTTGAGGAAATATTTGACTTTATTCTATTTAGAAATGATTTTAAGAAAAAGATTTGATGAAGTGTTAAAGTGTTTTGGAAAAACGAAAGGATTTCAAAAGAAAGTAGTTTTCCTATAAATGTTTTATAAATGATTTTCTCAAGGAAAGGATTTCCTACTAAATGCTTTGAAACTATTCCTGTAACTTGGATAGGTTACTGAGGTTTTATTTTGGTATTTTTGTTTCACCGAACGAAAAGTAAGAATATGTGGAAATCAAATCTAGTTCGCGAGACTTCGCTTCTAGTATTCTATAATGTGCATGTTGATCTTTGACCCGTGTCAAGTATTGTGGACCGAGAGTCCTAATCATGGTGTTATGGACTAAGAGTCCTAATCATGTTGAAACAAAACATGGGTAAAATTGTAAGAAGTTTTCTATAACCACAAGCCCAAGACTGGTGCATCGGTCTAAGGCGTGGTGATTGAGCACTCGGACTGCGTGTCCCGTGTTGATGTTGAATAATTTCAAATGATGAAAATTATGGAAAGTCATTAGCTTCTGAGCCGGCAACAAAATGAGAATGAACACCAAGAAAATATTGAGAACAAAAATGTTTTACATTTGCATTTATGGCAGACGTGCCCGACGTGGTTTAACGTGAGACCTTAATAGAAAGGGTATCATGTGACAATGTATTATCGTTGTTCTCAAAAGGGACAATGAGACGATGTATTATCATTGTTATTAAAAGGGACAATGAGACGATGTACGTGTGTCGTTGTGCCTAAATGGACAATGAGACGATGTACATATCGTTGTGCTTAAATGGACAATGAGACGATGTATTATCGTTGTGCTTAGCTAGTCAATGAGATGATGTATCGAGCCTGATCAACTCATTCTGAGGATGTTGGGATCTCCGGAGATTAAGCTTTAGAGCCTGAATATTGAAGTGTCATGCATAATCTTCATAAAAGTCGATTGTCTGCAGTGTATGAAACCCATTTATATAATACTTGTTGATTCATCTATATTAATATTTGGTAATTGTTAATATGTTGATGTGATGCATGTATCGTGCATATGGTTATTGTGTCCAATCCATATATTGGTGTCTCACCTTACAAATATATCAGATTTCTTTTGGTTTTGCTGTTGTACCTTGGTACTCTAGTACTGATGGTGTAGAGAAGTCTTCCTAAGTAGCTCGAAGACTTAGTTTTAAATGGTTGAAGGAGTATTCTGATTGGGGGATGGCCACAGGGGGTCTCTCCAATGAATATTTGATAGAGTGACCAGCTTATGAGTCTAGGTTGGGTCGTATATCCAAAGAGGGTCGGTAAATGTAGTGTTATATGTACCATTCTAGTAGTTTACGCTTTTCCTTCGAATTTTGAAACTTTTGAGAGATGTTGAACGTCGTGGCGACTTTGTTCCAAATGCGCCTTTGCTGTTTAAATGTATGTATTTTGGTTTCAGAGTTATCCATAGAAGAAAAAAAATTTTATACCCCAATTTTCTAACTTGAAAGAAAATAATTTCCCCGAAAAACAACCAAAGAAACTATCTTTTAATTTAAATCCATGTGTTACGCAAAGAATGCCTAGTGGGGTGTTACACCACTCGCACGGATGTGAATAACAATACATCTATATGAATCTCACCAACCCACATTAATAACATCCTAGTGCCTTAACCTTCCATCAAAGCCTTAACACATATTCTACGTCACACTTCCTCTTTAAAATAATTAGTTTAGGCTAGGCACCTCTAAGTCACCATTATCCTCACACCCAAACCAACAATTATCTCTCGAACAATATATATATCTTTG
Organism: Sophora flavescens; assembly: GCA_030762895.1. Lineage (NCBI taxonomy): Eukaryota > Viridiplantae > Streptophyta > Magnoliopsida > Fabales > Fabaceae > Sophora > Sophora flavescens. The sequence continues at coordinate 141,864,668 of CM061062.1, forward strand.
CTTAAAATCCACTAAATACAATATTAAAACCAGATAGATCATGCATAACACAATATCGACAATATATTCCAATATCACCAAAATAACACAATATCAAGAATATTCAAACACCAAAAATAATACATCATATGCAGTGGAATACCTCAACCAGCGTATCACAATAAATTCAATAACATAAAGTCATACATCATCAAATACCTATAATCAACCTAATATCGATAAACCTACAATCCCCGGAATCAACATTGGTTTTAAAGAAACAGTTTCCAATGTGATTTTGGTCTTGTCGATTACTCGACTTCTAGTAGGGTTTAGGCCGCTCTACATAATTATCATATAATCTAATACTTATCGATTCCAATGATAGGTTGATTATTTCCCCCACCTGAGTTATCACCGAATCCCGAATTCATCGCTCCTCATTATCACACCACAACTAGCGGTTTCTCCTTCAACCAAAACAACGCATAACAACAATTAATCAAACTAATCCAACTAGGTCCACTTTATGTTAGGTTCGCCACTTAAATAAAATGAGGGTTAGAGTTCTTTTATCAACCTAAGCTTTTGGATACTAATTACTTTGGTCCTAGGTAGCTTAGATAAATTGAAAATATGAACCAAAAATCATTCAACCTCTTAAGGTAAGGTTTCGGCCTCAATGTGCAAAGTATGTTATAAAATTATTTTGAGTTCAAACTCTTTGAGTTATATCATATAAGCATTAAAGAACTCAAATCAAGCTTTAGTTTTCAAAAAGAAGAACAAAATCCTCAAACCCACTCTCATGAGGTTTCGGCCTTGTATAGGAATTTAAACTAGGGATTTTTGTTGAACCTAAGATTTTGGATTTAAGCTATACAAGTATTATAGAACTTAAATCAAGTACTAACTTTCAAAACAAACAACAAAACACCAAACCCATTTTCCTACATAGGTTCGACCTTTATTGGTTAATAGGGGAGGAAAATGACTTTGATCACATGCTTTTGGATAATGAAAGTAGGGATCATATCTAGATCATAGAAATTAGTTTCATATTTTTATGATTTTTCTACAATTTTCTAGAATTATTACAAGTTCTAGATCTCACTACAAAAAAAAGGTTATTTAGCAACCGAAAATAGTGACCGAATTTGTTGGTTGTTGTTTGCGACTGAAATGGCGACCGATTGTAGGATCTACATGAAACACTAGTTATAGTTGATACTGCGACCGAAATAGAGCGTAGCAGAGTTATCGGTCGCTATTTTGGTCGCTAAATAAAGTAAAGTAAAAGTCAAAACTTGCTGACTTTTTAGCCACCGAACCGGCGACCGAATTAAATGCAACGGTTAAATTTTATTTATATTTGTGACTGATATTAATTCTGGTCGCTCAAACGACATGTAAAAAATTAAAATAGAGCGTGTTATTGACCGATTTAAAATCGGTCGCTAAATTTATGAATTCAAATTTCAAATTAACCTAGTTAGCGATCGATTTTGCGACCGAAAAAATTGGTCGCTAAAAATAAAATCCCTAAATCGCGATTTCCTTCCTCTCTTTTCTTTTCTTCTCTCTCACGTAGCTCCTCCCCCCCTTCCTTGTTCCGCCGCATCACCACCTCTCAGCGTCTCGTCCTCCCTCTAGCCACTACTTGGTAAAGTTCTCCTCTTATCCTTCTCATTTTGTGTTTCTCCTTCACTGCCTCTCACTCTCTCTTCCTCCTCCCAGCAACACGTGCCACCACCGCCACCACGACCACCACACGTAGCACCGTGACCTCCTTCTTTTGGTAAGGTCTCCTCTCCTCTCTCTATGTGTATCTCGCTCTCTCTCTCTTGCTCGATTATATTTGTCTCAATTTCTCTCAATGTCTCTCTCGGTGTTGTCTCTTCCTCCTCCCGCCACCACCACCATCTCAAGGGGGTTATGTTCGCACAACCACCACCCCCACATCTCCTCCGATCGGTTACTGTCTCGGGTTAGGGTTTAGGGAAGTTCACAAGGCATGGGTATTTATTGTCAAATTAATCATTGATGTTGTTCTAGTGAAATCCGTAGTAGAAATTAATGACAAGGGGGTATATTGATTTAAATAACTTATTGGATAGATAATATAAGTTAGCTTCCTCTTGATTCACTATCTCTAAGACTGTAATACTTGGAAGTAGGACTACTATAAGTTTCATGGCCATCCCTGCATAAAATAAGCAAATATGAAGCCAAGAATGTAATTAGTAAATTACAGGCACATTGTATTAGACATAAAGAAGACTATGTTAATATGAGTTTGAAGACCAAGTCAATGACAAATTGATAAGAAATTAGATATCAGAATAGATTATTATAAATGTAAGTTTTGACTTAGATGCTTGTGAGCTATAACTACAATAACAAGCATTCAAGGAACAAGCAGACACCCACCAATGACCAAATATTTGACAGTTTGTTGAAATGTTAGTATTTGACATGTTAGTTGTTGGTAGGTTATCAAGTCACTAATTTTTGTATTAAATAGTTATAATCTGAAGCCTGATTATCAAACGGTCTGGACTTGAATGGTAAACTCTACATTGAACTTGTTTGATATATATTGTATTGTATAAACAAACCAATTTGCTAGGAAGTACGACTGTTTCACTAAGCCTTATGCTCCACACCCAAGTGGTATATACTTCACGACTTAAATATTATAAGTGGTGCATTAAGTCATTGATGATAGATTATTTTTTACATGGTTATCTAATTCATTTATGTTCTATTCATGTCATGAATACAGAAATAGATTCATTTGCATGAAGTTTGCTAAATGTTCATTTAATCAACTATTTTGCATTGCTTTCTGTACAACTCTCTCTCTCTGTTCAAATCTATTATTCATGTGTATATCCTTAAGAAATTCAAAGAGTTCAAGACCCAATATAGCAATGATTTAAAAAAACACAGAAAGAGAGGACAAAAGTAAAAGGTCTAATGGCTTTCAACAAACTCTTAAATGTTAGTTTCTTAAATGTTAGTATCTGACAAGATTAATTTTATTTATGCATTATAGGTCATTGCTCTCTTTCTCTTGAGTTGAAACTGAGTCCCTTCGTCCCCTCTCCATCTCCACAGGTAATCAATTGGTCGTAATGGCAATTTGTTGAACTTTTATATTACTAACTTGAATACAATTAAGTTGGCTCTAAGGATATTAATTTGTTTTCATATTTTCTTATTATATTTATCAGTTCCTGATCTTCTTGTCTGCGGCTCCTCCCCTTATCCTTACTTGTTTTTCCATTTCGTCACATAGGTAAGTTCTCTCAATACTCTCTTTTAAGGTTCTGCTTTGTATAAAAGGTTCTGATTGTGTAGTGCTTGTAATGTGTTATGTGAATTATATATCTTGTTGTTTGTTAGTGGAGAGCTGAGCTCAATAGGAAGGTATCCTACCTGAAAGGCAAGATGCTGATTGTGTGCTAATAATTTAATATTTATGCATGTATTGCAATTATGTGTTGTTTGTTAGTGGAGACCAGAGCTCAATAGGATGTGATCCTGTCAAAAAGGCGGGATGCTTATTGTGTGTTGATAATTTAGAAGTTATGCATGTGTTTGACAATTATGTGTTACTTGTTAGTGGAGAGCGGAGCTCAATAGGAAGGTATCCTGCCTGAAACGCAAGATGCTGATTGTATGCTGATAATTTAATATTTATGCATGTATTTGAAATTATGTGTTGTTTGTTAGTGGAGAGCATAGCTCAATAGGATGTGATCCTGTCAAAAAAGCCAGATGCTTGTTGTGTGTTGCTAATTTAGAAGTTATGCATGTGTTTGACAATTATGTGTTACTTGTTAGTGGAGAGCGGAGCTCAATAGGATGTTTGCTACTATATTTTATCTAAGTTTGTATTGAATTATGCTTCAATATATATTTGTTGAAGTATGCTGCAATCCTTATAAGTCAATGGTTTTATTTTCTGCTAGAGTTAATTATGAAGTTACGAAAGCCTTAGTTCCTATTTGAGATTCAATATTAATGAGCATCCGTACCTTCTCAGGGTACGCATGCTCATTATATTGAATCTTGAATTGTCCAAGTGGGACAGTTTGGGGAAAAACCTTTTTCACACTCGTACAATAGTCATTTCACTGTTCAAATGCCTTATATACTTGTTGAAATCATGGTCTGATGCTTTTCCTTTTGTTCTCCTGGTGCATACTTGATCGCGGTGATTCTCACCGTGCTCGAGTCGTGTACTTGGAGACTGATGGGAAATGCTGCCGAAATTTTGTTAAGTATAAGGTATTTGAATAAGGGAATAACTATTATTAGCCGAGTATGGTAAAGGTTTCTTCTCGAATGGGATAGGTTCATACCTTGTCATAAGAACGAGATTGATGGAGTTATTGGAATGCACCATAATATATAAGTGTTATTGTAGGGTTGGTCAGGCTATTTAATTGCCAGCAATGGATATTCCGGAGAATCGGAAATGGATGTATCGTAGGTTGGATCGGAATAAACGTCTTAGGGAAGAGTATAGAGATTGAGTGGGTGAGTTTATAGAGTTTGTTGTTAGCCAGGAGAGATTTATATGGCTGGGTGGTGATCATTTGAGGTGTCCTTGCAAAAGATGCAAGTGTCAATCTTTCAAAAGCGTGGATAGAGTTGTAGCCGATCTTTATGAGAAGGGCTTCATGCCTGATTACTATTGGTGGAGTAACCATGGTGAGACGTTGCCTGATTTAAACCCGATTGTGTTTGAAGGTTCGTACTATGGAAGTGGTGACCGGAGGGAAGAATTGAATCCATACGAGCAGATGATAATAGATCATGATGGACCGTCGGTTGGTGTTGTACTAGAAGAAGATGGGGGAGAAGATGGTGGAATGGGTTCCCAATACATAGAGGAGAATTCGAATCCCGAAGCTCAAAGATTCTATGATATACTATGTTCTGCACGATCTCCATTGTGGGAAGGATGTCGGGAGTACACGGAATTGTCGATGTTCATGGAATCGTTGAGTATCAAATCTGACTACAATATGCAAGAAGGCTGTTTTAATCGCCTCACCAGGTCAGTGTCCAAGGCGTTACCAGAAGACAATCGGATGCCTACTAGTTTTTATCATGCTAAGAAGTCTGTGAAAATTTGGGTTTGGGGTGTTTGAAAATTGATTGTTTCCCGAATGGATGTATGTTGTACTATAAAAATGATTCAGCGGAGAGCATAACATGTTGTCGATTTTGTGGTGTGGATCGGTATAAGACAACCACTAGGATGGGCGTTGAGAAGAGGAGGTTGCTAAAAAAGATGTGGTACTTTCCGCTCGTGCCAAGACTTACAAGATTGTACTCTTCGATGGCCACTGCAGCTCACATGAGGTGGCATAGTGAGCATGAGAGGGAGCAAGATGTCTTGTGTCATCCATCTGATGGAGAAGCTTGGAAGCATTTTGATAGGGTTCATATGGCATTTTCCCAGGATCCTCGGAACGTCCGATTAGGGTTATCTACTGATGGATTTAATCCTTTCGGGCAGTCTGGAAAAGCATACTCTTGTTGGCCGGTTATCCTGACTCCGTACAATCCTCCCCCTGGGATGTGCATGAAGCGGGAGTTTATGTTCCTAACAGTCATAATTCCGGGTCCGTCTAATCCAAAAGGTAAGATTGATGTGTACTTGCAGCCGCTGATAGATGAGTTGACGATGTTGTGGAATGATGGTGTGTTGACATATGACGTATCTTTGAGGAAGAATTTCATGATGAAAGCAGCTTTGATGTGGATGATTAACGACTTTCCCGCCTATGGGATGATGTCGGGTTGGATGACCACGGGGAATCTTGGTTACCCAATATGTATGGAGCGATCAAAGGCATTCACGCTTAAAAACAGTCGAAAGATCTCATATTTTGATTGTCATCATCAATTCCTTCCAGAAGATCATCCTTATTGGTGGAAGAAGAATGCATTCAAGAAGCATTGTGCAGAGACAACACCGCCTCCACCACGTTTGTCTGGTCCTAATGTATGGCGGAGAGTACAGTACTTACCGCTCGTCCATGAATCCCAAAGAGAACATATTCCTGATTATGGCGTCAATCATAATTGGACAAAACAAAGTATATTTTGGAGGTTGCCGTATTGGAGGACGCAGATACTCCGTTACAACATTGATGTCATGCATACTGAGAGGAATGTGTTTTTGAATGTGTTTGACATTGTGATGAACATCAAGGGGAGGACAAAGGATACAAATAAAGCCCAATTGGATCTAGTTGAAATTTTTAATCGGAAGGAGCTTGAGTTGCAGGACGGTGGTCGTGACAGACTTATCAAACCGAAGGCAAGTTATACACTAAGCAAAACACAGAAAGTGGCAGTCTGTAAGTGGGTTAAAGAACTAAAGTTACCAGATGGGTATGCTTCTAATCTAGGTAGATGTGTTGACATTAAGGAAGCAAAGTTACATGGAATGAAGAGTCATGAATTCCACGTGTTCATGCAACGATTGCTTCCAATTGCATTCGACGCATTACCGAAGCAAATTTGGAACCCACTTGTTGAGCTTAGCCACTTTTTCAGGGAGCTTACATCGATAACACTAAATGTGAATCAATTAAAGGATATGGAAGTCAAGATACCCGTTTTGTTATGCAAGCTGGAGCAAATCTTCCCGTCGAGTTTCTTTGATTCTATGGAACACCTGCCAGTTCATCTACCTTACGAAGCAAGAGTTGGTGGCCCAGTCCAATACCGTTGGATGTATCCATTTGAGAGGTAAACAACATCTACTATTTTACTTAATACATATGAATTTCACGAACACGAAATCGTAGTTTAGCTTTCCCTAAAACTAGTGATTATTTGTATGTATCCCTCTTTAATAGGTTCCTGCACTCCCTTAAACACAAAGTCAAGAACAAGGCATGAGTGGAGGGTTCCATTTGTGAAGCATACTTAGTAGCGGAGACTTCCACTTTTGCCTCTTATTACTATCCGGACAAAGTTAACACGAGAAGGATAAGGATGCCTAGAAACGTTGATTCGGGCCAAGGAATTTCAACTATTCCTCCTATATCAACATTCAACTATACGGGCAGATTTAGTGGCAAATCAAAAGGATATTTCTTGGAGTAGCGTGACATTAATGTTGCTCATCTGTATATCCTTCAAAATTATGAAGAGGTGACGCCATATTTAGAGTAAATTTCTACAATGTCTTTTATAAGTTCAATTGACATTTATGATTATTAATCGTCCTGCTGTTAATCTCCCATATGTAGGATGTACGACAATTTTCTAAGGGATCTCCAACCTGACATTTCAAACGATCAGGTTGATCGAGAAATTACTTCTCACTTTGCTACGTGGTTCAGTAAATATGTAGGTTAAGCATCTTCATTTGTTGCAATACATTTTATCTCCTTAAATATATAGCATGTATAAGAATAATATAATATTTGATTTTTAGGTACTAGATCCGAAAAAACAATATTCAAAATCCATTGTTGACAAATTTGGCATGGGGGCCTAACTGGATGGGTTACATCATGGAATACTTACATTGTAAATGGATATAAATTTAACACAAAAACATGGAATGAAGGAATGCAGTCGTGTAACTATGGTGTTTGTGTTCGAGCCACTGATGGCAATGTAGAGGATGATTTCTATGGGGTTCTAACTGACATCCTTGAACTCAATTATACCAGTTTCCCCGTGATGAAGTTAGTTATCTTCAAGTGTGATTGGTTTGATCCTACTCTTGATGTAGGGACAAAAATCGACAAAAAATATGGTATTGTTCAACTTAGGCTGTCTCGTAGGTATAATAAGGCGTACAACCCATTCATTTTTTCACAACAGGAAGATCAGGTTTTTTACTCGCCATATCCTGAAGGACATCAAGGCTGGTTGGGTGTTATTAAGATAAAGGCTCGAAGTATAATTACTGATAATGTAATCAACCAGCCTGAAAAAGATGCTCCATACCAAGATGATGAGTTTTCAAGACCCCACGTACCGTTGCAAATTATGACGTACATTATTGTTAATTCTCTAGCAAACATTTCCAGAAATGGGGAAGAAGTTGAAAGAGAGTTAATGGATCAATCCGAGTTGGATGCATCTAGCAACGACACATTCCGATCAAGTGAGACTGATGAGAGTGAGGGTGAATTTAGTGACGGAGATTCTACTTAGGTAATTTATTTATGTCATAATTCATTGTGTAAATGTCATTCTACTTAGGTAATTTATTTTTGTATTATTTACACTGTTGTGTAATCATCTTTTCATTTTTTACACAGATGGCAGATTCCTCTAGAGGTAGGGGTCGTCGTGGAGGTCGTGGCAGAGGTCGTGCTGCAAGAGTCCCTCCGTTGGTCGACCCTCAACCTTCAGATCGAGACCACCCTACCAGCACCTCTGTGGACGGGACACCTCAGGGTGATGGAGTTGCACCCCCTACCCAGCCTCATGTGGTCGGGACACAGGCTGCACCGTCATCATCCACACCTATGACAGGACCATCATCATCATCGGGACAGGAGAGCCGTGGTCCATCCGATAGGAGGATTCTTTTTATCCCTAGGGGGGATAACGAGTAAGCTAACTTAATTTTTTAATATATATAAAGTATCGTTAATTTCGATATACTTGTTTTTTTTTATAACATTTATTAATACTCTAATTTTGCTGCAACTTTCTGCCCGCGAAGGGACTTTCTGATTCGGTATCGAAGATCCTGCGACGCAAGTTTGATGGTCCATGGCCTACATAAAAGGCCATCCCAGGGGGCCATAGGGATCAGTTGTTTAAAGAGTTTAAGGTAACAATTTATTAAGTTATTTAAATTAAATTTACATTATATATATACACACACACACACACGAATTTCCTAACAACTGTAAGTTGGAGAAAGAGTAGAGGTGGGACGTAGCTTTAGAGGGTCTTGTCAGGGACATATTTGAGCATAAAGCCTCACTGGTCATGAAGAATCTGACGAACAAGCTGAGGAAGGGTAAGAATAAGGGGAAATGGGTGGATCCTGAGATCAGGAGGCAACTGGACCAATACTGGGCTACTGAGAAGTTCCAGGAGATCCAGGCCACAGCTCGGCGTAATCGAGCTTCTGATGGTGGCGCATGTGCTTGGACCGGCGGGTCTAAATCAGCCGCCGCCCACTACGATGAGCTGGTAATACATTAAACTTTTGACTTAGTATACTATTTAATGAGTTTTCATTTTTAAATATTCTTATGAATTTAAGATTATATTTTTCTGTGCAGAAAGCACAGAAACAGCGGGCCCCCACTGCTATGGAGTTGGTGGAGAGGACGAAGAAGTTGAAGTTGGGGACATGGGTCAACGACAAGGCCCGTAACTATGATGTAAGTAAAAAAACAATTTAGTGTTTACTTGTAATTTATTATAAATGATTTGTTAATATTGATTATAATTTTAACTAAATCTCTTCAACTATACTTTGTAGGTGGGCTTCAACGAGAATAAGGATGATGCCATATCACGTGCCTCATAGTCACAAAATGAGGCCTTGACTGGTGATGGGCCCAGCTCTCCTATCTCCGTCGATGATAATGCCATTTATTTGGAGGTCGTCGGGGGCAGGAACAAGAAGGGGCACGTGTATGGCCTCGGACACTTGGGAGGCGAGTTTATCGCTTCATCATCCGGCACGCCCGCTCCTTCCTACGCCGATACCGTCCCTCAGGAGCAGTTCAACCAAATGCAGTACACCATCACGCAGCTGAACGCGGAGCTTCGGGAGAAGAGCGAAAGAGAGCAGCAGATGGCGAACCAGATTGCACAATTGACTTCGAGCACACCGAGCTGATGCGAGACGAGCATCGAGCGGGGGCTAGACATCTGCGGCTGGTGTTGGAGCAGATGAGGATCCAGACTCCGATTGCTCGGGGTGATGCTCGACGGCTTGTGCGCCCGCCGCCGCTCCTCCAGTTCCGCCGCCAGCTACTGATGCTGCTACTGCAGAGGACGATCAGATAGCAGACGTCAGTGGTACGGATGCTGAGGATGATTGGGTTCCTCCACCTCCCCCTCATCATGACTGATTTTTTTTCTTCATTTTTTGACTCTAAACGATTCTTGTACGACACTTAGGATTATTTTTATATATATATATATTCATTATTTCTTATGATTGTATATTTCATTAGTAATTTGGTGTGTTCTATTAGTAATTTTGCTAAACTTTAAAGAAAAACAAAAAATTTATTATTTTAAAAATTAAATTTTTTAAAAAATTTAATAAAATCCAGTTTAGCTACCTAATTAGAAACCAATAATTCGGTCGCTAAACTTTAGTTAACATTAAAAGATTGTGGTCTAGCGACCTAAAATCGGTCGCTAATATAGGTTAACAGTAACCAACATTAGCGACCGAGCTAGCAACTGATTATCGGTCGCTAAAAATGGTTACACAAATAGTGCGACCAACCCTGTAGCCATCAAAATTACGGTCGCCATTTAGCGACCGAATTAATATTTCGGTCTCTAAAATCTTAGCGACTAGGTTATCGGTCACCACCATTAATCGGTCGCTAATTCGGTCTCTAAATTAAATAGCGACCGAATTAGAAAGTTTAGCGAATGAATATGCCGGTCGCTAAATAGTTGATTTTTTGTAGTGTCTAGAAATGGAAACTCATGAAATATGAAGAACAAAAGCTTAAGAGTGGAAGGAGATGATCATGTTACCTAAGTTAAGAAGATGGAGGAAGACTAGATGATGATCTTGGCAAGTTTCACTTGAAATCACTTGGAGCTTTTGAAGAATGAAAATTGAGTTTTTTGGAGAAAAGTGAAGAAATGAAGAGATGGGTGAAGGGGGGCTGCGGTTTGGGGGTATATATTAGCTATATCTTAGGCCTTGTTTGGTTTATTAGAATTAGATTAATAGGTTTTATGAATATAATAATATATATTAACTAACTATAGTTAATACTTAACCTAACTAGGGTTATTTTGCTAAATAAGGTTAAAATCATGTGACTCATATTCTTTGAGTGGTGTGGCTGCCCCTTGTCCACACAAATTAACCATGGTTAAAATCTAACTTAACTTTGGTTAGGTTAAGCTAAATGGGCATTTTGGTCATTTCGCTTAAAAACTCATAATTTCTAACATTAATTACATCATAAATTCTTTTTTAGTCATCCCATAGCTCAGCTCCTCTGGTGTCCCGTTTTGTCTCTGCAATTCTGTTGCCGATTTCGTCGGTTTCCCGATTAGGGTTTTACGCCCGAATAAAAGCGTAGTATTTCGTTTTCGACTGAAAATTTTCAACTTAACTAGACTCGTTGGAAATATGATTTAATCATAACCCATTTCGTTCACGAGTCAAAATTAGGTTTTCTGATCATTAAAATCTTACTGTCAGTGAAAACACCGACTGTTTTCCATTCGAACTTTCGCCAAAATTCGTCCGAATACACATGATATTTCATTTCTGATCAGAAATTAGGGTTTTCTGCCAGTATAAAATGATACTGCCAGTAAAAAAAAGCAGATTGGTTTCCGTCTGAGTTTTAAACCCAAAATTTCACCGTAACCTTATACCATAAGATATGATAAGAATATGATTTTGTTTTATCAAAAATCATTTCCTAGGCCGCAGATAAAAATATAGAAAATATATTTTTACCATTAATACAACGTAATTAAAAACGAACTGTTACAACATACCTCTCAGTCAACTCCCAATGCCTTGCTGGAAAGGAGACCCTTTAGCTGTTAAAATTCCTTAAAAGGAGTATCTCGCAGGTGTAGAAAGCTGCAAGAACAACCTTCATGGCATATTATATTTAATGAAAGGTGATGCTCCATATAAGATTGATGACTTGCTCTCCAAGTTACTTAATCTTTGGAAGCCATTGACTCAATAGAAGATGATCCCTCTTGGTAGAGGTTTCTTTGAATTCTCTTTTTCTTCTATTGACGATTTGAGAAAGGTTCTTGCTGTAGGATCTTGGAACTTGGCCCCAGGGGTTCTTAGATTGTCCTCTTGGACTCCCGACTTCCACCCTAATCAAGTGAAACAGACTAGCACTCAGTGTTGGATCAGAATTAGAGGGTTGCCACAAGAGTATTGGAGGCCAAAGATTCACTTTACAATTGCAAGAGGAATTGGAGTGCCATTGTCACTGGATGATGAGACTATATCCCAGACTCTTGGTCACTTTGCTAGAGTCTTGGTTGATATTGATTTGAGTAAAGATCTGCAGGACCGTTTAATGGTGGAAAGCGAAGATCCTGCTTTCTTGGTAAATATTGAATATTCGAAATTGCCTCTATTTTGTTCACATTGTAAGATGATTGGCCATTCTTTATCCAACTGCAAGAACATCAAGAGGGTAGATGATTGGAATGAAGGAAATGTGGCAAAGAAAATTGTAGCTAAGTATGTTCCAAAAAAGATTGACTCTTTATCGGATAAAGACTCAAAGGTGCAGAAAAGACATTCCTGAGGCATTGAAAAAAGGAAAGGAAGTGATTGCTGAGGTTTCTCCACCATTTAAAAGAGGGAAGGAAGTTTTAGAGGTTTTTCTTGTTTAGTGCCAGGAGGAACTAGCAAAAGAAATTAGATGCCTAATATAAACGTACCTCTTGATGCTGCAATTCATGGTCCTGATAAGGTTATTGATGGCGAGCTGAGAAATCAAGTTGACCCGGTTATTAAACCTGTTGATGACTTAGAGTTGAAGAATGATACGTTGTTTAACAATGATGATGAACATGTGGAACATATTTTGATGAATTGGAATCTCCTGTTCTGCAGTCAAACTTTGGCCGGCTTGGCAGTTGTCATGTGGATCATGTTTCAAACTCATTAAGCGAGGCTAGTGGTTCAAGAACTCCAGTTTATACTCCTTATAATACCGTTGTCCAGAAAGATATGCAGAATGTAGGAAAATTTTGGTCTGATGAGATGGAGGATTTGGATGAAGTCTCGAAGGAGGGCTGCACCATCTCTGGTAGCCCAGATCATGGTCTTGAAAAGGATGCTTCTGAATTTAATGAAGTTGTCTTAGGATCAAATAAAAATAAATTGAGGAAAAAGGCCAACAAATTGTTGTAGGCTGATTATAATACAAGGTCCAAAGCAGGCCTCTCTAAGATTGGGCAATGAAGGCTATTTGTTGGAATGCTAGGTTTGTATGAAACCTAGACACTAGGATTTTCCTTAAGAAGTTATGTTTATCTCATAAACCTGATTTTATATTTATTGTTGAGCCTTGGATTCCCTTTGACAGGTTTCCTCCAAGGTTTCTAAGCAATCTTAATTTAAAACTTTTTGTAGTTAACAATAGAGAATCTCTCCTTCCAAATCTTTAGTGCATTTGTGCTATGCACCTTGATCCAAAGGTCATTGTCTGTGCTATACAGCATATTACTTTTTGTCATGGTTGAATCCGAAGAACTTTTCTGCTCTGCTATATATGTTGCACCACTCAAGCTCTGAAGAGGCAACTTTGGCAATAACTGAATGTACTTCAACAAAATCAAAGGGGCCCTTGGTGCTTTGTGTAACAGCCGTAATTTTATATTTTTTTAAGTAAGATGATTGGGTTTAAGACTTGGCTTAAATAGTTAAGATGTTGTTTGAGGTCTAGAAACCTTTGCATGGAAAGTACGAAGTCATCTCAAGTGATTTTGAACGTAAGAACAACTTAGGGTTTTCCCCGATTATCGTCTTTAAGACGTATGAGTGTGAAACAAGAAATTTGGAGTTAGGATTGAGATTGGGTATTTTTGATAGTTTGAGGTTGTTTATTAGGCCTTTATGAGTCTATGTTTCAAATTTGAGGTCAATCGGACTTCAAACGAGCTGGGAACACGAAGAAACGTAAGAATCATGGGTTTGCTGGATAGTGGAGGTGTGTCGGGCGCAAGTTTTCACCACCGGGCGTGACATGGCGGTGACACGTGTCACCCGGAGACGCAACAGAAGACATGCGGAAACAAAACTTCATGCAGAAGTTTTCAACAGTAGGCCGGGTCTAACTTTTTTAGGCCGGGCGCAACCCCAAAATTTTAGAAAAAAATAAAGTGAGCAAGAGATAACTTAAGTTACCTCAGATAAGAAAGAAATTGCAGAGTCGGAAGCAGAAACGTAGAGAGAACTTTGAGAGGAGAAAATAGAGAGTTCTAGAGAGAGAGAGGGAGAGAACTAAAGAGAGAGAGATAGAGTTTGAGAGTGAGGAAGGCTACCAAGAGCCTAAAGTACCATTTTTGAGCTGGAACAACTTCAGAAAAGCCATCACCATACCTTCTCCCACCGTTGGATCTTGTTCAAATTCATAGAGAGGTCCTAGGTTGATAGTTCTTCATATCTAGCGGTTGAGATTTCTATATTTTCCCCAGAGTGAGAGTTATTTAACTCAGAAGAAGAAGGAAAACCCAACCCGAGTAGCTTCTGACCAGTCACATTGGAAGGTTCGATCTAGGCTCGTTCACCGTGGGATCGAGCTGAAATTTTTGGAGAAGGTAAAAGTTCAAGGATCAAAATTTTAAACAGAGGTCTAGATCTTGAGATATTGAGCCAGAACAGTGGCGGATTTACCAATGTTACTGCAATTTTTGAGTTCCTTACTTTGTGACTTTCAAATATGATGTTTAGGAGGAATATCGGAGCTTCGGGGGCCTGTTTCTAGGCGAGACAGAATCGAGGAGTTCGAGGACTCTTCGTTTTAGTTCGTTTCATCTCGTTCCGTTTAGCGCGTGACTCTCAGGTGGCGGAAAAAACCATTTAACGTCAGAAATGGCGAGGTTGCATTTAATTCGATAATGACATAGGGCGACCTAAACCCTACACGAGAGCGAGTAACGGACAATGTCCATATCACATTAAGGACTACCTAGTGGTACCAATGATGATATAGAAATTGTACGTTTATCGACATTACGATAAATATATATAAATTATTTTACTATTATTTGATGATTGCCTTTTTGACTGGTCTATGTGAATTTGGTAATTGATGGATGATGATGTTATGAGTGTTGTGATTATTATTTTATTATATTATTATGAATCGGTAATGATTATTATTTTGGAAGTGATGATTTTATGACATGATGGTATGATGTGATGAGTCTAATGATTGTGATTAGAGATTGAGTAAATGATAAGTTATGTTGAGACATGATGATGTATTGGGGAATTCATATTATATGTGTTAGTAGTGCCTAACTAAGTTGATTACTGAGTTATGATGATGATAAGATTGATGAGATGAGATTTTATTGAAGTTACTTATGAGATTATGATGAGCGGTTGGGGCACTAGGGGTGACCTGAAACATGGTCTGTGATACGGTGGACCTGAAACATGGTCTGGTGGACTTGAAACATGGTCGTAGGGGTCTATTCCTCGGAGGGAGAATTCCCGGGGTTTAGGCTAACGACGGACCGTCCCAGACATTATTTCATTTTAGTTGCAGCTATAGTTCATGCGTTGCATAAGCACCCTGGCTGTGGTTCAGAGGTGTGCACCGGATTGTGCAGCTATAGTGCCATAGCTTTGCATGGGCATCCTCCATCTGCGGACGAGGGTGTACACCGGGGACTCTGGGATATGTCGATTCTATTGATGTGATATCTGGATATGGCTGATACCTGATGAGATGATTCATACAGCATTTGCATTGCATCATGATGGAGGGTTGAGGAAAGATCCTAGATGTGGATTGAGGATGATTGTGTCATATATTTATACTTATACTTTTGGAGACGGATGTTTGTGTGCTGTTATAGAATTAAATGTCGCTAAACCCTTACCACGTTTGACGTTATATTGTTTCTTATCCCCTTTTCTTTTGTTGTGTGTTTTATGTATATATATGTATCTTGCACCTCAGACCCAGACAGAGCAGATGGCGCACTAGGACCACCCATGGATGACTCAGGATCTAGGGTTCCCCCTCTCGGGGACCTGTGAGGTGGAGTGCTTAGACCCGCACGGGTGGCTTGTGGATCCGGTCATCCGTTTTGCGGTATATACGGGTCCTATGTCCATCACTACAGGACTTGGGCAGGGAGTGCCCATCGGATTTGTTGGAACGTTTTGTTTCGGCACGACCTTCCCATTTCCGATAGAACAACCTGATGGACACATACCACCGATGCCGCCCATGTTAGGGATGGCCCCAGTACCCTTCATGGTACCTTTTAATTCCCTGGTACAAGGACCCATACCGGCACCGGCACCTGTACCTGCACCTGCACCTGCACCAGAGCCTGGACTTGCCCTAGTTCCGGAGGGTGGACACCCTGCAGATCCAGTCTATGACCCGTTGCCCTTTTCTGAGGCCCCAACACCACTTGATATTAGGGCCACCGGGTCAGAGTCCTCCGAGTATCCTCCCGACGACTATCATCCCGAGATGCCAGGGAGTACCGACGGATGTTTCAGAGACCCGCTACAGATAAGAGATCTTCTAGTGGCAGTGGAGGCGTGGCAGGCCCGTCGAGACCTCAGGATTACAACAGGGGTAGTAGTCTGTGTTAGCTTAGACCAGTGCTATTCATGTAGGTGCATGTGTGAGGCTTTTGATGTATTTTGAGAGGGGATAGGGTGCCGAGTGGTGGTGAGGTTTATTTCTTTTGTCCTTTTTATGTATTTTGTTCTCAGTCTGTATCTATGTTGGGATCTTACTGATTGGAATCCCTAGACAGCTCAGTATCAGGATATGATGTATGTGTATTTATTGATATGCTTCTGTATGCATGTATCTATGTTGTTTATATTTTAAGTTTTTAATTTTTTTCAGCCATTTTAAATATATACGCTTAACGATAATAACACGATTAGGTCCTAAATATTATGGGTTTTCTTTAATGGGACGTCGGGGCGTCTCAGTTTGCAGGCAACTTTAATGTGGTTTTAGGTGCTCATGAGCAAAGAGGAGGGAGTTTGCCTTCCCAATCTTACTGTATTGATTTGAGATACTGGTCTGATTGCAACAGTTTAATTCATTTAATGACAAGAGGTTCTCAATTTACTTGGACAAATGGAAGAAGAGGTAGGCATTGTATTGAGAAGAGGCTAGATGGAGTTATATGCAATAATGAGTGGTTATCCTCATGGTCTAGTATCTCTTGTAGTAATTTACCAAGGAACTACTGTGATCACTTCCCTTTGCTGATTACTGTGAAGAAAATGGAGCAACAATACATTTTTGCTTTCAAGTTCATGAAAATGTGGACCTGGCATCAAGGGTGCAAACAGAAAGTTACAGAGGCTTGTAATACCACAATTATGGTTATCCTATGCTTATACTCTCTCAAAAGTTGAAGACACTCAAACTGAAACTAAAAGAATGGAACAAGAATGTTTTTGGCAACATCCACATGAAGGTAGAAGAGGCTATGTCCTCTGTTGACAATATTCAGAAACAAATTGATGAGTTTGGCCCTACTGAAGTCTTGATTGAGCATGAGAAATCTGCTCAAATTAATCTGCAGCAGGCCCTGAGTATACAAGAACTGCTCTGGCAAGAGAAATCAAGGATTGAATGGCAACTTCATAGAGATAGGAACACTGAGTTTTTTCATAGATTGACCAAGATAAGGAATGTCTCCAAGCAGATTTCTAGCATAAAAAAGAATGATGTGATTCTGGATAGTCCTGCAGACATTGAAAACGTAATTTTAAGCTACCATGAGGATCTTTTTGGTTCTGATAACAGCTGTGTAGATAATGGTTTGATAAAGGAGGTGATTTCTAGTCTGGTTTCAAATAAGGATAACATGAATTTAACCAGGTTACTTGATATGGAAGAGATTAAATTGGTTGTCTTTTTAATGAATGCAAATGGTGCTCCAGGGCCAGATGGGTTTGGAGGTTTCTTTTTCCAACACTATTGGGATGTTGTAGCATCTGATGTATACAATGTTGTAGTTTAGTTCTTTAAACGTGGTTGGATTATGCCAAATCTGAATTCAAACCTTGTATTTCTTGTTCCTAAAGTTGAAGGGGCTACCATAGTAGAGCTTTTTAGGCCCATTGCTTTAGCAAACTTCAAGTTTAAAATCATCTCCAAAGTGCTGGCAGATAGGTTGGCAAAGATAGGTCCAAAAATTGTCTCTGAAAATCAAAGGGGCTTCATAAAGGGTAGGCAAATTTCTGATTGTATCTGTTTGGATTCTGAGGCTATAAACTTGCTGGATAGAAAGGCTTTTGGTGGCAACTTAGCCATGAAAATTGACATTAGGAAAGCCTTTGATACTTTGGATTGGAGGTTCTTATTGAAGGTGCTGCAACAATTTGGTTTTAATTCAATTTTTTGTAGTTGGATAGAGGCCATCCTGAAATCAGCAAAACTATCTTTTAGTATAAATGGTAAATCAGTTGGATATTTTGTTTGTAAGAGAGGTGTTAGACAGGGAGATCCCGTATCTCCACTTCTATTTTGTATTGCCGAAGAGGTGTTAAGTAGGGGAATTGCCAAGCTGGTCTCTTCTGGTCAACTGCAGCTTATTTCTGGACCAAGAGGATCTCATGTTCCTTCTCACATCCTTTATGCAGATGATGTGGTGCTCTTTTGTAGAGGTTCTGCCAGAAATCTCAGGATTCTTAAAAGTCTTTTTTCTGCATATGGTGAAGCTTCAGGACAATTAATTAACTATGGCAAGTCAAAGTTCTTCACAGGGAGCATATCTGCTTGTAGAGTGACTGCTATTTCAGAAATTCTAGGCTTTTTCTTGGGAAGTTTGCCTTTTACATACCTAGGTGTTCCTTTGTTTAAAGAGAAACCTAAAAGGATACAATTGCAACACATTGCTGACAGAATCAAGGAGAAGTTAGCTACTTGGAAAGCTATTTTATTGTCCATCATGGGGAGGGTCCAATTAGTCAAGTCAGTCATCCAAGGTATGCTTTTATATAGCTTTTGTATTTATGCCTGGCCAGTTAGCCTTATTAGGGAAGTTGATATATGGACTAGAAACTTCATATGGTTGGGTAATATTGAAACCAGGAAGATGGTGACTGTTTCTTGGCATAAAACATGTTCTCCTCTTTTAGAAGGTGGCCTAGGAATCAGGTCTTTGAGTGCAATAAACAAGGCTGCTATGATTAAGCTCTGCTGGGATTTAATCCAATCTGATGTTTCCTGGTCCTATTTCCTTAGATCCAGGGTCCTTAGAAACAATGCACCTATTAAGTATACTGTAATTTCATCAATTTGGTCTGGTCTAAAGCATATTTTTCACATAGTGTTGGATAATGTGACTTGGCAAGTTGGAGATGGCAGCAAGATTAGTTTTTGGAAAGATAGATGGTTGTCCCAAAATATGGTTTCTATCTTAAATTTCCAACAACATATATGTAATTTGTTGAAAGCTAAAGTGCAGGACTTCATCCTCAATGGCTCTTGGAATATCCCGGATGCTCTAATTCTGTCCATTATTGGCTGAGGAGTTGAAGAGAATTGCCATTCCTAGGTTTCCTTCCATTGACCACCTAGTTTGGAATGACACTGACTCTGGCTTGTTGAACTTCAAAGATGCTTACTATTTTGTTAGCCCAGCTAGACTGGAGTTTCAATGGCCTAAGCTGATTTGGAGAAGTTGCATTCATCCCTCAAGGTCTTTCCTAGCTTGGAGAATTTTACACGATCGACTTTTAACTGAAGAAAACCTTATCAGGAGGGGGTGTGTAATTGTGTCTAGATGCAATTTATGTGGTGTTCAAGCTGAATCAACTTCACATATTTTTCTGCACTATGACTTTGCTCAAAAAATTTGGAAGTGGCTAAGTTCTTTCCTAAATGAAGCTATTGATTCTTCTTCTGCTATGACCATTGTTAGCTACTGTCACAAGAATTGGAGCAGCCAAGTACAAGATGTTGTAGCAGCTGCAATTGTCAATTCGATTTGACTAATTTGGCATGCTAGAAACCTTAGTAGATTTGAGAACAAAAGCCTTTCTGTGAAGTCAGCTATAAACCAGATAATTGGGAATGTCTCCCTATCGGGCAACTTCAACAAAGGTACATTGTCTTCTTCCATTCAAGAATGCATGATATTGAAAGCTTTAAGAATTTCGGGTCATCCTTGTAAAGCTCCTAGGATAAACGAAGTGCTCTGGAAACCTCCTATGTGTTATTGGTTTAAGTGCAACATGGATGGTGCAGCCAAAGGTTCTCCAGGCTCTGTTGGTTGTGGAGGAATTTTTAGAGATTATAGGGGTGCCACATTGGGTTGTTTTTCAGCAAATGTAGGCTCTACTAATGCTCTCCATGCAAAAATTCATGGTGTGATGATTGCTGTTGAAATAAAATTTGAGAAAAGGTGGCACAATCTTTGGCTAGAGAGTGACTTTAAGTTGGTGATTAAAGCTTTTAAAAATGAGAAATTGATTCCTTGGCGTTTAAGAAATAGATGGTTGAATTGTATTAGTCTTACTAGAAAAATGCAACTTGTTTGTTCTCACATCTACAGGGAAGGCAACGAGTGTGTGGAAAAGTTAACTTCTTATGGTTCCTCCATTTACAACTTTTTATGGTGGGATTTGATTCCTAGTTTCATTAGAGAAGATTTCTACCAAAATAGGGTAGGTCTTCTTAATTTTAGATTCTCTTTATTTTTTCCATGGGTAAGGTCTAACCCCCCCCCCCCCCCCCCCATGTTCTTGTATTCTTTTTCCCATTCTTTAATAAATTCTTAGGTATGCTGCAAATGAATGTTAATTTCTTGGGTGCCAACCTAGTTGGGATGCTAGTAATTATAATGATGCTTTTGCACGCCTATTTATTGTTTTAAAAAAAAAGAGCCTATCTAAGCTAGTCATTATATCATCTAGGACATACCCCTGGCATCGAAGAGACATAATATACAATGGATTTTATCCACAATTCTAGCTTGTTTCAAAGAATGGCAATGTGAAGTCAAATGAAAAAAAATAGCTGAAGCATTTAAGCATCCTTCTAAGAATCAAACTATTGGTGGCATATGGAGGCTTGTTGGGAACACTTAATTTTGTCTAAGTTCTCTCTTTATTTTATTTTTTTTCTAAATTTACAACAATTTGAAAATTTGAAGGGAAAAAACTGTTAAAAATAAATTGTTTATAGAAATTAATTAGATATTTGAAAATACAATATCTCAATGTTTCATTCTAGCCTTAACTTTTTCAGTCTAAATAGTTCATTTAAGACATCCACCTCAAGCCCATATACATGAGCCACGACCCATTATTTTTAACTCAAAATCGTTTTCACCCCTTTATTTCTTCCTGTCCAAACCCTGACCCCTATCAACAGCCTCGTTCCTTTCAATCTGAACCATAGACACAACTCAATCCTCTACGAATGCGAAGGTCTCAAATACCCACAACATTTTCTGAGAAAATCACCATCAAAATAATGATTGTTTCCTTTGTTGGTGTTGCTAGTCACCACATTCGCACAAGAGAAAAAGGCTCCATTTACGTTCTATCTTCAATTGTCTGATTTCACATAAACTAGGTTTTGAATTTCATTCTTGCATCGTCTAAATGGCTTGAATGCTTTTGAGCTTCAGATGGTTGCTTTAAGGCTTAGTTTCTTTCCCGAAAGACTCTGGCTTCATAATCTACACACTTAGAAAACTTTCAACAATATTCAAACAAAGATTTTCATAAAGAGATAATACATAGGTTAAGAATAGCTTATGCATTTTGTGATCATCAAAACCAAATTTTGCTTAGCATAAATATCGAGGTGTGGCATAAGACGTGATAGATATTAAAGTTTCCATAATCTAAAGAGTAACCGAGTTTTACGAGATTTTCAGCATTAATATCAAGATTTATAAGGTTACATTCAACCAAAAACTAGAGATGGATGTGAGGCCAGAAATTAAAGAACGACCTCACTGCTCACTTCCACTGACTTAGTCAATGAATTCTAAAGCAAAGTGAAATGGAAAATCCAGCTCTAACTTTTAAACATCCTTCTCGTCAGTAAATCACTAACGGTGGCATATGGTAGTTCATAAGGTGATGCCACATTATGGGCCATTATAGGTCAGCTTAAGTTTTCTGCTGAGAAGAATGTTCGAATGCTTGAGATCGAATTTTTATTTCATTTCACATTGGAATTCATTGAAATTAGCCAGAACAATCACATATGTGTTGTTGTCAACCTATGTTGAAATGATGTCAACATCTGTCTTGCATTTTGTGACACCCTAAAACCCGACATCACATGGTTACCTGTTGCGGAAAAGAAACCTATTTAAAACGATGGTCGCTTTCGGAAAAATAACCTTTTATATAGGGTTACTGAAAATGGGTACTCATTTATTTTGTTAAAAGAAGTTAAGAAAAGGTGATGATCACTCAGAACATAAAAATAAACATCATTCATATAAATAGAACCGTCCCACTTGGGATCTTAGGTTTGATTACAAAACAGGCCTTGTCGATCCGGCCAACATACACTAAAACAGCTACTGAAGAAACAAGTAAAAAAAGAAACATCAAACCGCGGATAGGGAACTGGGTACAAGACTCAAAAGATGGCTCTAAAGCCCTAGGGACTTTCGGGACAACTCCAAAAGCCGACGAACGATCTACCAATGCCTCCTGCATGCAGAGTGACCACAGACACTACCCCCATACGAGATATCAGATGCCGGATCGATGATGTCACCGCCATCGTTGATAGGTATGTCGTCATCTCCAGGATCCTGCGGATGGTACTCTGGCTCCTCCTCGTCCTCGACCTCGACCTCTTTGGGATCTTCCTCCACTGGATCCTCCGCAAGCGGTTCAACTGGATCAAAATGTCATGAAGGAGACCGGTGACTTGTAGTGTATGAAGGTAGTACCATGGAGGTAGAAGCGCCACATTCCTTGTCTCAACGGTATGAATCCTTCGTACGGGCACTCCGTTAGCATTCGTCTCGGTAGTCGTGACTGGTCCTCGATACGTCGCGATCGTCGCACCCTCATGTATAGTCCAGTTCCCTGCTGTCCTAGAATGATCAAACACTTCGCTCCTCGAGCTCGACTGTGACAAGGGAACGTTCAGATCCATCTAAAAGCACGCCCATACTCGATACAAGAAGAAAAGAACAGAACATACAAATGTGCAAGAGTGAGATACCGTCATAAGATATATCCCACAACAACCATATACATGATACATACATCACATAATCATATAAGCAGTTAAATCATGCATATACATAACATAACAGTGGTATATCAAAGGGTCTCAAACCCACACAGTCAACCTTTGAAAATATGCATGGCACTTCAATATCAGGATCTAACTTAATCTCATGAGATATCAACACCGTTTTCCACTAAAGAAGAATTAGAGTTGGTCAATCTCTAGCCCACCAGGCAGTTGCCTCCATACCCTCTTGCATTTAAGGTCTCATGACGAGCAACGTCACATGTGCCTCTGAACCGGTCATATGGACTGACTCCCAGATACCACCTTGTATCTGATATGTAAGAAAGCACGTCTACCTGGGGAAATGCTCATGAGAAAATATTTTATTCAAAAGGTTTTCTTTGTGTTCATTATTTTTCGCTGTCACAGCTCAAAGCTAACGACTTAACCACCATTTCCCCATCACTTGAAAACTTAGAAACATAGGACACACAGTCCGGATGCTCAATCACAACACCCGAGACCAATGCCACAGTCAAGGGTTGAGGTCATATAAATCACTTATGCTTTTATTCATGTTTTGAACATAACATGATAAGGACAGTAGCCCACAGCAACGAAATCAGAACGCACTGCCCTCGATTTCGAGAATTGGACTCTCAGTCCAGAACATCATGAATAGGACTTATGACCCCGAATTAACACTGATCCAAGATCATGTGTGTATAACTGAATACTAGAGGCGACGTCTCGTGTACTAGATTCTCTTTCTTAAGTACTTATTTTTCGTTTCAATGAAAATCAAATTCAAAACCGAATCCTCGATAACCTATCCAGGCTATCGGAAAGTTTCTAAAACATTTAGGAGAAAACATTTTCTTTGAAAATCTTTTATAAAGCATCTTTGAAATACTTTTATCTTTGAAAATCCCCAATTGGATATTGCCAAATAATCTTGAAAGTTTTCACTTGAAGACACATAGTTCGAAAAGGATTTTTCTCTTGTATAACAATAGTTCACCAAAACCATTTCAACATTTAAAACAAGTACTTTAAGTTAATGAGCTTTTGGAAAAGAACACCAATAACTTCATCTTCAAGGCTTATTAAGGTTTTTAATCCTTATAACAGTTGAGCACAGACACAAGTCTGGCTTAGCAAACTTTCAATCAATAGCAGTATATATTCTCAGTTCTATGCTAATACCACAGTTGAAAGCAGTTCATCACAGATATGCATTATAACATTTAGAGCAAGCACAATTCTACATCAGATAAGAGCATAACAGTCTACGTACATTAGATAACCAAGTAAGCTCAATCAACATATAAATATCCAGTTAAACACATACACACATGCATACAGTTATTGAATATCTTTAGGAAATCCCCTCTTACCTCATGTCGGAGTTAAGAGTTTTGGATTTGAAAAGAAGGTTCACGAACGTCCTCGCTTCTCCAGCGATGGAAGTCTAAGGTTACCAACATAAAATCATGAGTAAAAAAAATCAACTCGAGAACACTAACCACAAGGTATAGGTTCGGTTCATACAATAAACTAGGATTAGGGGTTTCCGAAATTTATGCGACTCTTGGATTTATGATCCTTAAGTGCTAGAAGTTCATAAACAACAATCTTTTAACAAAGTTGAATTAAAAATCCCACTAAGTACTTGACTTAGGGTTTCGGCCAAGCATAGGTAAATAGGCTAGGAATTTCTAAATTTTACAATCTCTTTAGGTTAGCATCCATACATAGTAAGGAGATTGAAACCATGATCATTTTGGAAAATGGAAAAATTAAATGTCTTAGACCATGAACTCTTAGGTTCGGCCTTAACAAGTTTGTGAGGTTAGAGATCTGTAAATCATCCAATCTTTTGGACATAGCATCCTTTAACATGAAGGAGCTTTAATCCATAATCATCTTGGAAAACAAAATAAAATAACACATCATAGGTCAAATGTTACATTCAGTCATCATAGGAAAATAAAGTAACAAAATATTTTAAACTTTCCAATCACTTAGACATAGCATCCTTTAACATAAGGAGCTTTTTAGTCCATGATCACTTTGGAAAACAAAACTCAACATCTTTGCCATAACCATTTAAGGTTTCGTCCTTTTCAAGAAATAGGGGTTAGAAATATTCAAACTTTCTAATATCTTGGACTTAGCATCCTTCTATATCAAGGAGTCTTAATCCATGATCATTTTGGAAAACAAAACTTAAACACCATTGCATTAAAACTCATTGGTTTTGGTCTTTACATAAAAAAATAGGGTAAAAATCTTTAAACTTTCCAATCACTTAGACATAACATCCTTTAACATAAGGGGGCCTTGGTCCATGATCATTTTGGAAATGAAACTCAAATACAAACTCATACATGTAAAAGTTGAAACAAGATTCACCTAAACCATATACATGTTTTCGGCCTCCTTAGGAAGAAGAGGTTAGGAAACTTTGTTTTACACAACCTTTTAGTATGTGATAGTATGAGTAAATACAAGAATATAGAAAGTGGTTTCAACTCAAAAGGAGTTTTCTACCATTTTTGAGAGGTTTTAGAAGTTAAAAGCACATAAAGGACATATGAAGAAAACTTTGAAACAAAAGATGAAAATTTGAACAAGAACTACATAGAAGTATTACCCTTAACAAGTTGAACAAATTTGATGAAGAACTCTAAGAGAAAAGCTTGATAAAAATGTAAACTTTGTAAGAGAGAAGAAGAAGAAGAAATGTAGTAAAGTGTAAATGTGAGAAATGGAGGAAAGTGATGAAGTGTGGAAATGAAGAGTGTTTATAGAGAGTGAGAGGAGAGGGTCACGATTTTGGGAGAGGAAGAAAGAAGAGAAGAAAGTAGGTGGGTTGCTTGTAGAGAGGATAAGGAGTTAAGGTGATGTGATGTGATTGGAGAGAGAAAGATGAAAAAGTGAGATTTTTGAAAAAAAAAAAGTATTGATTCACCTTTTGAGGTGTGTCATACCCTTCACATCAAGTCACTTCATGTCACTTCATCCTCTTGATGCTCTTCTCCATTGCATATCATATGGCTTCCCCGATCGTATTTCCCGACGATTTCGCCCGGGAAATCCCTAAGATTTGGCCCCGAACAAGATTTTTCGAAAAACTCCAAACCCACACAAAACATCATAAAAACACTAACCGTCTCGTTCAAGAATTAAAATTTGATCTCTAGCTCAGTAAACTTGCAATGGCAGTGAGAACCCAGACCGGTTTTGTCTGAATTTTCGACCGAAAATTTTATTGTGACTTCATACGGTAAAACAACACAAGAAAATGATTTTATTTTAAATAAAATCATCCTCTGAATTTTATAAAAAATAAACACATTAAAGCATGTATTTACTAATAAAGAAGCATACGAAAAACAAGGTGTTACACATTTCACCAGTGTGAAAGTGAGAGACGAGGTCATGGTATATTTCCTAACATCTTATCCATCTCTAGAGACATTGTTTAGGGTTGAATATAACATTATAAATCTTGAAATTTATGCTGAGAATCTCATAAAGTGCAGCTAATCTAAAGATTGAGGAAACTTGAATGTAATATTTCTGGAAAGCCTCTTGAGTTCAGTACCCTTAATCATTTGGATCTGCTAATCCCTCATGGTTGTGGCACGAAGTTGGATTGCCCTGTTTTTTCTGGGAAACAAAGCTTTCCTTGTTCGACACAAAATCAATTCGAAAAGATAATACACACTACGTAGTTTACAATTAACTCATCCTCAAAGGGTTTTTCTGCACTCCATGAACATGCTGCAGTTTACTTTTTTAATTGTTTTTGTGGCTGTATGCTAGCATAACTTATGATTCATATTATGCTTTTTCAATAATATTTAACTTATCAACAGAAAATTTAAATTATTCAGGATGACACTATGTAACAAAATCTTCTCGAAAACTTGAAAAGCCTATGGATTTAAATGTATTTATTCCTGGATAAAATGTTGGAAAACTAACAAATCTAAATACCATACAGATACAAATCATAGCATGTCATTCTCATGTTAATCAAAGTAAAGAGGAGGATTTCATACCTTGGAGATTCGCAGAATCCATCACAGCAGATCAAAGGATGAGAAGAAGATGAACAGTTTCAGAATGTTGGAGAAGATGAGAGGGTTACTCCTCTCTTTCTGGTAGGTTTTGGTTACGTATTCTTGATCGTTAGAATGCCTAATGGGGAGGCTATTCTTATAACCTACCAGCAGAGAGTAGGGACCTCTCAATGGGTTAATATTAGAAATGACCCATCCCATCATAGGGTCATTCTTTAGTAAATACCCAACAACTATTTTATCAATTGGTTACGTAATTAGGAATTAATATTATAACTGATATATTAATAATTTAATTATAATTTAATAACTAATTAATGCTAATCCACTGTTATACATATTAAAATTTAACATTCTCCCACTTGGATAGCATTAATCAATTATTAAAGAGAAATACCAGTTACGATCAAAGCACACGTTAACCAAAAATATAAGAAGTACAAGCTTTAACAATGCGAAAATAGTATCCGATAGGGAAGTAAATCATACATGCTAAAGACTCATACTTCACATAAAGATTGATGAATATAAAATTGCATATAATTAATAAAGAGAAATATGCAATATAAAATTGCATATAATTAATAAAGAGAAATATGCAATTCAAAAAATGGTCCAAGCATCTTAAAATACTATAAGAGATATGAATCCAAGAATGACGTCAATTTACATATCTCATAAAAAAACGATAATGGGCAAATAATGGTTTCAGACTCCCACTAATCCAATACATCAAAAGACTTAACTAAGCCCATATGAATTACATGATTCCGGAATATTCCAACAGTTAAGCCTTTGGTTAGTGGATCACAAAAGCATGTTTCCTGTATAAATATGCTCAATACGAGTCTGAAACTCCTGAATCTTCTCTCTAACGAACAAATATTTCACATCAAAATGCTTAGTGCGAGAAGAGCTTCTATTGTTATGAGAGAAGTTCACAGCAGCAGTATTGTCACAATATATCACAAGTGGCCTAGATATGCTTTCAACAATGTGAAAGCCTGAAATCAAATTTTTCAGCCATATGGCTTGACAAGTAGCCTCATAGCAAGCAACATACTCTGCTTCCATGGTAGAAGTAGCTGTAAGCGTCTGTTTGACGCTTTTCCAAGAAATAGCTCCTCCTGCCATCATAAAGATAAAGCCGAAGTAGATTTTCTGGTCGTCGGGGCAACTGCGAAATCGAATCGAGAATAACCAAGTGACACGAAGTTGATCAGACTTCTTATAGGTCAACATATAGTCTTTGGTTCCCTGCAAATATCTCATGACCTTTTTTACGGCTTTCCAATGACCCAAACCTGGGTTGCTCAAGTATCTCCCTAAAGCATTTACAGCAAAAGCAATGTCGGGACGAGTACAAACTTGAGCATACATTAAACTGCCAACAGCGGAAGCATATGGGACCTTTTTTTCATTTCATCTATTTCTGCATCATTTTGAGGACATTGAGATTTAGAAAATTTATCTTCACCCTTTTGAATAGGTGCAGCACTTGGGGAGCAAGAATGCATATTAAACCTTTTGAGGACCTTTTCAATATATCCTTTTTGAGACAATCCAAGAACACCACGTGACCTATCACGATAAATCTGGATGCCTAAAACAACAGAAGCATCACCAAGGTCTTTCATATCAAAGTGGCTACTCAACATGAGTTTTGTCTCGGATAGGATTTTAACACAACTACTAGCAAGAAGTATATCATCAACATAAAGAACGAGAATGATGAATCCACCCTCACAAGTCTTCAAGTAAACGCATTGATCTGAGGCATTTTCTTTGAAGCCAAGAGAAGTGACAACCTGATCAAACTTCAAATACCATTGTCTGGAGGCCTGTTTCAGTCCATAAATAGACTTATTCAGCTTGCAAACCAAGTGCTCTTTCCCTGTTTTAGCAAAACCTTCAGGCTGAACCATGTAAACATCTTCAGTAAGGTCTCCATTCAGAAATGCCGTCTTCACATCCATCTGGTGAAGTTCTAGATCAAAATGAGCTACCAAAGCCATGACAACTCGAAATGAATCTTTTGTAGAGACTGGTGAGAAAGTCTCCTTATAGTCAATGCCTTCTCTTTGGTTATAGCCTTTAGCTACTAGTCTGGCTTTGTACCTTTCAACTTTACCATCTGGAGTACGTTTGGTTTTGAAAACCCATTTGCATCCAACAGGTTTACAACCAATTGGTAATTCCTCCAGACTCCAAACACCATTATGAGACATAGAAGACAACTCATCATGCATAGCATTCAGCCAATCAGAAGCATGAGAGCTAGAAATTGCCTCCTCAAAGGTAATAGGATCATCATCATCATTGAGGTCAAACTCATGTTCCTGAAGATATACAACATAATCATCTGGTATGGAAGGTCTGCGCACTCTTTGAGATCGTCTCAGTGGAATTTCATCAACAATAAGATCATGTTCTTGTTCATCTACAAGCGGTGCTGCCACACCATCTTCATGTTGAAGGTTCTGATCAACATCATCAGCTGGAATCAAAACTTCTGTAGGAAAAGGAACAGCTGGTATAGGAACAATGGTGCGATCTTCTTTAAGAATAACTGGTCGTGGTATATCACTCCCACTATCCAAGTCATCCTCAAAGAAAACCGCTCGATCAGATTCGACGACTCGCATAGAATGAGATGGACAATAGAATCTGCTACCTCTGGAACCCACACAATAGCCAATAAAGAAGCCACTAACAGTCTTAAGATCAAGCTTCTTAGACTGAGGATTATAAGGTCTAACTTCTGCCTTACAACCCCATACATGAAAATGTTTCAAACTCGGCTTCTTTCCACTCATGAGCTCATATGGAGTTTTTGGTACAGACTTGCTGGGTACTTGATTTAGAATGTAGACAGCAGTTTTTAAGGCATCTCCCCAAAGAAAGTCTGGCAATGATGAATGGCTCAACATACAACTTACCATCTCCATAAGTGTGCGGTTACGCCTCTCTGCAACTCCATTTTGCTCAGGAGTACCAGGCATAGTGTATTGAGCTTCAATACCGCATTCCTCAAGAAATCTGGCGAAAGGTCCTGGGTTTCTACCCATCTCATTATATCTACCATAGAATTCTCCACCTCTCGTCGATCTTTACACATTTTATTTTCCTACCTGTTTTCAACTCAACAAAGACCTTAAAGGATTTGAAAGCATCTAGGGAACTAGACTTTTCTTGAAAAAGGTCTATCCATCCATATCTCGAGAAATTATCTATAAAGGTAATGAAATACCCATATCCACCCATGGCAGTGGGTGTAATGG
This sequence comes from Sophora flavescens, assembly GCA_030762895.1. Lineage (NCBI taxonomy): Eukaryota > Viridiplantae > Streptophyta > Magnoliopsida > Fabales > Fabaceae > Sophora > Sophora flavescens. Next base: position 141,895,166 of record CM061062.1, read on the forward strand.
GTCCACACAGGTCGGTGTGAATCAACTGTAGCACATCGTCACACCTATTTGCAGCTTTATTCCTAACCTTGGCAGTAAATTTGCCCTTGATGCAATCAACACATGTATCAAAATCGGAGAAGTCTAGATCATGGAGAATACCTTCCTTGACTAGCCTCTCAATGCGGGGCCTAGAAATATGCCCCAAACGTCGATGCCATAACATAGAAGAATGTTCATTAATCCTACTGCGTTTGTTTCCAACACCAGAATTGACAGACATGTCATGTAGATCTTACATATAAAGGCCATCACGTAAAACTCCTGAACCAACGGAAACAGAATCTGAATAGACAATCAATTTTCCACTACCAAACTTAAAAGTGTAACCACATTTATCCAAAGCAGAAACAGAAATCAAGTTCCTTCTCATAGAAGGTGCATACACAGCATCTCTTAAAAGCAAATTATGTCCAGAAGGCAAAAGTAAAGAAACAATTCCAATGTCAATAACAGAAACTCCAGCTCCATCTCCCATAATAATCTTGGACTCAGCATCACTTGGTTTCCTCAGGCTTGTGAACCCCTGCAAGGAATTCACAACATGAATGGTTGCACCTGAATCTAACCACCAAGTATTTGGAGGAACATCAATGACATTGGATTCAAAGCATGTTAGAGCCTTCTCAAAAGTCATAAATTTCTCCCCAACAGCTTTCTGATATTCTTTAGCATTATCGGTCTCTAAGATACTCTGCCTGATGGATTTTTCCATAGTATACTTCATCACTTTCAGGCACACTCTATTAGAGTATTCCCATTTCTCATAAGCAATCCTCTGTGCTGCAGTAGACTCATTTATGAGAGCAGCTGGCTTGTCTTCCCTCAAGGCCAGATCCAAGTCAGCAATGGTTAAGTAGAGATTTAGAGTCTCTTTCCAGTCCTCATATTTTGTCCCATTTAGAGTTTTGACAGAATTTGGGAAGGAGGCTGACATAAAACATAGAATAAGGAATCATTAAGAATTGAAGGGTAATATGATTCCATATATATGTTCAGCCAATCTTGCCCATAATACAAATTTCTTATTCATTATAATTCCGCCTAAGGGTCCCGAATCATAATAAATAAGAAATACTATAAGAAGAATAATACAATGTACAAAACTTACATCACCAAAATTTCTAATACCGATAGGGTACTTGAAACCATAATTGACATAAGCTTGAAGACAATAGTACAATGTATAATAACGAATTACATTAATAATAGTACACCGATAGGGTATAATTATTATTAATATAATACAAATATAACACATTAGAATAATTAATTATTTAACAACACAAATTTTGTATAATTATACCCACGATAGGTGAGTTCATAACTATACAAAATATCAATAGTCATGCTACAATTATACATTAGAATAATTAATTGTTTAACAACACAAATTTTGTATAATTATACCCACGATAGGTGAGTTCATAACTATACAAAATATCAACAGTCATGCTACAATTATACATTAGAATAATTAATTGTTTAACAACACAAATTTTGTATAATTATACCCACGATAGGTGAGTTCATAACTATACAAAATATCAACAGTCATGCTACAATTATACATGAGAATAATTAATTTGTATAACAAATGCAGCATAGAACACACAACTTAATTCACATAAGGCTCTAAAATTAATTCCATCTATATGACACATGATCAAGGAGAGTATAACATATCAAAGTGTCACAAAAAAGTAGAGAACAATCACAAAATTTTAGATCAAAACCTTAGAGTAAAGTATTAAAAAAATACAATATTTTTTTCGGTTTTAACCATAAAATATTCGCGAGGCGAGAGGTATCTCGCGAGGCGAATCTTGTGAAAAGTCAGCAACGTTTGGTCTTCTCGCGGGTACTCGCGAGGCGAGTAAAGTGTTCGCGAGGCGACCCTGAAACCTTTCATTTTCCTAGAACAGTCAGCCTTCGGGGTCGCGAGGCGAGGAGCATGTTCGCGAGGCGACCCAGAGACCTTTCATTTTCCGAGAACAGTCAGCCTTCGGGGTCGCGAGGCGAGAAACGTAATCGCGGGGCGACCCAGAGAGGATGACAATTTCACTGTTCTTCTGGCTTTCAGGTTCGCGAGGCGAGAATAATCTCGCGAGGCGAATCTGGAATTCCACAGATGCTGATGCCCAGAATCGCGAGGCGAGCAAAACTCGCGGGGCGATTGAACCAGTTTCACGCAAAAGAGAAACGAAAAAACATCGATTTCTCACGTTTTATTTAATGAAATCCAACGATTTTCGAGTATGTTACTCGAATAACATGTGGGAAGAAAAGCCCTCAAACAATTTTCGAAATCATTGGTCAGAATCATAGTTTCGAATTTTGAAGAACAAGCATGAAAACGAAAGTTGTTGAAGGAAAACTTACAATTTTCATATTGATATAACATGATATGAAAATCCCTAACAATTTTCAGAACAGCTATAACATGTATCTATCCATGTCTCTGATACCAATTGTTGGAAAACTAACAAATCTAAATACCATACAGATACAAATCATAGCATGTCATTCTCATGTTAATCAAAGTAAAGAGGAGGATTTCATACCTTGGAGATTCGCAGAATCCATCACAGCAGATCAAAGGATGAGAAGAAGATGAACAGTTTCAGAATGTTGGAGAAGATGAGAGGGTTACTCCTCTCTTTCTGGTAGGTTTTGGTTCTGTGTTACTGACTGTTAGAATGCCTAATGGGGAGGCTATTCTTATAACCTACCAGCAGAGAGTAGGGACCTCTCAATGGGTTAATATTAGAAATGACCCATCCCATCATAGGGTCATTCTTTAGTAAATACCCAACAACTATTTTATCAATTGGTTACGTAATTAGGAATTAATATTATAACTGATATATTAATAATTTAATTATAATTTAATAACTAATTAATGCTAATCCACTGTTATACATATTAAAATTTAACATAAAACACAAATAATCTGAGATAAGTGCTAACAAATTTGTGGTTGAAAGTGTTACCACATGACATATGCCTATTCTGCTATGGTACTTCCTTGATTTGATTAAGAAGACTCCATGGCTTAGCTACATCATCAGTTTTATCATGATCTATATCATCCACCTTTGATATTTGAATATCAACTGATTTTGTTTCATCCTACATATTTAAATTACCATATGAGGGTGGTAGGTATATATAACTCAACAACCTTGGAGATTATGATGGTGACTCAGCTAGTAGATAAGCTTTGTTTGATTGATGATTAAAGCCATATGATGACGTATATAAAATGAGACATTTCTTTTTAATAATTTTAATTACCAACAATATTATATTTGAAATAGGATTACCACGTTTAGTCTCCCATTTATACTTTTTTTAATGTATTTTATAATTGTTGGTTTTAAAAGCTGAATAATCGAGAACTTATTTATTTACTTTTTGTAGTTTTTTTCTCTAAGAATAATTACTAAATTATATTGTGCAATTAAAATCAAATCTTTTCATTTCTCCTTATTGTCTTTCTCTTGTATTGATCTGTAACTGTAAACTTAAAATTTCTCCTTTTAATATATAAAATAAAAAGGATAGCATATTAAAGCATATACAAGTTTGTCCATAGAAGTTTGTATAAATACATGCATCGATTGTGCATGCATGTATCCATTATCGAGCAAATAAAATAAGTTTAGTTTATTATATCCAATATATTATGCATAACTTTGCATAAATTGATAGTTCTGTAAATAATAAAAGCTTGAAATCTAGGTTTATCAAAAGCTGAGAAATCAAATGTTCAAGTTCAAGTACCAAAATTTGTTAGTATGATTTTCATTATATATAATTTTCGACAGTTGATAGTTTGTTATTAGCAATTTCATATTGTTGGCTATTGTAATTACTGTCTTGAATAAATATGAATTTTTTTTATTTGAAAGTAAATATTTTAAAGCCCTTCGATGGTTATTGTATATTTTGGACTACTTCTTCGAGATTACAGGTTATATGTACTTTTATAAATAACAAAAATATTCACGAGACTAAAAATTATAGGAATTTTATTAAAGGTCATTTCATTAGTTAAAAATATTTTTTCACTCTTCGATGATTGGACGATAGATTTTGATGCTTGTATTGAATTGAAAAGCCTATCTAAGCTAGTCATCATGTCGTCTATGGCATACCCCTGGCATCGAAGAGACATAATATACAATGGATTTTATCCACAATTCTAGCTTGTTTAAAGAATGGCAATGTAACACCCCCTTGGTGCTACATGCTTAACTCGTTGCAGAACTTAAATTAAAAAAAATGCTGGTTGCTTTCGAAAAATAATTTATATAAGTATTTAAGCGTCAGAAAAACGGGTATAAATTTTTTTCCTGCTGTTGCGGTCAAACTTAAACATATTTTAAAGTAGTAAAACCACATTTTCACATATCACTGTATAGATTCCGGTCATGTACATAAAAGTCTTAGATTACCATTCAAAAGATAGGCTCTCCGAGCCATATATATATGAAAATATTTAGATAATTAACAAATATACATGACCAAAAGGAAAAGTCTTAGATTACCATTCAAAAGATAGTCTCTCCGAGCCATATATACATACTATCTTCAAAAACAAAAACACCTCAAGAGCCTAAGATGGCCGCTTTACAAGACATCCACCGAGAATGACCTCTATGGTCATCTCATCTACACAAGCCCTCTTCAAAAAAAGGTCTAATGTTCCTAAATGTAGTAGGGTACTCCTCAGCAATATCTACATCCACGTACTAAGGTTCAACAACAAAACCAAGAACAGAATATATTGCAAGGGTGAGATACCGACATGTAAGTTTATCACAGTAGTCACATGCACGATACACAAATCAACAACATATGACAACAACGACATGTGAAACAAAATAATTCATAGTCATAATATCAATGATATTTAAAACAAGGGATTCATACCCAACAACCATCGTAGGTTTATAAAAATCCATGACAATTCACAAATCAACTTTCTATTTCTTAATCTCCGGAGAATCCCAACTTCCTTCCAATAGCACCTACTGTTTAGTCCGTCAAAGTTCCAAGTTCCAACTATTTAGGTAACGTAACTCGGTAGGATCTCGAGCTCCAACCATCATTTTAACGTAGTTCACACGAACTCAAAAGATAGTCGTAACGTAGCCCGGTCTATAAAATATCTCAAATATCCATGCTCCAAAAATAGTCATAGCATAACTTGGCCTTTCTTGGACCCACTTTTCAATCCACATAGAATTGCAGTTCGAAATCACAAATGGGACGTCTTCCCGTTCATGCATGTAAAACAATTTAGTTTTCTGTTTTCTTTATCGTTCATTCTTTATTGGTCGGGGCTCAAGGCCCTCGACTAATTTTATACAGGTATCATGCCCATTCACATTTAACACAGGACACGTAGTCCGAGGACTCATTTACGAAACTCTAGGCCGAATCACCAGTCACTAGGTTCGTCAATATTTGACACGAAGTTAAGTTGCCGATGTAGGATTTTTAATCCGCGACCACAATACTTACTCACAAGAACTCTAGTTCGACGTCTCGGTTACTAGGTCCTTACAACTTTCACAATTTGCAACACAGTTTTCGTTATGTGAAAACTAAATTGAAAATCAAATACAAGAGTTCAACAATGTTTGTCGGAAAATGTTTTTCGTTCCTTTTAACAACATTTTACAGAAATCCTTTTCCTTTGAAATTCATTTCTGAAAACATGAAACCGTTTAAAATCATTTTTAAAACGTTTTAACTAAATCAATAAAATTATCAACAAGAGTTCCACCATAAGGCATTTTTCTAAACATTTTTCATTTAGAATAAAATATTTCATAAATCAAAGGCTTTCCTTTTAAAAAGTTTTTTTCCTTGATGACATTATAATATTTTAGAGACTTTCTTGTCATTTTCGAAATATTTAGGAAAAATAAAGATAATGCGATTTTTCACTGTTTGTCCTTACTAACACTCGTTCTCTAATTTTTTTCCCCAAAATCGTCTGTAAATCTTCTCTGAATTCTTAACCTAACTAACAACAGGGTCCTTAACTTATGTTTTCATAACATCTTCCTCTTGAGAAAACTGGAAATCTCTTTCTTTTCTGATTATCATTTTCAATGACTTAATCCATTATTATCGAGCTGTGACCAGTGTCATGCTCTCAGTCAAACCAGTCAAACCAATAAACAGTTTCATCAATGCATACGCATAGACAACATTTAGAACATATTTTCGCAAAGAAATTTAAAAACATTAAAATTCGAAATCATCAAAGCAAACATCACATAATAATTACAAGTAATTACACACATCAAACAACATAGTATATGACTATCAAAATTTCTCAGATAAGCTCCCCTTACCCTTGTAGACAAGAAAAAGATTCCTCTCTTTGACACATTCAACAGTTAGCTTCCTTCACAATGAAGCTGCTCAAGATTAAACGCCAAGTAATAAGCTAACATGATGTTTCGGGTTCCTCTGACACCTTGCAACGTGTGTAGGTAACTCTTGTCAGCTTTCAAAAATGCAAATCATGCTTCTCCAAGCATGACAGTCACAACTAACATCCAAGAGAGAGTGTCCAAGCACATCTACAACAACCAAACAACATAAAAATCAATAACTCGACATCAAACATACTATCTAATAATTTCAAACATTCAATTTAATATAAACAGAGTCAGTTTTCCAATAAATCATTTTGGTCAAAAGAGGGTTCATCACAAAAAATTAGGGAAAATTAATTTGATCAAAGAACAACGAAATTAATTTAGGAAAACATTAATTTGGAGTCTAAATTGCACAAAACCAGAATCGATTTCATAATTGGAGTAAGATGAAAAGTAAGGGTTTTTAGTGGAAATGGGGGAATCCGAAATTAAAAGGTAATTTGAGCAATTGGTATGAGGAATTTGGAATTGACATACCCAATTTGCAAGTAACATCATTAATTTGGGGATTTATGTTCTAATTTAGAACTTAGGGTTAGGGTTTCAAAATTAGGGGTTTTGAATCTAAAGGTATATGGGTGGAATTTCACTCACCCAACAAGGAAGAAGAGGGAGTGGTGGCTGCTGTGTAGTTCATCACGGCATCAGCGACGGTGGTGGTGTTTTCTTGTAACAACCATGATTGAAAAGTAGAAGAAGGCAAACATAAGAAAGTTTAGGGAAGGAGAAGGTTCAAGTGTGCAAGAATAGGTGGAAAACCACCATCAATGGCGGCTGAAGCACAACCACGATGGCGCACAGTGGTGGACCACAACAGACCAGACGCGAGGGGTGCATAGCTGGGTTGCGTGGCTGGGGGCGGTGGCCGGACGGTGCTCCGGTGGTGGTCATGCACGGCTGGAGAAGGGCTAGCGGTGGCTGGCTTTCTAAGGAGAAGGAGAATAAGAAATTTTAGAAGATGGACGTTCAAAAGATGAATGAGGAAGAAATAAAGAAAGTAAAGAAAGAAAAGAAAGAAAAAGAATGAAAAAGAGAGGGGGTGTGTGTCGTGGACGTCTCTACACCATGAGAAAGGAAAAAATTGTTTTGTCTTTTATTTTGATAAAGGTTAAATTTGAGTGATTTAGATTGAGTTTAGAAAAAATATTGGATTATAAGCTTTGGACCTAAAAATAATGAGTGAAAAAATATAATTTCAAAATTTGAAATAGGATAGATATTGATGGTTGAATTGGTCAACCAAGAAATTCAATGATCCAAAATTAATCTCTGATTACTTTTAAACCAACATATTTTCAAATCTAAAATTAAAGAGAGTAAAATATGAAAATAAATTTCTTTCAATCATACTATTTGAAATATTTTTTCTAAACAAATACTAATAGTGACAATAACGTAATATTGTTGTCTAGAAAGCGTGCATAGACTACAATATGGCAGTGCTAACACACCCAATAAAATTAATTTAAAAGAGTAAATAGAATTACTCAAATTAAACATCATAAAGATAAATAAAAATAAGCATCCAGAAAATTAATCACTCCAATAAAATAATATAACATATAACATATTAAACATATATATAAAAACTAGGATGTTACAGGCAATGTGAAGTCCAATGAAAAAATTAACTGAAACGTTAAAGAATCCTTCTAAGAATCAAACTCATGGTGTCCTGTTGAAAACACTTGATTTTGTCTAAGTTCTCTCTTCAATTGTCTGATTTCACATAAACTAGGTTTTGAATTTCATTCTTGCATCGTCTAAATGGCTGTAATGCTTTTGAGCTTCAGATGGTTGCTTTAAGGCTTAGTTTCTTTGCCGAAAGACTCTGGCTTCATAATCTGCACACTTAGCAAACTATCAACAATAATCATACAAAGAATTTCATAAAGAGATAATGCATAGGTTAAGAACAGCTTATGCATTTTGTGATCATCAAAACCAGATTTTGCTTAGCATAAATATCGGGGTGTGGCATGAGACGTGATAGATATTAAAGTTTCCATAATCTAAAAAGTAACTGAGTATTACGAGATTTTCAGCATTAATATCAAGATTTATAAGGTTACATTCAACCAAAAACTATGTCTCAAGAGGTGGATGTGATGCTAGAAATTACAGAAACAACCTCACTGCTCATTTCCACATTGGGGAAATGCAAGTCACCCATTAACATCATTTCGACATAGGTTGATGGTAACACATATATGAATGTTATAGCTTACTTAAAGAATTCTAATGCAAAGTGAAATGGCAAATCCAGCTCAAACATTTAAACATCCTTCTCATCAGCAAATCACTTGAGGTGGCATATGGTAATCCATAAGGTGATGCCACATTATGGGCCATTATAGGTCACCTTAAGTTTTCTGCTGAGAAGAATGTTCAAATGCTTGAGCTGGAATTTTCATTTCACATGGCATTGGAATTCATTGAAATTAGCTAGAACAATCGCTTGTGTTGCTGTCAATCTATGTTGAAATGATGTCAACATATGTTTGAATTTCACCAGTGTGAAATTTAGAGATGAGGTCATGGAGTATTTTCTAACATCTTATCCATCTCTGGAGACATGGTTTATGGCTGAATATAACATTATAAATCTTGACATTAATGCTGAGAATTTCATAAAATACAGCTAATCTAAAGATTGAGGAAACTTGAATGTGATATTTCAAGAAGGGGTAACATCCGTATTTTATGTCATTGAAAGCAAAGAACTCAAATTGGTATCTCGATAGCGGATGCTCCAAGCACATGACGGGAGACAAAAACAAGTTCTCCTCCCTCACACCCAAAAAGGGTGGCTTTGTGTTCTATGGTGATAACAACAAAGGTAAAATCTTGGGAATTGGGACTGTTGGTAAAGGTCCTAACCCCACCATAGAAAATGTTCAATATGTTGAGGGTTTGAAACACAACTTGTTAAGAATAAGCCAACTGGGTGATAAAGGATTTAATGTTGTGTTTGATAACTCTAAAGACATGGTCATGGATTTTAACAAACAAACTAAATTAATTGGTCAAAGAATTGGAAATATCTATATGTTTTGCTTGGATGACCTACCTTCAAATGATGTATGTTGTATAATAAGTAAAGAGGACGAAACTTGGTTATGGCATAGGAGGATGGCTGATAACTCTTTGAATGAACATTTACTTACCCTTTCTTAGCTTGAGTTTTTGTAATCTTTAAGTATTTTATGTGGATGTTTTAGGTGTTTTAAGTTAGTTTAGTGGAATATGTGTATTTTTATAAATTTCATTTAATTTTATGCTTTTGAGTGTCTAGGAATATGTTTAATGTGTTTCTTGAGTGTTGTTAGGTTTTTGTTGAGGTTTAGATAAGCTTTTGGAACTCGACATGCTACATCATTTGGGAGTGAACTGCTGACAAGCTGCTGGAAAATAATTTGGTCGTGCTGCAGCATATGGATGCACATAAAAGGAAAAAAGATGAGCACCTTTTCTCTCTCCTGACAACTGTCATAAAAGTTGAGGACGTCCTTGCTGATTTCTTTAGGGTTTTGTGGTGGTACATTTGAGGAAATGGGCCCAAGCACTTGTTTTAATATCATTTTTAATGGCCCAAAAGGAGAAAAGACAAATAGGTCTTTGTAAAACCCTAAAAAAGGGGTATTCACTCACTTTTGAAGGGGAAGCTGCAGAGGACAGCAGCCGAGGCAACGAAGACAGCAGCTGGAGAGTCTCTTCCTCCTTGCCTTTATCCCATTTTCGTGATCCCTTTGTAATGGTTTTCTTCTCTTTTTTATATTACGTTTGTAAGCTCAACATGAGCTAAACCTCTTAAGCTCTAGGTATGTTATTGTAATGAATGGTTAGCTCTTTTTATGCAATGATATGTTCTGCATTTTCCTTTATTATGTGTTGAATGTTGTTTAGTCAAGAGTGGCCAATTTAATTAAATATATATCTTGCTTGGTTTGGAAAAATTGAGTAAAGTGGAAATTGATAAAGGATAGGGGTTAAGTCATTAGTTGGAAAATTAAATGATGTTGGATAGGCTAGGAATAGCTATTCAAGTCCCTGAGCTAGCTGGAATGTGCTTGATTAAGAGGGTGGTGTAATTAATCTGAATCTAGAAATAGAACAAAGTTAATGAACCTAACCCTTAAGTGTTGGAAAACACACTTTTATTTCTTGGAGTTAAATGCTGCAGCATGGTGAGGCATAATTGAAGCTAAGCAAGATTTACGATGCAGCATACCTAAAGCTATTTTATCCATATTTGACAACATTATCTTTTTCTTATCTTGTTCTCTTATTACTGCATTTTAATATTGTCCTTTTAAATATTTGAATATCACACTTTCACACACTATTTGTGTAACACCCCGATTTTCGTTGCTTCGTAATATCGGTAATAAATATATAAATATATATTTTTATCCGAGACTTAGAAAATGATTTTGGATAAACCAATGTCATTTTCTTGTTATACTTATTTTCATAAGGTTACGGGTAAGTTTTTGGTTGAAAATTCAGACGGAAGCCGGTCTGCCGTTTTGTGTTTTCACTGACAGTAAAAGTTTACTGCTCAGAAAACCTAATTTTAATTCGTGAACGAAAGACTTAAGATTTTTATTTTATTTCTTACAAGAGTGTATTTTTAGAATTATTTCAGAAAAAAATAAAATAATTTACGTTTTACGGGCGGAATACGTAATCGGGTAGACGACGGAGTGGATTTCGGAGTTTCCAAGAGCAGATGAAGAGTTTATCTTAGGATTTTGAGATGATTCATGGGGATGAATCATACTTTTAAGTCTAGAAGGTTCCACAAGGTTAAAGTGAAAATTTATGAATTTTACGCTCAAGTCCCTGAACTTTCTGTTAATTACCCTTTTGTCCCTGAGTTAGTTTCTAAGTTATTTTCAAGTGAATTGGGCTAGAATCCTTGTTACCAATCTCTTAATGGATGTGGCTATGAAGCCCAAAATTTCTTGTTCACGGATTAATTCCATAAAGTCTATTTGAAACTATACAAGTTTCCTATGTCATCATAAGCTTTAAGCCTTTTTGGTGGGCCCCACAAAGATGAATTCAAGCCCAAATTTATCAAGCCCATGCGCAGGCCCAAGATGGAGTTGGGGATGCCTTAGTTTGGAAGTGTCAAGTGGATTCTTGAAGTTTCCACACAATTCCACACAATTCCACAATATTCTCCAAGGTTCTCAAATGATCTCAAATGTTCTAGATTTTTCCAAAAAGTTTGAAGAAAAATCAGCCAAAGTGATGTTAAGATAAGACCACATTTATTGTGGCACATGGTCATTATTACAATCTATTGAGAATTTTCAAAATAGTCCTTATACTTTTGGAATCTTTGCAAAATGATCCCTATGAGTTATTTGCACTTTAATCCTTTGAAAAGCCACCTCCTTTCTACTTGGTCCTCAAAAGTGGCGCATCCCACATGCCTATAAATACCCCTCCTCACCTTTCACTTAGTTTCTATTACCTTTTTGTTCAAAAACCTAAAGTTCATAAGTCTTTGTGTAACACCCCGATTTTCACTGCTTCGTAATATCGGTAATAAATATATAAACATATATATTTTTATCCGAGACTTAGAAAATGATTTTGGACAAACCAATGTAATTTCCTTGTTATACTTATTTTCATAAGGTTACGGGGAAGTTTTTGGTTGAAAATTCAGACGGAAGCCGGTCTGCCGTTTTCTGTGTTTTCACCGATCACAAAGTTCTATCATCGTAAGACCTAATTTTAATTCGTGAACGAGATGAAAAATGTTTTTATCATATTTGCTACGATATTGAAAGTTTTGAAAATTTTGGTAAAAAAATAAAATAATTTACGTTGTACGGGCGGAATACGTAATCAGGTAGACGACGGAGTGGATTTCGGAGTTTCTAAGAGCCGATAGAGGATTTATCTTAGGATTTTGAGATGATTCAAGGGGATGAATCATATTTTTAAGTCTAGAAGGTTCCACAAGGTTAAAGTGAAAATTTATGAATTTTACGCTTAAGTCCCCGAACTTTCTGCTAATTACCCTTTTGTCCCTGAGTTAGTTTCTATGTTTTTCTAAGTGAATTGGGCCAAAATCTTTGTTCCAATACCATTAATGGACGTGTCCATGAATCCCAAATTCTTTACCCATGACTTAAATTTCATAAAGCCCATTTGAAGACATATAAGTTTCCTATGTCAACATAAGCTTTAAGCCTTTTTGGTGGGCCCCACAAAAATGAATTGAAGCCCAAAATTACCAAGCCCATGAGTGATTGAAGGCTGCCCTCATTTGTTGTTGGATGAACCAAGATTTTCTAGAATGTTCCACAATTTTCCACATTATTCTACATCATTCTTGATTTTTCTTCAACATTCTTGATTTTTCTTCAACTTTCATGATTTGTCTTAAAAATATCTATGACACAAATTCAGCCAAAGTTAGTCAAGATAAGCTTACATTAAATGTGGTAAAAAGGTCATCATGACAATTTATTCGCAAATTGCAAACTAGTCCTTAAACTTATGGAATCTTTGCAAAATGGTCCCTAGGAAGTATTTGCATTTTAATCCTTTTAGAAAGACAACTCATCACTTCTAGATCCTTCCTAAGATGGCGCAAGCAAGCTCTATAAATACCATACTCTCACTTTTCACTTAGTTTCTAATGCCATTTGTTCAAAAACCCTAAGTTCATAAGGCTTCTAGTGTTAAATTTGTGAAGCAAGTTCTTGGATTTCCTTTGTCATTGATCTTCAAGAGGTAAATCCTAATCTTCTTCCTTAATCATGCCTATGTTCTTTATCAAGTTTCTTGATTCAAGGCTTATATCATAGTTGTTCATCATTTTCAAGTTTCTAATCCTAGAACTTTGAAAAGTCATAATAAATTCTAGAAAAATCTCATGATGATGAAACTATTTTCTATATTCTTGATATCATGCATATTATCTAAATCCAAGAGCATGATGTAATCAAAAATTTCTTTCTTAAAAACCTAGCCTTGGCCGAATCTAGTAAAGTAGGTTTGGTAGAGTTTTGTTCATGTGTTGTCATGTATGATCATGTATTCTAAATGAAATGTATGTCTACACATTCTAATCCATGTTAGTTTCTTAAAATGAAAATCTTTACTCAAAAATCTCTATGTTGGCCGAACCCTAAGTGGGTGAGATTTAATGAGTTTTTGTTCATAGTTTTCATTAATGATCTTAGAAATCAAGCTATTAGTATGTATGCTTAATAAATCCAAGTTGGTTTATTAAACTAAGAACCCTAGCCCTATGAACATGTTGAGGCCGAACCTTGGTATAGAAGAGTTAGGAAGTTTTGAGTTTGAAATTTAGTTGTTTAGCCACTAATCCATGATTTAGGTTAATTAAGGACCATAACTCCATGACTTAATCATGATTAGGAATTTTAGTTAGTCAAATAAACTAGAGACCGTGACCATGTAGTAGGGTTTAGGATGTTTTTAGTTTCTTGATTTGTGATTGTTTAATTATAATGGTTGAAGGTTAAGTACAAAGCGGTGTACGTGAGTTTCCGGTTTCCGAGAATTTAATTCAACTTGTTGTGGATCTTCGAGAGGTAAGGGGAGCTTACCTGAGGGATTTTCTCAATAACTATTTGCTTTTAGTGTGGCTTATATGATTTATATGTGGTTTTGTGATTAATTGTTTATGTTGTTTACGATGTGTTGTTTATCTGTGTATCGGTGATTGATCCGCTTTTAATTATCTGCAGTAGTATATTATGTTTCTATGATGCATGATCTGCCTGGGGATATAATTATGATGATGTTGTTGAATGTTGAATATTGAATGTTGTTTGAGAGGCCTGACAGTGGTCAGTGCACAACCGATTAATCAAATAAAAGATTTAATAAGTTATGAAAATTATATTCAACGTTTTATGGGGAATGTTGGAATATAATAGTGGTGAAAAATATTATTTTGGAAAAAAGATGAGTTTTGAGTAATATTATTATTTTAATGATTTATTAGTGTAAAAGAAATTTACGAGTCACGGTGAGAGCGTAACCGTGAAAATTTTTTAGTACTGCTAATTTTTACACAAGAAATTCCGAAGTATTATAAAAAGTGATATTGTGAAATTAATATTCGAAAATACCTTATTTATTATATAAGAAAATTATTTTAGAAGAAATGTCAAAGTTTGACTTAAAGACGTTTTCTTTGAAAATGCTAAATGATGGCAAGTTTTGAAATTATTTACGGTGAGAGTTTAAAAACAGCAGTACTTATGTTGAGAAGAGATTTAATCTAAATTGATTTATTAGAGTTGAAGTTTCAGTAAAAAGATGTAAAAAGATGTAAAAGATGTAAAAAGATGTAAAAGATGTAAAATGATGTAAAAAGATGTACGAAGATATGGAACTTAATAACCGAGACGTCGGGGTATTAAGGTTCGTTGTGTTGTAAATTGGGTATCTATTTAAAGAAGTTAAAACTTTTTAAGTTGTTTTCTACTACCACGAACCTAAGACTGATTGCAAGGTCTAGGGGCTTCGTGATTGAGCACTCGGACTTTGAGGTCCTGTGTTGTTAATAAAAGATGTAAAGATGTTTCAAAAGATGTTAACTCGTAAGCTTCTGAGATCTTTGACAAATAAAGATATAGCTCAAAGAAAAGTGTGAGAACAAAATGTTTTCTTGCATGCATTTGGCAGACGTGCCATGATCAAAAGAGGGA
Source organism: Sophora flavescens (assembly GCA_030762895.1). NCBI lineage: Eukaryota > Viridiplantae > Streptophyta > Magnoliopsida > Fabales > Fabaceae > Sophora > Sophora flavescens. The sequence goes on from CM061062.1 coordinate 141,910,380, forward strand.
TTACCTTGCGGCATCAGGGTAGATCATACAAAGATGGTCTCATTGTGCCCGGGGTTTGGACAATGAGGCCCCATCTCAGATTATTATCACTGTGCCATGATGTTGGACAATGTGCGATGGGCGTGCCTGTGGCGGTGTGCCTGTGGCAATCGAGTTTGATCAACTCATCATGAGGTTGGAGATATCTCATGAGATTAAGAGTGAATGTTTAGATGATGTATTGAAGTGTTCATGCATAGTTTTCCAACGTTGATGTTTGGGGTGTGAAACCCATTGATAAATGATGTGATATAATATGAATGAGTACGTTGTTATAGACATGTATATGTGTATGTGCCTTCTTTTGTGTTGCGCATTTAGTTATGGTGGTAAATCCATATATTGGTGTCTCACCCTTACAACCATATCAGAGTTGTACAAGGGGTACGATCTCTACAAGAAGACGAAGGCTGTCTAGTTCGAGGCATGCTGTTGCTGCTTTTATCGGTTGTAGTGTCCGTTAGTTACGACCAGCTTAGGTAATGTTAAGTTTTAAGAATAAAGTTGATTATGATTTATGTGAGAAAATATATGAGGCAGTATAGTTGGAGGACTTATATACATTATGTATTTAAGTATGATTTGATTACATTGTTGTGGTTATGAGGTTAAAGGGAAAAAAAATTATCACCATATTTTGAAAAGATGAACGTTGAGAAAACATTATTTTCCGAAAGCAACCAGCCAAAATTAAGTTTTATTTCCGCAAACGGGTAACCATGTGATGACCCGAGTTAGGGTGTCACACTTTGAGTGTCAAGTTTGTGAAGCAAGTTCTTGGATCTTCACTTGTTTTTGATCTTCAAGAGGTGAATCCTATTCTTCTTCCCTAATCATGTCTATGTTCTTCAATAAGTTTCATGATTCAAAGTCTATTTCATCTATGTTCATCACTTTTAAGTTTCTAGATCTAGAACTTTGAAAATTCATAACTTATTCTAGAAAAATCCTTTTGATATGAAACCAATTGCTATGATCTTATAATCATCTCTATTTTCATTATCTATAAGCATAAGATCATGAGAAATTTCTTTCCCTAATTTCTGGACTTGGCCGAACCTAGGTCAATGTTGTGTTCATAGGTTTTGTTTCATTTTCATGTCTTCAAATACCTTGATAGTTCTTGTATCCAAGTACATAGAAGATCAAAAATCAAACTCTAACCTATTTGTTTTATAAAGGCCGAAATCCTAGTTCTTGGAACTAGATGAGTTTGTTCAAAGTTTTCATTAATGATCTTAGTAATCAAGCAATTACTATGTATGCTTAATAAATCCAAGTTGGTTTATCAAACTAAAAACCCTAACCCTATGTTCTTGTGTTGGCCGAATCTACCATTTAGAGGGTTAGGATGGTTTTGATTCTTAACTTTGTTTTTTAGCCCTAATCCATTTCCTTAAGTATATTAGGATCATTAATCTATGACTTAATCATGATTAGAAATTTTAAGGATTTTGAACCCTACAAGTCAGACCTTGGCCGAAACCTAACCCTTATGAGCTAAGTATGTTGTTGTGTGATTTGATTTATTTTGGTTGCAATTCGTTTGAAGGAAACAACCGAGTTAACTGATTTAAGCCGACGGAGGAAACCGGATCGAATCGGGAGATTGTTTGAAAACGTTAGTTTGAGTCTTCAAGAGGTAAGGGGAGCTTACCTGAGGGATTTTCTCAATAACTATTTGCTTTTAGTGTGACTTATATGATTTATATGTGGTTTGTGATTAATTGTTTATGTTGTTTACGATGTGTTGTTTATCTGTGTATCGATGTTTGATCTGCTTTTAATTTATTTAATTGTCTGCAGTAGTATATTATGTTGTTATGATGCATGATCTTCCTGGTGATAGAATTATGATGATGTTGTTGAATGTTGTTTGAGAGGCCTGACAGTGGTCAGTGCACAACCGATTAATCAGATAAAAGATTTAATAAGCTGTGAAAATTATATTCAACGTTTTATGGGGAACGTTGGAATATAAAAAGTGATTTTGTGAAATTAATATTTGAAAATACCTTATTTATTATATAAGAAAATTATTTTAGAAGAAATGTCAAAGTTTGACTTAAAGACGTTTTCTTTGAAAATGCTAAACGACGACAAGTTTCAAAATTATTTACGAGGAAAGTTTAGAAACAGCAGTACTTTATTTAAGAAGAGAATTTAGTCTGAAATGATTTAATTTTTGAGTTGAAGTTTCAGTTAAAAGAAGTTGTTGATGATTTGACGTTATTTTGGAAAAAAATGTGTTTCCAAAGGAAAAGTGGATTTTCTATGAATTGACATTTTATAAACGAATTTCAAGTAGAAAGGATTTGCTGTAAATGAGTTTTACTTAATGACGTAAAGGATGATATAGAACTTAGTAACCGAGATGTTGGGGTACTAGTGATCTTATGACGTTATCCTATTTTAGATTTGTTTTTCACAGACAAAAACTATGTAGAACGATGTAAAAAGATGTAAAAAGATGTAGAACGATGTAAAAAGATGTAAAAAGATGTAAAACGATGTAAAAAGATGTAAAAACGATGTAAGACGATGATACGGAACTTAATAATCGAGACGTCGGGGTATTAAGGTTCATTGTGTTGTAAACTGGGTATCTATTTAAAGAAGTTAAAACGTTTTAAATTGTTTTCTACTACCACGAACCTAAGACTGATTGCAAGGTCTAGGGGCTTCGTGATTGAGCACTCGGACTTTGAGGTCCTGTGTTGTTAATAAAAGATGTAAAGATGTTTCAAAAGATGTTAAGTCGTAAGCTTTTGAGAGCTTTGACAAATAAAGAGATAGAACAAAGAAAAATGTTGAGAACAAAATGTTTTCTTGCATGCATTTGGCAGACGTGCCATGATTAAACGAGGGATTATCTTACGGCGTCAGGGTAGATCGTACAAAGATGTTCTCATTGTGCCCGGGGTTTGGACAATGAGGCCCCATCTCAGATTGTTATCACTGTGCCACGATGTTGGACAGTGTGCGATGGGAGTGCCTGTGGCGGTGTGCCTGTGGCAATCGAGTCTGATCAATTCATCAAGAGGTTGGAGATATCTCATGATATTAAGTATGAATGTTTAGATGATGTACCGAAGTGTCCATGAATAGTTTTCCAACATTGATGTTTGGGGTGTGAAACCCATTGATAAACGATGTGATATAATATGAATGAGTACGTTGTTATAGACATGTATATGTGTATGAGCCTTCTTTTGTGTTGCGCATTTAGTTATTGTGGTAAATCCATATATTGGCGTCTCACCCTTACAAACATATCAGAGTTGTACAAGGGGTATGATCTCTGCAAGAAGAAGAAGGTTGTCTAGTTCGAGGCATGTTGTTACTGCTTTTATCGGTTGTAGTGTCCGTTAGTTACGACCAGCTTATGTAATATTATGTTTTGAGAATAAAGTTGATTATGATTTAGGTGAGAAAACATATGAGGCAGTATAGTAGGAGGACTTATATACATTATGAATTTAAGTGTGATTTGATTACGTTGTTGTGGTTATGAGGTTAAGAGGCAAAAAAAAAATTTATCATCATATTTTGAAAAGATGAACGTTGAGAAAACATTATTTTCCGAAAGCAACCAGCAAATTAAGTTTTATTTTCGCAAACGGGTAACCATGTGATGACCCGAGTTTAGGGTGTCACAATTTGGTTACCCCTTAATCTTAACTACCAAGAACAATTAATCTGAATTTTGGTAATTGCTACAGCATTCTAATCATCGTGGGAACGATCTCTTACTTTCTTTTTATTACTTGTTACGATTATGAATACTTGCACATTGCTCTTTTTAACGCAACAAGTTTTTAGCACCGTTGCCAGGGATTAGTAATGGTGTTTAAATTCCAATTTTCAGATTAGTAGTTTTTTTAGTTAGGACAACTGATTTTTGCAGTGATTACTCTAGCAGCAGGTACTTGTTCTGGTTGAAATAGTTGTAACAAAGAAACCTGACAGCATGGCATTGGCCAATGATAGGAATAGTGCAATCGGATGATATGCACTCTGTGATCCAGCAATTCTGAACACAGGGATTGTGAGAACTGAGATCACAACTCCTCACTTTGAGTTCAAGACTGTTATGTTTCAGATGTTGCAAGCAATAGGGCAATTCAGTGGAGATGCCAATGAAGATCCTCACTTACATGTAAAACAATTTCTGGATGTGGCTCGTAATTTTCAATACCCAGGAGTTACTGATGATGCCTTCAGGTTGAGATTGTTTCCATATTCTGAGTGGGAAGGCTAAAACTTGGTTATATTGTTTGGAGCAACTTAGCTGAAAAGTTCCTCATTAGATACTTTCCTGCTACTGAAAATGCTAGGATGAGGAATGACATAACCTCATTCAAGCAAATGGATGATAAATCACTGTTTGAGGCTTTGGAGAGGTTTAAGGAGCTGTTAAGGAGATGCCCTCATCATGGAATTCCTATCTGCATTCAAATGGAGCATTTCTATGATGGATTGTTGCCTGATGCAAGAATGATGTTAGATGCTTCAGCAGGTGGCACATTGCTGACCAAGTCTAATAATGAAGCTTATGCCCTGATTGAAAGCATTGCTGTAAATAGTCAGCAATGGCCCACTGCTAGGCTTTGCACCAGTAAATCAAGTGCTACAGCAAAAGTTCATGAAGGTACTGAAATTTCTGTAATTTCTACTCAGTTAGCCTAATTGACTAACATGGTGAAAAATTTAACCATGGCTAACCAGAGCATCTCTGTAAACCAAGCTGTAATGAATGAGCCTATGGGAAATGAGCAACAATATTTCCAAACTGATGATGTATCATATGTGTACTGTGGAGGGGATCCCTTATTTGAAAACTATTTTGGGAATCCTGGATCGGTGAATTATCCTGGATACTCACCCCAACAACAGAAGCTACGGAAACCTCAACAGCAACAACAAGCTCAATCTAGCAACCAGGATTTGTCTTTGGAAGCTGTACTTAAAGCCTTCATGGCAGAAACAAAAGCTCAGTTTCAGAGTTAGACTGTAGCATTGAGGAATCTAGAAAATCAGATTGGACAGTTGGCTACAGCACTGAACTTAAGACAGAATGACACAATGCCCAACACCATAGAGACACCAAATTTTAATGAAATGGAGCACCGCAAGACAACAATCCTCATCAATGGGAAAGAAATCCTTACTTCGGTAGGGTAGAATGGAGAAAGAAAATCTGTTCAGACTAAGAGCAATGTCCAGAATTTAAAATCTGAATTTAAAAAGATTGATCTAGTTATTGCAGAATCTTCTAAACATGTCTTCAAAGAAAGAAAACACATCGAGAAAAATTATGCAAAGAACTTCAAAAAATCTGCAGAAAATTCTTTACCCAATTTTGTACCCAAAAAGCCTTCGCTATCTTTCTCCCAAAGATTGAAGAGGCTAATCAAACATATGAGGAGAAAGATGAGGTGGCTATTCCCAAAAAGGTCAAAGGGCAGGGAAAGAAAACACTTAGGCAAATGGCTCAATCTGCTCAAAGGGGGAGCTACTTTTGTTTGGCCCAGCTGTGAAGAATTTCTGCACCCAGAAGCTGCAGCATGCAGTAACATCAGAACAAGGGATCCTTTCTCTTTTTACCTTTTTATGTTTTTGATGTTTCTATTCTGTTTTATGTTGCACCCTTCTAGTAGTATTGTAGTTTATGTTCTGTTTGGTAGTGGTTGTCTGTTTACAGTTTTAGTATGTTTGTCTCTGATTGGACCACAAATGATTAACAAACGACCCTATTCATGGCAATCTTGTGAACAATAAATCAAGTTGTTTGGACCACAACCTTAATTTCTGAACCTTTGACATGACTGTTGAACTTTTTAGTTGTTTGGATTGACTGAAATTGTTTGAGGCTTAAACATATGTTGCAGCATTTTGATATAACCTATGAGATTTTGAGCCTCGATAGTTTTATTTGACCGTGAGTTCCATTCATATGCCTTCTCTGTAAAGTTTGACTTAATTCTTGCTTGCTTATACATATCACTGCTATACACACTTTTTCTTGAGGCATGTTTGATTTTTCTTAATCCTAGTCTTAGCCTAAATAGCCTACCCTTTGATTTTAACTTTGTGTGTGAGCCCCTTTGAGATTGAGCCCATTGTTTCTGTTACTAGCCACATTACAAACCCTATAACTGGAAAAATAGTAGTTGTTCTATCTAGGTGGAGTTTAGGGATGCTTTTCTTGACAATATGCTTGTAACAAAAGTTTGGGGGTAGCTTGAGGATAAGCACCATTCTAAGTTTGGGGGTGTTATACAGGAAAGATATGTATTGTAAAAAAAGGAAAAAAAAAGAGAGAAAATGTTTAGGACAAAGTGCGACACCCTAAAACCCGGCATCACATGGTTACCCGTTGCGGAAAAGAAACTTATTTAAAATGCGTCGCCTTCGGAAAAATAACCTTTTATATAGGGTTACTGAAAAAGGGTACGCAATTTTTTTTCTTTTTTATTAAAACAAGTTAAAAAAAGGTGATGAACACTCAGAACAGGAAAATAAACATCACTCATTTAAATATAAATGTCCCACTTGGGATCTTAGGTTTGATTACAAAACAGGCCTTGTCGAACCGGCCAACATACACTAAAACAGCTACTGAAGAAACAGGTAAAACAAGAAACATCAAACCGGGGATAGGGAACTAGGTACAAGACTCAAAAGATGGCTCTAAAAGCCTAGGGACTATCGGGACAACTCCAAAAGCCTACGAACAATCTACCAATGCCTCCTACATGCAGAGTGACCACATACGCTACCCTCAGACGAGATATCAGATGCCGGATCGATAATGTCACCGCCATCGTCGGTAGAGACATCGTCATCTTCGGGATCTTGTGAATGGTACTCTGGCTCCTCCTCCTCCTCGACCTCCATCAGCTCAAGAGGCTCTTCCTCGGGATCCTCCTCCACTAGATCCTCCGCAAGCAGTTCAACTCGATCAAAATGCTCATGAAGGAGACCGGTGACTTGTATCGTATGAAGGTAGTACCATGGAGGTGGAAGCTCCACAGCCCTCGTGTCGACGGTATGAATCCTTCATACGGGCACTCCGTTAGCATTCATCTCGGTAGTCGTGACTGGTCCTCGATACGTTGCGGTCGTCACACCCTCATGTATAGTCCAGTTCCCTGTCATCCCAGCATGATCAAACACCTAGCTCCTCGAGCTCGACTGTGCCAAGGGAACGTTCGGATCCATCTAAAAGCACGTGCATACCCGGTTCAAGAAGAAAAGAACAGAACATACAGATGTGCAAGAGTGAGATACCGTCATAAGATATATCCCACAACAACCATATACATGACACATACATCACATAATCATATAAGCAGGTAAATCATGCATATACATAACATAACAGTGTTATATCAAAGGGTCTCAAACCCGCACAGCCAACCTTTGAAAATATGCATGGCACTTCAATATCAGGCTCTAACTTAATCTCATGAGATATCAACAATATTTTCCATTGGAGAAGAATTAGAGTTGGTCAATCTCTAGCCCACCGGGCAGTTGCCTCCATACCCTCATGCATTTAAGGTCTCAAGACGAGCAACGTCACATGTGCCTTTGAACTGGTCACATGGACTGACTCCCAGATACGACCTTGTATCTGATATGTAAGAAAGCACGTCTGCCTGGGGGAATACACATGAGAAAATATTTTATTCAAAAGGTTTTCGTTGTGTTCATTCTTTTTCGTTGTCGTAGCCCAAAGCCAACGACTTAATCATCATTCACTTGAAAACTTAGAAGCATAGGACACACAGTTCGAATGCTCAATCACAACGCCCGAGACCGATGCCGCAGTCAAGGGTTATGGTCGTAGTAAACAACATTCACCTTTAACAACGTTCATCACAACGTGGTTAGGACACACAGTCCACAACAATGCGATTAGGACACACAGTCCACAACAACGTATTAGGACACACAGTCCACAACAAGGAAATCAGAACGCACTGTCCTCGATTTCGAGAATTGGACCCTCAATCCAGAACATCATGAATAGGACTCATGGTCCCGAATTAACACTGATCCAAGATCACATGCGTATGACTGAATACTAGAGGCGACGTCTCGTGTACTAGATTCTCTTTCTTAAGTACTTATTTTTCGTTCAGTGAAAATCAAATTCAAAACCGAATCCTCGATAACCTATCCAGGCTATCGGAAAGTTTCTAAAACATTTAGGAGAAAATATTTTCTTTGAAAATCTTTTATAAAGCATCTTTGAAATACTTTTATCTTTGAAAATCCCCAATAGGATATTGCCAAATAATCTTGAAAGTTTTCACTTGAAGACACATGGTTCGAAAAGGATTTTTCTCTTGTATAACAATAGTTCACCAAAACTATTTCAACATTTAAAACAAGTACTTTAAGTTAATGAGCTTTTGGAAAATAACACGAATCCCTTCATCTTCAAAGCTTATTAAGGTTTTTAATCCTTATAACAGTTGAGCACAGACACAAGTCTGGCTTAGCAAACTTTCAATCAACAGCAGTATATATTCTCAGTTCTATGCTAGCTAATATCACAGTTGAAAGCAGTTCATCACAGATATGCATTATAACATTTAGAGCAAGCACAGTTCTACATCAGATAATAGCATAACAGTTCAAGTACATTAGATAACCAAGTAAGCTCAATCAACATATAAATATCCAGTTAAACACATACACACATGCATACAGTTATTGAATATCTTTAGGAAATCCCCTCTTACCTCACGTCGGAGTTAAGAGTTTTGGATTTGAAAAGAAGGTTCACGAACGTCCTCGCTTCTCCGGCGATGGAAGTCTAAGGTTACCAACATAAAATCATGAGTAAAAAAAATCAACTCGAGAACACTACCCACAAGGTATAGGTTCGGTTCATACAATAAACTAGGATTAGGGTTTTTCGAAATTTATGCGACTCTTGGATTTATGATCCTTAAGTGCTAGAAGTTCATAAACAACAATATTTTAACAAAGTTGAATTAAAAATCCCACTAAGTACTTGACTTAGGGTTTCGGCCAAGCATAGGTAAATAGGCTAGGAATTTCTAAACTTTCCAATCTCTTTAGGTTAGCATCCATACTTAGTAAGGAGCTTGAAACCATGATCATTTCGGAAAATGGAAAAATTAAATGTCTTAGACCATGAACTCTTAGGTTCGGCCTTAACAAGTTTGTGAGGTTAGAGATATGTAAATCATCCAATCTTTTAGACATAGCATCCTTTAACATGAAGGAGCTTTAATCCATAATCATCTCGGAAAACAAAATAAAATAACACATCCTAGGTCAAATGTTACATTCGGCCATCATAGGAAAATAAAGCAACAAAATATTTTAAACCTTCCAATCACTTAGACATAGAATCCTTTAACATAAGGAGCTTTTTAGTCCATGATCACTTTGGAAAACAAAACTCAACATCTTTGCCATAACCATTTAAGGTTTCGGCCTTTTCAAGAAATAGGGGTTATAAATCTTCAAACTTTCCAATCTCTTGGACTTAGCATCCTTCTATATCAAGGAGTCTTAATCCATGATCATTTTGGAAAACAAAATTTAAACACCATTGCCTTATAACTCATTGGTTTTGGTCTTTACATAAAAAGTGGGTAAAAATCTTTAAACTTTCCAATCACTTAGACATAGCATCCTCTAACATAAGGGAGCCTTGGTCCATGATCATCTTGGAAATGAAACTCAAATACAAACTCATACATGTAAAATTTGAAACAAGATTCACCTAAACCATATACATGGTTTCGGCCTCCTTAGGAAGAAGAGGTTAGGAAACTTTGTTTTACACAACCTTTTAGTATGTTATAGTATGAGTAAATTCAAGAATATAGAAAGTGGTTTCAACTCAAAAGGAGTTTTCTACCATTTTTGAGAGGTTTTAGAAGTTAAAAGCACATAAAGGACATATGAAGAAAACTTTGAAATAAAAGATGAAACTTTGAAAAAAGAACTACATAGAAGTATTACCCTCAACAAGATGAACAACTTTGATGAAGAACTCTAAGAGAAAAGCTTGATAAAAATGTAAACTTTGTAAGAGAGAAGAAGAAGAAGAAATGTAGTAAAGTGTGAATGTGAGAAATGGAGGAAAGTGATGAAGTGTGGAAATGAAGAGTATTTATAGAGAGTGAGAGAAAGATATCCCTGTTTTGGAGAGGAAGAAAGAAGAGAAGAAAGAAGGTGGGTTGCTTGTATAGAGGATAAGGAGTTAAGGTGATGTGATGTGATTGGAGAGAGAAAGATGAAAAGGTGAGATTTTCTGAAAAAAAGTCATGATTCACCTTTTGAGGTGTGTCATAACCTTCACATCAAGTCACTTCATGTCACTTCATCCCCTTGATGCTCTGCTCCATTGTGTATCGATGACTTCCACGATCGTATTTCCCGATGATGTTTCCCGGGAAATCTCTAAGATTTGGCCCCGAAAGGACAAATAGGCCTTTGTAAAACCCTAAAAAAGGGGTATTCACTCACTTTTGAAGGGGGAGCTGCAGAGGACAGCAGCCAAGGCAACGAAGACAGCAGTTGGAGAGTCTCTTCCTCCTCGCCTTTGTTCCTTTTTCGTGCTCCCTTTGTAACGGTTTTCTTCTCTTTTTTAGATTTTGCATTTGTAATCTCAACATGAGCTAAACCTCTTAAGCTTTAGGTATGTTATTGTAATGAATGCTTAGCTCTTTTTATGCAATGATATGTTCTGCATTTTACTTTGTTATGTGTTGAATGTTGTTTAGTCAAGAGTGGCCAACTTAATTAAATATCTCGCTTGCTTGGTTTGGAAAAATTAAGTAAAGTGGAAATTGATAAAGGATAGGGGTTAAGTCATTAATTGGAAAATTCAATGATGTTGGATAGGCTAGGAATAGCTATTCAAGTCCCTAAGCTAGCTGGAATGTTCTTGATAAAGAGGGTGGTGTAATTAATCTGAATCTTGGAATAGAACAAAGTTAATGAACCTAACCCTTAAGTGTTGGAAAACACACTTTTATTTCCCGGAGTTAAATGCTGTTGCATGGTGAGGCATAATTGAAGCTAAGTAGGATTTACGATGCAACATACCTAAAGCTATTTTATCCATATTTGACAACATTCTCTTTTTCATATCTTGTCCTCTTATTACTGCATTTTAATATTGTCCTTTTTAATATTTGAAAATCACACTTTCACACACTATTTAGTTACCCTTTAATCTTAACTACCAAGAACAATTAACCTGAATTTTGATAATTGCTACAGCATTCTAATCCTCGTGGGAACGATCTCTTACTTACTCTTTATTACTTGTTACTATTGTGTATACTTGTACATTTCTCTTTTTAACACAACAATGGCTCATGTTCACATGGGCCATCTTAATAAGTTGGTTCACAAGGACCTAGTAATTGGTTTACCAAAGCTCCGTTTTGAGAAAGTCAAGATGTACGATGCTCGTCAAAAAGGAAAACAAGTAAAAGCCTCTTTTAAAACTAAAAATGTTGTTTCTACAAACCGGCCTTTACAGCTTTTACATATGGATTTGTTTGGTCCATCTAGAACTATGAGCTTTGGTGGTAATTACTATGCACTTGTCATTGTGGATGACTGTTCTCGTTATACATGGACATTGTTCATTCCTCATAAATATGATGCTTTCAGTGCCTTTCGTAAACTTGCCAAGGTTATTCAAAACGAGATGGGATTAAACATTGTAACTATCCGAAGTGATCATGGTGGTGAGTTCCAAAAGGAGGCATTTGAGGCCTTTTATACTGAAAATGGAATCGGGCATAAATTTTCCTCACCAAGGACTCCCCAATAAAATGGGGTGGTGGAAAGGGAAAATAGGTCTCTAGTAGAGCTAGCGAGGATGATGCTCAATGAGACCAACCTTCCCAAGTATTTCTGGATAGACACAGTAAGCACCGCATGCTATGTGATGAATAGAGTCCTCATAGGACCTATTATGAAACAGACACTCGATGAAATTTACAAGGGAAGGAAGCCTAACATCTCCCACGTTCACGTATTCGGATGTAAGTTCTTTGTTTTAAATAATGGTAAAGATAACCTTGGTAAATTCGATGCTAAAGCCGATGAAGGTATATTTCTTGGATATTCCAATTCTAGTAAAGCTTTTCGAATCTATAACAAAAGAACTATGAACATGGAAGAATCTATGCATGTTTCTCTTGATGAGACTAACCCCAAAATTGTAGTAGAGGAAAGTGTTGATGATCTTGCAGAAATCTTGGGAAACACCTATCTTGAGGAGAAAAGCACTCAAGAGAAGGACATTATTGATCAACCACCTCCACAAGAAGAAGAGACACCTCATTCCGATCTTCCAAGAGAATGGAGAGCATCTAGATACCATCCTCTTGACAACATTATAGGTGATATCTCAAAAGGGGTAACAACTCGAAACTCTTTGAATCAAATGTGTCATTACATGGCTTTTGTGTCACAAATTGAACCTAAGAATATTGATGAAGCTATAATTGGTGGGCATTGGACACTTGCCATGCAAGATGAACTAAATGAATTTGAGAAAAATGGTGTTTGGGAACTAGTCCCTATGCCTAAAGACCACTTAGTAATTGGAACTAAATGGGTGTTTCGTAACAAGCTAGATGAAAACGGAATAATTGTTAGAAACAAAGCTAGGCTTGTTGCTAAAGGATATAATCAACAAGAGGGCATAGACTTTGATGAAATCTATGCTCCCGTAGCTAGACTAGAGGCTATTCATATGCTTCTTGCTTTTGCTTGCAGCATGGATTTTAAACTTTTTGAAATGGATGTCAAAAGCACTTTCTTAAATGGTTTTATCCAAGAAGAGGTTTATGTGGATCAACCTCCTGGTTTTACAAATTTTGAATTTCCAAACCATGTTTTCAAATTGAAAAAGGCGTTGTATGGATTAAAGCAAACCCCCAGGGCTTGGTATGAATGTTTAAGTAAGTTTCTGCTTGAAAATGGTTTTCAAAGAGGAAAAGTTGATACCACACTTTTTATCAAAAACAAAAAGCATGACATCTTACTTGTGCAAATTTTTGTGAACGATATAATTTTTGGTGCCACTAATGAAGCTTTGTGCAAGGACTTTTCTAAAATTATGCAAAGCGAATTTGAAATGTCAATGATGGAGGAGCTCAACTACTTTCTTGGGTTTCAAATCAAGCAATCAAAGGAAGGAATTTTCATCAACCAATCTAAGTATTGTAAAGAGCTTCTCAATAAGTTGGGGATGAGTAATTCAAAGGAGCTATCCACTCCCATGAGCACATCATGCTACCTTGATAAGGATAGAGGTATGATAGGCTCTCTCCTTTATCTTACTGCTAGTCACCCTGATATAATGTTTAGCGTTTGCATATGTGCACGGTTTAAATCAAACCCAAAAGAATCACATCTCGCCGTGGTAAAACGCATTATGAGATATCTCATTGGCACACAAAATATGGGTTTATGGTATCCTAAAGGGGCTGACTGCACCCTAATTGGATATTCGAATTCTGATTTTGCGGGTTGCAAATTAGACTGAAAGAGCACTAGTGGAAGTTGCCACTTATTAGGAAATGCGTTAGTCTCTTGGCATAGCAAGAAACAAGCAAGTGTGGCTTTATCCACCGCCGAAGCGGAATACATTGCGGCCGGTAGTTGTTGTGCACAAAATATTTGGATGAAACAACAGTTAAATGATTATGGAATTAATTTTAACACCGTTCTGATAAAATGTGACAACACAAGTGCCATAAACCGCACAAAGAATCCTGTGTATCACTCAAGGACTAAACACATTGAAATTAGGTACCATTTCATTAGGGATCATGTCCAAAAGGGTGATTACATGATTGAATTTGTTGAAACATCTAAACAACTGGTAGATATTTTTACAAAACCCCTAAATAAAGAAAGCTTCTTTTTCATAAGAACTGAATTAGGGATTTTGAATCAGTCATGCATCAATTAATATCTGCATATTTCACCTTGTTATTGGCTGATATGTTTATTAAGCGTGCAGACAAAGAGGCAATAATTGATTAGCATAATCGATTATGCCCTCACTGACTTTTTGAGCAACGTGGGGTGAAGAGTGATAATCGATCGTGGGAATCGATTATTCATTCAAATTCAAAATTCCAGAAAGTAAATAATCGATTACTATTCATCAGTGTTCATCAATAATCGATTTTCTGAGAATGAACCCAGAAAACAATCGATTAGATAATTGACTATGCAAAGATGAAGGGTTGGCGCCAAAACCACACAGGCAGGAACCAGCCAACCAGGCGCTGCCATGTCATCAAAATAATCGATTATTGAGGTAGAATAATCGATTATTGCGTGACTTTATAAGGTAAAACACGAAACCCTAGCATCATTTGCATGTGTTGTGTGCCCATATCACTACTTTTCTCCGGTTTTTACTCAAAAATCACTCTACCTACAAACTCTTCATCTCTATTCATTATCCATCAACATCATGCCTCCAAAATACCAAAGAACCGTGGTTATCAATCCTGGTCCTCTCACTCAAGAGCAAGTAGAAAAATATTTTTCAAATGGGGATCAGTTTTCAAACTTCAAGAGCACCTACATTAGCAAGGAGATTCAGAAACCACGTTTTCTGGATATTAAATGGATGAGGAAGAACAACTTCAAATTTCTGGAGTTTTTGGATTTTGCTGGAGTCATTGACTTTCTGTGTCAGTCTGAGGATATCTATTCGGATCTGGTAAAGGTATTATACTGTAACCTTAAACTTGTGGATGGGGTTATGATTTCTGAGGTTTTTAGGAAACCCATTCAGCTCACTGATGAGTCGTTTGGAAGGATAGTTGGCATGCCTTCTGATGGAACATATGCCACTGCTGAAGGTCCTTCTGCGGAACCCTTAGTAAATGAATTTGCTAGACTTCAGGCCATTAAGGATGTTCTAACTGACCCTAATGATGCTTCTTCTAAAGAGATAACTGCTGGTCAAATGAAAGTGCAAAGTAGCTTATTGCACTATGTGTTAGGGACACTACTATTTCCTAGACGCCATAATTTTTCACAACTACTGAGGATGAATGTTGTTTTACTTTGGTTGCTTGAGAAGAAAAAGAAAGTGAACTGGGCTAGCTTGGTCATGCAGGACGTGTATGACAATAGGGGAAGTACTGAGATATTTTATGGTCATGTTGTGACCCGCATCCTTCGGCACGTTAGGGTTAACCTCACTGGTGAGGTTAAGCTGGATTACAAGAAATTTCATGCCATGATGAAGGAGGGCACAATTAACCAGATAGGGATCATTAACCATAGTGGTGATTGGGAATACAAACCCAAAAGTCTGAAACTGTATGATACTACACCACCCCGCCCAGTTGGAGCATTATCATCTTCACAGGTTCCTCTATCTCCCGGCTCCTGATGGCTTTACTTCAGAGTATTCTTGCTGAGGTTCGGGTGAACACCACGGAGATCCGAGCAAACTATACGGCTATTCATGAGCTCTCATTGGAAGTGAAATCCTTGGAGCGTAGAGTCACTGCAGCTGAGGTCAGTCCACTCCGAGCGGATCCACAGACTTAGGATGACTTGGACAGCAGCAGCACGGATGATGATGGTGGTGATGATGAGGATGGTGGAGATGCTGATGTTGGTGGAGATTATGGAGATGATTAGTACTATATCTAGTACTATTTTCATAATTTCCTATTTTCATATTTTATGACTCTTATTACTATTTTTGGATGATTGTATAACATTTATTTCTCCTGGCACTCTAGCTTCCGCACGATTTTTTTTTTTTGATTATCTATTTATCTCTTGTGTTTGGTTAAATTACTATTTGCACGCCATGGTATTTATATCTAATGCTTGAATGATTTTAATAATTAGTGGATATATGCCATGATAGGCTTCATTGCTTTTCCCTCCTTTTGATAATGCCAAAAGGGGAGAGAGATATATGATTGCATGCTTATGGGGGAGAGGATTTTTAATAATGCATGAAGTGAGGGGGGGTAGAGCAAACAACGTTTTAAAAACTCTGGTATATTATATATGTGTTGCTCTAACTCTATTTTTTAGAAAATACCTCCGGAGATGTTTGTCATCATCAAAAAGGGGGAGTTTGCAAAAAGCGGAAAATTGTAAAGCAAACAAGCACAAGGGGTAAAGTGGGAATTTTATTATTTGTATTGTTTGTTTTAGAATTATGTGTAAATGGTAAGTAGAGTTCTCAAATTAACAATGGTCCCACACACACACATATTTAACATGTACTTAAAAGGCTTATCATATGTTTAAATGATTTTTAACATGTGTTTTAAAGTATTAAAACTTACAATCATTTGAGTTTAATTGGGCAATCATTCCCTTAATTGTCAAGTTTTTGAAATTCAATTTGATATGCACCATAATCAATTATGGTATTCCTATGATCGATTATGAGTCGTGGTTAAATGTCTTTAATTGGTTTTAATGAGTAATTATGACAGTAAAGTCATTGAATTCAAATTTTGAAATAGAATAATCGATTATGGTAATTGGATAATCGATCGTGACCTTACTGACTTTCAATGTGCTTCAAACAGAAACCCTGTAATCGATTATAGCTTTTTATCTAAAAGTCAGTGAACTCATAATCGATTAGTGTAATCGATTATAGCCTTTTGTGTAAAAGTTAGCGACCTCATAATCGATTAGTATAATCGATTATGCTTATAATGTCCAAATACGCGCTTCCTGAAAATACTTTAAATAATTGATTATAAATCTTAAATAATCGATTATTACGTTACATAAATGAATTTTAAGAGGCTTGACCTAATTTCTCTTGAACTATCACTCTTTTCATTTAAATAGAGTTGTGTGGCCGAACCAGGATACATCGTTGTGTCATCTTCTTCCCTTATCTCTTTACTTTTTCGCAACGTTTTTTATATTTCTTAAGCTTTATTTTACAACGTTTTATTATTAATCTATTGCTTCACAAAAACCGTTTTTAAGTGTTGTTTAAATTAGCAAAAGTTTTCAAAAATCAATTCACACACAATTCACCCCCCTCTTGTGTTTGAGGTCACTTGTCAACAAGTGGTATCAGAGCTTCGGCTCTGGTTAGAAGCTTAACAGCTTAGAGTAAAAGATCCTCTTTAGCGGCAACCTTAAATGCTTTCTTGAAAATTAATAATACAAAAAAAAAAAAGAGTTTTTGTGATTTTGATAAACCACCATATTTTGATGGTGTAGATTTCATTTATTGGAAAGCTAGGATAGAAAATTTTATGCAGGCAATAGATTTTGATTTGTGAGAAGTTGTGCTAATTAGTTTTATATCTAAACCCAAATCACAATGGAATGAATTTGATAAAAAAATGTTTTTCCTTAAATATTAAAGCAATGCAAATTTTTAGAAATAGTTTGAATGGTGAAGAATATGCTAAAATTAGGTATTGCTCTTGTGCGAAGGATATAATGAATATGCTTGATTCTATTTATTTTGCTAACAATTTTCATGTGGATAAAAGTATACATAGAAAGCAAGAAGAGGCAGAGCAAAATCTAAAGGATCATATACTTGAAACATCGTGTAAGGAAAAAGATTATGCCAATGAAGAGGTAAACATGCTAAGAATTGTAACAAGCTCTCACATGGCTAAAATGGACTTTGAGGTACATGATGCTAAACTTGATTATAGTCCTTTAGATGATAAATTACAACATGCATATGATGATGTGTATGATGGTTTGATGCGTTTTGAAAAGAGAAACTTGAATTGCTTGGAAAATATATCTTCTATTGAAATTCAAATTAAGAACTTGAAAGATAAGTATGCCTTTCTTAACGAGGAAACGCCTTTTAACGGTAACATCTCAACTACTTGTAAAAATTGTATTGATCTTCAAAATCAAGTTGAGGAATGTTTATCAAAAAGTACCAAAGTTGAAAAGTTTCCATGTTCTTATTCTGCGTGTGTTAATGACAAGAAAAATAATGTTATTCTACATAGAAAATCAAGCAATACTTTTGACAAAAATATTTTGAGGTGTCAACATTCTAAAAATCCTAAGATTTTCTATGATGATTTTCAAAAGACCAAGCCTTCATCTATAATTTGCAATTATTGTGGTCGTCAATGACATATTTCTCATCTATGTAATTATAGGAGAAATTATAATATGAGAAATAAGTTGTCATGGGTACCTAAAAATTACAGATGTTTATCCACTAACCCCCAAGGACCCAAGATGAAATGGGTACCAAAAAGTTCCTCTACCTTATCTAATGTGCAGGAAAAATTACAAAATGATGGACATTTTGGTCAAGAAAAGGATAAGACATCAAACAAGATGCTTCCCAAGTTCAAAAGTGAAATTAATGTTAACCGAAGCAAAAGCCCTTTTATGAAAGCTTGTCATGCGAAAAATATGGAATTCATAAAGGCCAACACTCACATAAAGAAGCAATGGATAAGGAAAGATACTCCATTGAGAGAAAAATCCAACGTATCAAAAGTATTTTCTTCTCAAGATGGTTCACTTGCAAAATCAATAATTTTGAGATATAAAAATATGCATTTTTATATGCCTTAAAATAAATGAAAAAAAAATCATGTGTGCTTGATAAAATTTTGAATATTATGGCCAGCTCATGATGATTATGTATCAATTTTTTTTGAAACATGAATTATATTGTAAATACATGATTGGATTTCAAGTTTGATGAACATCATATGATAAACATCATCTGGATTGAAACGGACTCAGCATTTGTGGTGAGGGCCTTTAACCATTGGGATACTGTTCCTTGGAGGTTGCAAACAAGATGGAAGAATTGCTTGGAGACAGCTACAGGTTTTTCCCTACAGGTCACCCACATTTATAGGGAAGGGAACTCATGTGTGGATAAATTAGCTAATCATGGTATTCATCACCCGGGTTTCCATTGGTGGGACACAATTCCTTCCTTCGTTAGAGAGGATTTTATTCGTAACAGGCAGGGTTTGCCTTGCTACAAATTTTCTTGATTTGTATTTTTCCATGGGTTTTGGCTTTATGTCCCCCCATGTTTTATGTTCTTTTCGGTTTTTTTGAATTCAATAATAGCGTAGTGTGCTGCATATGATTGTTGGAATTGGTGGTGCCAACCTAGTTGGGACGACCTGTTCCATTGTGATGCATTTGCACGCTACTTATATATAAAAAAAACTTGTCCATGTATTGCAAAATTATTTTTGAAAGGGGGAGAAATAATGGCATCCCAAAAGGAGTATGAGTGCATAGGAGTTGTGTGTCTAAGAGGAGAATTTAAAATGAAAACCTTTTGTTACTTGATGTCATTGCAAGAGGCATGAATCTTTATTTAAACTACACTGCAACTTTGCTTGACAATATAATTGCTTTAACTTTTCATTCTTAAATCATATTGTCTATCACAAAAGGACAAACTAAGTTGAAATTTATCCCCAAAGCCTTTTGCAAATAAATTCCATTATATGGTTAGGGGGAGGAATACATAGAATGAGGGAAACAAGTTGAAAAGAAATTATATAAGGAGGGGGAGAATAACCAGAGAAATAATGCAATATGCTTGCCTTACTTTTTGAGAACACAAATGGATATAATTTGTGTTGATTATGTTTTGATGATATTGTTTATCGCTTGTATTGAAATATTACATTTCTTATTTCTCTCCACTATATTTTCCTTTTTGATAATGTCAAAAGGGGAGGAATAAGTAAATATATTTTTACTAATACCTTTTTTTGAATATTGTTCTATAGAAAGGAAATATCCTTTCCACGCATACCTACTGCAAGTACACTATAAACACATTATTCAGGTAAGAAAGGTAAGGTTTGTCGTCATCAAAAAGAGGAGTATGTAAGTATACATTTGATTATGTTTTGATGATTGACAAACACTAACCATAAGCATACAAGACAAAAAGAAAATACTTCACATAGCATGCAGGTATCTTAAAGCACAAATTCAAATTATTACAAAATACCATACCTTGAGCAAGAAGACAAGTGCAATGCATTGATCCAGATCATGACAAATGAAGAGATCGAGACTACCAAAAGAGAAATCATCAAGTCTTAGATGTTTATCAGTTAAGGTATGGTTAGAGACTTAGAGTTAAAACCTAGATGGGCTCAAGTAATCAAATAATGTTAAACCACCTTTTCAAATATTATAAAGAAAAATAATGTTATAACGATTTTCAAAATTAAGTAAAAGCAGACTTTGAATTGATTTTATACATTTACTAATTTCAAATTGTCTATCTTTTTAGACGAAATCATTTTAATCAATTAGCAACCTGATTTAAATAAATCTCCAAATATATTTTGACTTATGTTAAATCAGTTTGCTTAGAAGGACCAGTGAATTTGACAATAAATCTGAATCATTTTTAATAAAAGAAAGCTTGCTTTTTAACATATATAATTGGATCTGCTTGGCACCTAAAATTGATTTGGCACTACTATATCAATCGATTTGCACACTTCATGTTTGAATATTTAAAGACTCAAAATGGATTGGCTTAGTCATTATATCAATTTGCTATACTGGTGCAATCAATTGGCAAGCTCCATTTCACGTTAATTTTTTAACATAAATGACTTGCTATATATTTTAGTGCAATTGATTTCCCAAATCAATTGGCAATATATCCGAATCATTTCATGGCATGAAAGCTTGCATTTTTAAATGAATAAATTGATTTGGTGATTGGCAAAATTGATTCTTGTTTGAAATTTAATGCTCAACGGTCAAGTCCTTAAGAATCCTCACTTTCGCATTTCTAGTAAAAACATGCTCGAGCACGATGTCCTTTAAATACAAGGATCTGCGGTTTTTTAAGTGATAACAAATTGCAAAGAATTTTTTCAAAGTGAGAAAAACATCTTTTTATCTTTGCTTCTGAGATTAAACTTGAGCCATCAATTTGTATTATCTGCACTATCTATAGTGCTTCAATTTCTTTTACTTCTTGTGTCAACTCAGAAATAGGGTGTGGTATCCGTAGGGTTGAGGGTGAGTGAGGTATCATTCTGTTGTAAAGGGTGGGGCATCCCTTTGGTGTACAACTCTAGGCTCAGAAGCATGGGTGAGGTATCCCGGAGACGTGAGGGAGAGTGCTAGAGGTCGTTGAGGCTCTTACACGTGGTGAGTGAGGTATCCTAGGAGGCAGGGCTAGAGTGCTCTTGTTTTGTACAAAGGTTGCAAGCACCAATTTATAAGCTTGTTTGTTAGTTGAAGAAAATCCCACGGGTGGAGTGGGGATTAGACGTAGGTCACAAGTAGTTGGTGACCGAACCAGGATAAAATCTGTGTACAAGTACCCTCTTCTCTATTTCTTTATTGTTTAATTCATATTATTGTTAATCTATTCATACTTTTTCTATTGTTTATTGTGTGATTTAATATTTTATATTGAGAAAACCTTTTTTGATAAATTAAATTAGAAAATTTTATAAACCCAATTCACCCCCCTCTTGGGTTACGGTTGCCACGATCAACAATGATGACTATGTTTAAGACATAGGAACCTTTGCATGGAAAGTATGTGATCAAACGACTTCGGAACGAATGGAAACAGAAACTAGGGCTTCTGTCCAGTATTACAAGCTCAAGCGTGGCTGGCTGTTTTTGTAGCTGAGCACAGGCACGCTCAAGAGTGACCTGATCCACGCTCAAGTGTGGGAGGTCAACCAGACAAGCTCTAGCATTGACTCCACGTGGCACGATCTGGTTTGTTGCATGGGGCGGTGGAATGGTGGCTTAGCATTGAAGAAAGGCACCACGCTCAAGCATGGGGAGCTTGGCGCTCAAGCGTAGGCACGCTCAAGCGCTCAAGCGTGAACATGATGATAGGCAAAAATAAATAGAGGCAGAAAGTGAACCAAAGTTCACTTTTACCTCGTGAGGAAGACAGAACTGAGAAGATAAAGAGAGAGATATTGAAAAACAGAGGAGAGAGAGAGTTCTCGGGGGTCTGTCAACTCAACCGATCGTCCTAACGCGATTCCGACTATGTCATTGTGATCGTGGCAATGATATCTTCTAAACCCTAGCTTCCTTTTCTTCTCTAAGCTAAGGTAATCTATGCCCTTGTTATGCTGAAATGACATCGGTGACGATATTGAGGTTATCTTTCAACCCGTCTATCGGTTTTCAATTTCGTCTTTAGATTAGGGTTACCTGTAACATGCGCTTCACAATGATGTATTCAGGTGAATTTTTGGAGGCCTAGAGACCCTTGTTCCTTGAGTGGCAGCAGCTAGAGGAATTGGAGGGGATTCGTTTTGGTTCTTCTAGGCTAGCTTACGACTTCTCATGTGGGAGAAAGAAGCCATCTAATGTCAGAAATGGCTAAGTAGCATTTT
Organism: Sophora flavescens; assembly: GCA_030762895.1. NCBI lineage: Eukaryota > Viridiplantae > Streptophyta > Magnoliopsida > Fabales > Fabaceae > Sophora > Sophora flavescens. Next base: position 141,932,831 of record CM061062.1, read on the forward strand.
ATTCAATAATGGTGTATGGCGACCTAAACCCTACTAGTGGGCGAGTAATGGACAGTGTCAATATCACATCGGGGATTACTTGATAGTACCAATGATGATATGGAGATTGTAGGTTTATCGCTGTTAGGTTAAATTATGATATTCGAGGTTGCTTGATTTTACCTATTAAGCTGCTAACTGTGTGCTGTTTGGATTAATGTGTTATGTTTGGGTTAATTATGTTATTTTAATATTTTATTATTATTTTAATATTGCTAATATGCTTGGTATGATAATATGCTTTGGTTCCTATAACATGCTTATTTGGTGATGCATGTTGGGGTGTGTATGATGTATGCTATAGTCATGCCTAACCTAAATAATAAATAATTATTTATCATGAGAGTTGAGATATTATATGGGATTATGATGAAGGTCGAGGCACTAGGTTATGACCGGGTAAGAGTCGGTGAGACCCCATAAAGATGCATTTTGTCGATCACAACCGTGTGAGAGGAAAACACGAGGTCAGTGTATCTGATTATAGATGCCGGAGTCGCGGGCGAGTTTCTTTATATGGAGCATGAGAGAGACTATCGTAATAACTCCGAAGTCGTCGCAGGACCGTCCCAACTTAGGTTTAGGTTGTGCCGCTATGGTGTCATTGCTATGCAAGAGCACCATCGAGAGAGAACAAGGGTGTATAGCGGAGCTAGATGTTCAGCTATAGTGTCATTTCTTTGCATGAGCACCCCCACCGCGTATGAAAGTGTGCACCAACGTTTGGGAACATGTTGCTTGGACGACTGACTAACCTCCCTAATCAGACGAGGGATGTGTGACAGGTTGGTGGTGACCACGTCAGCATAAGTTGCATGAGTGTGAAGGGTAGAGGATGATAATGTGTCTCGAGGATGATTGCATATATATCTGTGTGCCTTTATTGATTATATGTTATGTACCCTTTTTCATATTTGATGATAGATAGTCTCTTATCTCCTTTTCTTTTCTTCTATGTACACATTCTCTATCTTTTCGTTATCAGGCGTGGAAGATCATGACGCACTTGGACCATCCATGGATGTCCGTGCCTACGGGATTCCCACTGTTGGCGACCATGGAGCTTGTGTTCCTAGATCTAAAGGGGTGTCATGTGGCCACCGTCACCCGTTTCGCTGTTTATACGGGTATAGTTTCCGCATCTGTGAGGATGGGCGAGGGACCTTACTTTGGTTTTGTCAGGACTTTCCGTCTCGACCAAACTTTCCCTTTTCCTATTGGTTTTCCAGAGCCGCCTTTCCCGTCGATGCCACCTATGCCTCAGATGGATGCAGTCCCAATCCATGTACCCGACATAGATGACATTCCAGCACCAGAGATTCCGAAGATTCCGGATGTCCGACTAGCTAGGAAGGAGTCCTCCCGTTTGTCTTCCCGACATAGTATCGTATACCGACGTCTTTTTCAGTGGCGTTCGGGGTGGAGAACTTCTAGTAGAAGTCGAGGAGTGTCAGGACCTTCCAGACCATTTCAGAGACACGGAGGAGCTCATGGTGATAGTCAGGGTAGCAGTAGTCGTCTGTAGTCAGACGGGCCAGTGCATATCCTGAGTTGTTTATAGGTATGTGATGTGAGTATTTTGATGTATTTTGAGAGGGGCTGGGGGTAGAGTGACAACAAGGCATCTTTTCTTAGTATTTTGATGTATTTTTATTTCATGGCAGTTTGTACCTTATATGGGGCCTTACTGATGGGGTACCCTCTACAGTATGACAGTACAATATGTTATGATGGTGTAGTATATATATATGTATGTGTGTGAGATGTTTATTTATTGTCGTTAGTTATATTAAGGTTTTTGTATCTTCATTGTTTTACATTTATCCGTTTAACGTTATTATCACGATAGTTTAGTTGTTTCTTTAATGGGACATCGGGGTGTCTCATTTGGTGGTATCAGAGCAGTTTGTTTTTGATCAGACTGTGAAGTTTGGGTGTACTGGCAATCTTAGTTAAGTCCACATCGGATATTGACTATGCTTAGAAGTTGGGTAGTGAGTCCGGACGTGATAATAAACATTTGTATGGCATATAGTATTTATATACCAGTTTTATGTGATATTATGTCATATAAATATGAGCTGATGATTTCTTGTAACAGGATCATGGCTCGTGGTAGAGGGCGTGGTAGACGTGGTGGCGGTAGAGCCACATAGAGGCATACCAGAGATGGTAATAGAAAGGCTTCTCAGACTGGTGGAGGAGTAGGTCATGGAGGAGAGTCATCTGAGTCTCTTCATACTATTCGTGAGCTGGTTACTGCATTGTTACACCAGACGCAGCAGAATGCCCAGATGATGTAGAGGGACAGAGAGCAAAAAGAGCAGCAGAACCAGAGGAGACCTGCAGAGGCAGAGGATGCAGGGATGGCTTCCTTCCTGAAAGGGAAGCCACCCTAGTTCATAGGTGACTATGACCCAGAGAGGGCAGAGTGGTGGATCCAAGAGCTAGAGAAAATCTTTGCTACTATGAGATGCAGAGATGATCGGAAGGTGCTTATGCTGCCTTCATATTGACTGGAAGAGCAGAGGCATGGTGGAGAGGCAAGAGGAGACTGTTGGAGGCCGAGGGCTGAGTGATTAGAAGGGAGACATTCAGAGAGTGCTTCCTCGAGAAGTACTTTGTTTCGTTCTAAAGACATATGTCTTTGAGCTTGTGCAAGTATACACAAATGCCTCAAGTAATATAGAACTTTAGTTCAGATATCGATCCCACATCGATTATAATGATGCAATAAACTCCAATTCAGATTATATATTCTAGAAGTTAGGACTAGTAACTAAAAATTGTAGTGTGTGTGCAAGTGAAAGTAAATAAACCTAGATTTAAAAACTGAGAGATAAACAAGTTAACATATAAGGAGGGTTTGTTGAAACAGATTATAGAAATAGCTCTAGGTATGCTGTAGCATAAATCCTGTTTAGCCTATATCATGCTCTGACTATGCTCTACCATCTAGCTCCATAAAATTAAAGTTTGTTTTCCAACAATACAGGGTCAGGTTCATTAACTTTGTTCTATTCCTAGATTCAGATAATTACACCACCCTCTTAATCAAGCACATTCCAGCTAGCTTAGGGACTTGAATATCTATTCCTAGCCTATCCAACATCAATTAATCTTCCAATTAATGACTTAACCCCTATCTTTTATCAAGTTCCACTTACCTAATTTTTCCAAATCAAGCAAGCTAAATATTCAATCAAGTTGATCACTCTTAATTAAACAACATTAAATGCGTGATAAAAGAAAATGCAAAACATAGTCATTACATAACTCAACTAAACATTCATTATATTAGCATACCTAAAACTTAAAAGTGTTTAGCTCATAATGAACTTACAAAGAAAAAAAATAAGAAATGAGCAAGAAACCATTACAATGGGTGTAGAAATGAAAAACGCGGTAGCAGCTGCTAGGGGAAGAAGGAAACCAGTGCAGCTCTCAAGAAAGGACAAGACAATGTGTAATAAAAATTCAAGTGTGTCCTCACTAGGGTTTGCTAAATGCTTTTATAGTACACAAAACCCTATTCTCTTTCATTCCATTTTGGGCCAACTACCAAAAGTATTAATAAAATAACCCTAGCCCAAAATCCTAAAAATGTGGGGCAGCTGATCCTAAGCGCGTGTGCTTCCATAAAGATGATAGTGCTAGTGCCCTTGAGGAGAGAGGAAAGGTGTCCTTGACAGTTTTTGTCCTTTAGTGCATAGCAACTAGAAAATGATCCATGCTGCAACATCCAATAGCTTAACCACCCATGCTTCAGCCACGCTCCAGCAAGAGAACTGCATATATAGACACAAAAAATTGAGGCCATGATAGAGCATTTTAGAGAAAAAAGCTACTATTTACGAAACTTAACATAAGTATTTACAAACTAACAATTCCTATCAAATCAAGACTTAAAACCTCAAACACAACAAAAAACAAGAGTCAAAAGGAGCTATGTAACTTCATTCGAAGAGTTATCACACCCTCAAACTTAAGCCATTTCTTGTCCTCAAGTAATGCAAACAAAACACAGACGAGACACAATATTTCCAACTAATGAATGGCATACAAGAATCGCCCAGATTTTTCCTTCCTTCAACTCACATCCAGAAATCCACACTTGATTTCCTAACCAAAATACTATTTCTATCCTGCTTGCAACAACAACTGCTACACACTAGTTCAAACAGATTAACACATGTTGTAGCATTCACCTCTCAGAACAGTTGGTTCTGCATCTCTCCCTCACATCAGAATTGTCAGTCTTTACCATAAACATGCACCTCTGATATAGACTTGATGAGATTCTATCACAATTAAAACAATCACAGAATTACACACAGCAAGAGGTAGAGCATAAGGATGCTTTTCTTTCCTATCTAGCTCAACTTCCCAATTGGTCCCATAATCCTCATTTTTCTGTTTTCTGGGATCCTTTCTTTCCATCACCAAGTCCATATTTTATTGAATTTTTCCAGTGAACAGAGAACAAACTTGGTATGATTTTCAGGCTTTGCCCTGTTCTCTGCTCAACGATTTTAATAATTTTTTTTCATCTCAGAACAGCTTCACAGAAGGGATGGCAACTTCACATTAAACATTTATGACTTCTTAAATCCTTTGCTGCCTATCCCTTTACTGTTTTATTTATAGCCTTGCTGCAGCATGCACATGTGTTGTAGCACACAACACCCCCAAACTTAAGTTTGATACTTGTCCCCAAGCTTTCCCCCCAAACTTATGTCAGAACAAGCTACAAAAGCATCCTTAAGATCTACCTTTCAGGTGAACTTCGTTTTTCCAGTTTTAAGGCTTGTAATGTGTTAGTTGTTTTAATAAATGGCTAAAGCTCAATGGGGCTCACTAGGGGCAATCATATTGGGTGGGTAGGCTTTGAAGGCTCTGGCTAGAACAAAACAAACAATAAAAATGTCTCAAGCATAAAGTGTGTGGAATCATGTGTGTTCAGATCAGATAGAATCAAAACAAATCTTACAGAAAATGCATGAGTGTGATGTATATCTACATTGTACTTTATTCACTCATGCTCACATTTGTATGCTTCATGTTGCAGCACATATGTCCTCTATCCTAGACAGTGGTGCAACAGTGTTAGTGATCACATTCAAGTCATTGCATTAGATTATTCACCGAGAGTTTCATTCCAAGCATTAAAAGTTAAACACATTAAAAGAGGTCAGATGCCTTTTCCAATTAATCATTAATCATTTGGAATCAAAACAATAGGTGGGACTCATGCACAACCATTCATTAAGCAGAATTTGGAAACAACTATGGCCCAAATGGCCCTACAAGTACACCAACACAAAAGGTCCTAGTGGCCTCTAAATTGCAGAAAGTAAGAGACTGAAACAATAAACTGGTAATGGGGTGGAAGGTTTAGTGCATCCTGATGTGGGATGCTTCAGCAAACAGCAACATCCACTGTGGCTCTGTTTCAAGCCTACGGTGCTCTGATGCGCAAACTCTTCCTGGTACCTCCACTTTTGGTGGGAGGCACCTTGCCTTGCGTTGCTCCAGTGATTTTCACTTCTTCTTCTTCTTCATTGTCCTCTTCCTCTTTTTCTTCTTCTTCCACAGCCTCAGTACTCTCTTCAGCTTCCTCTTCTTTATCCTCCTCTGCCTCAGCAGCTTTTTCTTTGTCAGATTCCTCTGCTTCAGCAGCTTTAGCCTTTTCTTCCCTCAGTGTTGCAGCAACCTTCTCCTTTTTGATCTTAGCTGCAGGAGTTGGCGCAGTAAGCAATCTTTATCATTGGGCTTCCCTTCTCAGCTGATGATTTGGTGCTTTTTGTTGCTTTTAAGGCTGAAGGGTTAGTCTCTACTGCAGAAGGAGTAGAGGAGGACACTTTTTCAGGGGCTGCAGCACGAGGTCTTTTCAAACTCCCTTGGTCCTACTGGGCTGTTTGAGATGTAACTTTCTTCTTTTTAGGCTCAAGGGCACATTTTCTTCTGGCTGCTTGGATGGGGCAGTACCCATCCAGTCTTCATCCGAGGCAGAGCTGTGGGCAGGGTTGATGTTGGCAGTCTTTTCAGGGTTCTCAGATACAGGGTCAGAAACAGATTTGTGTTGTTGGGTGTTATAGGGACATCTTCTACAAAGGGGGGCAAAATTTCTTGGGGGTACTGGGGGATAGGAGTCTCAAGCTTCCAGTCATTCAACTTTATTGTCTGCTTCTCCCATTGGTACTTGCAAATGCAGAATTGCCAGAAGGCTTGCTCCTTTTGCATATGTTGTTGCAGCAAGGTGGTCAGTTGATCAACTTTATGCTCCAGCAGCCCAGAGCGATCCTGCTGCTCTGGGGTGCTTGATCTGGGAGGTTTGCTTCCACTTGTACTGCCTTTTTCTGAGTTAGAGTACATCCTCAAGATACAGTTCATATCAATGGGGCCCTTATTTTGCTCCAGCCCTTCTCCAAGGTTGTACTATATTCCTTGCTCCATACACAGTTCAGTAGTAAGACGGGAGGATCAGGTTGCCTTGTTGCTTCATGGGAAAGGTAGATTTGGTTCTTGAGCACCTCCCCCACATTTATCTTCTTCTTGTTCATGATACAGTGGAGCAGAACTAAGCGTTCTTTGTCCACTGTCTCAAGATGAGTAGTAGGGGAGAGGGAGTATCTCAGGAAATGATACCAAACCTTGGCCAGAGGCTGCAGCATGGATCTGGGTAACTTGAGATGGCCTTCAGCTTGCTGTATGAATTCTGCACCAAGGAGGGCCAGTTCTATCTTCATCTGCTGCAGCCTAGTTGTTGCTGCAGCTTTCAAGATCTGTTGGTACTCATTCTCCACCTCATCAAGTCCAAGATGTTGATTAATGGTTTTGGCTGAGAACGAGACCTTTCCTCCTATGATCACCACAAAGGTTTGGGCAGTAGACACAATGTTAGCGTAGAACTCCCTCACCATTTGGGTACATAACCCATATTTATGCTCTGCAAAGGTTTTCCACTGGTGTGCCTCTATTACCTCCACCAGCTCTGGCAACAGCCCCATGTTCACTTCCTTCCCATATTTGAACCCCTTTTCATGGTGAAGGTTACGACTGAGGATTTCTTTCTCATATTTTTATTGCGCTTCCTCACCAATCCAAGTCGTTAGGGTTTCATTTGGAGTGGCAGAGGCAGGGGCAGTGTTTTTAACAGCTCTGTGTTTCATACAGCTTGATTTCTTGGCAGTCATGGTGGGTGTGTAGAGTGTGAGTGGAAGAATAATGAGACATTGGGTGTGTAGAGGAATGAGTGGTCTATTTAATGTGTCAGGTGAGAGAAGGGTATTGGCTGCTGAGGGTGATAGACGTGGGGAAAGAATGAATAAATATGAGAGAGGGGTGGAGATCGTGTGGTTGTCATTTATTGAAATTCAAAAATTCGAAAAAATGTCCACCTTTCTCCTTTTCCACAACGGACAAAAATCAAGCTGGTCCCCACTTGTACCTTTGTCAGTAGATAGTCCCTATACACATGATTGCATTTTTCTGTTTCTGTCATCAGAGAGCATGCTATAGCATTGTTCCAGAGCAACCCAGTATTTTTCTTGTGCTGCAGCCTGACTCACTTCAGCCTCCACTGCTGCATCATTATTCATTGCTTGGACTTATAGCAATTCACAACCAAATACTTCTTTATTGATGGGCTGCCTCCCATGAGTGCTTGGTCTATAAGGTCCTCAGCCAGACCATGATGCAGCATCATCTTGTGTCATCAAGGGTGGTGGTGACCTTCATTCTGTCCAAAGGCTAACCAAAATAGTGCTTGATTCTTTGGCCATTGACTTTGAGTTCTCTGCCACTTTCAGCTTCCAACAGATCAACAGCTCCATGCGGATAGACTTTTACAATTTTGAATGGACCAGACCACATTGACTTTAACTTGCCAAGGAAAAGCTTCATCCTAGAGTTAAATAGAAGCACTTTCTCCCCTTCATGGAAGGATCTGTGGTGGATCTTCCTATCATGCCAGGCTTTAGTTTTTGCCTTGTATGCTTCAGCATTTTCATAAGTGAACAATCTGTGTTCTTCCAGCTCATTGAGCTGCAAAGATGCATACATCTTTGCTTGACCAAGATCAAAGTTCATTTTTTTGATTGCCCAGTAAGCCTTATGCTGCAACTCCAGGGGCAAATGGCAAGCTTTTCCAGACACCAATCTATATGGGGACATCCCCAAAGGAGTCTTGAATACAGTTCTATAAGCCCACAGAGCTTCATCTAGATGTGAGGACCAATCCTTCGTACTTGTGTTGACCATCTTTTCCAAGATTCTTTTGATTTCCCTGTTCGATATCTCAACTTGTCCATTAGTTTGTGGATGATAGACTGTGGCTACTTTATGCTTAACTAAACTTGGTTGCAAAAATGGGTTCCTTCATCACTAATGATTACTCTAGGGGTTCCAAATCTAGAAAAAATGTTTTTCTGTAAAAAAATTTCTACCACTCTAGCATCATTTTTTATTGTTGCCACAGCCTCCACCCATTTAGACACATAATTAACAACTACCAGAATGTAAAGGTATCCAAAGGAAAGGGAAATGGTCCCATAAAATCAATACCCCATACATCAAAAAGTTCAATTTCCAAAATGGTATTGAGGGGCATTTCATTTTTATTAGACAAATTCCCTACCCTTTGGCATTTATCATAGTGTTTAACAAATTAATATGCATCTTTAAAGAGGGTAGGCCAGAATAAACCTGACTGGAGAACTTTGGCATCAGTTCTCATGCCAACAAAATGTCCACCATATGCTGCAGCATGGCACGGAGTCAGTATATCATGGAATTCTTCATTTGCAGCACATCTTCTGTTCAGATTGTCTGGGCACATCTTGTAGAGGTATGGTTCATCCCAGACATATTGTTTGGCTTGATGGAAAAATCTCTTCTTTTACCCAGAATTCATGTCCGGCGGAACCACACCACTAGCCAGAAAGTTGACTAGATCAGCATACCAGGGTGCTGCAGCATCTTGCATTGCTAGCAGTTGTTCATCAGGGAAGTATTCATCAATGGCTATTCCCCTGGATGCTGCAACATCCTCTGGAAGTCTTGAGAGGTGATCATCTACTTTATTCTCCACTCCCTTCTTATCTCTGATTTCCAGATCAAATTATTGTAGCAGTAGCATCCACCTTATTAGCCTTGGTTAGCATCCTTCTTGTCAATTAAGTATTTGATTGCTGAGTAGTCTGTGTAGACTACCACTTTTGTTCCGACAAGATAGGATCTAAACTTCTCAAAGGCAAAGACCACAGCCAGCAGCTCCTTTTCAGTGGTGGTAATTGATCTGAGCATCAATTAGGGACTTGCTTGCATAATAGACAGGATGCGACTCCTTGTTGTACCTATGTCTCGAAACTGCTCCTACTGCATAGTCACTAGCATCACACATAAGCTCAAAAGGCTTCTCCCAATCAAATGGAACAATGATAGGAGAAGTGATAAGAGCAGTCTTTAGGAGTTCAAATGCTTTCAAACATTCAGCCGTAAATTCAAAAGCCCTATCATGCTCCAGCAACTGACACAATGGCTTAGAGATCTTGGAGAAGTTCTTAATGAACCTTCTGTAAAAACCAGCATGGCCTAGGAAGCCTCTAATCCCTTTTACTGATGTGGGAGGGTGTAGCTTTTCAATAACTTCAATATTTGCCTTGTCCACTTCAATGCCATTTATGGAGATTCTATGTCCCAGTACAATACCCTCAGTCACCATGAAGTGACACTTCTCCCAATTCAGCACCAGATTTGTTTCTTCACATCTGTCCAGAATCTACTCCAGATTCATCAAACAAGTTTGGAAAGTTTCTCCAAACACTGAGAAGTCATCCATAAACACTTCCATTGATTTCTCAATCATATCAGAAAATATAGCCATCATACATCTCTGGAAGGTTGCTGGAGCATTGCATAGGCCGAATGACATTCTTCTGAAAGCAAAGGTGCCATAGGGACAAGTGAAAGTTGTCTTCTCCTGATCTTCTGGTGCTATAGCAATCTGGTTATACCCTGAGTATCCATCCAGAAAACAGTAATAATCCTTCCCAGCAAGTCTGTCCAACATTTGACCAATGAAAGGCAAGGGAAATGATCTTTTCTTGTAGCTTTATTCAGCTTCCTGTAATCCATACAAATCCTCCAACCAATCACAGCCCTTGTGGGAATGATTTCATTCTTTTCATTGGTGTTGACAGTCACACCTCCCTTCTTAGGCACACATTAGATTGGACTCACTCACACACTATCAGAAATAGGATAGATAATCCCTGCATCCAGTCACTTAACGATCCCGTTTTTGACTACCTCCTTCATGATTGGATTCAACCTACTCTGACTTTCAATGCTATTCTTTGAGCCTTCTTCCAACAGAATTCTGTGCATGCATATTGATGGACTAATCCCTTTTATATCAGCTATCTGCCAATCTATTGCCTTTTGTGTCTTTCCAAAGCTGTTAACAATTGTTCTTCTTGCAGACAGTTCAGTGAGGCAGAGATAATTACAGGTAAAGTATCATCATTACCAAGGTAAGCATATTTCAAATGACTTGGCAATCTTTTTAGTTCAAGAGATGGAGGTTTAACAATAGAAGGAATATTATAGTTGAAAGTATCATCAGTTAGCTCCAATGATTCGTATTTTCTGGTCCACACATGTTGAACAACCTTGCTTTCCAGGGACTTTTCAGAGTCTTCATCGGGGAAATTTTCATCTTCTACTGATGCTGTAGCATAGTCTGTATGGCTCTTCACGAACTGCTGTTGCACCAGTTCATCAAATGTCTCAATACTAGAGCATTCTTTCATGCCTTCATCAGGGTACTTCAGGGCATTGAAAACATTAAATATAACCTGCTGATCATTAACCCTCATTGTAAGTTCTCCCTTTTGCACATCAATCAAGGTCTTCCTTGTTGCCAAAAATGGTCTCCCTAGGATGATGGGGACCCCTCTATCTGCTTCAAAGTCCAAGATGATGAAGTCCATAGGGAATACAAATTTGTCAACTTTGATCAATACATCTTCAATCTTCCCTTCCAGATAGGCAATGGATCTGTCAGTCAGCTGTAGTGTAACAAAAGTAGGCCTTGCTTATCCAATTCCCAGCTTCTTGAAAATGGTAATGGGCATGAGGTTGATGCTTGCTCCCAAGTCATATAGAGCTTTACCACAGTAAGTATCTCCAATGGAACAAGGTATGGTAAAACTTCCAAGATCTTTCATTTTCCTAGGCACTTTATTTTGCATCATCATACTGCATTCTTCAGTCATGGCCACAGTTTCAAATTCTCCCAATCTTCTCTTCTTAGTGAGCACATTTTTCATGAACTTTGTATAGTTTGGCATCTGTTGCAATGCTTCTACCAAGGGTATGTTGATATGAAGCTGCTTCAGTACATCCAGAAACTTGTTGAATTGTTTCTCTTGGTGTGCCTTATTTAACCTCTGAGGAAAAGGTGGTGGAGGTCTTTCTGGAGTCAGCTTGGGTATAGTAGGGGATGCTATAGCGTCAGGCATCTTCTCAACAACTGCTGGTTGCTCTGTTGCAGCATCTTTTTTAACTGTTTCTTCCTCAGGTTGAGCCTTGCACCTTCTGTTTCTTCTTGGGTTCAGACACTTCCACATCCTTACCACTCCTTAAGTGGATTACCTTGCACTGTTCTTTACCTCCTCCAAAACATGAATTTTTAGGATCTTCAGTTGTTGCAGGTAATGTGCCACTTTGCCTTGAGTTGATTGCATTGACCAACTGTCCAACTTGAGTCTCTAAGTTCCTCATTCCAGTCTTAGTCTCTGTCATAAATGCCTTCAACACTGATTCTAGGGAAGATTCTAGAGCTTTCTGCTGAATTGGTGGTTGCTGCTGCCTAGGTTGCCGTTGATGTTGATAACTTGGGGGTGGATTCAATGTGTTACTGAAATTGGAATAATTCAAATTAGGATGTTGTGATTGCTGCCATCCTGAGTTGTCATAGGAATCATTGCCTCTATAATTCTTGTTTCCTACATAATTAACAGCAGCAGGATTTGCAGAGCAATTCTCAAATAAATGATCTCCTCCACATAATACACATGATACAATATCTGCCTTCTAAATTTGCTCATTCACCATTTCTTCAGTATTTATAGGTGGTACCGAGGAATTTCAACCAGTTATTAGCCTTGCCTCCCAAAGAGAATGGGAAGTATCTCAGTCTGAATGCATTATCACTGACTCCTGGAAGTTTGAAATTGCTTGATACATCCAAAAATTGCTTCAGATGCAAGTGAGGATCTTCTGTTGTAGCACCATTGAATTGTCCAATCGTTTGTAACATTTGGAACATCACTGGCTTGAACTCAAACTGAAGTGCCATGATGGGAGTCCTCACTATTCCAGTATTCATAGATTCAGGGTCAAACACAGCATAACCCCTAATAGCACAATTTTTATCATTGGACATAGCCATTATCCTGGGGTGGTCCTTCTTCAGCCATCTCTAAAACAGCAGGGGACAATGCTTCAGCAGAATCTGGTGTGGAGTTGGTTGGAGTGTTCAGAACCAACTCAGGTAAAGGCTGAGATGAAGTGTGACCTCTCCTGAGTCTTCTGAATGTTCTTTCTATCTCTGGAAAAAGTCTGTATTCAGGTGACAAGAACCTATACAAACAGTTTCAGTACTCTGTGCTACAGCAAAGCACTAAGAGTGTCAATACAACTACAGAACTAATAATCTAGAAACATAATTTTTACACCATTAACAATCCCCGGCAACGGCGCCAAAAACTTGTTGTGTTCCAAAGACAGATGTCTTTGAGCTTGTGAAAGTATACACAAATGCCTCAAGTAATATAGAACTTTAGTTCAGATATCGTTCCTACAGGGATATAATGACGCAATAAACTCCAATTCAGATTATATGTTCTAGAAGTTAGGATTAGTGACTAAAAATTGTAGTGTGTGTGCAAGTGAAAGTAAATAAGCTGAGATTTAAAAACAGAGAGATAAACAAGTTAACAGATAAGGAGGGTTTGTTGAATCAGATTATAGAAATAGCTCTAGGTATGCTGTAGCTTAAATCCTGTTTAGCCTATATCATGCTCTGACTATGCTCTACCATCTAGGTCCAGGAAATTAAAGTTTGTTTTCCAACAATACAGGGTCAGGTTCATTAACTTTGTTTTATTACTAGATTCAGATTAATTACACCACCCTCTTAATCAAGCACATTCCAGCTAACTTAGGGACTTGAATAGCTATTCCTAGCCTATCCAACATCAATTAATCTTCCAATCAATGACTTAACCCCTATCTTTTATCAAGTTCCACTTACTTAAATTTTCCAAATCAATCAAGCTAAATATTCAATCAAGTTGATCACTCTTAATTAAACAACATTAAACGCGTGATAGAAGAAAATGCAAAACATAGTCATTACATAACTCAGTTGAACATTCGTTATATTAGCATACGTAAAGCTTAAAAGTGTTTAGCTCATAGTGATCTTACAAAGAACAAAAATAAGAAACTAGCAAGAAACCATTACAATGGGTGGAGAAATGAAAAACGTGGTAGTAGCTGCTAGGGGAAGAAGGAAACCAGTGCAGCTCTCAAGAAAGGACAAGACAATGTGTAATAAAAATTCAAGTGTATCCTCGCTAGGGTTTGCTAAATGCTTTTATAATACACAAAAACCCTATTCTATTTCATTCCATTTTGGGCCAACAACCAAAAGTATTAATAAAATAACCCTAGCCCAAAATCCTAAAAATATGGGGTAGCTAATACTAGGCGCGTGTGCTTCCTTAAAGATGACAGTGCCAGCGCCCTTGAGGAGAGAGGAAAGGTAGTCTTGTCAGCTTTTGTCCTTTAGTGCATAGCAACTGGAAAATGATCCATGCTGCAACATCCAATAGCTTAATCACCCATGCTTCAGCCATGCTCCAGCAAAAGAACTGCATATACAGACACAAAAAATTGAGACCATGATAGAGCATTCTAGAGCTAAAAGCTACTATTTACGAAACTTAACACAAGTATTTACAAATTAACAATTCCTATCAAAATCAAGACTTAAAACCTCAAAGACAACAAAAAGCAAGAGTCAAAAGGAGCTAAATAACTCTTCATTCAAAGAGTTATCATACTTCCCGCAGTTGGTTCGACGCGAGAAAGAGAGGGAGTTCATGAGTCTTCGACAGGGTAACATGCTTGTTGGTGACTATGCAGCAAGGTTCGAGGCCTTGTACATTTTTTTGAGTTTCATTAGAGATTCCCGGATGAGGTCTGGCACTGCTGGAGGTTTGAGGAGGGGTAATGTCATGAGCTGCAGAGGGCTATAGTGCCCTTAGTTATTCAGAGTTTCCCTGAGTTGGTGGAGAGATGCAATGCTACAGAGAGCATTGATCAGTGGAGAGAGATAGAGCAGAGACAGTAGCGAAGTGGAGGACCTGTGAGACCAGTTTTGCAGAGGAGAGTTGGCAGTGGTTCCCAGTGGAGGCAGAGACCTTATACCAGACCAGGGCAGCGTGTTCAGACATCTGCACCCTTACCAGTTACTTTGGTGCCAGTTGGTGGAGCGGGCCATCAGTAGAGAGGCCAAGTCTGCTTCAGATGCAAAGGTCTGCATTATGTTAAAGATTGTATGGAGAGACCTAGTTGTTTCCACTGTGGGAAATCAGGTCACATGGCTCGGGATTGCAGGCTGAGAGGGACACAGCAGCAGGTAGTTGTTGGTAGAGGAGTTGCAAGTTACAGAGGTGGAGCTGGGAGAGGAGTTCCAGCAGCAGGACAGTCAGTTGTCAGACATCGGGATACAGGGTGAGTGTTTACTGTGAGAGGGGCTGATCCTCTCAATTTGCAGATCTTATCCAGGGTATGTTTTTGATATCTAATAGACTCTCGTCTGTGTTGTTTGACTCGGGTGTTACACATTCATTTATATCACATGAGTGTGTAGATCATTTACAGTTACCTGTTTCTCAGTTACTTTATACCCTTACCGTTTCTACCCCTACCAGTGATTCCTTGACTACGATATCTGTTTGTTTAGAGTGTCCTATAGTTGTTGAGAATAGGACATTTCTTGTGGATCTGGTCTCCTTACCTTTGCAGCAGATAGATGTTATTCTAAGAATGGATTGGCTTTCGTCTAACCATATAGTATTAGTCTATTCCAGAAAGACCCTATCTTTCTTGAGTCTTCTGGCACAGTATCTTCCAATGGAGGGGTATCTATGAGGAGTGAAGGTTCTCGATCGTATGTGATGTTTTTCTCCGTGGAAGCTAAGGAGACTCTAAGTATATATTCTATGCTTATCGTGAGAGAGTTTCCTGAGGTTTTCCCTCTTGATGTTCCGGGTTTGCCACCACAGAGAAAGGTTGAGTTCACCATAGATCTTATACCAGGGACAAGACCTATATCTATAGCTCCTTATAAGATGTCACCCGTGGAATTTGCTGAGTTGAAGAAACAGTTGGACAATATGTTGAAGAAAGAGTTTATCAGACCTAGTGTTTCACCGTGGGGAGCCCCGATGTTGTTTGTAAAGAAAAAGGATGGAAGTTCTAGGTTGTGCGCGGATTACAGACATCTGAACAAGGTGACGATTAAGAATAAATATATGTTGCCTAGGATAGATAATCTGATGTATCAGCTGAAAGGGGCTGTTGTGTTTTCCAAGATAGATCTGAGATCCGGGTATCATAAAATTAGAGTGAAAAAGGAGGATATACCCAAGACAACTTTCAGGACGAGGTACGGACATTACGAGTATTTAGTTATGCCTTTCTGTGTGACTAATGCTCCACAGTGTTTAAGGATTACATAAATAGGATCATTAGACCATTCCTCGATAAGTTTGTAGTGGTGTTTATATTTGATATCCTTATCTATTCCCGTTCACGGGAAGAGCATGAGGTTACAGGTGTTGAAGGATAGACAGTTGTATGACAAGTTTTCTAAGTGCGAGTTTTGGTTAAGGTCATGTTATTAACAAGGAAGGAATAATAGTGGATCCTACTAAAGTTGAAGTAGTGATTAAGTGGGAGCGACCTAAGTCAGTGAGTGACGTGAGGAGTTTCTTGGGATTGATTGGATATTTTTTGAGGTTCGTCGAAGGTTTCTCGAAGATTGCATTACCTATGACACAGTTAACAAGAAAAGGTACAATGTTCGTTTGGACGGAGAAGTGTGAGGAGAGTTTTTATAAGTTGAAGGATAAGTTGACTACATCACCAATGCTAACCTTACCAGATCCTGTAGGACAGTTTGACGTGTATTGTGATGCGTCATATCAATGGTTGGGCTGTGTGTTGATGCAAGAGGGAAGAGTTGTAGCTTATGCTTCCCGAAAGTTGAGAATTCAATAGAGAAATTATCCGACCCATGATCTGGAATTAGAAGCCATAGTGTTCGCATTGAAGATATGGCGACACTATTTGTATGGAGCCAAGTTCAATGTGTATAGTGACTATAAGAGTTTGAAGTACCAGTTTGATCAGAAGGAGTTGAACATGAGACAACGGAGATGGATGGAATTCATCAAGGATTATGATTTTGATCTTCAATACCATCCTGGGAAGGCGAATGTTGTAGCTGATGCTCAAAGTATGAAATCTTTGCATGTGGCTGCATTGATGGTAAAGGAGATGGAGGTGATCGAGCAGTTTAGAGATCTGAACTTAGATATGTAATTGGTTGAAGATAGGATATTCTTCGGCATGATAACCATCGGTAGTGAGTTCCTTATGGAGCTTAAGGATAAAAAAGTTCAGGATCAATATCTGCAGGAGGTGAGTAGAAGTATAGATGAGGGTAAAGTATCTGAGTTTAGTAGAGGATCAGATGGAGTGCTAAAGTTCAAAAATAGAATACGTGTGACAAAGGACATAAAGCTTAGGAAGATGATTTTGGAAGAGGATCATAAGAGTAAGTTGAGTTTTCACCCCAGAGCCACGAAGATGTATCAAGACTTAAAGAAGATGTTTTGGTGGCCGAGGATGAAGAAGGAAGTAGCAGAATTTGTTCTATCTTGTATAGTTTGTCAGAAGGCTAAGATAGAGCATCAGAAGCCTACTGGTTTTTACAATCTTTGGATATCCTAGAATGGAAATGGGATAGCATCGCAATGGATTTTGTGGTTGGATTACCACGAACTCAGAAGAGGCACGATGTGATTTGGGTTATCATCGATAGGTTGACCAAGTGTGCTCACTTCTTACCTATTGGTGAGAGTTACAGTTTAGAAATGTTGACCCAGAATTATATCAAGGAAGTAGTTAGGTTGCACAGTGTGCTGTTGAGCATTGCCTCCGATCGAGATCCTAGATTCACGTTTAGATTTTGGAGGCAGTTACAAAGTGCGTTGGGAACGAAGATGAGGATGAGTTCTGCTTATCATCCTTAGACAGATGGACCGAGAGTACAATTCAGTCACTGGAGGATCTCTTGAGAGCTTGTCTGTTGGAACATACTGGCAGTTGGGATGAGTTCTTGCCTTTGATTGAGTTCACCTACAATAACAGTTTCCATAGCAGTATCGGGATGGCACCGTATGAGGCATTTTATGGCAGGAAGTGTAGGACTCCGTTGTGTTGGTATGAAGTAGGTGAAAAACAAGTGCTACGTTCAGATGTGGTACAACAGACGACGGAACAAGTTAAGAAGATAAGGAAAAAGATGAAGGAAGCACAAGATGGCCAAAGGAACTACAATAACAAGAGGAGAAGACCCTTAGAATTCCAGGAGGGTGATCACGTGTTTTTGAGAGTCACTCCGAAGACTCGAATTGGTAGAGCTATCAAGCCTAGAAAGCTTACTCCTAGATTAATTGGACCTTTCCAGATTCTTCAACGGATTGGTCTAGTAGCTTACCACATTGCCTTACCGCCTAACCTTATTAACCTTCATGACATCGTTCACGTCTCACAATTGAGGAAATATTACCCTAATCCTTCTCATGTACTTGAACCTGAGTCCATACAACTCCGAGAGATTCTAGAATACGAGTCTTTACCAGTTAGGATCGCAGATAGAAGGATTAAAGAACTCCGCGATAGACAGATCCCTTTGGTTAGGGTCATTTGGGATGAGACTACAAGAGATGCTACTTGGGAGCGTGAGGCAGAGATGCAGCAGCAATATCAACATTTGTTTTGAGGTGCGTAAATTCCGAGGATGGAATTTCTTTTAAGGGGGGTAGTAATGTATGATCCGTACTATTATGGCATTGTTTTTACGTATGATGGCTGTTTAATACGTTGATTATATGTCTAATATGTTTGTTAAGACATAGGAACCTTTTCATGGAAAGTACGCGATCAAATGACTTTGAAACGAATGGAAACAAAAACTAGGGCTTTTGTCCATTGTCATATGCTCAAGCGTGGTTGGTTTTCCTCCTGAGCGCAGGCACGCTCAAGCATGACCTGTTCCACGCTTAAGCATGGGAGGTCAACCAGATAAGCTCTGACATTGACTCCATGTGGTACGATCTGGTTGGTTGCATGGGGCGGTGGAACGGTGGATTCGCACTGAAGAAAGGCACTACGCTCATGTGTGGGGAGCCTGTCGCTCAAGTGTGACCCTTGACACGATCAAGCATGAGTAGACTGATAGGAAAAAATAAATAGAGGCAGAAAGTGAACAAAAGTTCACTTTTACCTCATGAGGGAGACATAACAGAGAAGATAAAGAGAGAGTGTGTGAGAAATAGAGGAGAGACAGAGAAAGTTCCCCGGGGTTTGTCGACTCAACTGATCGTCCTAACGCGATTCTGACTACGCCATTGTGATCGGACAACGATATCTTCTAACCCCTAGCTTCCTTTTCTTCTCTAAGCTAAGGTAATCTATGCCCTTATTATGTTAAAATGTCATCGGTGACGTTATTGAGGTTATCTTTCAATCTGTCTATCGGGTTTCAATTATGTGTTCAGATTAGGGTTACCCGTAACGTGTGTTTCACAATGATGTATTCAGGTGAATTTTTGGAGGCCCGGAGACCCTTGTTCCTTGAGTGGCAGTAGCTAGAGGAATTGGAGGGGGACTCGTTTTGTTGCTTCTAGGCTACCTACGACTTCTCAGGTGGGAAAAAGAAGCCATCTAACGTTGAAAATGGCTAAGTAGCATTTTATTCAATAATGGTGTAGGGCGACCTAAACCCTACTAATAATGGACAATGTCAATATCACATTAGGGACTACTTGATAGTACCAATGATGATATGGAGATTGTAGGTTTATCGTCGTTAGGTTAAATTATGATATTCGAGGTTGCCTGATTTTACCTATTAAGCTGCTCACATTGTGCTGTTTGGATTAATGTGTTATGTTTGGGTTAATTATTTTATTTTAATATTTTTATTATTATTTTAATATTTGTAATATGCTTGGTATGATAATATGTTTTGGTTGCTATAACATGCTTATTTGACCTCTAGATATTGATATATGACAATTTAGGGTGATGCATGTTGGGGTATGTATGATGTATGCTATAGTCATGCCTAACTAAATAATTATTTATCATGAGATTTGAGATATTATATGGGATTATGATGAAGGTTGAGGCACTAGGTTATGACCGGGTACGAGTCGAAGAGACCCATATAGATGTATTTTGTCAATCACAGCCGTGTGAGAGGAACACACGAGGTCAGTGTATCCGATTATGGATGTCGGAGTCACGGGCAAGTTTCTTTATGCGGAGCATGAGAGAAACTACCATAATAACTCCGAAGTCCTCGCGGGACCGTCCCAACTTAGGGATGTGTGACGGGTTGGTGGTGGCCACGTCAGCATAAGTTTCATGAGTGTGAAGGGTAGAGGATGATAATGTGTCTCGAGGATGATTGTATATATATCTGTGTGCCTTTATTGATTATATGTTACGTGCCCTTTTCCATTTTTGATGATTGATAGTTTCGTATCTCCTTTTCTTTTCTTCTATGTACGCCTTCTTTATCTTTTCGCTACCAGACGTGTACAATCATGGCGCACCTGGACCATCCATGGATGACCAAGCCGACGGGATTCCCGCTGCTGGTGACCATGGAGCTTGCGTTCCTAGATCTGGAGGGGTGGCATGTGGTCCCCGTCACTCGTTTCGCTGTTTACACCGGTCCAGTTTCCGCAGCTGTGAGGATGGGCAAGGGACCTTCTTTTGGTTTTGTCGGGACTTTCCGTCTCGGTCAAACTTTCCCTTTTCCCATCGGTTTTCTAGAGCCGCCTTTCCTGCCTGTAACACCCCAATTTTCATTAAGCGCTTCTATGTGTTATATGTATGCTTGTTTGTTTGTTTAAGCCTTAGGAATTAGCTTAGAATTGTTGTTGAGGGGCTAAGTGGGATTTCTAGGCTTAAAATCTCTTTTTGGTACATGAGCACAACCTTGCTCATGTCCAGCACGCCCGTGCTCAAGGTTTGTGTCTTGTGACTGTCTGAGTCACAAGCATGACCGTGCTCAATAGGAAGCATGACCATGCAAGGGATCAGCATCACGGAGACGCTAATATAAGCATGCACGTGCTTAATAAGGTGGATGGCCGTGCTCGGGGCTGAAGCCTATAAAACCAGCACAGTAACCAAGGCTACAACTTGTTTCTTCCCTATTTTCTCTAAACCCATTGCATTCTTGAAGTTTTGGAGACGTTTGGAAAAGCTTAGTTCGTTTGTGCTAGTCCTTATAGGTAACGGTTCTTCCCTCATAATGTTTCCTTTCCTTTATTTAGAATTGGTACCTAACTAGTTAACCCTTTTTTTTACCAAGGCTTGGAAAGCTAGTTGAGCCACTCGAGGGAACACGTTGGGTTTACCGTTTGAGTTGTCGCTGTCGGAATCTTCATACCATGTATAGGGAGAAGAATAGTATGAACATTAGGCAAGGGGGTAGCGTAAGATGAGGGGTTCATATAACCCCATTGTTGTTAACTGTTATTAATGACTTTTCTATGATTAAATAAATGTTTAACTGATTACGAGTATACCAGTTATGAATGCCTATTTGTTATACTTGCTCTACTTTTCAAAGTGTGATATGGTAAATTATGTATATTTGGTTCTTATGTTCTATGCCATGATTAATTGGTTGAGTTGTACTGTTATGCCATAAATATTATTGGTTTGGTATCGTTGGATTATACCCTGTTGATCGAATGATTGTTGGTTGTTGATGAGAATAAGTTAATTAATGCCCTAACTGGTTAAATTAGGACTCTTAATTAACCTGATTAAAGGATTAATTTCCCCAAGATTGTTCATAAAACATGGATTTAATAGTAAAGAGAGGTGAGTTATTGTTTGATGGACCTTGACTAGACCCCTAGGACTGATTTAAGAGTGTGTTTGGGAGTTTTTGGCTAAAAGAATTTAACCAATTCTGTCCAGATGGTACGGTAGGCTTTAGGAGCACGACCATGCTTAACTGGAAAATGGCCACGCATTGATCACGGTCGTGCATAACAGGAAGCACGACCGTGCTTCACTTAAGTGGAAGCATGCCCATGCATAGGGTGAGCACGCTCGTGCTCCCCCTTTAGAACAGAACTTGAGTTTATTGTTTTAATGGGGTGTTTCACCCTAGATATCCCCAATGATGGAATAAAACACCAATCGAATGAAGACAAGTTAGATAGCTTAATTAAAAGACTAATTAAGATAATTAAGAATACTAAGTTAGTTAAGCCGGTGCCCAATGGGTTACCGCATATTGATATAATTTGGTGCTTTTTGGCCAAAGTGGCCTCGATGGTTTTTGGTCGAGGTGTTGTTAAAGTTGAACCTTGATGCTTTTTGGTCAAGGGGGCCTTGACTCATATGGGTTAATGTGTTGATGTTGATGATGACGAGAATTGGGTGCATATTGGCCCAAATAAAGGAGGTGGTTGCCATTTTTGTTTGTTGCTGTGCGCATGCATTCATGCATTGGAGTTGTTAGTGAGGGAATCTCAACATAGGGGAGGTCGTCTAAGAGTACGGTGATATGGCCGTCCACGGTGATTCACCCAAGGTTTGGTGAATTTGGCCCCCATAGTGGCGCATCCGAGAGTATGGTGCGTTGGCTATCGAAGGGGTTCACCTTTGGTTTGGTGAGCTGCCGGCGTTGGTTCTTTTTGGCCAATGTGGATATGTAACTCCAAATTTGCCTTCTTGAGATAGTTCGGATCCACATGCATAATGGAGTAGCGGAGTAGTGTTGCATCGCATAGCATATGTTGGTTGAAATAGTATGTTGTTATGCATTTATATTGATGCTTAAATGTCATATGATGTTGTATGCTATGTATATGTTGCATGTTCATATTTCTTCCTATCTCCATGCCGATGTGTTTATATGTTTTCTTATTCCCCGTTTTCTCTGTTTCTGCTGGTTGCATGTATCTTTTATGCAGAGGACGGTGAGCAGCCAGGAGAGGAGTGACTCTGAGGAGCCGCGACTCTGTAGCTAGGATTTCCAGTTGTTTTAGTTTCAGTTTCAGTTTCAGTTTGTTATTCCTAGGATTATTTTCCGAAACGGTTATACCATCTCTGTATGTCACATCGGGGTAGGGTGCTTTTGATGTTTATGTCTATGTTTTATTTCCTTTAAAACTATGTTTCTATTTCTACGTTACTGAACTAGTTCATATGGGAGCTTTCTACCCATGGACCCTTTTTATTTTAATTAAATGACTATGCATGTTTTATATGAATATCTTTACCTTTAAAAGCTCTATATAACATGTGGTGTAGAAGGTGTTACATATAGTGGTATCAGAGAAGGTCTGTCCTATCAGGCCGTGGTATGAGTCAGTTATGAGTCTGTTCTGTGCTCTTTTTTGGATTGTCTATACTTGTTATAGTCAATGCTGGTCAATGTTAAAAGCATGTAGCTTTTTCCTGCTTAAGTTCTCTGTATTTAATGGTTGTTTTGGACATTTACAGGAACTCATGGCAGGAAGAGGCAGAAATGATCAGGCCATTGCCGACGCTTTGGCACTCTTTGCCAATGCGATTGGGCAAGTTCAGAACAACAACAACAACGGAGGACTGGCTGAGTTTTATGGTCTCGACAAGTTTCAGCGGAATAATCCGCCGTCTTTCAGAGGAGCTTATGACCCCGAGGGTGCTCTGCAATGGATGAGCGAGATAGAGAAGATCTTCCGAGCCATGGATTGCAATGATATGTAGCGAGTTATCTTCGCCTCTTTTATGCTCACTGAGGTGGCTGAGCACTGGTGGGAGAACTGCCGTTAGAGGATGGTAGCTGAGGGTACGACGGTCATTTAGGCTATTCAGAGAGAGGTTCTTAGAGAAATATTTTCCTGCAGATATCCGACCACAAAATCCATAGCAATACTATCCCATTTCCACTCTGGGATATCTAAAGATTGTAGTAATCCTGCTGGCTTCTGATGTTCAATCTTAGCTTTCTGACACACCAGACAAGATAAAACATACGCCGCTACTTCTTTCTTCATCCATGTCCAACAAAACATTTTCTTCAAATCCTGATACATTTTTATGGATCCAGGATGGAAACTCAACTTACTCTTATGTGCCTCCTCTAAAATTATCTTCCTAAGTTCTGCATCCTCTGGAACACATATTCTATCTCTAAACCTTAACGCACCATCCGTTCCTCTATTAAACTCAGAAATTTTACCTTCATCGATTCCTTTACTTACTACCTGGAGGTATAGATCCTGAACTTGTTTATCTTTAAGATCTTTCATAAAATCACTAATAATAGTGATCATACTTAAGCAAATCTTATTCTCAATCAATTACATTCCTAAGTTCAAATCCCTGAATTGTTCAAGCAATTCTAACTCCTTAACCATCATCGTATACACGTGCAAGGATTTCCTGCTTAAAGCATCCGCTACCACATTGGCCTTCCCAGGATGGTACAGTAATTCAAAGTCATAATCTTTGATAAACTCCATCCAACTTCGCTGTCTCATATTCAATTCTTTTTTATCGAATAGATACTTCAGGCTCTTGTGGTCACTGAAGACATTAAACTTTTCTCCATACAAAAAGTGTCGCCATATCTTTAATGCGAACACTATTGCTGTTAACTCCAAATCACGAGTCAGATGACTTCTCTCATGAATTCTCAACTGTTGGGAAGCATAAGCCACGACTCTTCCCTATTGCATCAGGACACAGCCTAAACCTTGGTATGATGCATCACAATATACGTCAAATTGTCCTAGTGGATCTGGTAAGGTCAACACATGTGATGTAGTCAACCTGTCCTTCAGCTTTTGAAAACTTTGTTCACACTTGTCCGTCCATACAAAAGCTATATTTTTCCTCGTTAACTGCATCATAGGCAATGCAATCTTCGAGAATCCCTCTATGAACCTCCGATAATATCCAGCTAGTCTTAGGAAACTCCGTACTTCACTTACTGATTTAGGTCGTTCCCACTGAAGAACTGACTCAACCTTAGCTGGATCTATGACCATTCCTTCTTTATTAATCATATAACCTAGGAATTGTACTTCTTCCAATCAAAACTCACACTTGGAAAGTTTGGCATAAAGCTGCCTATCCTTCAAAACTCGCAACACCAATCTCAAATGTTCCTCATGCTCTTCCCGCGTACGAGAATAAATAAGAATATCGTCGATGAACATAACAAAAAACTTATCGAGGAACGGTCTGAAAATTATGTTCATATAATCCATGAACACGGCTGGCGCATTAGTTACACTGAAAGGCATAACTAAATACTCATAGTGCCCGTACCTCATCCTAAAAGCCGTCTTGGGTATATCTTCCTTTCTTACTCTGATATGATGGTACCCAAATCTTAAATCAATCTTAGAGAACACTACTGCTCCTTTCAACTGATCCATCAAATCATCTATCCTAGGCAATGGATACTTATTCTTAATCGTCACCTTATCCAACTTCCTGTAATCCGTGCACAACCTCGCACTTCCATCCTTCTTCTTAACAAATAACACCGGTGCTCCCCACGGTGAAACACTCGGTCTGATAAACTCTTTTCCTAACATGTAATCCAATTGTTCCTTCAACTCTGCCAACTCAACCGGTGACATCCGATAAGGTGCTATAGATATAGGCCCTGTCCCTGGTATGAGATCTATAGTGAATTCCCCTTCTCTTTTTGGTGGCAAACCTAGAACGTCTGGAGGGAAAACTTCAGGAAACTCTCTCACAATTGGCATAGAATCTATGCTAGGAGTCTCATTAGCCTCCACTGTGAAAAGCATCACGAACTGTTGAGAGTTGTCACTCCTTGTAGAAACTCCTTCATTGGCAGATGCTACACTAAAAGGTTCAGGAAATGATAAAGTATTGCCAGAACAATCTGGCACTACATGGTTAGCCGAAAGCCAATCCATGCCAAGAATAACATCTATCTGTTGCATAGGCAAACAGATAAGATCTACAATAAATGTCCTATTCTCAACAACGATAGGACACTGTAAACAAACAGACATAGTAGTCAAAGGATTACTGGTTGGAGTAGACACTGTGAGGGTATAAGGTAATTTGGAAATAGTAAAGTTCAAATGATCCACACACTCATGCGAAATAAAAGAATGTGTAGCGCCTAAGTCAAACAACACATACGAGAGTCTACCAGCTATCAAACACTTACCTTGTATAAGATCAGAAGATTGAGAGGATTCAGCTCCCCTCACGGTAAACACTCTTCTAGTGGCTTGAGGTTTGGTCACTTGTGGTCTTGCTGCTGGGACTCCTCTTCCAGCTCCACCTCTATTGTCTCCAGTTCCTCTTCTAGCAGCTGTCGGCTGTTGCGTAACCCTTTGTCTGCAATATCGTGCCACATGACCTGGTTTCCCACAGTTGAAACAGCTAGGACTATTTGTATAGTCTCTAGCATAATGCGATCCTCCACATCTGAAGCAAACTAAGCCTTGTGATTGCTGACCCGTTCTAGCCACTGGTGCTGGTGCCGGTGTTTACCCGGGTTGAGCATATGGTCTCTGTCTCCACTGAGAACCACTTTCTCCGCGCCTGTGGAAACTTGATATGTTAGGACCTCCACTCCACAGTTGTATATGTTCATTTTCCATCCTTAGGTCTATACTTTCAATGGTACTGCATCTCTCGACTAGTTCTGGGAAATACTGTATGTCAAGAGACACTACAGCCCTCTGCAGCTCATCTGAGTCCTTCCTCAAATCTTCTACATTGCCAGTCCTCACTTGGAAACCTCTGATAGAATTCTGAAAACTTGATCAAAGCTTCAAAACGTGATGCATACTCACCAACAGACATGTTGCCTTGTTTGAGGTTTGTGAATTCCTTTTCCTTCTCGCGTCGAACTAGACGGAGAAAATATTTTTCGAAAATGAAATCAGTGAATAACTTCCAGTTAAAGTTCTTATCCTCAGCTTCCAACAGTCTTTTCTTTCCCTTCCACCAGAATTCTGCTCCTTCGGTTAACATGAAGGAAGCATAGGTCACTTTCTTCCCCTCGCTGCAACGCATAGTAGCAAATATCTTTTCGATCTCTTGTATCCACCATTCTTCCTTCTCTGGGTCATACTCTCCTCGAAATTGAGGTGGTTTTTCGTTCATAAAATTAGTCAATCCGGCATCTTCATTTGCTATCGCCCTTCTCTGATTCTTAATTTCTAGTTGTTCTTTGTTCATCTGCAGCATCTCAGCATTCTGCTGGGTTTGCAGTAGCATAGCAGCAGCTACGGTTTCCATTGCACTTGGATTCGAAGATGATCCTCCTCCATTCTCAGTACTGTCAGCATTACCATTGACAGCTCCAATAATCCTTTCTGGAGTTTCGTCACCACTGTTAGTTGGATGTCCTCTTCCGTGAGCCATGATTCTATTAAAAGAAATCAACCGCTCTTATTAGTGTGACATATAGTACGACATAGTCAAGTATATAAATACCATATGTCAGACTAGTATTAACCTCTCACATCAGATTCGGACACACTACCCAACTTCTAAGCAAAGTCAAAATCCGATGTGGATTCAACTAGACACTGCCAGTAACAACATCCTAAACCTCGCAGTCCTTGATTCTGATCGGACATAACCTACAGTCCATTTTAGAACCAAACTGCTCTGATACCAAAATGAGACACCCTGTTGTGCCCCGGTGTTTTATTAGCTTAAAACCTTATTAATTAATTCCTTAATCGTGCGTTTAGCGTGAAAAGTATGTAAAAATTAAAACTTTATTTAAACAATCATATAACTTCTGCAAATTAAACACACCAAGGTTGCAATATATAAATACACACCTGTTTATCACATTACCAAAACACTGTTGAGGTAATCCTCTCAGTAGGATCCCTCACAAGCATAAACTTAAAATAAAAGCCATACTTAGCAAAACATATAAAAATACTCCTTCTTAGACACACAGGCCATACTATCTATACTCTACTCGCCATGGATCACAGCTCGACCTCCGGCGTCTGGTTCGTAAGGAGTTCCATCCAACTCCTCAGCAACCTCCGTTTCATACAGAACTCCGTCCAGCTCCTCAGCAACATAATCCTCCATCGGGTCTTCTAATGTAAGTAAAGTAACCCACAAGAATGCAAAAACATAGGGGATAAGAAACAGTTCTATCATCAAAAAGCAGAAAAGATTCATAGTAAATTATACAGTAATTGTCACAGACAATCAACACACACAACTAACGAATCATCCTCTACCCTTACTCTCAGGCAATCTTATACTTTATTTTAGCGTAACCTCTCTAATCTTATCACCATGTATTTACGTTATCATGGCCACTACCACTCCTGTCACCATCCCTTATTTGCATCGGGGCACACCCTCATTCCCGTTAGGATGTTCCACCTAGTGCACACCTCCATTCCCGTTAAGGTGCTCCACCCCCATTCCCGTTAAGGTGGAAGTGGTCTCGCGAGAACTCTTGATTTTACGTGTATTATATTACCAATACATGGTGTATTATATTACCAATACACATAAGTGTTTTACGTGTGTTATATTACCAATACACTATGTATTACATTACCAATACACAGATGTCCTTGTGTATTATATTACCAATACACTTTTGTCCTTGTGTATTATATTACCAATACACGGTTGTGGACAACAACACCTATACTTGAATCTCACCAACCCATTTTAACAACATCCTAGTGCCTTAACCTTCCATTAGAACTTAACACATATTATATCCCACAACACCTTTTTAACATACATCATCTAGGTTAGGCACTTCTAAATCATCATTATCCTCACACCCAAAACAATCATCTTTTAGACAACATATATATCTTTGCTTAAAATTCACTAAGCATCATAATAAAAACCAGGCAGATCATGCATAACACAATATCAATCAAAATATTCCCATATCACCAACATAGCACAAAAGCAATTCAATAAAGGTAATAAAATCAAATCAACCATCAACAATATAAAATCAACCTAATATCGATAAACCTACAATACCCGAATCACCATTGGTTTTTCAGAAAAGTTTTCCAATGTGATTTTGGTCTTGTGGATTACTTGACTACTAGTAGGGTTTAGGTCGCCCTACACAATTATTATATAATCTACTACTTATCCATTCCGACGATAGGTTGGTTCTTTCCCCCACCTGGGTTATTATCGAACTCCCGAACTCGAAGCTCCTGGTTGTCACACCACAAAGTACCAACTCCACCTTCTGTGGAGGTAAGGAGAATAGATGCTCGAAGAGGTATACCACGAACGTCCTCGTTTCCTCCGTGATGGAAGTCTAAGGTTATGAACACAAAATCACAAGTTAAAATCAAACAAGAACACTAAACCACAAGGTATAGGTTTGGCCAAGACTAGTTTTTAGGGTTAGAGATTCCCAAAAATTATACAACTAATGGATTTATGATCCTTAAGTGTTAGGAGTTCATAAACAATGATCATTTACCAAAGTTGAATTAAAATCCCACTAAGTTATAAACTTAGGGTATTCGACCAAGGCTAGTAAAATAGGCTAGCATTCACTAAACTCTCCAATCTCTTAGGTTTAGCATCCATATGTATTAAGGAGCGCAAAACCATGATCATTTTGTAAAAATAAGAACAAAGTATCCTAGGTCCATAACCTTCTGGGTTCGGTCTTCATAGGATTTATAGGTTAGAAATCTTTAAACTTTCCAATCTCTTAGACTTAGCATCCAAATATCTTATGGAGCTCAAGTCCATGATCATTTTGGAAAACAATGGAAACTTAAACATTCCAATCTCTTAGACTTAGCATCCAAATATCTTATGAAGCTCAAGTCGATGATCGTCTTGGAAAAATGAAAGTAATACATCCTAGATTTAATAATATAGAATAAACAAGTCAAAAATCCTTAAACTTTCCAATCTCTTAGACTTAGCATCCAAATATCTTATGGATCTTAAGTCCATGATCATTTTGGAAAAATAAAAACTCAAACATCGTAGCACCTAAACACTAAGTTTCGGCCATCATAGGATGATGAGGAAAATATTCTTGGTTTAACAATAACTCTTAGGTTTAGAATCACAAGGTATTAAGAGTTCTAAATCCACGATCATACTTGGAAAGTTCAAACATAGTATCCTAGACTTACTTATTCATATTTTCAGTCATCATAGGAACAAGCTATCAAAACTTCCAAGATTTATAGATTTAAGATCAATGGATAGTTAGAAACTCAAACACATGATCATATTCCAAAAGTTGAAACAAAAGCTTCCAAGGTTACAAATACAAGAATTCGGCCTTTGATGTCGTGCGAGTGCACATGCGATCCGACAAGTGTACCGGATTGTCGCCAAGTAATAAAAAGATATCGATCCCACAGAGACCGTGATCTCAAATCGCAACTAATTGTTAAATGATAAAACTGGACTGTATAAAAAGATTTGGATTTTTGAAATAAGAGATAAAATGCAATCAAGTAAAACAGAAAGTAAACAATTTATGGTTTTTCAGATCTAAATGGATTCCTAGGAATTTGGGTTACCAACAAGGTTGATTATGTTACTAAATTGATTATCCCCTGTTAATTATCGAAAATGCCTTGAAGGCGAATTTATCCTCAAATAGTTTAAGCTCCCTCTCGGGTTACAAAAACTGTGCCCAATTAAACCAACCCCTACTCTCGTGGTAGTCAAATTCATATTGGACCCTTTACGTTTTGTGACAATTCGTTAATCCTCGAAGTACGGCTTCTAACTCTCGTGATTTCAGTCCTAAGTCAGACTCTATAGATCCGACACCTAAGTTCACTGCTAGGTTCCTCCTTAGAATGTCTACGACACGTAAATAAGCGCGCACCAGATTTACGAGTAATTAAAACACTAGAAATCAGATCTAAAGTAAAATCGCAATTAACAAAGATTAAACATCAATTCACTATCATAAACAAACCTTGGGCATAGCCCCAATCCCTAGAAAGTAAACTACTACTCAAGCATTGTCATGGTGATGACAAGCTTGGTTGACAACAACATGAAAATAAAAATCAGAAAAGAGGAGGAAGAAGAAGAGAGATCCTAAATAATAGCCTAAGTAGCAGCCCCAAAAGTCTCCTTTAAATCCTCAGCCTGATGCCATATTTATAGATTTGGGAAGTTTGAATCCCAATCTAACTCAAATTAGATCCAAATCAGTTGCTTCTGATCCAAGTAACGCGCGTCACGACCGTGATGGCCGTCACGGCCAGGCCGTGATGGATTCTGCCATGGGTACTTCTTCAATTTTTGGTCTGTCACGGCCGTGATGCTCGTCACGGCTGGGCCGTGATCAGTTCTAACTTTTGAGGGTTTGGTCCAGCTGACAAGTCACGGTCGTGATGGTCATCACGGCCAGGTCGTAACCAGTTCTGACTTTTGCCTTCTTTCTTTTCAGCTTTGCTCGATCATGGACGTGATGGTCATCACCGCTAGGCCGTGATGGGCTCTGTTTGGCTCATTTTATTCACTTTTCAAGTCCCATCTTCATCCAAGCTCCATCATGGTTGATCCTGAGCATTTTATCCTTAATTCCTGCAAAACAACACCACAAAAACCGCCTTACCCTTTCCAAGATAAAAACTAACCAAAATCAAATTTAATATGCCTAAACTATATGAAAATGCATGCAAAATGATAAACAAATATGAGGTGTAATCACACTCATCAAATCACCCCAAACTTAAGATTTTGCTTGTCCTCAAGCAATAACTAAGGCCAGAAGAAATAATTAGAGCGTGGATAGTGACCCAAGAACCCGAGTAGCTAATCCAAGTAGCAGGCTTATTCAAATAAGAACCCTAGAGACAATCAATTTCAAGTCCAATTAGAAACTTAGGTCTCCTAAATCCATATTCTCACTGATTCAGACACTCTTCTCACCTCACTCAAGTGTTTAAGGGAATATGACAATTCGCTCAATTTCCTCAAGGAAGGTATTCTACCATAAGCTTGACTATTAACCAAATCTTCACTTTATTAATGAAAACACTAAAGAATCAAGAGGTCTTTTACTTTGGTTGTAACGGGGCCATGGGATTAATCGTTAGGTGGGGAAATCAAGAAAAGGAAATTCAAGAGGGTTAAACAAAATATCAAACATTGCAAAGCATGACACCTTCTAAAATACCTTTTTGGGCTTTGATTCAATTTTCCATCTTTTTTTTTTATTTCTCACTTTCTTTTTGTCATCCCCTTCTCCATATTTTTATTTTATTTTGTTTATTTTATTTGTTTGGAGAAGGGGAGATTTTCTATTCAAGAGAAATATTTTCCAACTTTCTCATCCCATACTTTTTCAACTACCTTTTTACCCTCTTTGCAATACTTTAAAAGGTGCCATATCGAATATTATTCATCAAGTTATTTCAAGGTACCACGAAAAGTATTTTATTCTTTTAGGCTAAAAATTGGGTAAATGTGACACCCTAACTCGGGTCATCACATGGCTACCCGTTTGCGGAAATAAAAACTTAATTTGCTGGTTGCTTTCGGAAAATAATGTTTTATGAACGTTTGTCTTTTTGAAATATGGTGATAAAATTTTTTCTTTTCAACATCATCACAACAACGTTCACATAACCACACTTAGATATATACATATATATATCATACAACTATACTGCCTCATAGGTTTCACACTTAAACATTTATAATAAAAAGATTAGTCCCAAAACATAACTGAACTTAAACCTAAGCTGGTCAAAACACTACGACAAAAGAAACAGCATCAACATTTCTCGAACTACACCTCCT
Source organism: Sophora flavescens (assembly GCA_030762895.1). Lineage (NCBI taxonomy): Eukaryota > Viridiplantae > Streptophyta > Magnoliopsida > Fabales > Fabaceae > Sophora > Sophora flavescens. The sequence goes on from CM061062.1 coordinate 141,965,081, forward strand.
TCTTCTTCCAGACGCCATAGTCCTTAAGAGGTTCATCTGAATTCCACCACATAGAACCCAGAAGAGAAACCACAAATAAAATATGCAAGAGTGAGAAACCGACAATTTGATCATAACGCGAGAACCATATGTACGACACAACAAAACATATACAAACCTAGATCAGTTAATTTCTCAGCTTTAATATTGGCATACAACACAATATATCATATGGCCTCACACCGAACATCGTCATTTTTAAAATCTGAATGCATGAACACTTCATATTCGTCGTCTAAAACTTCGTACTTAATCTCATGAGATATCCCGACCTCGTGATGAGTTGATCAGACTCGATTGCCACAGGCACACCGCCACAGGCACGCCCATCGCACACTGTCCAACATCGTGGCACAGTGATAACCTCGTAGATGGGGTCTCATTGTCCAAACCCCGGGCACAATGAGGAACATCGTTACATGATATACTTGACGCCGCAAGATAATCACTCGTAGAATCACAGCACGTCTGCCATATGCATGCAAGAAAACATTTGTTCTCGACTCTTTTCTTTGTGTTATGTCTTTCTTTGTCAAAGCTCTCAAAAGCTTTTGACCAACCATAATTTAAACCTTTTTAAAACTTCATTAAAACACAGGACCTCTAAGTCCGAGTGCTCAATCACAAACCCTAGACCGATGCCTCAGGCTTAGGTTCGTGGTAGTAGAAAACATTTAAAAATGTTTTAACCTCTTTAAGTAGATACCCAATCTACAACATCACTAACCTTAGTACCCCGACGTCTCGGTTACTAAGTTCTATATCATCTTTTAAGTCATTAAGTAAAACTCATTCACCTTAATTTCTTTCTACTTGTAATTCGTTTATAAAACATCAAATCGTTTAAAACTCTTTTACTGAAACTTCAACTCTTTAAATCAATTCATATTAAAGTTCTTCTTAAAATAAGTACTGCTGTTTTTCAACTTTCACTGTAAATAATTTCAAAACTTGTCGTTGTTTATCATTTTCCAAGAAAATGTTTTTAAAGTCAAACTTTGACTTTTATATTATTTTATTATATTATATTATTATTTTTGTTTTTGTTTTTATTTTTTATTTTTATAAATAAATTTCGAATATTAATTTCACAAAATAATATTTTATAATATTACATAATTTCTTGCGTAAAAATCAGCAGTACTAAAAATTTTCACGGTTACGCTCTCACCGTGACTCCTAAATTACTTTTACACTAATAAATCATTAAAATAAAAATGTTTCTCAAAACTCATTATTTTTCCAAAATAATATTTTCCACCTCTATTATATTCCAACATTTCCCATAAAACATTGAATATATTTCTTCATAGCTTATTAAATCTTTTATCTGATTAATTGGCTATGCACTGACAACTGTCAGGCCTCACAAACAACATCCAACATCAACAAAATTATATCACCAGGCAGATCATACATCATAACAATATAAGAAATTACTGCAGATAATTAAACAAATTATAAGCAGAGAAACAACCAAAACACAGAGCAACAGCTAGAAACACATAGCCAAATAAAACAAACCAGACACCACAACCACATAAACAAATGTATACAAACCACAAACATGGACATATGGTCATCCGAATAATCCGTCAGGTAACCCCTCTTACCTCTTGAAGACTTCTTGATCAACTTACAGATTCTTTCGGAATTTCTGTTACCTTGTAAACGTCGTACTCAACTAACCTTCAATTATTATAACCAAAGAGTTACAAATCAAGAAACTAAAACATTCTAAACCCTAATACATAGTCACGGCCTCTAGGGTTTTTGAATAACTAAAACTTCTAATCATGATTAAGTTATGGATTAATGATCCTTAATTAATCCTAAATCATAGATTATCAACTAAACAACTAAGTTTCAAACTCAAAACTTCCTAACTCTTTTATACATAGATTCGGCCTCAATAGGTTCATAAAGCTAGGGTTCTTAGTTTAACAAATCATCTTGGATTTATAAAGCATACTTACTAAAAACTTGATTTCTAAGATCATCTATGAAAACCATGAACAAAACTCAACAAAACTCACCCATTTAGGGTTCGGCCAAGATGAATATTTTTGAGTAAAATAGTCATTTTAAGAGACTAACATGGATTAGAGTGTGTAGTCATACATGCCACATAGAATACATGATCATACATGAAAACACATGAACAAAACTCTACCAACCCTAAGGTGATAGATTCAGCCAAGGCTAGGTTTTCAAGAAAAAGATTTTTGATTACTTCATGCTCTTGGATTTAGATAGTAGACATGATATCTAGAAGATAGAAAGTAGTTTCATCATCATTAGATTTTCCTAGGATTTATTATGATTTTTCAAAGTTCTAGGGTTTGAAACTTGAAAATGATGAACAACCATGATATAAGTCTTGAATCAAGAAACTTACTAAAGAACATAGGCATGATGAAGAACAAAGATTAGGATTTACCTCTTGAGAATCAATGATGAAGGAAATCCAAGAACTTGCTTTGAAACTTAGAACTAAGAAACTTAGAAACTTTAGAGTTTATAGAAAGCAAATGACCAAAGAACTAAATGAAAAGTGAGAGGAGAGTATTTATAGTGTGAGTGGCGACATCTCAAGATGACTCTAGATGAAGATGAGTTGTCATGTTAAAAGGATCAAAGTGCAATTAAGTTCCAAGGACCAAATTGCAAAGATTCCAATAGTTGAAGGACTAGTTTGCAAATAGACAATAAAATGTCATGATGATGATTTTAATCACATTAAATGCCATCTTATCTTTGACTTGTTTGGCTGATTTTTATGAGTGAAAGACAAGTAAAGACAATTCAATGTATTTAGGAAGAATCAAGAAACTTGTAGAAAAATCTAGGATAAGTAGAAACTTATGGAAAATTTTAGAACCAACTTGACAATTCCAACAACAATGGGCAGCCACAATTCACATGGGCTTACGCATGGGCTTGAAACATTTGGGCTTGATTTCATTTTCTTATGGGGTGTGGGACCCACTTGAAGATTTAAGCCTTTAAACCTAAGATAAGAAAACTTAAATGGGCTTTATGGACTCAACTATGAACTAGAAAAATTTGGGCTTATAAGCCACGACTATTTAAGGTTAGAAACAAGGATTCTAGCCCAATCCACTTGAAAAAAACGAAAAAAACTAATTTAGGGACAAAAGGGTAATTTACAGAAAGTTCAGGGACTTAAGCATAAAATTCCCAAATTTTCACTTTAACCCTGAAAAACCTTCTAAACTTAGAAATGTGATTCATCCCCTTGAATCATCTCAAAATCCTAAGATAAAACCTCTATCGGCTCTTAGAAACTCTAATTTCCCTTCCGTCGTCTACCCGATTACGTGTTTCGCATGAAAAACGTAAATTATTTTATTTTTTTTCTGAAATAAATCTAAAAATACATAATTGTAGAAAATAAAATACTAAACTTAAGTCTTTCGTTCACGAATTAAAATTAGGTCTTTTGAGCAAGATATTATATCACAATGGAATTCACGGGCCGGGTTTCGCTTGACTTTCCAACCTAAATTTTAATCGTAGCTTCCTACATTCAAGTAGGATTGAGTGGTAAACTCTGTTTATTTAAAATAATTTTCTAGAATTCTAATAAATTTATAAACATATTTATATGTATTACTGTTATTTAAAACAGTGAAATACAGGGTGTTACAGTAACTAAGGGGTGGCATTTAATCAATCAAAGCTCAGAAGGCCGGAAAAATACCTAGTGCCTCGATCATTTTCAAAAATGTTTTCATTTAAGTTTCAAAACGGTTTCAAGTCAAGTTCTAGAGATACAATCCAAGAGGAATTAAACACTCTATCACAAAGAATGGGGTAGATTTAGTGAGTACCCCTTTTTGGCTCAACATCTCACATTTAGTAGTTTAAAATCAATGAGAAACACAAATCTAGAGAACCACGTGCTAATTATCAACTATCAAAAGATTATCTCAAGCATTTTTATTTTTAGCCTTATCACAAGAATAAAAAATTGGGTTCAAAAATTCACTATTTCAATTTATTTGGCACCAAGTTCTCACAATTGGATGCAAATTCTAAGTGAGGGGCAATCTAGAGAATGTGATCATGCAAAACTATCCCTATATGAATGCAACATAAAAAATGCAAAAATGCAAAAATTTGCAAAAATACCCCTACCCCAAGCTTAAAGACTTACATTGTCCCCAATGTAAGTAATCAAGTCGGAGATAGGAGAAAAATTGGAACAACTCACTGAGGTGGTAGCGGGTGTTGGCTCACATGCCTAGTCAAAAACTGTTGGAAATTGCATCACGGCCGTGAGGCTCATCACGGGCAGGCCGTGATCAATTCTGGTCTTCAGGAGCTGGCCTGTCACGGCCGTGATCTGTATCACGGCTAGGCCGTGATACTATCTGATCTTTAGGTCCTTCTCATCACGCCCGTGACGCTTATCACGACTGGGCCGTGATCCTTTCTGGTCTTCTTGGTTAGCTCATCACGGCCTGGGCGTGATGACTTCTGACTTTATTAGTCCCTGCCCTTTTTGCTTTTCCTTCCTTCTTAACCTGAAAACACTTGACAAATCTATTATTTTATGATTTTTTTCCTCTTGATCTTCTCAAATTATTCAAGAGCTAAATTCAAAAACAAATGGAAGAGGGAAAGAAAACTTGGGTTTCCTCCCAAGAAGCGCTTATTTACGGGCTTAAGCTTGACCATGCTTCCTTCAATCAACCGGGGTCGACTGGGCGTAGAAGTGCAGGAACACTTCTCTTCCATGGGAGTCCTTCAAAGAGCTGATTCTGCTCAGATGGCCAATTGCGCTTCCGCTTCGCTCTTTTCACTCTAAGCTTCATGGCCTTACTCCCTCCCGGCGGAAGTTTTGTTTCCACGTGATCAGCAACTCCAACTTCATCACTATTTGGTGTATCATTAGCCATGCAAATCTTCGGAGTTGCTTCCATGTTGAGCTCTTCCTTTACCACTGGAGACGTTATATCGATCCTGCACACATGACTCACAAAAGGAGGGTTGTTATATGAGTTAGTCAATTTGAAATCTACCCTACCTTCCTCTACATTCAGAGAGAGTTTGCCATTCCTTACGTCTATTATTGCTCCAGCGGTGGCCAATAATGGCCTTCCTAAAATGATGGGGAATTCAGAATTCCCTTTCATATCCAATACCAGGAAATCGGTAGGGATGAAAAATTTCCCTACCTTTACAGGAACATTCTCTAGTATGCATAGAGGAGTTCTAGTTGAGCCATCCGCAAATTGTAAGGAGAATTTGAATGGACTCAACTCTTTGGTTCCCAACCTTTCCAAGATAGTGAGCGACATCAAGCTCGCACTAGCCCCTAAGTCACATAAGGCTTGGTCTATTTGCACTTCTTCAATCGAGCAAGCGATAGAGAAACTACTTGGATCTTTCAGCTTAGGAGGCATTTTAGTTTCTATATCTACTAGCTTTTTCTTGACCAACCTTTGCGGGAAAGGTATTGGGGGTTGGTATGGCGGTGGAGGCACGTATTTTGGCTCTGTCTCTTCCTCTTTTCTCATGTCCTCCTCTGGTTCCACATCTTTTTCAACCACCCCAAGCTTATCATCCCTCAAGTATATGGCATTACAATGCTTATTGGGATTAGCTTCGGGTTGCCTCGGGAACGTACCCTTAGGTCTGGAGTATGTGATGGATTGTTGGGCAATCTGAGTTTCTAGCATCTTGTTATGGATGGCTAAGTTATCTACCTTAGATGCTAGCTCTTTTATTGCCTCGTTTACTGCCCTACCTTGTTGTCTAAACTCTTCATTCTGTTTTGTTTGAGTTTTCACAAAACTTTCCAATAAAGACTCGAGTTTAGACTTCTGTACCTGAGGATACCCCGCTGCGGGTTTCCTATTACCTTGGCCTTCTTAGAACTCATGGTTCAGCGTGTTGCTGTAGTTCCCGTAGGAGAGGTAAGGGTTGTTCTTCCTTCCTTGGTTGTAAGGATTTGGGGGAGCATAATTGGGCAACTTCGGGTTTGGGTCGTAGAAGTTGTGACAAGAGTTCACTTGTTCCCCTGAAGCGCCGAATCCATGAGCAATACCATGTGGGCACTCCATTATGTCATGTCCCTGCATTCCACAAATCTCACAAACAATGCTAGTAGCACCTATTGAACTCACATTAGCCCTTCCGAGCTGATCAAAACGTTTATTTAGTGAGTCTATTTTTGACATTATAAGATCTATGCTATTCATTTAAAACTTACCCCCCGAAATCTTTTTCGGGTTATTACCTCTTTCTGAATCCCATTGGTGGTAGTTGGTGGCCACGTTTTCAATGATGTTGAATGCCTCAGTCAGAGGCCTATTCATAAAGGCTCCACCAGCTGCGGAATCAAGTGACACCTTCGAAGAGTAATCCAATCCGTTGTAGAAGGTGTGCACCAATAACCACCTCTCGAGTCCATGATGTGGGCAAGACTCCAGCAATCCCTTGTAACGATCCCAAGCTTCTGACAAGCATTCTCCATCTTTTTGGAAGAAGCCGGTGATCTGGGTTCGTATGTAGGCGGTTTTGGGTGGAGGGAAGAATTTCTCCAAGAACGCCTGCTCCAGTTGGTCCCAAGTCGACAAGGTATTAGCGGGTATTTTCTTTAGCCAAGCTTTCGCCTTTCCAGTAAGAGATGAGGGGAACAACCTCAAGCGAATAGCATCAACCGGGGCGCCATGAATTCTAACTGCATCGGTGAACTCCAAGAATGTCTCTATGTGGTCAGTCGGGTCCTCCGAGGGCAATCCTACGAATTGATGTTGCCTAATCATGTTGATTAGCATAGGTGGTATAGTGTAGTTCTCCGCCTCAATCTCCGGCCTAGCAATCCCAGTTCACAAGCCCCTAGCATTTGGGGCTGCGTAGTCCTTCAGAGGTTTCGTATCTGGTTGATTCGCCATGAGTGGAATGGGACTCAACCTCTCTCTCTCTGTAGTCTCCTACGTCTATGAAAGGTCCTTTTGACTTCGGGATCGATCTCACTAAGGTTTCCAAGACTTAGGGATCTTTTCATAAAAACACAGAGAGATAGATACTCAAGAAGGAAATATATAAATTTTTCATTTTTTTTAACAAATAAAAAGAAAAGGTCCATAAAAATCAATTTAAAAATTAAATTGAGATTCGAGAAAGCACAGTCCCCGGCAAAGGCGCCAAAAACTTGATGTTGTACGAGTGCACATGCGATCCGGCAAGTGTACCAGATTGTCGCCAAGTAATAAAAAGATATCGATCCCACAGAGACCGTGATCTCAAATCGCAACTAATTGTTAAATGATAAAACTGGACTGTATAAAAAGATTTGGATTTTTGAAATAAGAGATAAAATGCAATTAAGTAAAACAGAAAGTAAACAATTTATGGTTTTTTAGATCTAAATGGATTCCTAGGAATTTGGATTACCAACAAGGTTGATTATGTTACTAAATTGATTATCCCCTGTTAATTATCGAAAATTCCTTGAAGGCAAATTTATCCTCCAATAGTTTAAGCTCCCTCTCGGGTTACAAAAATCGTGCCCAATTAAACCAACCCCTACTCTTGTGGTAGTCGAATTCAGATTGGACCCTTTACGTTTTGTGACAATTCGTTAATCCTCGAAGGACGACTTCTAACTCTCGTGATTTCAGTCCTAAGTCTGACTCTATAGATCCGACACCTAAGTTCACCGCTAGGTTCCTCCTTAGAATGTCTACGACACGTAAATAAGCGCGCACCCGATTTACGAGTAATTAAAACACTAGAAATCAGATCTAAAGTAAAATCGCAATTAACAAAGATTAAACATCAATTCACTATCATAAACAAACCTTGGGCATAGCCCCAATCCCTAGAAAGTAAACTACTACTCAAGCATTGTCATGGTGATGACAAGCTTGGTTGACAACAACATGAAAATAAAAATCAGAAAAGAGGAGGAAGAAGAAGAGAGATCCTAAATAATAGCCTAAGTAGCAGCCCCAAAAGTCTCCTTTAATTCCTCAGCCTGATGCCATATTTATAGATTTGGGAAGTTTGAATCCCAATCTAACTCAAATTAGATCCAAATCAGTTGCTTCTGATCCAAGTAACGCGCGTCACGGTCGTGATGGCCGTCACGGCCAGGCCGTGATGGATTCTGCCCTGGGTACTTCTTCAATTTTTGGTCTGTCACGGCCGTGATGCTCATCACGGCTGGGCCGTGATCAGTTCTGACTTTTGAAGGTTTGGTCCAGCTGACAAGTCACGGTCGTGATGGTCATCACGGCCAGGCCGTGACCAGTTCTGACTAAAGCCTTCTTTCTTTTCAGCTTTGCCCGATCATGGCCGTGATGGTCATCACGGCTAGGCCATGATGGGCTCTGTTTGGCTCATTTTCTTCACTTTTCAAGTCCCATCTTCATCCAAGCTCCATCATGGTTTATCCTGAGCATTTTATCCTTAATTCCTGCAAAACAACACCACAAAAACCGCCTTACCCGTTCCAAGATAAAAACTAACCAAAATCAAATTTAATATAACTATATGAAAGTGCATGCAAAATGATAAACAAATATGAGGTGTAATCACACTCATCAGCCTTCATTGGAAGAGAGAGATTTTTGTTTTACACAACCTATTAATAAGTGAAAATCTAAGTTAATACAAGACTATAGAAAGTGGTTTCAACTCAAAAGGAGTTTTCTACCATTTTAGAGAGATTTTAGAAGTTTAAAGCATATAAAGAACACATAAAGCAAACTAAGAAATAAAAGAAGAAAATTGCAAAAAGATTCATATGAGAGCATTACCCTTAGTATAAGGAAGAACTTTAATGAGGAAATCAAGTAGAAAAGATGAATAAAAACTAAAGCTTTAAGAGCTTGATCTTTTAAAAGAAAAGGAAGAAGATGAAGTTTTAATGGAGTTTTGGAGAACGAAAGTGATGAAATGAAAAATGATAGGTGTATATATAGAGAAGGGAGAGAGTGACACGAAATTGAGGAGAGAGGAATGAGCTTGGAGAACAAGTTTTGACCTTGTGCCTTGTTTGGTTTGAGAAGAGAGAGAAAAATAGGTTTTTAGAATATAATATGTTATAATTTGAAAAGTGTGATGATTACACTTTTGGAGTGTGTCATAACCCATTTCCATCAAGTCCCATCAAGTCACTCCACTTCTTTTGTGCTCCCTAATCTGCTCCATTTCGTACCCGGTTGTATTTTCCGATTGTAATTCTTCCGACGTTTTCGCCCGAATAAAATAGTATATTCTATTTTTGAATGAAAACTTTCAAAATAACCAAAGTTCAAGAAAACATATTAAAATCATTAACCGTCTCGTTAACGGGTCAAAATTAGGTTTTCTGCACAGTAAACTTGTACCGGCAATGAAAACCAGACCGGCTTTCTTCTGAATTTTCAACCGAAAATTTTAACATAACCCTCTACCATAAAGTAGAATATGAGTATGATTTTATTTTAATCAAAAACACTTTCTAACTCTCAAATTAAAATATAATTAATTATATTTTAACCGGTTGAACATCATAATTAAAATCATGTTGTTACAGTTGGCATTAACATCCTCAACAATCATAAGAGCACAACATCATCATCATCATAACAGCATCATCATTACAACAACATCATCATCATCATGATCATTCATTCATAACGTCATCAATCCAAACATAATCATGGCATAAACATCATTATCAATTATAACAACAATAGGCATACCAATCATCAACACAAATCACTAAAAGGCATACCAATCATCAATTAAGCATATATCATCATGAACATGATAGCAAACAAATAGACAAACAACATACGACGGGGTCGTGGGTTAACCCTTCATCTTACGCTACCCCATAGCCTATATGTTTATACTAGCCCTTATCCCTATACCTGGTATGAAGATTCCCAAACGGTAACGTTGGCAGACTAGACATGTTCCCTCAAGCGGCTCGACGAGTTCCCCAAGCCTTGGCCAAACAAGAAGAGGATAACCAATTAGTCTCTAGATCAAATAATAGAAAAGAGACTAAGAGAGGGGGAAGACAATGTTACCTTAAACGACACTATCGCACTTCTTCTCTCCCAAAACTAGAGCAAGAACACCAAGAACTTCAAACGGTTCAAGGGAAGGGAAAAGGAAGAGGTTTTTGTCGCACTAGGATTGGTCAAAGTGCCAAAAAGAGGGTTTGGGCCACAACCCTCACGGAACTGTGCTACTTATAGACTATGTGACCGGAACACGGCCTTGCTTTCTGATGAGCATGGGGCGCTCAAAGATTACACTACGAGACAATCTAAACGATCAAAATAGCCAAAACACATATAATAATACTTGTAGATAATTCACTTAGCTTTCCAACGCCACAAAGATCAACTCAATCGGACATCTAGAACTCAAGATATGGTCAAAACGGTGAAACGAGTTACTAGGACTCTAAAAGGGTCAACCTTTCTAAGGCTAAACTTCTCCAAACATGAACTTAGGCATAAAAAACAAACATAAAAAGCTTATACAAATATATATATAACATATACAAACTCATTAAGCTTATTTACGAAAAAACGAGATGTTACAAACCCAACCCCGATGTCACATTGCAGAGCTGGTATAACCATAGTCCAAAACATCTAGGATAAACAACATACACTAAAGAAATCCTAATTACGTGTAGTGGTTCCTAAGAGTCACTGCTCAACAAGATGCTCACCATCGTCTGCATAACCAAAAAAAAAAACATGCAAAGTAAACAACAAAAGATGAGAAGTAAGAAACATGTATAAAACATAATGGCATGGAAGCAGTTAGCAAGATGAATATGCATCATAAAAACATAGGATATCAAAAATAACCATCTCATCACATCAATATCATATATATATATATATATATATATATATATATATATATATATCATTCCAAACAAGGTATGTTATGCGATGCAACACTACTCCACTACTCCAATGCATGAATGAGCAACAGAGCGCACAACCAACAATCTCCACATCTGCTTGGGCCACTCGGCTACCCAAGTTCATCATCATCATCAATGTTATCTTTCATCTTTAGTCTTTAATCTTTTATCACATAATCTTTTCGCTAACACTCTGGCCAAAAAGCACCATAGCTCAACACCTTGACCATTAAGCATAAAGGCCCCCTTGGCCACTCGGCTACCAAAGTTCAATATCTTTGAACAACACCTTGACATTATGCATCAAGGCCCCCTTGGCCACCCGGCTACCAAGGTACAGAATAACAACACTCTGGCCAATAAGCACCAGAGCTCAACACCTCGACCACTCGGCTATCGAGGCCCCCTTGGCCACTTGGCTACCAAGGTACAGAGTTTCACTTTAGTTATTAACACTCTGGCCCAAAGGCACCAGAGCTCAACACCTTGACCATTAAGCATCAAGGCCCCATTGGCCACTCGGCTACCAAGGTACATTATTATCTTTAAGTTATCTAACTTATCTTTACTTGGTTTGGTGTCTTCTTCATTATAATAAGAGTTTGGGGTAAAACACCCCTTGTTACTGTTCTCCGTTCTGCTCTGCACAGGGAAGCACGACCGTGCTTCCTCCAGCACGGGCGTGCTGACTGTTAAGTCAAGCACTGTCGTGCTGACTGTTCAGTACGATCGTGCTCAATGGAGCGTGGTCGTACTGATCTGGGCAAAAAGGGTTTAAGAACCATTGCTATGTTTCCTAGGGCATTCAAAGATCAATCCTATTGGTTTTTAACTATCCATGAGTCCTCAGTTTCATTATTCTTAATTAATCTTCATGTTTTATCATTATGGGGAATTAATCCTTTAATTCCAGCTTCATTAATAATGTTCCTAAAACACTCATGAACCATTCCTAGGGTCTTTAACTAAACCTTTGAACATAACCTTGCCTCTCATACTATATTCATGTCTTATGAACAAACTGGGGTAAGCATCCCTTAATTATCTTTCATCATTGTTAACATCTTCTAACATGTTAACATCATTAACAAGCCCTATTAATTGGTTTGAGTCTTATTAATGTCATTGATGGAATTAACATTCACAACAATCAACAATCATTCAGAGCACCACATCATCATCATCATAACAGCATCATCATTATCATAACAACATCATCATCATCATAATAGCATCATCATCATCATGAACATTCATGGTATCACAAAACATCATACTTAATTGGGCATACCAATAACATCCAATCATACATCACACTAGTGCAATAAGTGCTTTTTACGTCAGTTAAAATTGATTTTTTACGTCAGAATATTGACTGACGTAAATACAGCTGACGTTAATAGTTAATATTTTAACGTCAGTTGAGAACTGACGTTAAATATAACACTATTAACGTCAGTTCCTTAACAAAACCGACGTTAATTTTGTAAAAATTAACGTCGGATTTTTAAACAACTGACGTTAAACTAAAACTATTAACGTCAGTTCTTTAATACAACGGACGTTGATTTTGTTAAAACTAACGTCAGTTGTTATAAAGAACTGACGTTAAAGGTTTAATTTTAACGTCAGTTGTAATAAACAACTGACGTTAATAGTGTACTGTATATTTTATAAAATACTATTAACGTCAGTTGTTTGATACAACTGACGTTAATAGGTTTTTTTTTTTAAATTCAGTTTTAAAATATCACTCCCCTCAGCTATCCCTGCATTCAGTCCCAGTAACACAGAATATCACACACATTACAGAATTTCAAAGGAAAATTGAACAATGGGGGGACTTAAAACCAAAACCCATGTATATATATAAATAAATTTTAGTTCCAATGTCTAAAAAACAAAACTATCTAAGGATATATATATACATGTTATTAATTAGTTTCTAAAGTCTAACAAAAAAGCTATTTATCAAAGTAGTGCGGAGGTATGTTGTCAATTCCTTTTTCAGCCGCATACTTGAAGAAGAATTCAGCGAAGCACATCCTCAAGTCTCTTAACTCATCTTCTTCAATAGGCGATTGGTCGATAAATGCAAGTCATCTTCAAAACTATAATATATAATTTAACAAGTTGTTTAAATATTACCTTCTTCCATCCATCCGTAATAGATGCGGAGACTATGTTTAGCATATGAAGCATCACATAATAGCCGCACGACCAACTGTCAGTTTGAAATCGAGACTACCAACAAAATTAATTTCAATGTCAGTTGAATATACACATAAATTAGTAATTATAATATTAATTATTTGATAAATAAACTACCAAACCTTGAGGATGTTCCATACAGGATTTGCTTTAGCCTTAGAAGTCCTACTTCTCCCGTTGGCGCAACTTATGCTACTCGCCTTCAGCGCGCTATCATAAACAAATAATCATGTCGATCAATTAACAACCTCATATATCATGTGTGTAATAAACTAAAAACAACTGATATTAAAACTTAAATTAAATTTAAGATTAGTTACTTACATATTTACAGCTTCCACCACCTTCGGTGGCGGATCATGGTGGAGAGAGCAGAAGAATATGACAGTATGCCTAGACGGGTGAAGTACGAACAACTGCCAATGGCGATTCATACAGTAGGGAGCCAGATATAATTCTTTCGGATTGTCTCCCAACAAGTTCCCTAAGTATTTGCTCAATGCATCGCCAAAGAAAGAACTCGGGCGTAAGGATTGACAGATCTAAGAAACCGTAAACCGATGCAACGCCCTTATCAAGTCAAGACGATGGAGATACCTAAGATATGAAAAGGTGTGGATGTTAATTACATAATATATATATTGAAATTAAAATAAATTATTAAATGGAAAAATACCAAAAATAAATAAGTTATAAAATTAAAATTAACTTACGTGCACTAGAGACTGATGACATTGCTGTTCATCCAGACGTTATTTCTGCAGGCGTTCCCGAGATCGTCACCAACGAAGGAAAATATCCTCTGTTGATCTGGGCGTGCCACCCATCCATCGTGATCCAATGGACATTCAAAAATCTCAAACGCATAATCCTCACCAAGTGAGAACAAACGAGTGATAGGTGACAGCGACACCGACGTCGACTTGGCCTTCAGTTTAGGAAAAATAAAATATATAAGTTTTTGATAATTAAAAAAAACACAAGTATTTATTTGACTAATTTGGACATTAATAATGAATAAATACCTTTGCTAACATTTCGAGCTCACGTCGTTTGGAGTCCAACTCAAGCTCATGTCTTTTCATTTCCAACTCATGCTCATGGCGCTGGACTTCCAACTCCCGCTCCCTAGCTGCCAACTCATCGTCCTCCACATGTGCCATACTAAAACTCTCTTTTGTGCTCACATGTGAAGCGTTGGAAAGCCTTGCGGTGTCCTGGGATGTACCGACGGAGGAAAGCTCTCTGGCAAGCGCCTACTTGAATTCTGGGTTGGCTATTAAGCCTTGCATCAGATGTGTTGTAATATCTGGGTTGGACATGAGGTGCTGAGTAATGTCAGCCAAAATTGATGCTTCATTGACCACCTGCTTTCTTGAAGCAGACTTGCCATAATATTGTTTGATGGTCACATTCCCAGGAACACCGAGAACCCGACCAGGATGGTCTTTCTTGCCTAGAGCAGTCATCAAGATGTCCTGCCGTCCAGAAGGGACGAATGTGCCCTGGGAGGATTTTGCTTTAAGATCCATCTACAATGAAAAAAAATGAAAAAACGTGCAAGTGAAAAGTGTTGCAAATATCTATACAAATATCAATTGAAATCAAGTTAATTATTTACTTACAATCTTATTTGCCACTTCGCGAGTGGCATCAACTTTAAAAGATCCCACCTTTGTCATGCGGCCGGCTAACCAGACATCCTCGCGGTCGATGTCCGACGAAGGACTTGATGGTGTGCCCTCAGGAACCTCTCCTCTTTCAATCCTAGCAGAGTGCTCTTCCTGCTTCGCCCTCAGCCTATCCTCCATCATCTGCTGGATCCGAGTATGGTACCCACCCTGAGACATGGTGTGGCGGTGGACGTTCTTCGCCTGATTCTGCCGACCCTTATTTGCCTTAGCCTATTCAAACAAAAACACATAATTAAATACAGTTAAATGATCTATAATAAGCATACAAAATTAACTTAATCAACCAACCTGAAATTCTCCATCCTGTCGACTCCTGGCAAACATATCCCAAGTATCCTGATCAATCCAGGGATAATCCGAGAACATTTTATCAAGCCACTTCTTCCCGTATACATAGTACCGGTAAGATCATGCTTGAACCCATTCCAACGCTTTGATGCCATTTTCATACATTTATGACGATGATCCTCGTCATTTGGCACACCCAAGCTACCTACACATTAGATACATATATAACAACCGGATGGATTATAACTCGAATAATTATCTCGATAATGTAAATCAAACGAATGTAAAGGTAAAATACCGTGATAGCCTCCCAAATCGATCCTTAACGCTCGTGGAACGCCATTCCAGATGGTTGTAGTTGATGCTTACGTCTTGCTTCGCTTGTAGAAACACCCACTTATTAAATTCTTTAGCACGGGGCCCCGGGAATTTAGATTAGCATCGAAGGACACCTCAAGCTTCGTCCGCTCCGCCTATCCTTCTCTAGTTTCTTCAACGAGGTGGCTCCTCTACCCCGCTTCCTATGAGCCTGTGATGTCTGTATGGACAAAAAAAAATGATAAAATAGAGGGTTGTAACATTATAAACTTACATTAACAAGAAGGACTAAAGATAGTATATAACATGTAAACTTACACTAGAATCAGGTGTAGGCGTGATCGGGTCCTGCGAAACCCCCACAGTGTCCTCCCGTGCATGTGGGCTATCCGACTGATCCATATGTATGCCTGTTCAGAAACAATATATATGTATTAACATAGGTTATAACTCAAAATAAATACAGAAGTATAAATAAAAATAACTAGATAGGTCCTGTAGATATACAAAACATCTATATATCCAATATAAGGACAATACGGGAGATTGAAAACTATAGTTTTTGAAGATTGTCAAGCACTGGTCACGGTCTCCGTAACGTGCCAACTGAACCAGACCCTCATAGGAAGAACTGATCACGGCCTAGCCGTGATGAGCATCACGGCCGTGACAGATCAACCAGCAGAGCAACATGCACTCAAAACCAAAAATAGAGACATTCCAAACAACTCAAACTCACGGTTTAAAGTTACAACTACTGAGACTACAGTTTCAACATACACTCAAAACCAAAAATAGAGACATTCCAAACAACTCAAACTCACAGTTTCAAGTTTCAACTACTGAGACTACAGTTTCAAACCAGCAAAGCAACATGCATGCACTCAAAACCGTGAATAAAAAAATATGCCCTAATTAAAGACTCACCAGAAATAGGCACTCGCGTGGTGGTGGGGGGGAAGCTCAAGTGGTGGCCAACGTTCGATGTGGTTACTGAGAGCAGAGGGACAAGGAGAGTTAGTGCGCGGGAAGGCCAGGGGAAAGAGAGATGTCAAGTTATTGCAAAGAATGAGCGGGAAAGACAGAGTTAGGGGTTAAGAGTGTACCTCACGGTGGTGGCGAAGAAGCCCTCGCAGTGGTTGCGGTGGAGATGAGCTCGCGATTAGGGCAGAGTGAGAGCGAGAGTGAGGGTTGAGCGTGATGAAAAGAAAAAAGACATACAGAGAAGTGGAGAAGGCGTGCGGGGTAAACGTTATAATTAAAATAAAACAACATTTTACACCAGTTTTTGGTAAAACCTGACGTTGAAGATCATATATTTAACGTCAGTTGTCTTAATAAATGGACGTTAAAAACTCTCACACTTATTACGTCAGTTGTTAGTAATAACTGACGTTAAAGGTCATATATTTAACGTAAGTTGTATTAAGAAACTGATGTTAAAAACACTCACAACTTCTTACGTCAGTTGTATTACACAACGAACGTTAAAGGTTTATTAGTTTCTGTAAAAACATTCATTCCCTTGACTACTGTGCTACTTACCCATTCACCTTTGTACCTAATCCTCTTAATGAGCATTAAGTTTATAGATAAGTTTTCAAGAAAATCAGAATACACTACAACAGATTAGACTTTAGATAGCGTTTCCGTATGCCTTTTAATAGCGTTTGTAACCGCTATCTATGCTACCGCTATTAAAACTCGTTAGCAAAGATAGCATTTAGGAAGTGCTATTAATAGGTGACTTTAGATAGCGTTTGTACACGGAAACGCTATCTAAAGTCAGACTTTAGATAGCGTTTGTACACGGAAACGCTATCTAAAGTCTGACTTTAGATAGCGTTTCCTTGTACAAACGCTATCTAAAGTCTGACTTTAGATAGCGTTTGTACAAGGAAACGCAATCTAAAGCCCTTTTTTTTTAAAAAAATTTTATTTCTTAACTTTTACATCCATTATTCCTGCATATTGAACTACACAAAAAAACCACAATTGTTGCAGTCAACACAATTGTTCAAAATGTGTTCAAAATATAAGTGTTCAAATATAAGTGTTCAGCACTGCAGTTAAGTGTTCAAATATAACCAGATATAAGTACACCACTCTGTTTCTAAAGTATTCAAATTCACACGAGTAAGACAAAATCAAAGTGCAGCAACTATACCAGATCTCAATCCTTAAGAAACCAAAATCAGAAAACCAACATACATCTACAATTAATCTACATTTACAGCTTCTGTTTGTTTTTCATGAGACCAAGACAACACCAAAGTAATGTGTCAAAATGTGATCCAAAGCCTCTGTAGCATACATACTGCATTTCCACCACAAAGACTAACCTGTTACATTGGGATACAGCAGACTAATTAGGTAAATACTACTGTAGCAAGAAACAGAATTCAAATCAAGCATTAACAAAGTCTAACAAAAATAATAGCAAGAAACAAATCATGTATGTATAAATAATTAAATATGATCATACCATCTCAAGAGAATCAGCTCCAAGTAATTCCATGTTGCGGTGGTTGATAATCTGATTATTTTCCAGATTATGTGTTCAGTAATCTGATACATAGAAGAAAAATGATATTAATGTACCACTTAAATAAAAGATAACTAAATTATAACTGATACAAAGGAATTCAAATAAACAGATTACGAAATCAAGCTTAAATTACCAAGTCATGCTTAAATTTCAATAGATCCTAAACATATTAAATAAGAACATAAACAACACATTTAGTTTGGGAGAGAAAGAGAAATCGAAAGCAGCAGAGCACTCACTGGAGAAGAAAATAGTAATCAGTTGAGCGAAATACATAGATGTTGATTGAATTTGTGTGAACCAAAAAGTGCAAGTTTGAACTTATTTTCTCCTTTCCATGCACATCAACTCGAAGGCATGTACCAATGAAAAACAAATACATAGATAGTTTGGGGTTGATAAATATAAAGCATTATTCACATACCAATGAGTATTGCTGCAACTACTGTGATCAATTTGACATAATCAAACGAACGTTTCAACAATATAGCGACACCACTCTTCCTTGACTTCAGATAGTTGAGCAGTGGAGTATGTGGAGCATTTGAAGTCGTGGGAAGTATCATGCGACATAAAAATTAAATAAATTAAGTTACAATTGCTAAAACATTTGAACAAATCACGCTTAAAAGCTAAGTAAACAACATACCGCCATTGGTATTTTAACTTGGTTCTGCAAGATAGTCTCCTTCATGAAACGCATGACATAGTACCCACAATCTGTACTGTTGGGTTTTCTTGGGCCTATAAAAAATAAAATAGTAAATCAATATAGTTTTTTTATCTAATTGCGCATTAAGTTTTTGCAAATATACCTGTATCTGAATCCATTTAATGTTGGTTGCCTTTAAACGCGGCACCTTAGCTCCGATATTTGCGCGATAAACTTGCAAAGCACTAATCACAAAATCAAACAGACTTCATTAAGAAACATATTTTCAATCATCACAAACACACGCATGCTTACTTATCGAATAGAATCATAGAAAATCATAAATATAAAAACATGCTTACGTATCGAACAGATTCTTTAATTCTGGGCGATCCCTAGGATCAACATACACGGGATCCATATAGTAAATAATCTCTTCAACAATATTTATCGCGCACAGCACCCAATGATTCCTACAAAAATGTTGAGATAACAAATCCTAAGCACCTCAACTTTTATGTAATTCATTATTGTGAATTAAGTCCTATAGGATAAGCGACTCACCCAACATTGCACGGCGCTAAAAACAAGGGCTGATATTCTCTTTCTTTAGTTGCAAACCGGTCAGCTAGATACGTTGTCTGTGAATCCCTCCCGAAGTAGCCGTATGTATTTGTTTGGTGTGGGGACAAGAACAGAAACCTCCTCGTTATTTCCTTTGGAAGCAACAATTCTTCATACAAATACCTTCAATTAAAATATAAAAATGGATTACACCAATGACATCAATATTTAAATGGAAAGACTAAAAAAATATTGTACACTTTAAGCCCGATTTATTACCCGATATATGCGGAAATAACGGAGGCAGATACCCATTCATGATTTACAACTTCTCCGATATTTTCAGTATTGAGCATCTCAATGAAATGGTGACCAAAAATATTTTGTTCCATCTCTACGTACAATTGGTCAGCATTTTTCATATTCTTTCGTTCATGTATTTTAAGGAAATTCAAATATTCCAGAGAAGTTGTAGTTGAACCAGCTGTAGGAGGGTTGGCCTCAGAGTTGCCTCCTTTATTTTCTAGGGGTTGTAATTGACTCCTTTGTATATCCGGACACTCTGCCCTTGCCTTTAGCTTTTGCAGTGCCTAGAAATTTTGCATTTCAATATGCCGCTTAGTGATCAACTAATGTAATGCATATATGCCGTATATGAAAAGGTGGAAAAATGCAATTACATACCATATTAATTACAACCACGAGATCAATTGGCCATGCCACATAAGTACCTATTGCATCTCTTACTGTCATCACATCTGCACGAACAATAGGTACTGGCAATGGCGCATACCCCTCAGTTGCAACATCAACTCCAACTTTCACATTGTTAAGGGATACTGGTCCAGAGTGTGCGATGTAACACCCGGCTCATTGTATACTTTACCCATAGCAACCATACGATAGTTTGGGGTCGATAAATATAGTCGACATGAGTTGACGCCTAATCCAATGATAGATGAATAAGCTGTGAATTAAGGCATCCAATTGAATGTATTTAACTGCGAATGCAATACTAGTAAAAAAAAAGGCATGCATTACCTCTGGAAGCCTGCTGGCAGATGGTAGAGTGCAACTATCTTTGACACTTGCTTGGGCTGTGAAATTAGCCTGCCTCTCCTCATCATCCTTTTGTTTCAGCTTTTCTTCCAAAATGTTCAATCTTTCAGAGAGTTGAGACACCAATGTCTCCCACTTTTTCGTTTCCGAGTTATTTCTTGCACGACCTTCGGGTGGGAAGTAGTCTTTTTGTGAGACGCCGAAACCCACACCCCTAACACGACCAGGGTTCTCTAGCACACCTAGGGCTTTGGCAAGAATATCCTGGCGACCAAAGTCTTGTATCTCTCCCTCTACCGCAGATCGTGATTGCCTCCTCCCGACACATAGTTATAGGTGAAATGCAAATGTTAAAATTATTATATATTATCATAAGAAAATAACAAATGATAATGTAAACGTTAGTCTACTAACACATTTATTCCACACGGTCTGCGTATTTTTGTTGTCAATTACACCCGCCTTGTTCTCGCGGGCTTTCCTCCACACAATATGGCGTTTAATTTTCTTAACTTCTAGCCCCGCCTCCTGCATCTGTATATTGAGATGATATATATTAACCAAACAGTTTAAAAGTCATATTTACCACACATGCAGTTAAATATATATATACATACCAATTCATCCTCAATGTTAGCATACCCCTTACGTGATGCTTTGTAAGGGCATGCAGGATCTAACGCCCTGTTGCGATTTTCATTGCTTAATTTCTATTCAGACACATATAAGTAATATTAATACATGGTTAATGTCATATGTACGTATTGCTATAAAATTATAAGGACTAACGTGATATTAAACATACCAGGAATTGAGCATCTCCTGTGCGTATTGCTATAAAATCTGTCCACTCATCCCTTGATATGTGTGGATATTTTGATGGAGGTTCCTCATTGATATTCCCGTTGGCATCTCTTAGAAATTTTTTGGTCAATCTAGTTCTGAATGCCCTATGTAGGTTACCAGCTTCCTGAAGTACAAATTTTTTCCGAGATTCATCAACATTAAAAGACATCTGCAAAACAATATAAACAACGTGTCAAAGTAAGTATGTTTACATAGTTTACAATATAATTTATAAATTTTAACAATTACCTTTACATCAGCCCATATGCTCTCTTTGAAACCATCCAAAGCTTCATCCTTCCAATTAGAACAAATAATTGGGACCGTTTGCAACAACAACGGCCCCAATGTAACTCTTCAATATTTTACCATTAGCACGAATAGGTTGGTCCAAAGAATTCCATTCAACCTAATAAAAATAATAAAGTAATTAAATCTAGATATCAAACAGCATTATGAAATCCTTAGATTAGTAAGTAAATTACATCAAATTTTTGTCCTTTACTCCTAGCGCGGATGACCGCCTTCATAATCATTGGCCCACGTCTCGCCGCTTTGGCATCACTAGAATTACTTGAAGATGCGATTTACCTACAAAAATATTAGATACAAGTAAAACATCAATGGACATTAATATAACATTAATTGATGCAAAATATAAAACAACTATGAATAACAAAATCAACACTAGCATTACCGGAAGATGCTAACTATAATATAAAAGGATCAGAAAGTTCATTTAAACACAAACACTACATACATGTTTAAGTCAACCTTTTTCTTTTCTTCATTGGATTGAGATTTGTTTGTCCTTTATTAGTACGAAATGGTGGATTGACCAAAAGCCCCTCATCATGATCATCTCTCATATACATACCATCATCCCTAGTTGGATCAATCTCAAGTGATTGTAATGTCCCGACGAAAGGATCATCTTCAATATCAACATCTCGATGGTCTTGATCATCAACATTAGTAATTATTTTGTTAGTCAAAAGAACAATGGACCTTTTCATATCAGCTGGATCAGTGACATAGAACACTTGTTGAGCTTGAGATGCTAATATAAAAGGCTCATCTTTATACCCCACCCTATTAAGATCCACCCGCATGAACCCCGACTCATCAATCGAACACCGTTATTATTGTCAACCCACTTGCAACCAAACACACCAACCTTAAACTTTGTGTAATCCAACTCCCATATGCGTTCAATGACGCCGAAGTATGACATATTTGCATATATCGGGTTTCTGTCTTTGGCACTTGAGATATGCATCTACTGATATACTAGAGTCACACCACTCTTTTGCATTGTACTCCGAAAATCATGTTCTATTGTATATAATGTGTAAACATTAATTTGAAAACCGTGGTAAGAGAATACATGCAAACTTCGACCTTTGGCTAACCATCTCAATCTATTTGAAACTGAAGTAGCATTTTCAGTCAACTCTGCATAAATGTGATCTCTTAGCCACGTTATAAAACAACGATTGTGTTCTCTAGTTAGCCAATTTTGATTCTTATTTGGATACAAACTCTTAAGCATGTCCTTGTGTTTTTCAACATATGGCTCAACCTCATCGTCATTGTGCAGAACATATAAGTGTGCTTGCTCCCATTCTGTCCTTGTTATAGTCACTATTTCATTTCCAGTAATTCCTTGCCCCATCATTCTCCATGTGTGACGAGACTTTGGCAGCCCTATAGAATCAGCATTGGATATGTATTCGGTACAGAATTCAACAGCTTCTTCGACAATATACCGTTCAACAATACAACCTTCTGGGTCGTGGATCGGTTTTTCACATACCCTTTTAATATCTTCATATAACGCTCAATCGGGTACATCCATCTCATATAAGCTGGCCCACACAATTGTGTCTCTCTAACAAGGTGAATGGTTAGATGAACCATTATGTCAAAGAATGAAGGTGGAAAGTACATCTCAAGCTCGCATAAAGTCACAACAATTTCTCTTTGCAATGATGGCAACTTCCCAGGGTCAATCACTTTGCTGCAAATTGCCTTGAAGAAGAAACAGAGTTTAGTTAAGGCCCCCCGCACTTTGTTAGGTAAAATAGACCGTATACCAATGGGTATCAACTGCTCCATGAGAACATGACAATCGTGGGACTTTAGACCTTTTAACTTGAGATCTTTCATCGATACGAGGTTCCTAATGTTTGAAGAGTACCCTTCCGGAACCTTAACTCCTTCAAGAAACTTACAAAAAACAATTTTTTCTTTTCTAGATAGAGTGTAAGCAGCCGGAGGAAGATATGTACTTTTACCCTTCTTCGTCGGTCCCAATTCTCTTCTTATTCCCATACTAACCAAGTCCAACCTTGCATTGATGCCATCTTTAGTCTTCCCTGGCACATTAAGTAACGTACCAATGACACTATCACAGATATTTTTTTCAACGTGCATCACATCGAGGAAATGTCTTACATATAATGATTTCCAATATGGCAACTCAAAGAAAATCGACCTTTTCTTCCACCCTCTTGTGACAATATCTCTCGCAAAAGGTTTACCGAATTGGATATTCAAATCCTTTACCTTTTCAAATAGTTGATCACCCGTCAAAGGTGAAGGAGCTCTACCTTCTTCCGAGTTCCCATTGAACGCCTTTCTCCACCACCGGTAATGATGACTTGGATGCAAAAATCTACGATGCCCAAGAAAGACATTCTTCTTACAATGTTCTAACCGCATCCAATCCGTACCCTCTTCACATATAGGGCATGCACACTGACCCTTGATGCTATATCCTGACAGATTACCGTAGGCTGGAAAATCATTAATTGTCCCAAACAACATAGCTCTCAAATTGAAACTTTCTTCCTTATACCCATCATACACCTCCACACCTGTCTCCCACAGTTGTTTCAAGTCTTCAATCAAAGGAGTCAAATAGACGTCTATATCATTTCCTGGTTGTTTGGGCCCTGAAATTAACATAGATAACATCATAAATTTGCGCTTCATGCATAGCCATGGGGATAGGTTATAAATCACCAAAATCACAGGCCATGTACTGTGAGAGCTACTTTGAACACCATGCGGGTTAAATCCGTCGGTAGCCAATGCAAGTCGTAGGTTTCTTGAATCTTGCCCAAAATCGGGATAATCATTATCAAATTTCTTCCATTGCGGAGAATCTGCCAGTGCCGCAGCTTGCCATCTTTGATCCTTTCATCCTCATGCCATGTCAAGTGCTTTGAATCTTCGGAACTACGGTACATGCGCCTAAATCTGGGTATTATGGGAAAATACCACACAACCTTCTCTCGGATCTGATTCTTTCTTCTTATATCGTGAGGCATTACATTTAGGACACATCCGTAACGATGCATATTCATTCCGAAATAAAATGCAATCGTTAGGACAAGCATGTATCCTCTCGTAGCTCATGCCAATAGAGCGTAACATTTGTTTAGCCTCGTATGTCCGACTAGGAAGCACATTATCATCTGGCAACATGTCTTTCAATAGTGTGAGTAAGTCCGTAAAGCTCTTATCAGTCCATCCGTTGCCCGATTTCAAGTTATACAACTTTAACATCGCCGACAATCTTGTGAATTTAGTACATCCATCATACAATGGTTGCTCTGCATCACTTACCAACCTCCCAAACATTTGAGGACAATCCCGAAGATCCTCTTCAACAGCATTTGCAATGTCTTCAAAACGATCGCCCGCATCAGTATTTGTGTCGGTATCGTATGATGAATATCTCACACGATTCCTCATTTCACTAGACTCAGCTCTTGTCTCACCATGTTTTGTCCAACATGTATAACTTTGATCGATTCCATTACACACTAAATGTTCTTCCAAATCGGCTGTACTAACTCGCCTTGCATAACAACAATCTAAACAAGGACATATGATTGTATTAGGGTTTTCCGCATGCCGAACTGCAAAACTAATGAACTCTTTCACCCCATCCTCATACTCCTTCGTTAAACGATTGACAGACATCCATTTCTGATCCATGCTTTTCCGATCTACAAAAATATTTATTAAACATATTTACTTTGAGTTTAGAGTGGTTGAGGTCTACATGCAATGTATACAGATTAAAGGAATGAAAGGCTGCAAACAAAACACATTGTCGCTGACTTAGTTTCTTTCCCTTTTAATGGGGCACATAATCTTGAGAGAGAATCCGATGATTAAATTCCTTCCTATCAGGATACTAGAGCAATAATAGTAATGACAAGAGCACCATGATTCAAGGAGGACAAACCAAAATTAAACTCCAATACTAGGTTAAGATTCCACGTTCATTATTAACCTGAGTTTGCTGAAGGAACCAACCGGTGCTTATAGTGCAGCTATGCACTCGATTTCAATCTTGGCATCCAATGGCAAGGCAGCTACTATATAGGTTGAACGAGCTGGGGCATATCAAACTGACATATCAAAACATCCCAAAATGGTTCTTTACCATGTTTAGATTTTTCTCCCCAATGTTCTCACTAAATAACAGAGATAAAAACTTCTCAGCTCCAAGTTAATCACTACTGCTCACATGTCTAACAAAAAGTGTGGCACAAGTATAAAATGAAACCCAGAAACCCTTAAGTTTCTATAACTAAGCAATTAACATAATTAAGACTCTTATCAGCTATTCATATACTGTCACTGTGTAACTAATTCAATGCACTCATGCAGACAAACTACATAGATCTCATAACAAATTAACACCAGATAGAATACCTATATGTAGCTTGAACTGTTAGAGGCCTTCTTGTTAAAGATGGTTGCACTCATTGACGATAAATTGAAAACAAAGCAACCAAACCATCTTGCTAGTCAATATTCCTACTTATTTTTTTTTTTAGGTTAACAATATTACTACTTATCTACATCTACAATCATGTTTTACTACCAACCATAATACTATGAATTAATAAGGCTAAAGCATAAATTCCCAAAAGGATGGATCGCAGAACCCCTATCACATCCTAACTCCAAAAACAAATCTTAAAAATAGCCAGGAATAACCACTCCTTTACCTTCAACACCTTTGTAATTTGTATGCAACCAGTAAACTACTCTAACAAAAGCTAAAAGATCTGAATAAATTATGAACACACAAGAGGATAGTAAAAATACAATGTCATGACATAAATATATCAGGTACCCCATCTTCATTGGAAAATCATAGCTATATCAAGTTCCAATAGAAGTTGTAAAAAGAACACATGACAAAGATCACTAGTTAATCTAATTTCATCCATTTATCAAATAACAGTACAAGTAAGAACTTTAAAATTGAGACCATTATATTTCAAAGCCCTAGAATGTGTTTGGACATCCCAAGTGTCACTTGTCCCCAAAATACCATGACAATAGAAAGCAAAAAGAACTCTCAAAATAAGAAGTCAATGCCATAGAAACAAAACAACACACTGGAATGCTTGCACAAATAGCTTAATTCCACCAGTTTTTAAATCTCAATTGCATATAAACATGAGATTAACAAACGAACCCAGTTGTGGATTCCACTATCCAAATGTAGTGTTTGGTACCAAAGATGTCCGAATATTCCCTAAAAATGAGGTGGGAATAAATATTTTTCACGTTTAGTACAAGGGATAAAAACACACTCCCACAAATATTAAGAATGTCCGGAAATAAAATTTGTAAATGATAGAAAATCACCTGAACACAGACTGTGAACTTGGAAGTGGGTTCCAATAAAGCTGCAAACTTGGAACTGGGTTCAACCGGGAATGCGCCCCTGTGACTGTGTCACAGACCCTGAGCCAGAGTGTGAAGCTCTTAGTATGAGACTCGTGTAAAATAGAGGTTGATGTTGATGGCTCTTCTATAACCGATGGGGGTATGGAGAGAACTCGCGGTGGCAGTAGGAGCAGCGGCGGGTATGGAGAGAACTCGCGGTGGCAGTAGGAGCAGCGGCACAGGGGTTTGGGTTCGAGTGGGTTCTTTCTCTTTCGGAGTAGCAGCGGCGGCGAGCAATGGCGAAGGTGAGGGAAGAAAAAAGAGATGGCATGCAACAGAGGGAAGGAAACAGTGTAGAATGAAAATGAGGAAGAAGCAGAGGGAAGGCCGAGCGCGCGTTTAATTTTGCTCTGAAGACCTAAGATAGCGTTTCCGTGTGGAACCGCTATCTTTTCCTAAGTGGCACTTTTAATAGCGGTTCCACACGGAAACGCTATCTTAGGTGATACCTAAGATAGCGTTTCCTTAGGGAAACGCTATTAAAAGTCCCCCATCACTTTTAATAGCATTTCCACACGGAAATGCTATTAAAGGTGCGTTATTAAAAGTCTATTCTGTTGTAGTGATAACTTAGTAACTTCATCCACTGCTCCTATAAATAGCTTCCTTCCATCCTTTTAATTAATTTTCTGCTTCACAATATGGCTCTGCCGTGGAGATTAACTTCATCACTCTTTCTTCCTATTCCTAGACTCAAAGGTCTTTGTCTTAATGGTCAAACAACTTCTGAGTTTGAGTAAATCACATTACATGGATATTAAGGTTGGGTGAATCACGTAATGTGATTCTCTCACTTTATTTCATCCCCGTCATCCCTTTCACTTTGCTTTGGAAGCAAGTGATTGTGGATTCAAGATGATGCATCAAGGAACTCCATTGAAGAAGAAAGATGCAAAGATCCATTTCACTTTGCTTTCGCTGCTAGTGACTGAGGATTTACTTTGCATCTTGGAATTCAAGTGAGGGAGGTGATGCATCCATTGGAGTTTCTGATGACAGGACTGAGAAGAAAATGATGTTGATGCAGAAACTTTTTTATATTTTAGGGCTATGTTGCAGAAATTTTTTATCTTTTAATCATGTAATTTTAACTTATGAATAACTTCAATGTCATACGATTTGATTATACATATAACTTGTTTTATGTTAAGTGTTTATTTATTTTAATTTGCACAATAATTAGTTTACTAATTCAAGTTAATTAATAAAAATTAAAAATAAACTTGTATAAAAAAAAGGTTTAGAAATAAACTGCAGTACTATATGGAGTGATCTGCGCTAAGAGGGACAACAGGGACATGACAACCAATGAAATGAGTTTCATAATTATTTACGTCAATTGTTTATAGAACTGACGCAAATAGTTTACCCACCACCTCATTTTTAACGTCAACTTAATTGATGACTGCCAAGTTCCCGTATATTAATTACATTATTTCCAATATTCATTTTGCACGTTTATAATATATAGGATTATTTACGTCAGCTATTTATTTAACTGAAGTAAAAATCAAACTTTTAACGCCGCTTTATAAAAAACGACGTTAACAATTAATATTTTTTATTTGAAAAACACTTTTAACGTCGCTTTTTTAAAAAACTGACGTTAAAAGTGCATAGATATCTGCAAAAACATTCATTCCTTTGACGTCATCGGTGCTACTTGCCCATGCACCTTGTAACTCAATCCTCTTAATGAGCATTTAGTTTATAGGTAAGTTTTCAAGAAAATCAGAATAGCTTAGTAACTTCATCCCCTGCTCCTATAAATAGCTTCCTTCCATCCTTTTAATTTTCTGCTTCACAATATGGCTCTGCCGTGGAGATTAACTTCATCACTCTATCTTCCTATTCCTAGACTCAAAGGTCTTTGTCTTAATGGTCAAACAACTTCTGAGTTTGAGTAAATTACATTACATGGGTGATAAGTCTGAGTAAATTACATTATGTGAGTTGCTCACCTTATCACCTTCCGGAGAATCACTCTTTGGAGGGCTAATCAGGTGCTCGGGGGTCACAGTTCCAAAACCTCAGCTTTGGCAGCAAGTGACCGTCTTGGAAGTCTTTGGAACCACTGCCTTTGCTTGAAACAGATCTAGTGCACCTGTTTTTGCCTCTCCCTTGAGCTCTCTCATGCCCCCCAATTTTCTGAGGTCTTCGGAGTATAGTTTTCCCTTTGGCATATTTCATAAAACTCTCTGATGGGATTGGTCGCGCTGTCGCGCACGCGCCAAAAAGAACGAGCGGGTTTTAAAACTGTAGTTTAGGGCGACAACTCGGATGTCGTCTCACAAGGACTCTTAAAGTGTTATTTTCCACAAAAATCATTTTTTTTTGGGGGGGTTGGATTGGGATGCAATCAAAGAAAATAAAACAATGAAAATAGAGCAATAAAACAAGACAGTTCAAAGAGGTTATCAAATAGCTAAAAACAGATTAATCTATTGTTCTCGATTTCCCAACTATCATAGGTTCATGCAATTTCCAAGCCCTAAGCAGATTCTAATCCCCTCCCGGTTGTAGCAACAATTTACAAGCGAAACCACTACTACAGATACATGTCCCTATTCCCGAATTAAGCAAACGGGGTTAAGCCCTTCGTGAACTAAGCGAACACGAAACGTACACACGCGAATTAAGCAGACGCGATTAATTATAGGAACATGATATCACCGGAATTAAATCAACACAATACAATATACTCTTGAATTAAGCAAACAGAAATATAAAGCATGGCATTGAAGAGGGAAAAGCATACAAAACAGGAAATACAAGAACCTCAAGTATAGTGGAAATCGATTACAATAGATTAATCCTAGAAACTTAGTTCTCCATGTAAAAAACGAAAACACACAGAAAATAAATGTAAACAGAAAAATGGAGAAGCAAAAGTTGTTCATAATCTGCCCAGACAGCTATTTATAACATTCATGAATTTTTCCCACTCGCGAGGCGAAGCCTCTCTCGCGACGCGATTCTTGTGAACAGTCTGCAACCTTTGGTATTCTCGCGAGGCGAACACACCTTCCGCGAGGCGAGGAATTGAAGAGTCTTCTTATTACGCCCGTTATGAATATCAGGGGCCAACCGTGATGCTTTCTGACTTCCAGACTCGCGAGGCGAATGGATGCTCGCGAGGCGAGACTCTTCAACTTCGAAACTGCCACAGCCGTGACCTTTAACATGCATAAACCGTGCTGACTTTTGGTCTTCAGGGATGGATTACTCGCGACGCGAGTCAAGTCTTCACGAGGCGACACAGAAACCTTGCATTTTCCTGGAACAGTCAGCCTTCGGGGTCGCGAGGCGAGAAGAGTAGTCACGGGGCGAACCAGAGAGGATGTCAATTTCACTGTTCTGCTGGCTTTCAGGTTCGCGAGGCGAGCAAAACTCTCGCGAGGCGAATCCCCTGTTTCTTTATTCTCTCAACTTCTACTTAACCTGAAAACAAAGAAATAACTATAAGTGTATTATTTGACTCAAAACTGGGTAATTTAACCTAAAACTACTTTATAGACTCAAAACCTTGCTTGAGGACAATCTAATCTAATTTGGGTGAAAATAGGATATAATTTGCACAAAACCCTGGTCATACTAGCCATAAAACTAGATGAGCCAGAGGCTGATCAAAATACCCCAAACTTAAACTTTGTTTGTCCCCAAGCAAACTAAGACTCAAAAATCAAAAAGACTTAAGACCTGGAAAGCTTAAAAGATTCAATCAACCTTGCGCAAATTCAAGCAATACATCAAAACAGTTTTTCTTCAATGTCCCCCCTTTCAAACAAAGCAATCCCCACATTCATTTATTCTAAACAATTGAGAATTTCATCAATCAAACAATCATTAATCTAAGAAGGGGATCCAAGTAACACACAAGAGGGAGATCACCAATTCCAAACAACTGCCTTCCTGACAAGGGCAATTATTGTTCACTCAATCACTCAGTTTGTGTCAGGCTAACAACTTTGCACTCAGTTTCACTTTTCAAGAACACTTCCCATAAACTTGATTTTCATCTCAAAATGATTCCCACAGAAAACATGCATACAACATCAAAAGGTCTTTTATGGGTTGTAATGGGGCCTGGCTAAGGGTAGGATATACGAAGGTACTAGGCTGAAGACCCTAGGAACTAAGAGAGCATGAGCTTTATACACTTTGCAATTCCATTCAAGTTCCTTTTCTCATTCTTCCTTTCAATTGCCTTGGGTGACTACAGCCTCTTTTATTTTTCTAATACTTTTATTTTTTTCAACATTTATACATTTTTTTTAAGCCTTTGGCTCCAACCTTTTTATTGTATTTTTTTTCTCAATCCCAACAACATATTACACCTTGCAGCCACCCCAAACTTAGTTTCTTGCACCCTTTCTCTTTCTAAGATTCCATGCTCTCCTAATCCTAAGATCGGGTTAACATGGTTTTCCAGATTTTGGCCTTATAACATTAGGTTATCAAGAATTAATAGGCTAATAGGCTCAATGGGGCTAACTAGGGAACATGCATTAGGGATGGTTATTTTTAGGCTAAGTAGCTATTTACAAAGAAAATGCCTAAATCATCTGAAGCAAACACATAATCATGCAAACCAAAAAGAGACTCAAGCAAATTCATGAAAGTGCAGCTTGAAAAGTGATTTCACACAGTCAAAAACATGTTGGAGGCTCAAAACCTCACCTGGACATTCATGCAAATTGTTTGACAGAGATTCTATCCCTAGTGTGTGCTTCCTATCACCCCAAACTTATCATAAATCATGCCATCATAATAAAATCCCAAAGTTCATTTTTCAATTTCACATGGGAATCACTTTTCAAAAAAAAAAAATTTCAGCCTAGGGGGAATCATCACATATCAATCATGCAAGCAATCTGTGCAAAGTCAATCAAGATCCATCAAACTTGCCAACAAAAGACTCAACACAACTCCTGAGCTTCTCAAATTATTCAGGAGCTTTATTCAAAGAAAAGGAAAAAACTACAACTAATTCCCTCCCCCACACTTAAAATATACATTGTCCCCAATGAACAACAGAATTATAAAAACATAGTGAGGGAAAGGAAAGGGAACTCCCTGATCAAGTATCAGTGTAGGTGGGAGCTTCCAAGGAGAGCTCCTCAACATTAATATCCAAAGGAACACCAGCATCCACACCATGGAATGGCTTCAGCCTCTGCCCGTTAACCTTGAAGGTCTTGTTGGTACCTGTACTTTGAATCTCTACTGCACCATAAGGAAACACATTAGTAACAACAAATGGTCCAATCCACCTGGACCTAAGTTTCCCAGTCATCAATCTCAGGCGGGAGTTAAACAGTAAGACTTTCTGACCCATAAAAAATTCTTTCCTAGCAATCATCCTATCATGAAAAATTTTTGTTTTCTCTTTATAAATCCTGGAGCTTTCATAGGCTTCTAGTCTAAGCTCCTCAAGTTGATGCAACTGCAGTTTTCTTTCAACACCAGCTTCCTTCAAGTCCATGTTACAACACTTTATTGCCCAATATGCCCGGTGCTCAACTTCCACCGGGAGGTGACATGCCTTGAAAAATACAAGCCGAAAGGGGGACATTCCTATAGGTGTCTTGAAAGCAGTCCTCTGAGCCCACAGTGCGTCTTCCAGACGGCGGCTCCATTCCCTTCTGTTCGGCTGCACCATCTTCTCTAGAATTTGCTTGATCTCCCTGTTTGATATTTCAGCCTGGCCATTGGTTTGGGGATGGTAAGCAGTGGAAACTCTATGTACAACCCCATACTTCCCGAGTAAGGCTTCCATGGTTCTGTTGCAGAAGTGTGTGCCTTGGTCACTGATGATGGCCTTAGGTATGCCAAACCTGCAAAAAATGTTGGACCTAACAAATTTGGAAACAACTTTAGCATCGTTAGTCCTAGTAGGGATTGCTTCCACCCACTTTGAAACATAGTCTACAGCCAAAAGAATATATACAAAACCAAAAGAGGTAGGGAAAGGACCCATAAAATCCATCCCCCACACATCAAAAATCTCACAAAAGAGCATGGGCTGCTGAGGCATCTCACTCCTACGAGTGAGGGCAGGGCCTGTTGTTTGACATTCTTTGCAATTCCTGTATACCTCATAGGAATCTCTAAAAATTGTGGGTCAGTAGAACCCAGAATCGAGGACTTTTCTTGCTGTCCTCTGTGGTCCAAAATGTCCTCCAACTGGAGAGGCATGTGAGAAGTGCAAAATGGACTCTGTCTCATGATCGGGGACACACCTCCGAATCACCTGATCACTGCAAAACTTCCACAGGTAGGGATCATCCCACACATAGTACTTTGCATCGCTTTTGAGCTTGTGGAACTTATGTCCGCTTGTACCGCAGGAACAACACCAAAGAACTGTAAAGTTAACTATGTCAAGAAACCAGGGGGTTACCCCATACATATGCGTGAAGCCTCTCATCGGGAAATCATCTTGGATGGGAGAAGGATCCTCATCCCTAGCTATGCGGCTCAAGTGATCGGCTACCAAATTTTCAGCTCCACTCTTGTCCTTTATCTCCACATTGAACTCTTGGAGCAAAAGCATCCACCGGATCAGTCTTGGCTTAGCTTCTGGCTTCTTTAACAGGTACTTCAGAGCTGCATGGTCAGTGAAGACAATAACCCTAGAACCTAGCAAATATGACCTAAACTTATCAAGTGCAAATACAACAGCTAGCAGTTCTTTCTCAGTGGTGGTGTAATTTGACTGTGCAGCATCTAATGTCCTAGAAGCATAATGAATTACATGGGCAGCCTTGCCCACCCTTTGTGCCAGAACTGCTCCCACAGCAAAATTGGAAGCATCACACATTAGTTCAAAAGGGAGTGTCCAGTCTGGGGGCTGGATGATGGGGGTAGATGTAATGCTTTTTTCAGATAGTCAAATGACTCCTTGCAATTGTCATCAAAATGGAACAGGGCATCATTCTTCAGCAGGTTTGACAAAGGCAGTGCTATCTTGCTGAAGTCCTTTATAAAGCGCCTGTAGAAACCTGCATGTCCAAGAAAAGAACGGATCTCGCGTACGCAGGATGGGTAAGGCAATGAAGAAATCACATCAATTTTTGCAGGGTCTACTGAAATACCCTCTTTAGAAATTACATGACCCAAAACTATCCCCTTTTCTACCATAAAGTGACATTTCTCATAGTTCAAAATCAAATCAGTCTCAATGCACCTTTGTAGAACTAAACTCAGACTATGCAAACATGCATCAAATGAGGAGCCATATACAGTGAAGTCATCCATGAACACCTCTATGCAATTTTCAATAAATTCAGAGAAAATGCTAAGCATGCATCTTTGAAAGGTGCCAGGAGCATTACAAAGGCCAAATGGCATCCTCCTATAGGCAAACGTACCGAAGGGGCACGTGAAAGTGGTCTTTTCCTGATCCTCAGGGGCAATATGGATCTGGAAATACCCGGAAAAGCCATCAAGAAAGCAATAATGAGATTTACCAGCCAGCCGATCTAGCATTTGATCTATGAACGGCAAAGGAAAGTGATCCTTTCTGGTGGCCTAGTTCAACTTCCTATAATCTATACAGACTCGCCAGCTATTCTGGACTCTAGTAGGTACAAGCTCATTATTATCATTCCTAACTACTGTGAGACCGTACTTCTTTGGTACAACTTGCACCGGACTTACCCAAGTACTATCAGAGATGGGATATATAATACCTGCCTGTAGAAGCTTAGTCACCTCTTTCTTCACCACATCCAGAATCAGTGGATTAAGTCGCCTTTGGGCCTGTCTTACTGGTTTAGCTCCATCCTCCAATAGAAATCTGTGCATGCATCTGGAGGGGCTAATTCCTGTAATATCAGCTAAAGTCCACCCAATAGCCTTCTTGTGCTTCTTCAGAACCTCCAATAGTTTTGCTTCCTGGTCAGAGTCAAGACTGGAAGAAATGATGACTGGAAGTTTCTCATTTGTCTCCAGGTAGGCATACTTCAAGTTCCCAGGAAGTGGCTTGAGCTCTAAGGAGGGCGGCTGCTCAATGGATGGTACATTGGGAGTAGCCATGATGCCACGGACTTCTGCAGAATGCATGCCTTCACTCTCACTATCACTATCACTATCACCCCCGCAAGGTTGAATCCGAAACTCAAAGACAAACAGAAACAAGGGTTAGTGTCGAAGACAGTTAGTACAAGTATATACATCATCAAAACCAGAAATGAATGGAAAATCAGTAAATAAAGTCCTCATGGGTATCCTCAATAAGCTCGTAAAGCAACTCTAAGTGGAAAACAGAGTGCTCCTCCAAAGGGGTGTTTCATAGCATCAAAGATCTTGAACTTGGCCACAATACCACCAAACTCCATAGACATAGTCCCATCATACACATCAATCTTAGTCTTGGATGTCATCATGAATGGTCTGCCCAAGATTATTGGTGATCTACTGGAAGGTGTCTCTCCTGCCATGTCTAGGATGTAGAAGTCCGCAGGGAAGATCAAATCATCAACTTGCACTAGCACATCTTCTACCATTCCCATGGGTCGGGCACTGGTCCTGTTAGCTAACTGGATGGTGAGACCTGTATACTGCAAAGGCCCAAGATCAAGGTTGTTAAAGATGGAGGTAGGCATGACATTTATGGATGCTCCCAAGTCCAGCATGCAGTTTTCAAACTTCCTGTCCCCAATAGTGCATGGAATAGTGAAAGTGCCTGGATCCTTGCACTTCTGTGGTAGTGCCTGAGTAGGGGCTATAGCAGCAACTCTTTCTAGTGCAGGCCTAGACTAGATAAGAGCTGAGACATTTCTTCCCAAGTCAACCCTCTCATTATTTTTCATCTTCCTCTTGTTGGTACATAGATACTTGAGAAATTTCGCATATTTGGGCACCTGCTTGATCACATCTAGAAGAGGAATATTTACAGCTACTTTTCTGAACACATCTAAGATCTCCCTTTACTTGTCTTCACCACCAATTTTCTTATTTTTCTGAATTCTGTGTGGGAATGGGATTGGTGGTTTGTACACTTTCTCAACCTCAACTTCAACAATAGGCTCAGGAGTTACCTCAACAGTAGGCTCAGGGGTTACCTCCATAGATTCTTCATCTTTTTCAGAAGTGGCCTCAACAACTTTTCCAGATATAACACTCACATTAGGATTGGAGGCATTAGGATTTATCACTGGCTGTGCTGGCAGCTGGGTTGTTCTTTGAGCTTGCTGTATGTTATTTATGTTTGTGGCAAGCTGTCCAACCTGTGTCTCTAAATTTTGAATGCTGGCACTTGTTTGCTGCTGAAACTGTGCAAATTGCTGCTGGAAAAGTGTAGTCATTTGCTTGAACATGTCCTCCATTGAAGGTCCAGTAGGTGCAGAAGTGGTCACTGGAGGATTCTGAGGTGCCATCGGTTGTTGTTGGGAGGAGTTCCCATACCGCAGATTAGGATGATTCCTCCAGTTGGGATGGTACCTATTGGTAGAGAGGTCTGGAGTCTTTGTCCGATTCTCGATCGCTTCCTTGATTAAATGGATTTACTGCATAAGCTTGAGACACTTCACCGACAAACTCTTCTCTCTCGGATGGGGCATGGATCATATGGGTGCTCGGTGAATTGCACATGCTACATAACTTTGCAGGCTGAACTCTGTCTATTGCCAATTGCCTTACAAAGGAAGTCAGCTCATCCAATCTATTCTCAAGGGCGGCCTGGTTGGAAGATGAACTATGGACCTCATGCACACCTCTTGTCTCAACTGAATTTCTTCTGGTAGTAAACTGCTGGGAATTCAATGACATATTCTCAATGAGTTGCTTGGAAGCAGCTGGGGTCTTATCAACAAGCGCCCCCCCACTAGCAGCATCCAAAAGATTCCTATCCATCGGCAGTAATCCTTCATAAATGTACTGGATCAGGAGCTGTTCAGAAATCTGATGCTGGGGGCAACTGGATACCAAATTCTTGAACCTCTCCCAATATTCAGCTAGCGACTCATTCCCTTGCCTGATGCCACATATCTCTTTCCTTATTGACGCAGCTCTTGAAGCAGGAAAATATCTTTCTAGGAAAACCCTCTTCAAATCATTCCAAGTGGTGATAGAGTTGGGCTCAAGATACAACAACCAATCTTTTGCAGCTCCCTGGATTGAAAACGGAAAAGCCTTCACCTTGATGCTATCCTCAGTGACTCCCTCTGATCTTGAGGTTGTGGAGCATACAACTTGGAATTCCTTCAAGCGCTTGTGTGGATCCTCACCTGCAAGACCATTAAACTTCGGCAACAAGTGAATGAAACCAGATTTTAGTTCAAAAGGAGTATCAGCACCAGGATATGAAATACACAATCCATTATAGTTAACATCAGGGGCAGCAAGCTGTCTTAATTTCCTTTGGTCTCCCATGCTTTCAAAAACAGTTTTGAAATTAGAATCACTACTAGTGCTAGCCCGAAATTCTCTACGGAGTGTGTGCAGTGTTCTTTCAATTTCCGGGTCAAAATCACACAATTCAGGGCAATTAGACCTAGTAGCCAGACCAATTCAAAACAAAAACAAAAATAAAAGAAAGAAAAGAAAAGAAAGAAAAAATGGAAAAATAACAAATAAGAGTCCCCGGCAACGGCGCCAATTTTTGGTCGCGCTGTCGCGCACGCGCCAAAAAGAACGAGCGGGTTTTAAAACTGTAGTTTAGGGCGACAACTCGGATGTCGTCTCACAAGGACTCTTAAAGTGTTATTTTCCACAAAAATCATTTTTTTGGGGGGGGTTGGATTGGGATGCAATCAAAGAAAATAAAACAATGAAAATAGAGCAATAAAACAAGACAGTTCAAAGAGGTTATCAAATAGCTAAAAACAGATTAATCTATTGTTCTCGATTTCCCAACTATCATAGGTTCATGCAATTTCCAAGCCCTAAGCAGATTCTAATCCCCTCCCGGTTGTAGCAACAATTTACAAGCGAAACCACTACTACAGATACATGTCCCTATTCCCGAATTAAGCAAACGGGGTTAAGCCCTTCGTGAACTAAGCGAACACGAAACGGACACACGAACATTTAGCAGACGCGATTAATTATAGGAACATGATATCACCGGAATTAAATCAACACAATACAATATACTCCTGAATTAAGCAAACAGAAATATAAAGCATGGCATTGAATAGGGAAAAGCATACAAAACAGGAAATACAAGAACCTCAAGTATAGTGGAAATCGATTACAATAGATTAATCCTAGAAACTTAGTTCTCCATGTAAAAAACGAAAACACACAGAAAATAAATGTAAACAGAAAAATGGAGAAGCAAAAGTTGTTCATAATCTGCCCAGACAGCTATTTATAACATTCATGAATTTTGCCCACTCGCGAGGCGAAGCCTCTCTCGCGACGCGATTCTTGTGAACAGTCTGCAACCTTTGGTATTCTCGCGAGGCGAACACACCTTCCGCGAGGCGAGGAACTGAAGAGTCTTCTTATTACGCCCGTTATGAATATCAGGGGCCAACCGTGATGCTTTCTGACTTCCAGACTCGCGAGGCGAATGGATGCTCGCGAGGCGAGACTCTTCAACTTCGAAACTGCCACAGCCGTGACCTTTAACATGCATAAACCGTGCTGACTTTTGGTCTTCAGGGATGGATTACTCGCGATGCGAGTCAAGTCTTCGGGAGGCGACACAGAAACCTTGCATTTTCCTGGAACAGTCAGCCTTCGGGGTCGCGAGGCGAGAAGAGTAGTCGCGGGGCGAACCAGAGAGGATATCAATTTCACTGTTCTGCTGGCTTTCAGGTTCGCGAGGCGAGCAAAACTCTCACGAGGCGAATCCCCTGTTTCTTTATTCTCTCCACTTCTACTTAACCTGAAAACAAAGAAATAACTATAAGTGTATTATTTGACTCAAAACTGGGTAATTTAACCTAAAACTACTTTATAGACTCAAAACCTTGCTTGAGGACAATCTAATCTAATTTGGGTGAAAATAGGATATAATTTGCACAAAACCCTGGTCATACTAGTCATAAAACTAGATGAGCCAGAGGCTTATCAGGGATGTAGCTTTAATGTTTAGGATTTTAAACCCTTTCAATGTAACTTTTTATAGGATTTTAAACCCTTTCAATGTAACTTTTTATAGGATTTTAAACCCTTTCAATCTTCTCAGATCGATCAGACATAAAGATTTCATGAATGAGATCCGGTTTGGGTTATTGATTCAACTTATAGTTTTCAAAACAGAAACACAAAACATCAAAGCAATTCATGTGAAACTGAAACTTTGAGGAAGGCAATGCGGAAGGGATCGTATACTAGATAAAAAAAATTATTAAAATAACCTTGAACGTCTGTTGATGTAAGGACTGACGTTAAAAGTGAAGTGACTCACTTTTAACGTCAGTTCTTTATAGAACTGACGTTAAAATCTTCGATGTCAACGTCAGTTTTTTATTGAACTGACGTTAAAAGTGAGTCACTTCACTTTTAACGTCAGTCATTAAAACAACTGACGTTAAAATTGAATTAATGAACTCTGATATTTACAAAACTGCCACCGCCTCTTTTTTAACGTCTAGCTTTTGGTTAACTGACGTAAACCTTTACCGTCTAATGTATATTTTCCACTAGTGTCATAAACAATTAACATCAAACAGTACCATAATTAAAGCATGTCATTAACATTAGAATAAGATTACACATATATCAATTAACATCAAATAGACAAACAACATAGGACAGGGTCATAGGTTAACCCTTCATCTTACGCTACCCCCAATGCCTACATGTCAATACTATTCCTTTTCCCAATACCTTGTATGAAGATTGAAATTCCAAATGAAGAGAAGAAAGTATGTTAAGATCCCGTCTCACGAATGCTTGTCTACTTACTACCTCAAGGACGACAAGAAACATCTTGACTCAACTCTAAGATCAAGAAATCAAAAGGAAAAAATCAAGCGGGATGAGGTTCACGAATTCTACCTAGTTTGAAAGTCCAAACAGCAATGACAATTGATCACGTGCTCGTAACGATGTTCCCTAATTGAAGAACGGTAGAGAACGGTGCACGGGTTGATCCTCTGGGAAGAGTTTTAGAGAGAAAAGGTTTAGGAATTCAAAGAGGAGGGAATGGATGCTGATCTAGAGTGGTTTAGATATATAACATTAGATTAAGGTCATGGTTTTGGAGGTTAAGGACGGTTTGTGAACAATTAGGCTTAATTATAGTCCAAAACACGTTTCTAGATTTGCACGGTTCTCGGGGTGAACAAAGATTGTGGCGTGAGGCCTACTAAACAAAATAATTGACCAAAACATATCAAACAAGGTAGATAATTCTCTTAGCTTTCCAAAGCATAAAAGATCACCTCAATCAAACATCTAGAACTCAAGATATGGCCAAAACGGTGAAACAGGTTACTGGGACTCTAAAAGGAATGAACCTTTCTAAGGCTAAACTTCTCCAAACTTAAACTTAGACATCAAAAACAAACATAACAAGCATATACAATATATATATATATATATATATATATATATATATATATAAACACATTTAGTTTATTTATAAAAAACGGGGTGTTACAACACCCACAAACAAGCTTGTTCTCACTTCACATGCATGCAAGAATTGTGTCATTATCATTAATGGTAGGGACTTTACCATTGATCTTGTATGCTTACCTTTAAAACAGCTTGACATTATTCTTGGCATGGACTGGTTATCTTCCAACCACGTCCTTTTGAATTGTTTTGATAAAACCTTAGTTTTTGGAACTCCTATGGAGTCAAAGGATCCTAGGTTTCTCTCTCCAACCAAGTTAAGGCTTCGATGAAATAAGAAGCCCAAGTATACATGATGTTATCTTCCCTGGAAGCAGAGAACCCTTCTGATGTTGGAAGTGTGCCTGTTGTGCAGGAATTTCCTGAAGTGTTTCCGGGGGATGTTTGTAACTTGCCCCCTGAGAGAGATGTTGAGTTCACCATAGATTTAGTTCATGGCACCGGGCCAATATCCATAGATCCCTATAGAATGTCTCCTCTACAGCTAGCTGAGTTGAAGAAACAGATAGAGGATCTGATCCATAAGCAGTTTATTAGGCCTAGCATATCCCCATAGGGAGCACTAATGTTGTTGGTGAAGAAGAAGGTCGGTAGCATGAGGTTGTGTGTCAACTATCGACAGATCAACAAAGTGACCATTAAGAATTGGTATCCCCTCCCTAGGATTGATGACCTCATGGACCAGTTGATAGGAGCTTGTGTCTTCTCTAAGATAGATTTGAGGTCAGGGTACCATCAGATTCGGGTTAAGTCTAAGGACATCCCGAAGACAACGTTTAAGACGTGTTATGGTCATGTTATTGTCACTATGAGTACTTGGTTATGCCCTTTGGTGTGACCAATGCTTTTGCTGTGTTCATGGACTACATGAACAAGACCTTTCACCCTTACTTAGATAAGTTTGAAGTGGTTTTCATAGATGACATCTTAGTGTACTCCAAGACCAAGGAGGAACATGAGGAACACTTTAGAGTTATCTTGCAGACCCTTAAGGAGAAGCAGTTGTATGCTAAGTTGTCTAAGTGTGAGTTTTGGCTATAAGAGGTGAGTTTCTTGGGTCATGTCATCTCTAAAGGTGGGATAGTTGTGGATCCGGGTAAAGATGAGACGGTGCTCCAGTGGGAAGCACCGAAGTCCGTAACCGAGATTAGGAGTTTCTTGGGTTTAGTAGGGTACTATAGGAGGTTCATAGAAGGTTTCTCTAAGATAGCTTTACCCTTGACCCATCTCACCAAGAAAGGATAGCTCATTGTGTGGGACTCTAAGTGTAAGGAAATTTTCCAAACCTTAAAGGATAGGTTGACATCAGTGCCAATGTTAGTTTTGCCCGATCCTAGTGAACCTTTCGTAGCTTACTGAGATGCTTATAAGCAAGGTTTAGGTGGTGTATTGATGCTGAATGGTAAGGTAGTAGCTTATGCTTCTAGGCAGTTGAAAACCCATGAGAAGAACTACCCAACCCATGACCTAGAGTTAGGAGCTATGGTGTTTGCCTTAAAGATTTGGAGGCATTACCTTTTATGGAGCGAGGTTTAAGGTCTTTAGTGATCATAACAGTTTGAAATATCTCTTTGATTAGAAGGAGCTGAATATGAGGCAACGTAGGTGGATGGAGTTTCTTAAGGATTATGATTTTGAGTTAATGTTTTAAACGGGTGTTTCCCCCAGATATCCCCAATGATGGAATAAAACACCAATCAAATGAAGACGAGTTAGATAACTTAATTAAAATACTAATTAAGACAATTAAGAATACTAAGTTGGTTAAGCCGGTGTCCAATGGGTTACCGCACATTGATATGCTTTGGTTCTTTTTGGCCAAAATGGCCTCGATGCTTTTTGGTCAAGGTGTTGTTAAAGTTGAACCTTTGTGCTTTTTGGCCCAAGCAGAGGAGGTGGTTGCCCTTTTTGTTTGTTGTTGTGTGCATGAATTCACGCATTGGAGTTGTTAGTGGGGGAACCTAAACATAGGGGATGTCGTCCTAGAGTACGGCGATCTGGCTGTCTGCGGTGATTCACCCAAGGTTTGGTGAATCTGGTCCTCTCGTGGTGGCACATCCGAGACTATGGTGAGGAGGCTATCCAAGGGGTTCACCCATGGTTTGGTGAGCTACCGGCATTGGTGCTTTTTGGCCAATGTGGATATGTAACTCCGAAGTTGCCTTCCAGAGATAGTTTGGATCCACATGCATAATGGAGTAGCGGAGTAGTGTTGCACCGCATAGCATATGTTG
The DNA here is from genome assembly GCA_030762895.1 of Sophora flavescens. NCBI lineage: Eukaryota > Viridiplantae > Streptophyta > Magnoliopsida > Fabales > Fabaceae > Sophora > Sophora flavescens. The sequence goes on from CM061062.1 coordinate 142,007,754, forward strand.
GTTGAAATAGTATGTTGTTATGCATTTATATTGATGCTTAAATGTCATATGATGTTGTATGCAACATATATGTTGCATGTTCATCTTTCTTCCTATCTCCATGCCGATGTGTTTATATGTTTTCTTACTCCCTGTTTTCTCTGTTTCTGTTGGTTGCATGTATCTTTTATGCAGAGGACGACGAGCAGCCAGGAGAGGAGTGACTCTGAGGAGCCGCGACTTTGTAGCTAGGATTTCCAGTTGTTTTAGTTTCAGTTTTAGTTTGTTATTCCAAGAATTATTTTCTGGAACGGCTATACCGGCTCTGTATGTGACATCGGGGTTGGGCGCTTTTGATGTTTATGCTTTATTTCCTTTAAAACTATGTTTCTATTTTTGCGTTATTGAACTAGTTCATATGGGACCTTTCTACCCATGGACCCTTTTTATTTTAATTAAATGACTGTGCATGTTTTATATTAATATCTTTACCTTTAAAAGGTCTATATAACATGTGGGGTAGAGGGTGTCACACCGTCAATGCCACCTATGCCTCAGATGGTTGCAGTCCCAATCCCTATACTCGTACCTATACATGTACCAGTACCAGTTCCCACACCTGCAACTGATGATCAGGGATAAGATCAGGTGGTACCAGACACAGATCCCGTTCCAGCACCAGAGATTCCGGAGGTTCTGGATGTCCGACGAGCTAGGCATGAGTCCTCCTGTTAGTCTTCCCCACATAGTGTTGTATACCAATGCCTTTTTCAGCAGCGTTCAAGGAGGAGCACTTCTAGTAACAGTCGAGGATTGTCAGGACCTTCCAGACCTTATCAGAGACATGGAGGAGCTTGTGGTGATAGTCAGGGTTGTAGTAGTCGTCTATAGTCAGATGGGCCAGAGCGTATCCTGAGTTGTATATAGGTGGGTGATGTGAGGATTTTGATGTATTTTGAGATAGGCTAGCGGTAGAGTGACAGTGAGGCATCTTTTATTAGTCATTTGATGTATTTTTATTTCATGACAGTTCGTACCTTATATAGGGCCCTACTAATGGGGTACCCTCTACAGTATGACGGCACAATATATTATGATTATGTAGTATATATATGTATGTGTGTGAGATGTTTATTTATTGTCATTAGTTATATTAAGGTTTTTGTATCTTCGTTGTCTTACGTTTATCCGTTTAACGTTATTATCACGATTAGGTTTTAATTAGTTTAGTTGTTTCTTTAATGGGACATCGGGGTGTCTTAGAAGGCCTCTCACTACCCTGAATCATTTGGAGCAGCTAATCCATCATGGTTGTGGAACGGAGTTGGATCGCCCTGTTTTTTTCAGGAAAAAAAACATTTCCTTGTTCGACACAAAAATCCATTCGAAAAGATAATATGCACTACGGAGTTTACAATTAACTCATCCTCAAAGGGTTTTTTCTGCACTCCATGAACATGCTGCAGTTAACTTTTGTAATTGTTTTTGTGGTTGTATGCTAGCATAACTTATGCTTCAGATTATGCTTTTTCAATAATATGTAGCTTATTAAGAGAAAATTTAAATTATTCCGGAAGACACTATGTAACAAATTCTTCTCAAAAACTTGAAAAGCCTATGGATTTAAATGTATTTATTCCTAGATAAAAAGCTAACAATCTGAGATAGTACTAATAAATTTGTGGTTGAAAGTGTTACCACATGACGTATACATATTTTGATCTGGTACTTCCTTGATTTGATTAAGACTCCATGGCTTAGCTACATCATTAGTTTTATCATGACCTCTATTATGACACCCGAGGCCGACGAGGGCGGGGAGTGGTCTCCGGTGCAAGAAGGCACGGTCAAGGAGCGGCTCCTGGCAGGCTTCTAGGCAGAGAGACACGTGAATAAACCGATTACACACCGGAATGAGAGGGATCCTGAGACTGCGTAGGTATGGGACTATACAGTTTATGGTGACTTATATTAATTGATTGGTACTACCTATACCAATAAGATGCATCTTCTTTTCGGGAGCCCACCACTAAAGAACTCCACAGTTAAGCGTCCTTGACTTGGAGCAATTCTAGGATGGGTGACCTCCTGGGATGTTTTCCCAGGAAGCGTGCGAGTGAGGACAAAGCATGCTGAAAAGATCCGTATTGGTTTGTGGGGACAGTCGACAATCCATAAAGCAGTCAGGTATGTTACAAATGGTGTCAGAGCACCACCTCTCCCAGTACGGTGTGGTTCGGGGACAAACCAAGCGGAAGCTGGTAGACATGTGACACCCGGGGCCGACCTCTCCCGGTACGGTGTGGTTTGGGGACAAACCAAGCGGAAGTGGTAGACATGTGACACCCGGGGCCGACGAGGGCAAGGAGTGATTGCCGATGTAAGGAGGCACGGTCAAGGACACCGGAATGAGAGGGATCCTGAGATTGTGTAGGTATTGGACTATACAGTTGATGGTGGCTTATATTAAGTGATTGGTACTACCAATACCAATAAGATGCATCTTCTTTTTGGGAGCCCATCACTTAAGAAATCCACGGTTAAGCGTGCTTGACATGGAGAAATTCCGGGATGTGTGACCTCCTGGGATGTTTTCCCAAGAAGCGTGCGAGTGAGGACAAAGCATGCCGAAAAGACCCGTATTGGTTTGTGGGGACAGTCGTCAATTCATAAAGCAGCCAGGGATGTTACATCTATCATCCACCTTTGATATTTGAATAGCAACTAATTTTGTTTTCATCCTACATATTTAAATTACAATATGAGTTAGGAATAGGGTGGTAAGTATATATAACTCAACAACCTTGGAGCTTATGATTGTGACTCAGCTAGTAGATAAGTATCCTTGGAGATAATGCACACTTAGAAAACTATCAACAATACTCATACAAAGATTTTCATAAAGAGATAATGCATAGGTTAAGAATAGCTTATGCATTTTGTGATCATCAAAACCATATTTTGTTTAGCATAAATATCGGGGGTGTGACATGAGACGTGATAGATATTAAAGTTTCCATAATCTAAAAAGTAACTGAAATTTACGAGATTTTTAGCATTAATATCAAGATTTATAAGGTTACATTCAACCACAAACTATGTCTCAAGAGTTGGATGTGATGCTAGAAATTATAGAACAACCTCACTGCTCACTTCCACATTGGGAGAAATGCAGGTCACACATTAATATCATTTCTACATAGGTTGATGGTAACACATATATGAATGTTCTGGCTTACTCAAATAATTCTAATGCAAAGTGAAATGGAAAATCCAACTAAAACATTTAAACATCCTTCTCATCATCAAATCACTTAAGGTGGCATATGGTAGTCCATAAGGTGATGCCACATTATGGGCCATTATAGGTCACCTTAAGTTTTCTACTGAGAAGAATGTTCAAATTCTTGAGCTGGAATTTTCATTTCACATCGCATTGGAATTCATTGAAATTAGCCAGAACAATCGCATATGTGTTGGTGTCAACCTATGTTGGAATGATGGCAACATATGTCTTGCATTTCGCCAATGTGAAAGTGAGAGATGAGGTCATGGAGTATTTTCTAACATCTTATACATCTCTGGAGACATTGTTTATGGCTGAATATAACATAATAAATCTTGAAATGCTGAGAATCTTATAAAATGCAGCTAATCTAAAGATTGAGGAAACGTGAATGTGATATTTCTGGAAGGCCTCTAGAGTTCACTACCCTGAATCATTTGGAGCTGCTAATCCCTCGTGGTTGTGGAATGGAGTTTACAACACCAAAATTGGAGCCGCTAATCCCTCATGGTTGTGAAACCATTTCCTTGTTCGACACAAAAATCAATTCGATAAGATAATATGCGCAACGGGGTTTACAATTAACTCATCCTCAAAGGGTTTTTCTGCACTCCATGAACATGCAGCAGTTAACTTTTGTAATTGTTTGTGTGGCTGTATGCTAGCATAACTTATGCTTCAGATTATGCTTTTTAAATAATATTTTGCTTATCAAGAGAAAATTTAAATTATTCAGGAAGACACTATGAAACAAATTTTTCTCGAAAACTTGAAAAGTCTATGGATTTAAATGTATTTATGCCTAGATAAAAAGGTAATAATTTGAGATAAGTGCTAACAAATTTGTGGTTGAAAATGTTACCCCATGACATATACCTATTTTGCTCTGGTACTTCATTGATTTGATTAAGACTCCATGGCTTAGCTACATCATCAATTTTATCATGACCTTTATCATCCACCTTTGATATTTAAATAACAATTGATTTTGTTTTCATCTTACATATGTAAATTACGATATGAGTTAGGAATAGGGTGGTAGGTATATATAACTCAACAACCTTGGAGATTATGATGGTTACTCAGCTAGTAGATATTATGATGATGACTCAGCTAGTAGATAAGCTTTGTTTAATTGATGAGTAAAGCCATATGTAGAAGTATATAAAATAAGACATTTCTTTTTAATAAATTTACTTACCAACTATATTATATTTGATATAGGATTTCCACGTTTAGTCTCCCATTTTTAATTTGTTTAAATGTATTTTATAATTGTTGGTTTTAAAATCTGAATAATCGAGAACTATTTAATTATTTTCGTAGTTTTTTCTCTAATAATAATTACTAAATTATATTGTAGCAATTAAAATCAAATCTTTTCATTTTCTCCTTATTGTGACACCCTAAACTCGGGTCATCACATGGTTACCCGTATTCGGAAATAAAACTTAATTTGCTAGTTGCTTTCGGAAAATAATGTTTTCTCAACATTTATCTTTTCAAAATATGGTGATAATTTTTTTTTCTTTTAACCTCATAACAACAACAATGTAATCAAACCACACTTAAATACACAATGTATATAAGTCATACAACTATACTGCCTCATATGTTTTCACACCTAAATCATAGTTAGTTTTATCCTCAAAACATAATAGGACCTAAGTTGGTCGTAACTAACAGACACTACCGCCAAAAGTAGCAGCACAGCATGCCTCGAACTAGACAGCCTTCGTCTTCTTGTAGAGATCATACCCCCTTGTGCGACTCTGATATGGTTGTAAGGGTGAGACGCCAATATATGGATTTACCACAATAACTAAAAGCGCAACACAAAGGAGGCACATACACATATACATGTCTATAACAACGTACTCATTCATATTATATCACATCGTTTATCAATGGGTTTCACACCCCAAACATCAACATTGGAAAAATATGCATGAACACTGCAATACATCATCTAAACATTCACACCTAATCTTATGAGATATCTCCAACATCGTGATGAGTTGATCAAACTCGATAGTTACAGGCACACAGCCACAGACACAGACACACAGCCAAAACCCATCTCACACTGTCCAACCTCGAGGCACAAGTGCTAACAACGTTGGTGGGGCCTCATTGTCCAACTCCAGGCCCAATGAGAACATCGTTGGTATGATCTACCCTGACGCCGCAAGGTAATCACTCGTTTGATCATGGCACGTCTGCCAAATGCATGCAAGAAAAACACTTTTCTTTGTTTATCTCTTTATTTGTCAAAGCTCTCAAAAGCTTACAACCCAACATCGTTTCAAACATCGAATGCTCTCAAAAGCATCATCGTTTTAACATCGAATGCTCTCAAAAGCATCATCGTTTTACCATCTTCACAACTTTTATTAACAACACGGGACCTCAAAGTCCGAGTACTCAATCACGAAGCCCCTAGACCGTTGCAATCAGTCTTAGGTTCGTGGTAATAGAAAACATCTTAAAATGTTTTAACTTCTTTAAGTAGATACCCAGTCTACAACACAACGAACCTTAATGCCCCGACGTCTCGGTTATTAAGTTCCACATCATCGTTTTACATCGTTTTTGTCTGTGAAAAACAAATCCAAAATAAGACAACGTCTTAAGAACACTAGCACCCCGACATCTCGGTTACTAAGTTATATATCGTCATTTACATCATTTTTCGTCTGTAAAAAAAATCCGAAATAAGATCTCTGCAACTTATGTAAGTTACCGGAAATACCTCATTGAGTAAACTCATTTACAGAAAATCATTTCCACTTGAAATTCGTTTGTAAAACGTCAAATCATCAAAAACTCTTTTACTGAAACTTCAGCTCTAAAAATTAAATCAATTCAGATTAAACCTCTTCTCAAATTAAGTACTGCTGTTTTTAAACCTTCACCGTAAATAATTTCTAAACTTCCCGCCGTTTATCATTTTCCAAGAAAATATTTTTAAAGTCAAACTTTGACTTTGACTTTGACTTTGACTTTGACATTGACTGTGACTTCGACTTTGACTTTGACTTTTTATTTTTATTATTATTATTTTATTTATTTTTTTATAAAGTATTTTCAAATATTAATTTCACAAAATAACTTTTTATAATATTTCGGAATTTCTTGTGTAAAAGTTAGCAGTACTAAAAAATTTCACGGTTACGCTCTCACCGTGGCTCATAAATTTCTTTTACACTAATAAATCCTTAAAATAATAGTATTTCTCAAAACTCATATTTTTCCAAAATAATATTTTCCACCACTATTATATTCCAACATTCCCCATAAAACGTTGAATATAATCTTTTCACATCTTATTAAATCTTTTATCTGATTAATCGGTTGTGCACTGACAACTGTCAGGCCTCTCAAACAACATTCAACATTCATCATTCAACAACATCATCATAATTATATCACCACGCAGATCATGCATCATAGCAACATAATATACTATTGCAGATAATTAAATCAATTAAAAGCAGATCAATCACCGATACACAGATAAACAACACAACGTAAGCAACATAAACAAATAGCCACCACCACATATAAATCATATCAACCACACTACAAGCAAATAGTTATTGATAAAATCCCTCAGGTAAGCTCCCCTTACCACTTGAAGACTCAAACTAACGTTTTCAAACAATCTCCCGATTTGATCTGGTTTCCTCCGTCGGCTTAAATCAGTTAACTCGGTTGTTTCCTTCAAACGAATTGCAACCAAAATAAATCAAATCAAACAAAAACATACTTGACTCATGGAGGTTAAGGTTCGGCCTCAACAACTTTTCTAGGTTAGGAAAATTAAAATTTTGTCAACTTAGGGATTTATGATCCATAAGTAACTCAAACAGGATTAAGTCCTTAATCAACCAAGATCATGGATTAGTGACTAAACAACTAAATTTTAAACTCAAAACTTCCTAACTCTCATATACTTAGATTCGGCCTTAACATGTTCATGGGGCTAGGGTTTTTAGTTTGATAAACCAACTTGGATTTATTAGGCATACATACTAACAGCTTGATTACTAAGGTCATTAATGAAAACTTTGAACAAAACTCATCAAATCTCATCCACCTAGGGTTCGGCCTTTATGAAACAAATAGGTTAGAGTTTGATTTTTGATCTTATATGTACTTACATACAAGAATCATCAAGGTACTAGAAGATTGAATCATGAATCAAGACATGAAAATGAAACAAAACCTATGAACATCATTTTGTCATAGATTCGGCCCAGTCCAGAAATCAAGGAAAGAAATTTCTCGTGATCATATGATTCTATATGATGAAAATAGAGATGATTATAAGATCATAGCAATTGGTTTCATGTCAAAAGGATTTTTCTAGAATTAGTTATGAATTTTCAAAGTTCTAGATCTAGAAACTTAAAAGTGATGAACATAGATGAAATAGACTTTGAATCATGAAAATTATTGAAGAACATAGACATGAATAGGGAAGAAGAATAGTATTCACCTCTTGAATATCAAAAACAAGTGAAGATCCAAGGACTTGCTTCACAAAGTGATGCTAAAAGGCTTATGAACTTAGAACTTTTGAGTAGTTTTTGTGCAAAGTGTGAAAATGTCAAATAATGAAGTGAAGGAATATTTATAAGGATGTGGGCTGCGCCACTTTTGAAGGATTTAGGAGAAAGGAGGTGGCTTTTCAAAGGATTAAAGTGCAAATAATTCCTAGGGACCATTTTGCAAAGATTCCAAAAGTATAAGGACTATTTTGCAATTTGTCAATAGATTGAAATGATGACCATGTGACACATTAAATGTGTCCTCATCTTAACTCTTTTTGGTTGAACTTTCCTTGAGACTTTTGGAAAAACCTAGAATGATGGAGAACATAGTGGAATGTAGTAGAATGGTGTGGAACATTGTAGAATTGTGTGGAACCTTGGAGAACATGGTAGAAAATTCTAGAATAATCTTGGCTCATCCAAGATGAGGGAAGCCCCTACTCCCTCATGGGCTTGCGCATGGGCCTAATAAATTTGGGCTTGGATTAATTATGCGGGGCCCACTAAATTACTTAAGGCTTAAACATGACATAGGAAACTTATATGATTTTAAATGGGCTTCATGGAATTAATCCACGGACAAGGAATTTGGGCTTCATGGCCACGTCCACTAATGGTCTTGGAACAAAGATTTTGGCCCAATTCACTTAGAAAAACTTAGAAACTAACTTAGGGACCAAAGTGTAATTAATAGAAAGTTCAGGGACTAAAGTGCAAAATCTATAAATTGCCACTTTAACCTTGTAGAACCTTCTAGACTTAAAAGTATGATTCATCCCCATGAGTCATCTCAAAATTCTAAGATAACCTCTTTATCTGTTCTTGCAAACTCCGAAATCCACTCCGTCGCTTACCCGATTACGTATTTCGCCCGTAAAACATAAATTATTTTATTTTTTTATGAAATAATTCTAAAAATTCAGAATTGTAGGAAATAAAATAAAAACCTTAAGTCTTTCGTTCACGAATTAAAATTAGGTCTTTTGAGCAGTATTATAATACTGTCAATGGAATTCGCGGATCGGGTTTCGCCTGACTTTCCAACCTAAATTTTAATCGTAGCTTCCTACACTCAAGTAGAATTGAGTGATGAACTCCGTTTATATAAAATAATTTTCTAATACTCATATAAATATGTACAAATAATCGTCTGCATTTCGATTATTTTGAAACAGTGAAAATCGGGGTGTTACACTTATTGTCTGTCTCTTTTATTGATCTATAACTGTAAACTTAAATTTTCTCCTTTGAAAATAAAAAATAAAAAAGGTAGCATATTAAAACATATAAGCAAGTTTGTCCATAGAAGTTTTTATAAATACATGCATTTATTAATTAGTAAAACCTCGTATTGTTAATAATTTATGGCTAGAGACTAAAATGGTTAGATTGTCATGAGGAATAATGGCATATCCAAGTTCATCCACAAGAGATTGTGCATGCATGTATCCATTAACGAGCAAATAAAATAATCTTAGTTTATTATATCAAATATATTATACATAACTTTCAGTAAATTGATAGTTCCGTAAATAAGAAAAGCTTCAAATGTAGGTTCATCAAAAGCTGAGAAATCAAATGTTCAAGTTCAAGTACCAAAATTTGTTAGTATGATTTGCATTATATAGAATTTTCGACGGCTAATAGTTTGTCATTATCAAATTCATATTGTTGGCGATTGTAATTATTGTCTTGAATAAATATGAATTTTTTTTATTTAAAATTAAATATTTTAAAGCCCTACAGTAGTTATTGTATATTTTGGACTACTTCTTTGAGATTACAAGTTATATGTACTTTTCTAAATAATGAAAATATTTATGAGACTAAAAATTATAGGAATTTTAATAAAGGTTGTTTCATTAGTTAAAAATATTTTTTCACTCTTCAATGATTGGACGATAGATTTTGACGCTTGTGATTAATGGAAGAGCCTATCTAAGCTATTCATCAAGTCGTCTTGGACATACCCCTGGCATCGAAGAGACATAATATACAATGGATTTTATCCATAGTTCTAGCTTGTTTCAAAGAACCGCAATGTGAAGTCAAAAGAAAAAATTAGCTGAAGCATTTAAGCATCCTTCTAAGAATCAAACTCATGGTGGCATATGGTGGCCCGTTGGGAACACTTAATTTTGTCTAAGTGCACTCTTTATTTTATTTTTATTTTTACTAAATTTACAAAAATCCAAAATTTGAAAAAAAACCTATTAAAAATAAATAGTTTATAGAAATTAAATAGAAAATTTAAAATACAATATCTCAATGTTTCATTCTAGCCTTAACTTTTTTAGTCTAAATAGTTAAATTTAGTCATCCACCTCAAGCCCATATACATGAGCCACGACCCATTATTTTCAACTCAAACACGTTTTCACCCCTTTTATTTCTTCCTGTCCGAACCCTAACCCCCATCAGCAGCCTCATTGCTTTTTCAATCTGAACCATAGACGCAACTCAATCCTCTATGAATGCAAAGATCTCGGATACCCACAACTTTTTTTGAGAAAATCACCATTAAAATAATGATTGTTAGCTTTGTTGGTGTTGCTAGTCACCGCATTCGCACAAGGGAAAAAAACTCCATTTACGTTTTATCTTCAATTGTCTGATTTCACATAAACTAGGTTTTGAATTTCATTCTTGCATCGTCTAAATGGCTTGAATGCTTTTGAACTTCAGATGGTTGCTTTAAGGCTTAGTTTCTTTCCCGAAAGACTCTGGCTTCATAATCTGCACACTTAGCAAACTATCAACAATATTCAAACAACAATTTTCATAAAGAGATAATGCATAGGTTAAGAATAGCTTATGCATTTTGTGATCATCAAAACCAGATTTTGCTTAGCTAGAACAATCTTATATGTCTTGTTGTCAACCTATGTTGAAATGATGTCAACATCTGTCTTGCATTTCGCTAGTGTGAAAGTGAGAGGTGAGGTCATGGAGTATTTTCTAACATCATATCCATCTCTGGAGAAGTTGTTTATGGCTGAATATAACATTATAAATATTGACATTAATGCTGAGAATCTCATAAAATGCAGCTAATCTAAAGATTGAGGTAACTTGAATGTGATACTTCTGGAAGGCCTCTTGAGTTCACCACCCTGAATCATTTGGAGTTGTTAACCCCTCATGGTTGTGGAACGGAGTTGGATCGCCCTGATTTTTCAATTAAAAAAAATCATTTCCTTGTTCGACACAAAAATCAATTCGAAAAGATAATATGCACTACGGAGTTAACAATTAACTCATCTTCAAAGGGTTTTTCTGAACACCATGAACATGTTGCAGTTAACTTTTGTAATTGTTTTTGTGGTTGTATGCTAGCTAGCATAACTTATGCTTCAGATTATGCTTTTTCAATAATTTTTAGCTTATCAAGAGAAAATTTAAGTTATCCAGGAACACACTATGTAACAAATTCTTCTCGAAAACTGGAAAAGCCTATGGATTTAAATGTATTTATTCCAAGGTAAAAAGCTAATAATCTGAGATAAGTGATAACAAATTTGTGGTTGAAAGTGTTCCACATGACATAAACCTTTCGATCGCCCTGTTTTTTCAATAAAAAAAAAACCATTTCCTTGTTCGACACAAAAATCAATTCTAAAAGATAATATGCACTACGGAGTTTACATTTAACTCATCCTCAAAGGGTTTTTCTGAACTCCATGAACATGTTGCAGTTAACTTTTGTAATTGTTTTTGTGGTTGTATGCTAGCTCACATAACTTATGCTTCATATTATGCTTTTTTAATAATTTTTAGATTATCAAGAGAAAATTTAAATTATTCAGGAAGACACTATGTAACAAATTCTTCTCGAAAACTTGAAAAGCCTATGGATTTAAATGTATTTATTCCTAGATAAAAAGTTAATAATATGATATAAGTGCTAACAAATTTGTGGTTGAAAGTGTTCCACATGACATATACCTATTTTGCTCTGGTACTTCCTTGATTTGATTAAGAAGACTCCATGGCTTAGCTACATCATCAATTTTATCACGGCCTCTATCATCCACCTTTGATATTTGAATAGCAACCGATTTTGTTTTCAACCTACATATGTAAATTACGATATGAGTTAGGAATAGGGTGGTAGGTATATATAACTTAACAACCTTGGAGATTATGATGGTGACTCAGTTAGTAGATAAACATCCTTGGGGATTATGATGGTGACTCAGCTAGTAGATAAGCTTTGTTTGATTGATGAGTAAAGCCATATGTTGAAGTATATAAAATAAGACATTTCTTTTTAATAATTTTACTTCCGACATTATTATATTTGAATTAGGATCTCCACGTTTAGTCTCCTGTTTATACTTTTCTTAAATGTATTTTATAATTGTTGGTTTTTAAAGCTGAATAATCGAGAACTTATTTATTTACTTTTCGTAGTTTTTATCTCTAATAATAATTACTAAATTAGATTGTAGCATTTAAAATCAAATATTTTCATTTCTCCTTATTGCCTTTCACTTTTATTGATCTATAAATATAAACTTAAATTTTCTCCTTTTAAAATATAAAATAAAAGGGGTAGCGTATTAAAACATATACCCAAGTTTGTCCATAGAAGTTTGTACAAATACATGCATCTATTAATCTGTAAAACCTCATATTATTAATAATTTATGGCTGGACACTAAAATGGTTAGATTTTCATGAGGAATAATGGCATATCCAAGTTCATCCACAATTTGTTAGTATGATTTGCATTCTATAGAATTTTCGACGGCTAATAGTTTGTTATTATCAAATTCATATTGTTGGCGATTGTAATTACTGTCTTGAATAAAAATGAAATTTTTTATTTGAAATTAAATATTTTAAAGCCCTATGGTGGTTATTGTATATTTTGGACTACTTCTTTGAGATTACAAGTTATATGTATTTTTGTAAATAATGAAAATATTCACCAGACTTGAGACAACCTGATGTCCAACTGAAGAAAAACCTAATCAACTAACCCTAATCGAGATATAACGCTAAACGCATATACATAAAGTGATAAATATTAAAAACGTTAAAGATAAAGAACAAAGTTATAAGTGTGACACCCTCAACCCGGCATCACATGGTTACCCAATTGCGGAAATATTTATGATTTGCAATGCTGGTTACTTTCAGAAAGTATCATTTTCTCGATGGATGAGTACACTAAAAACGGTAGTTAAATTTTTTTTTTTGAAAGGATGAAACAAGATAAAGGTGATGAACACTCAGAACATGAATTGAAGACAACAATATTCATAACATGTTCCAAAGAGAGCCATGTTCCAGTACATAAGTTAGGGCCCTATCAACGGCCATTGCAACAGAATTAGACATCTAGAAGATACAATTTAAAAGAGAGTAAGTAAAGACACGGGGAAACAGGGTCCGGAACCACATCCAAAAAGGTAACTCTAGAAAGTCAGAAGACGGAAGACTATCCACAAAACGCTCCGAACCGGTTACTGACACTGGCTGCAAGAAGGGTCTCCACAAATGCTCCCACGAGACGAGACATCAGGTAATGGATCTATGACGTCGCCGCCCTCATCTACGGAATCGTCATCATCGTCCTGATCCATAACGTGATACTCCGGCTCATCCTTGACCTCATCGAAGTCCTCCTCAGGGTCCTCCTCGGGATCCTCCTCGGGGTTCTCCTCGATCGGTGCTGGCTGCTCAACGTCTAGAGGTGGTGGCTCATGTAGCAGTCTGTTAGCTTGCAGTGCATGAAGGTAATACCAAGTCGGAGACAGAGCTACCTTCCTAATCTCCACGATATGGCTCCTACGGATTGGGTCTCCGTCAGCATTTAAATCGGTTGTGGTGATTGCTTCGTGGTACGTGGCAGATGTCACCCCCGGATGTATCAGCCATGCCCTGGTATTCCCCGCATCGTCGAAGACCTCATTCTTCGACATTGTCGGCACAAGTGGGATATTGGGATCCATATGAACCCAGATACATACGGCGATACTAAAAAGGAAGAGAGAATAACAAGTAGAAATGAAAGAGTGGGATACCGACAACAGATATATCGCACAACAACCATATACATGGTACATACAACACTTTGGCATATTAACATTTTAATCATTATTCATAGGTAAACAACAAGTATTATTTCAATGGGTCTCATACTCGAATCAATCAATTTTATAAAGATAATGCATGACACTTCAATCATCAGGCTCTAAACTTAATCTCATTAGATACCATCACCGTTTTATCATTAAGAAAGAAAGAGTTGATCAAGCTCATATGTCGCATTTGCAAGTTGTCTCTGTCACCTCATGCACCCGGGTCAAATCATCACGAATCCCTTACAACGGCCATTCGGATGCATACATCATCGAATACCACATCTTAAGTGGGTATTCAGTAACTCAAGCACGTCTGCTAAGGGGAAATGCCATTAGTGCAATAAGTGCTTTTTACGTCAGTTAAAATTGATTTTTTACGTCAGAATACTGACTGACGTAAATACAGCTGACGTTAATAGTTAATATTTTAACGTCAGTTGAGAACTGACGTTAAATATAAAACTATTAACGTCAGTTCTTTAACACAACTGACGTTAATTTTGTAAAAATTAACGTCAGTTGTTGAAACAACTGACGTTAAAAATAAAACTATTAACGTCAGTTCTTTAAGACAACGGACATTAATTTTGTTAAAACTAACGTCAGTTGTTATAAAGAACTGACGTTAAAGGTTTTAATTTTAACGTCAGTTGTTTATTACAACTGACGTTAATAGTGTACTGTATATTTTATAAAATACTATTAACATCAGTTGTTTGATACAACTGACGTTAATAGATTTTTTTTTAAATTTAGTTTTAAAATATCACTCCCCTCAGCTATCCCTACATTCAGTAAATATCCCAGTAACACAGAATATCACACACATTATAGAATTGCAAAGGAAAAATGGAACAATGATCCATATGTATGCTTGTTCAGAAACAATATATATTGATTAACATAGGTTATAACTAAAAATAAATACAGAAATATAAATAAAAATAAATGTATACTAAGTTTAAACTACCTATATCAATATCCCTTCGTGATGATCATCACGAGTGGCATGTACATGGTCCACCTGTGTCTCCTCGATTATAGTATGCATGTTTGTTGAAAAAGAAGGAGTCTCGGAATATCAAGATTTGAATCTTCATTTTCATCACTACCATTATACATGCTTTTTCCTTGGAGAACCACGGACAACCTTTTGTTAGAAGGATCAGTGATGTAGAACACTTGTTTTGCTTGGGAAGCCATTATGAAAGGCTCATTTATATGACCTAACTTGTTGAGGTCTACCAATGTGAACCCCAATTCGTCGGTTTGTACACCACCGTTACTATCAACCCACTTACATTTAAATACTGTCACCGTAAGCTTAGTGTAATCGATCACCCAAATATCTTCAATATATCCAAAGTAAGGTGTCGGTGCTTTAACGGGTTTTGTGTCCTTTGCACTAGAGAAGTGCATTGCTTCGGCCACGATCATAACCCCACTATTTTGCATGGTACTCTTGTTATCTTGTTCCTTTGTATAAAAGGAAAAGTTATTTATGTCGTATCCGCTCCAACATATGACGTTGAATCTAGGCCCACGTGCTAGCCATCTTACGTCATCAGAAGCAGTACTACCATCCTTAAGCATTTCTTCCTTGAACCATGGTAAGAAAGTCTTGTTATGCTTGTTCAACAACCACCTTTCGCTCATTCGAGGGTTTTCTTGATTGACTTTTCTTTTATGTTCAAATAAGAAAGGCTGAACACATTCGATGTTGTTCAATACATACAAATGTGCTTGAAGCACTTCCTCCCGATCCTTCCTATTAATTCTTAAGCCATGTGTACCCTTACCTTGACATCTGATATCATCATGCCGAGGCTTAGGAACCCCTATAGGATCCGTGTTATGAAGGTAGTCCAAACAAAACTCAATAGCTTCTTCTGCAACATACCTTTGAACAATAGATGCTTCCGGACGATGAGGATTCTTCACGTACCCTTTCAAGATCTTCATGTAGCGCTCAACTGGGTACATCCATCTCAGAAAAACCGGCCCACATAATCTAATCTCCCTCACCAAATGAACAATTAAGTGAACGATTATGTCGAAAAAGGAAGGAGGAAAATACATCTCCAATTGGCACAAGATTGTAGCAGCCTCAACTTCCAAGTCATCCAACATACGGGGATCAACGACTTTGCTACATATAGAATTGAAGAATGAGCACAACCGAGTAATGGCATGTCTCACATTTTTTGGAGCAATACCACGAATAGCAACGGGCAGAAGTTGTTGCATCAAGATGTGACAATCATGAGACTTTAAGCCAACCAATTTAAGATCACTAGAGACAAGCCTCTTCATATTTGAAGAGTAACCGTGTGGAACTTTGATGCCCTGAAGACACCCGCAGAAACTTTGTCTCTCTTTTTTTGACAAAGTATGACATGCTGGCGGCAAATAAGTCCGCTTACCATCCTCAACAACTGGAGCTAACTTCTCTCGTATACCCATAGCAACGAGGTCGAGACGAGCATTCACACCATACTTTGTCTTGCCCTGAATGTTGAGAAGCGTCCCGATCATACTATCACACACATTTTTCTCCACATGCATCACATCAATGCAGTGTCTGACATCAAGCTTGCGCCAGTATGGAAGATCAAAGAATATCGACCTCTTCTTCCATATGTTTTTCTCAGTAGCTTTACCTTTCTTTTTGAACTTGCCGAATATAACATCGAGGCCCTTTACCCTCTGATAAACCTGCTCTCCAATTAAGGCCGCCGACACTTCTTCTGTCTCTTGGCATCCATTAAAAGTTTTTTTCATCTTACGATATAGGTGATCACATCTAAGAAATCTCCAATGCCCAAGGTAAACCGTCTTCTTTCCATGATGCAACTGAGTGTAGCATGTGCCTTCTTCACATATAGGGCATGCTTTATGCCCCTTGACACTGTACCCGGACAAGTTACCGTATGCTGGGAAGTCGTTGATGGTGCAAAATAACATGGCACGAAGCTTGAAAGTCTCATTAGAATACCCATCAACTACATCAACACCTTCCACCCACAGCGTTTTCAAGTCTTCAATCAAGGGACCTAGATAAACATCTAAGTCATTTCCGGTTGCTTTGGGCCCGAAATCATCATAGACAACATCATGTATTTGCGCTTCATGCACAACCAAGGGGGCATGTTGTAAATTACCAACAGAACAGGCCATGAACTATGAATACTACTCATGTTACCATAAGGATTCATTCCATCCGTAGCAAGTCCAAGCCTTAGGTTTCTTGGCTCATCGGCGAAATCCGGAAACATGGTATCGATATTCTTCCATTGCATAGAATCAGCAGGATGACGAACCTTTCCATCACGTTTCCTCTCATCATTATGACATCTAAGATTCTTCACATCTTTCGCATTGGCAAACAATCGCTTGAACCTTGGAATTATTGGAAGATACCACAACACCTTCGCAGGAGGACCCTTTTTCCTCACATCATCAAGATCATCATCATCATCACCACCCTTCACTTTGTATCGTGATAACCCACATTTGGGGCAATCGTGATTGTCTTCATGAACACCGGTGTACAATATGCAATCATTGGGGCATGCGTGTATCTTCTTATACTCCATACCCATATGACACAATACCTTCTTGGCCTCATAGTTACGATCAGGCAATGTGTTGTCCTCCGGAAGCAAGTCTTTCAACACTTCAAGCAATTCCGTGAAGCTTTTATCGGTCCAACCATTTCTCGCCTTCACACAAACCAATTTTAGCACCGCCGACAACCGTGAATGAGTAGTACACCCTTGATATAAAGGCTTATCTGCATCACCGCACAACCTATCATACACATGAGCTCAATGAAAAGATTCTTGTCCAATATCACGGATCATGTCCTCTACTCGATCATCCTCCATATCTACGTCAACGTCCTCACTTTGGGAGACACTTGCCGTACTACTCAACAACACATCACCATGCCATATCCATCTTGTATAACTCAAGCAAATCCCTTCACAAATCAAATGAGTACGTATATCCTTCACCGTACATTTCCTCGTATTCAAACACTTGACACAAGGACAACAAAACATTCCATTACTATTAGGAACATTCCTTTGAGTAAATTCTATAAATTCTCCCACCCCCTTCAAATACTCAGCACTAGTGCGCTTACAAACCATCCATCTACGATCCATAACTAGATAGGTCCTGTAGATATACAAAACATATATCTAATATAAGGACAATACGGGAGATTGAAAACTATAGTTTTTGAAGATTGCCAAGCACTGGTCACGGCCTGGTAGTGATGTCCATCACTACTGTAACGCACAATCAGCAGACCATCACAGGTAGAACTGATCACGGCCTAGCCGTGATGAGCATCACGGCCGTGACAGATCAACCAGCAGAGCAACATGCACTCAAAACAAAAAATAAAGACATTCCAAACAACTCAAACTCACGGTTTCAAGTTTCAACTACTGAGACTACAGTTTCAACATAAACTCAAAACCAAAAATAAAAAAATGTGCCCTAAAGACTCACCAGAAATAGGTGCTCGCGTGGTGGTGGGGAGGGGAGCTCGAGTGGTGGCCAATGTTCGATGTGGTTACTGAGAGCAGAGGAACAAGGAGAGTTAGTGCGCGGGAAGGGGAAAAAGAGATGTCAAGTTATTGCAAAGAATGAATGGAAAGACAGAGTTAGGGTTAAGAGTGTACCTCACAGTGGTGGCGTAGAAGCCCTCGCGGTGGTTGTGGTGGAGATGAGCTCGCGATTAGGGCAGAGTGAGAGTGAGAGTGAGAGTGAGAGTGAGAGTGAGAGTGAGGGTTGAGAGTGAGGGTTAAGCGTGATGAAAAGAGAAAAGAGACGTACAGAGCGAAGTGCAGAAGGCGCGCGGGTGTAAACCAAAATAAAACAACATTTGACGTCAGTTGTTTGTAAAGACTGACGTTAAAGGTCATATATTTAACGTCAGTTGTCTTAAGAAACTGACGTTAAAAGTGTATAAGTTTATCCAAAAACATTAATTCCTTTGACTATTTATTTAATTGAAGTAAAAATCAAACTTTTAACGTCAGTTGTATTAAACAACCGACGTTAAAAATAAATATTTTTTATTTTAAAAGAACTTTTAACGTCAGTTGTTGAAGACAACTTACGTTAAAAGTGTATAAGTTTCTGCAAAAAAATTCATTCCTTTGACTACTGTGCTAACCCATGCACCTTGTAACTTAATCCTCTTAATGAGCATTAAGTTTATAGATAAGTTTTCAAGAAAATCATAGAGACTCTATTCTCTATATAAAGTTCCATTCTTCTGTATCCGTCTGTAAATACACCCTCTTCTTTTCCTTTATATTTCGTGCGTTTTCTATTCCTTCACAATATGGTTCTATCACATTTGAGACTTTTGTTATTTCTTCCTATACCTAGACTTAAAGGTCTCTATCTTAATGGTCAAAAAACTTCTGAGGTTGAGTAAATCACATAATATGACTCCCTCACTTTATTCCATCTCCTCCCCAAGTGACTGTGGATAAAGCACAGATGGAGCATCAAGGACTTCAAATGAGCAGGGAGGGGATCGATGCATCCATTGGAGTTTCCGAGGACAGAACTGAGAAGAAATTGATGTTGAAGCAGAAACTTTTTAATATTTTAGTGCTATGTTGCAGAAATTTTTTATCTTTTAATCATGTAATTGTAACTTATGAATCGCTTCAATGAGATACGATTTGATTATACATATAACACTTTTATGTTAAGTGTATATTTATTTTAATTTTCACAAGAATATGTTTACTAATTCAAGCTAATTAATGAAGATTAAAAATAAACTTGTTTAATATTTACACAAGTTCTTTACACAACTGACGCAAATAGTGATTTAATATTTACAAATTGCCACCACCTCATTTTTAACGTCCACTTAATTTATGACTGCCAAGTTCCCGTATATTACATTATTTCCAATATTCATTCTGCACATTTATAAAAGATAGGATTATTTACGTCAGCTATTTATTTTACTGAAGTAAAAATCACACTTTTAACGTCAGTTGTATAAAAACTGACGTTAAAAATAAATATTTTTTATTTTAAAAACACTTTTAACGTCAGTTGTTTAATACAACTGACGTTAAAGGTGTATAAGTGTATGCAAGAACATTCATTCCTTTGACTACTGTGCTACTTACCTATGCACCTTGTAACTTAATCCTCTTAATGAGCATTAAGTTTATAGATAAGTTTTCAAAAAAATCAGAATAGCTTAGTAACTTCATCCCCTGATCCTATAAATAGCTTCCTTCCATCCTTTTAATTTTCTGCTTCACAATATGGCTCTGCCATGGAGATTAACTTCATCACTCTTTCTTCCTATTCCTAGACTCAAAGATCTTTGTCTTAATGGTCAAACAACTTCTGAGGTTGTGTAAATCACATAACATGGGTGATAAGGTTGTGTAAAGCACATAATGTGAGTTGCTCACCTTATTATCTTTCCGGAGAATCGGCAGCTACTGCTCCAGAACCTCATCTTTGGAAGCAAATGACTGTTCCAAGACCATTGCTGAAATAGATCGGGTGCACCCTTGCTCAGCCGCTCTGGAAAACTCAGTCGCTCAACTCTCCTCTCTTGCTCACCCGTGAAGGGAACGAAGCCTCAACAAATGTTTAGGATTTTAAACCCTTTCAATGTAACTTTTTATAGGATTTTAAACCCTTTCAATCTTCATCATCAGTCTGTATTACACTTCATGAATGAGATACGGTTTGGGTTATTGATTCAACTTATACTTCGCACATATATTTTAGTTTTCAAAACAGAAACACAAAACATCAAAGAAATTGTGAAACTGAAACTTTGAGGAAGGCAATGCAGAAAGGAACGTATACTAGATAAAAGAAATTATTAAAGTAACCTTTAACGTCTGTTGATGAAAGAACAGAAGTTAAAAGTGAAGTGACTCACTTTTAATGTAAGTTCAATGAAGAACTGACATTAAAAGGTTCACTTTTAACGTCAGTTGTTTATTGAACTGACGTTAAAAGTGAGTCACTTCACTTTTAACGTTAGTTCTTACAACAACTGACGTTAAAATTGAATTAATGAAGTCTGATATTTACAAAACTGCCACCGCCCCCTTTTTAACGTCTAATTTTTGGTTAACTGGCGTAAAACGTTCCCGTATATTACATTATTTCCAGTAGTGTGCATATGAATAAAAGACTTTTCATTATCGAGACTTTTCTTTGTGTTCACTCTTTTCCGTTGTCGAAGCCCAAAGCTAACGACTATTCATAATTTTCAATACTTGAAAATCAATTATAATTTTATCCATGTTTTTTTTCAACATGCTAAGGACTCCTAGCCCATAACAACAAAATTAGGACACACAGTCCTCAATTCCAAGATTAGGACTCCTAGCCCATAATATCACGATTAGGACCCTTGGTCCATAATTCTTGACACGGATCCCAGATCGCGTGCTTATAACTGAATGCTAGAGGCGACATCTCGCGAACTAGATTCTCTTTCACATGTGCTTACTTTTTGCTCAGTGAAAATCAAAAACCAAAACAAAACCTCGGTCACTTACCCAAGTAACCAGAACGTTTCTAAATCATTTAGGAGAAAATATTTTCCTTTACAAATTCTTTTATAAAACAATTTGGAAATTCGTTTACTTTTTAAATCCTTGATGGAATAAAGTCAAATATTTTCAAAAGGGTTTTTCCTTCATAAAACACAGTTCGAAAAAGGTTTTCTCTCGTACAAACTTTGGATCATAAAAAGGTAGTTTCTATTGACTTAAAAACACTTCATTGTTTCTTTTCAAAACAAGAATCTCAATCTCTTTAAGCGTTTTAAACAAGGAACTTTTATAAATGAAATCAATACTTCCAAAGTTCTATTCAAGGCTTATTAAGGTTTTTAATCCTTATAATCATTGAGCACGGACTCAAGTATGGCTTCTCAAACTTCAATCAACTGTAATATATTCTCAACAATAATATCACAGTTAACGACAATTCATCACATATATACAACTCACAATACTTTAAGGCAAGTAATAATCAACTTCAAGTAATAATCACAATAGTTCAAGTAAACAAGTCATTCAAGTATTTGCTCCATATCATAATGATATTCAAATCACTTAAGTAAGCACATACACACATGCATACAGTCATTGAATATCCCTAGGCAATCCCCTATTACCTTCTGTGAAGGTAAGGAGATTAGATGCTCGAAGAGGTATACCACAAACGTCCTTGATTCCTCCGCGATGGAAGTCTAAGAACACTAAACCACAAGGTATAGGTTCGTCCAAGACTAGTTCTTAGGGTTAGAGATTCCCGAAAATTATACAACTCATGGATTTATGATCCTTAAGCGTTAGGAGTTCATAAACAATGACCATTTAACAAAGTTGAATTAAAATCCCACTAAGTTATAAACTTAGGGTATTCAACCAAGACTGGTAAAATAGGCTAGCATTCACTAAACTTTCCAATCTCTTAGGTTTAGCATCCATATGTATTAAGGAGCTCAAAACCATGATCAATTTGGAAAAATAAGAACAAGTTATCCTAGGTCCATAACCTTCTAGGTTCGGCCTTCATAGGATTTATAGGCTAGAAATCTTTAAACTTTCCAATCTCTTAGACTTAGCACCCAAATATCTTATGGAGCTCAAGTCCATGATCATTTTGGAAAACAATGGAAACTTAAACATACCAATCACTTAGACTTGGCATCCAAATATCTTATGGAGCTCAATTCGATGATCATCTTGGAAAACAATGGAAACTTAAACATCCCAATCTCTCCAATCTCTTAGACTTAGCATCCAAATATCTTATGGAGCTCAAGCCCATGATCATCTTCGAAAAATGAAAGTAATACATCCTAGCTTTAATAACATAGAATAAACAAGTTAGAAATCCTCAAACTTTCCAATCTCTTAGACTTAGCATCCAAATATCTTATGGGGATCAAGTCCATGATCATTTTGGAAAAATAAAAACTCAAACATCCTAGCACCTAAACTCTAAGTTTCGGCCGTCATAGGATGATGAGGAAAATATTCTTTGTTTAACAATAACTCTTAGGTTTAGAATCACAAGGTATTAAGAGTTCTAAATCCATGATCATACTTGGAAAGTTGAAACATAGTATCCTAGGCCTACTTATTCATATTTTCGGCCATCATAGGAACAAGCTATCAAAACCTTCCAAGATTTATATATTTAAGATCAATGGATAGTTAGAAACTCAAACACATGATCATATTACAAAAGTTGAAACAAAAACCTCCTAGGTCACAAATGCAAGCATTCGGCCTTCATTGGAAGAGATGGGTAGAGATTTTTGTTTTACACAACCTCTTACTATGTGAAAACATAAGTTAATACAAGACTATAGAAAGTAGTTTCAACTCAAAAGGAGTTTTCTACCATTTTAGAAGTTTAAAGCATATAAAGAACACATAAAGTAAACTAAGAAATAAAAGATGAAACTTACAAAAAGATTCATATGAGAGCATTACCCTTAGTATAAGGAAGAACTTTAATGAAGAACTTAGGTAGAAAAGATGAATAAAAACTAAAGCTTTAAGAGTTTGAACTTTTAGAAGAAAGGAAGAAGATGAAGGTTTAATGGAGTTTTAAGAAGGAAGACGATGAAGTGAAAATGAAAGGGGTATATATAGAGAGGGGGGAGGAAGTCCACGGCCATGGGAAGTGAGGGAGGGTTTGTTGAGCAAGCTTGGTGGTTTAATGCTTGATTCGATGGAAGAAGAGAGAGAAATAACTTTTTGGATTAAAATAGTATTATAATTTGAAAAGTGTGATGATTACACTTTTGGAGTGTGTCATAGCCTCTTCCATCATGTCTCCTCACTTCTTTTATGTTCCCTAATTTGCTCCATTTCGTACCCGGTTGCATTTCCAATCGTAATTCTTCCGACGTTTTCGCCCAAATAAAATATTATATTTTATTTTTGGATGAAAATTTTCAAAATAACCAAAGTTGAAGGAAACATAATAAAAACACTAACTGTCTCATTCACGGGTCAAAATTAGGTTTTCTGCACAGTAAACTTGTACCGACGGTGAAAACGCAGACCGGCTTCCGTTTGAATTTTCAACCGAAATTTTTACCGTGACTTTATATGATACAAAAACACAAGAAAATGATTTTAGTTTAATTAAAATCATCCTCTGAGTTTAATCTAAAATAAACACATTTAAATATGTATTTACTACTACAGACAACATAGGAAAAACATGGTATTACAATACTACCCCTCTAAAAAGAATTTCGTCCTCGAAATTACGCACCTTGAAATAACTCAGGGTATTGCAATTTCATCTTGTCCTCCGCTTCCCATGTAGCTTCTCCGGTTGTCTCGTTCCAGATGACTTTGACTAAAGGAATTTGTTTACCTCTGAGCTGCTTCATCATCCTATTCGCAATCCGTACTGATAAGCCTCTGGTTTATCTAGTTTTATAACTAGATGGACTGTGGTTTTTGTGCAAATTATTCGAGTTCAATCTCATTTTCGCCCAAATTTGGCTTTGTTTTGTTCCTAAGTAGACTTTGACTCGTTCTAGGCATTTTTAGTAGTTTTTAGTCTATTTTGAATAGAATTATGCCTTTTGTTTCTTTTTTATTGTTTCAGGTTAGAAGTGAAGCTCCGAGAGTCAAGGAAAGTCAAGAAACAGTGGAAATTGTCATTCTGGAGATACTCGCCCCGCGAGTGTACGCTCGCCCCGCGAGTCTGAAGATCAGCAAAGCAGCAACAGTCATCAATTCTGTCTCGTCTCGCGAGTCATCGGCTCGCCTCGCGAACCTGAAGGACTGACTGTGCCAGAGAAGTCATCCTTTCAGGATCGCCTCGCCAATCACAGTTCGCCTCGCGAGCATTCAAACTCAGGATGGAGGCAAAACTGAAATTCGCCCCGCGAACATACTCTCGCCTCGCAAAAGTCCAAATTGAATGCGTGCCAATTTTAATGTTCGCCTCGTGAGAGCTTGCTTGCCTCGCGAGCGAGCGCAGATCAGGAATCCTATATATTGCTGTTTCAGTATCAGAAAGAGAGCTCTGGAAGATCCGAATCCTAGTATTTTTCCACTTATATAGAGTAGCATTTAGGCCAGTTTCTTGTCTCTTTGGAGCTGCGTCTCCCTTCTTCTTTTTCTTATTTTACCATGGAGGTTATGTCCGATTGTTTGTCTATGAGCATGGGGAACTAAACCCCTCGTCTGAGGGAACAATGAAGCCACCCATGGCAATGTAGATTTGATGTGATGTATGTCTTTCTCCCTTTTTCTCAATTAATGTTTTACAATTCTGATTTGATTGTGTTGATCATATGCATGCGTGATTGACTTGTTAACGTTGATGAGGCTAAGTCAGCGATTCGCGTTTAGAACTTGAATTGGGATCATCGATCGAATATTGCACGAGAGTGAGTAGGAGATCGGTGCAACCTTATAGGGAACAAGAATTAACAGAGTTTGATGATTAGGATTATGAGACCTAGTAAGTAATTAATCCAATCTTCGAATACGTCCTAATGAGCACGACAGTGGATTTAGGAGAATTTGGGGGTCCCGGTTGACATTGTAATTGAACTTAGGGAGGAATTCATCATCACTTGGGTATACATGATTGGGTAGGTGGATTTGTGACCTTAGACATTTTAATTCCTGATTTTTAGTTAATTAGCTTTATTTGATTTGTTATTTGAATTGCGATCTTAATCTCTCTCTCAACCACTTTCCTCGCTTGACCAACGTATCTAATTTCCCGCGTATCGGTAGAATTGGTACCTCAATCCTTGTGTTCGACCTCGGTAAATTCTTACCGTGTTTATTTTATTACTTGCAACGACCCGGCACACTTACCGGTGACTCATCACGTACCCACGAAGTCTCAAAAGACAGGTTCTCTTTTAATTGTACTTTATCAGGTTTAATAACATGTGATGGATCAGGAATATACTTTCTCAATTGAGAGACATGGAAAACATCATGGATGTTGGAAAGAAAAGGAGGTAAAGATATTTTGTACGTTACTGGACCTACGCAACGAAGAATTTGGTAGGGTCCAACGAATTTGGGAGTAAGCTTTCTGGATTTTATCACTCTGCCAATCCTAGTCATTGGTGTGACTCTCAAGAACACATGCTCGCCTTCCTCAAACTCAAGAGGTCATCGTCTTTTGTCAGTGTAACTTTTCTGTCGACTTTGGGCCGTCGGCATTTTCTCTTGGATCATCTTCACCTTTTCGGTTGTTTGTTGCACGATCTCTGATCCTAACAACAGACTCCCGCCATCCCGGTACCGACACAAAGGTGTTCGACATCGTCGACCATATAAAGCCTCATAGGGTGCCATCCCTTTACTTGAATAAAAACTGTTGTTGTAGGTGAATTCTATCAACGGCAGGAACTCGTCCCAGCTCCCAGTGTCTTCCATCATGCATGCTCTTAGTAAATCTTCAAGTGATTGTATTGTCCTCTCTGATAGTCCGTCAGTTTGTGGATGATATGCAGAACTCAATTTGAGTTTTGATCCCAAAGAGTTTTGTAGTCCTTTCCAAAATTCTGACGTAAACCTTGGATCACGATCCGAAATGATACTCGAGGGTATACCGTGCAACCTGATAATCTCATCGATGTACAACTGAGTCAACCTTTTCATCGGGTACTTCATGTTGATAGGTAAAAAGCGGGCTGACTTGGTCAGTCGATCCACAATTACCCATATAGCCTCATGTCCTTTCCTAGTCCTTGGTAAGCTGGTCACAAAGTCCATTGAAATACCGTCCCACTTCAATTCTGGGATGTCCAATGGTTTTAACATTCCTGCTGGTCTCTGGTGTTCAATCTTAGCCTTCTGACATATCAGACAAGAAGCGACGCATTCCATTACGTCCATTTTCATTCCGTACCACCAGTATAACTTCTTGAGAACTTGATACATCTTCGTGGCACCTGGGTGTAAACTCAGCTTACTCCTGTGAGCCTCCTCTAAAATCAACTTCCTAAATAGTGACAAGGGTCACTATTTAACTCAATCCCATCTTTTCCAAATCTGGAAAAAAAAATCTGGGCTTAATAATTTTGGTTCGTTCCGATTCCAATTGGTTCCTGTCAGTGTAAATCGATCGTATTTTTCTTTGTAAATTTTCCACTAGAAAATTAATATTAAAATAAATAATTTCTAAAATCATAAAAATAATCATAACTGGATTAGAAAAATTAAAATTTCATTTTTTTATATAAAAATTAAATTTTTGGGTCAATAAAGTCTAACTGACAACGAAAATTCAAACCATAAATGTCTGAAATTTTCTACCAAAAATTCAACTGCATTTTTCTAAAATAAAATAATTTATGATATTTACAATTGGGTTTATCAAAATAATTCTTCATAATTTATTATAATAAACACCTAATTATCCATATAATCACAGATTACAGACAAGCAGAAAAATCGGGGCGTTACTGATAAGCCTTTGGCTTATCTAGTTTTATAACTAGATGGACTGTGGTTTTTGTGCAAATTATTCGAGTTCAATCTCGTTTTCACCCAAATTTGGCCTTGTTTTGTTCCTAAGTTGACTTTGACTCGTTCTAGGCAATTTTAGTAGTTTTTAGTCTATTTTGAATAGAATTACGCCTTTTGTTTCTTTTTTATTATTTCAGGTTAGAAGTGAAGCTCCAAGAGTCAAGGAAGCACTTCGAGTCAAGGAAATAGTGGAAATTTCTATTCTGAAGACACTCGCCCCGCGAGTAGATGCTCGCCTCGCGAGCCTGAAGATCAGCAAAACAGCAACAGTCATCAATTCTGGCTCGCCACGCGAGGGGCTTCTCGCCTCGCGAGAGTCTGAAGACCCTGGAAGACAGAGACCATCACGGCCTAGCCGTGATGAAGGTCATGGCTGTGACAGATTAAGGTTTGAAGACTCGCCCCGCGAACACATTCTTGCCTCGCGAGAATCCAAATTGGAAGTGCGCCAAAACTAATGTCGCCTCGCGAAATATTATTCGCCCCGCGAGTGGCCGAGAACCAGAATCCCTATTTATAGGCTGTTTCATATCAGAATTGAGAGCTTTTTGGGGATCCAGATCCGAATCCTAGTTTTTTCCACTGTATAGTAGCGTTTAGGAAGATTTCTTTTCTCTTTGGGGCTGCGTCTCCTCCTTTTCTTTTCTTATTTTACTATGGAGGTTATGTCCGATTGTTTGTCTATGAGCATGAGGAACTAATCCCCTCGTCTGAGGGAACAATGAAGCCACCCATGGCGGTGTAGATTCGATGTGATGTATGTCTTTTTCCCTTGTCTCAATTTATGTTTTCCAATTCTGATTTGATTGCGTTGATCATATGCTTGCGTGATTGACTAGTTAAACGTGTTGAGGCTGATCGGCGATTCGCGTTTTAGAACTTGAATTGGGATCATCAATCGAATATTGCACGAAAGTGAGTAGGAGATCGGTGCAACCTTATAGGGAACAAGAATTAACAGAGTTTGATGATTAGGATTATGAAACCTAATAAGTAATTAATCCAATCTTCGAATACGTCCTAATGAGCACGACAGTGGATTTAGGAGAATTTGGGGGTCCCGGTTGTCATTGTAATTGAACTTAGGGAGGAATTCATCATCACTTGGGTATGCATATTGGGTAGGTGGATTTGTGACCTTGGACATTTTAATTTCAGATTTTTTATTTTATTAGAATTGTTAATTAAATTTTGATCCTAATCTCTCTCTCTCTCAACCACCTTCTGTTACTTGACCAAACGCATCGGATTTCCCACGGATTAGTCGAATTGGTAGCCCAATCCCTGAGTTCGACCTCGGTAAATTCTTACCGTGTTTATTTTATTACTTGCGACGACCCGGTACACTTGCCAGTGACTCAACAGTTACTGTTGTCTTTGTTGATGTACATGTTGATATGTAGTATTTTATGTTGTTTCCCATTCATGATGATTAGAGTTTCTTACCTCCTATATACAATGTCTTTATGGTTATGTGTTGTGTCGGATCATGATATGAAGACTGAGATAAGCCTTTAGCTGGCACAGAGACGAAGAAGGTGATGAGGATACCTATGTTGTCGGAACTAAGAGTTTACAGAGATGAAGTTGAGTCTATTAGTATTTGTACCACGGCCAGTGGAGTGTCATTTATTATATATGCCATCGCTTCTGTGAAGCTCTGATATTGTTTCTATGTTTTACTGATGAAGATAAATGCTTCTAAATGTTTTAAATTTTCTGTTATAATTACATGTTTTAACTTTAATGTGGCACTCGAAAGGGTGTCACAGTCGAGAAGATTCTCGACTTCTACTGGAAGTACTCCCACTAGGCCACTGCAGGAAACATTGTCTATAGAGAGCACTGTGGCGTGATAACTCCTGTTGAGCCTCTGGATTTAGAACTGGATATATGTCAGGAACTACCTGATTTGATCCCTGAGGTGCTGGTCAGGGATACATAGGGGGCACCGGTGGTAACAGCGGCATCGATGGTGCTGGTGTAGGAAAGCCAATGGGGAACGAGAAAGATTGACCGAGACAGAATGTCCCGACGAATCGAAATGAGGCCCGTCTCCCAACCGGGCGTACACAGAAACTGGACCCATATATACAATAAAACGGGTAATTGGGTCCACAAGCCACCCATTATCATCTAGGAACTCAAACTCAAGTGTTCCAATCAGTGGGAACACCGCAGGCTGGGTTCTCCATGGATGGTTCTGATGGGGCATCATGCTGCTCTCTGCTTTGCGAAAAGCATACATACATAGAAAGAAGTAGTGAGATAAGAAACTAGCTACCATCTTATATGGAAAAGGATTCATGGCATATGAACAATAATAGCACACAGACGTGCATCACATAGTAACACGTATGAGTACAACCATCCTCGAATTATATCATCATACTCTACCCGTCGCACTCATGCAACTGATCCTGTATGCTGATATGGACACCACATAATCCTGTCACACTTCCATCGCCTGGTTAAGGATATTAGTCAGTCATCCAAGCGGCTAGTCCCTAAACACCGGTGCACACCCCTATTCCCGTTAGGGCACTCATGCAAAGCAATGACTCTATAGCTGCACAGTACATGTCAGTGCACACCCCAGTTTTCTCTAGGGTGATCATGCAAAGCAATGACACTATAGCTGCACAATATAAATACGGGACGGTTCCATAGGGACTTCGGACATATGACGGTAGTCTCCCTCAAACTTAGCGTAATGGAAATCGCTTGTGAATCCGGTATCCATAATCGGATACTCTGATCTTGAGTTTTCCACTCACACGGTTGTGATCAACACAATGCATATATATGAGTCTCGCTAACTCGTATCAGGTCATAACCTAGTGCCTCAACCTTCATCGTCATCTCAAACTGCACACAACAAGCAGCTCAATAGGTAAAACAATGCAAACTCGAATATCTCAATTTTAACCTAACGGAGATAAACCTACAATCTCCATATCATCATTGGTACCACTAAGTAGTCGCCAATGTGATATTGACATTGTCAATTATTCGCCCACTAGAAGGGTTTAGGTCGCCCTACGCCATTATTGGAAAATATGCTACTTATCCATTTACGACGATAGGGGGTTTCTTTCTCCCACCTGAAGTGTCATATGTTGTCTTTTGAGCAACGAAACGAACACTCCACACACCTCTCAAATATGCCACATGAGGAACTAGGTCCTCCGGGTCTCCGAAAATTCACCTGAATACATCATTGTGAAGCATACGTTACGGGTAACCCTAATTTGAAAACGGAATTGGAAATCGATAAACAAATAGAAAGATAACCTCAATACCGTCGCTGACGACATTTCGGTATAAAAAGGACATAGGTTTACCTTACCATAGTTGATAAAAGGAAGCTAGGGTTAAGAGGATATCATTGCCACGATCACTATGACGTAATCGGAATTGCGTTAGGACGAACGGATTGATCAGAATCGACGCCAGAATTTCTTTCTCACTCTCGGTTTCTCTATCTCTCTACTCTCTTTCTATGTTTTCTGTCTCTGTTTCATTTTAACAAGAGGTAACTTAAGTTATTTCTTAAGTTCTTTTTTTTTTCTCTTTTTAGCGCCAGGCGCTCGAGCGTGCTGGTGCTCAGCGCCACCATCCCACACTCAATGTTGGGTGCTGCATCACTGACTTCCTCGCGAAGTTTTGTGACACGTGTCCCTGCACGTGCCACCTATTGACACCTGTGCCGACCCCCCTCTAGTGCTCAAGCGCCCCAAAATCCACGCTTGAGCGTGCTGGGCAGACAACAAAACCCTAATTTCGTATTCACTTTGATTCGTCTCTGATTGATCGTGTACTTTCCATGCAAGGTTTCCTATGCTTAAACAAGCATATTAGACATCTAATCAAGGTCTTAAACATCATTAAGCGTATAAATAATGCCGTAAAAACACAGATGTTACACAGTTCGTCCTATTGAGAAACTGAATACATCATCGTACTCATGGTGACGTCTGCTTCTTAACCCTACCTTCCTTTTCTTGATTAGGCTAAGGTAAGCCTATGCTCTTTTTATGTCGACATGTCATTGGTGACGGTATTGAGGTTTTCTCTTTACTCGGTTATCGGTTACAAGTTCCATTTTCAGATTAGGGTTACCCGTGACGTATGCTTCGTATTGATGTATTTGAGTGAATATTTGGTGGCCCAGAGCTAGCTACACGTATCACAGATGGGGAGTGTTCGTTTCATTGTCCCAGTGCTAGCTACACGTATCTCAGGTGGGAGAATGAAGTCACCTATCGTCGGAAATAGCTAACCTTTGCATGTTAAAAAGAACCTTCCTATGACCCTCGATGATGGGTGGCCAAAATCCAAATGGAGGAAAGGTGGTGGTTTTACAAAATTTTTCACATGCATGTTAGTTACTAATGTTATATGTTCATAAATTCAACTTATGTTTTTAAGAAAAATCTCTTTTCACATAAAAATGATTTTCACAAAACCTTAATCATCTTCACTTTTACTTTTATGTATTGCATGTAGTGAGAAATTCATCCAACCCTATGATCATGGTGTTGGCCGAAAACACCAAGGGGAAAAGGATGAACTTTGATGAAAACCTCACATGCTTGGTTTAAGAACTTTGATTCATGTGTTTTTCAACTCATGGATTTTATCAAAAATATGTTTTCCTTCCTTAATATGAATTTGAGGCTAAAACTCTAAAAAATATAGAGTTAGTGAAGCCTAACTTTGAATCTTTAGGAAGGATGCATGTATGATAATCTAATTCCTTTGCTTGAATGATTTAATGTGGAGTTTTGAAAATTTTAAAATCCCTAGCCTTTTTATTTTAATGAGGCTGAAGCTCACTTGAGGAGTTGATGAAGTCTTACTCAATTTTTTGTAGTTGAATGATGCTTAAAAACACTACATTAGTACATGCAAGAAATTAGATTCTTGAACAATATTATTTTCCACTATATTATGTAAGGGCCGAAACCTATGGTTAATGTGGCTAAGAGTTCAAAATTTAATTTTCAAGTTCTGAGCTTGTATTTGGTCTTTTTAATGCTTTAGGAGCTTAAATCCAAAAGCTTGTAAAAATTGAGAATCTCTAGCATGATTTTTTTTTTTTTTTTGCATGGCCAAAACATGGATAGAAGTTTTAAGGTGATTTTATAAAAACTTTAATTTATGAAAAACATTTATTTTATTCAGATTGGCAATCGTCACGAGAACCGAGTCAGTCTCTTTAAAATACTCAACCGAATCCTTTATCGCTGAACTCTGAGGTAAGGGGAGAAGGCCCGAGGGGTGTTACAATTGTGGTAAGTATATACTTGTATGTTTGAATTGTTTGGCTATGTTCATGTTGTTACTACATGGGTGAAAAAGTTGGGTTGCTATATGATTGTGTGTTAAGTCTATGAAGTTGTGTTGAAGCTGTTGTTTAAGTGGTTGTTTTGGAATTACTTGCATTTATATGACTTTGATGAAATGTTAAATTGAAATATATGCTTGAACATATTTTGTTACTTATGTTGGAAGTTGCTGAAAGTTGTGTTGGTTGGTGCATAGAAGCCTAACCTTGGTTAGAGCTCAACTATTAAAGATAAAAGCCTTAAAAGACTGATGTGGAAAACCATAAAACAAAGGTTTTAAATTTTAAGTAGCATGTTGATAAAAGAAATTATTTATGAAATTTTTTTTAAAGATGTTGTTCTATGAGAAACTCAAAATATTTTTTTAGACTATTTTATGATGAAAAACAATACAGAAAAATAAGTTAAATTCCAAGATCTTTTGGAGAAATTTTAGTTCTCAGTGTTTTAGAAAGTGTTTTGCTCAAAACGTTTTCACCATTTTCTTAATGCTAGACCTTTTCCAAAGTAAATATGGATTTCTAAAGAAGAGAGAATTTTCTGTAACTCAAGGTTTTCAAAATGAATTTCAAAGGAAAAATGTCTTTTAGAAGGTTTTCTTTCAAAATAAAATATCTGATAACTTGGATAAGTTACGGAAGTTTTGTTTTTGGATTATTGTTTTTCACTGAGCGAAAAAGAAGAAAAGTTTAACCTAATTACCGAGACGTCGAGATACTAGTGTTTTAAAAGCACGTTGATTTATAATTCGTGCTGCGTTGCTTTGGACTGTTGTCCTATACACGTTGAATTGAAACATGGTGAAAGTGAGAAAAAGGTGAAAGTTGTTTTCCATGATCACAAAGTTCTAGACTAGTGCACAGGTCTAGGAATGTTGTGATTAGACACTCAGACTTAAGGTCCTGTGTTGATAATAAAAGTTTTAAGACGTTGAAAACCTTGGAAGGTCGTGAGCCTTGAGCCTCGACAAAGGAAATAACAAAGCACAAAGAAAAGCTGAAAATAAAAATGATTTTTCTCATGCATTCATTTTTGGCAGACGTGCCCATGTTGTTTCGTATGAATACCTTGAAGGGTCAGGTATCTCATGCTAAGTTGTTTCATTGTGCCTTGATGGATAATGAAGTCCATATGACTGGGTTACTGTGCCTTGTGTTGGACAGTTTGCTATGGACATCCACACACGTTGATCACTGTGCCATGAATTTTGGACAGTGCTGTGGAAAATCACGTTGTGCCTTATTGGCAATCGAGCCCGATCAACTCATTTTTAAACGAAGTTGAATTCTCCGGAGATTTTCGTTACATGTTGAACTTTAAAGATGCACGTGTGGTCAAAAACTACGATGAATTGTGTGATGTTATGTTTTATTTGAATATTTTATGCCATGTATGTATGATATCTATTGTATCCGATGTTATGTGTTGCAAGTATGTGGTTATCATGATTATCCATATATTGGTATCTCACCCTTGCATTTTGTTGGTTTTTTTTCTGCATGGTATATTTTATTTGTTTGGAAAAAAATAGATGGATCTGGACGCACCATTGGTTCACCTTCGGGTGCGAGCCCTCGTATTTGAGAACAATCAGGACCCTGCTGCGTGTGAGTTTCAACCGGGAGCTCACGCAGTTTACTATATTGGCCCGGTGTGTACCGTGGAGGGTAGAGCCTTGGATGGACCCGTTCGGAGAGTTCACACCACAGAGACGGTGCGGATCACATTACCACCTGTGGATATCTGCTTACAACACTGGGCTGTCCAGGGTTTAGTGGTCTTAGGTCCTCAGCAGCCCCAGGATCCACCTCCTCAGGAGGTAGCACCTGTTGAGCCTATTGAGGAGGATCCATAGGAGATTATGAAAGATGACCCTCAGGAGGATTTGGAGGACGATCCCATTGAGGAGATAGATGAGGATCCTCAGTATTATCCACTTGACGAGGATGATGATGATGCTCCCGATGAGGGAGGTGATGTGGATAACCATCCACCAGTTGTATCTCCGCAGGGTGGAGATAACCGTAGTGGTCTCCCTAACAGATACCACTAGGACTAGACCAGTCATGGGTTTTTCTTTTCTTTTATGATGGTAGCATCTGTGTAGTTGCTCTGGCTTTTGTATCTGACTATGTATCTTTTAGTTGTTTAATCCCTATCAAGTGTGTTAATGTTTGAACTAGTTTTTGTGAAGGACTATGTTGAACCACTCAATGTAACTTCTGTCAAAATAGCATGTCGTCAAGAAGGCTTTTATTAATGTATAAAGGTGTTTATGTATATTTCATGGTGTTATTTATGTTTCGTTACATATGTTTTCGAAAGAAATCGACGTGTCACTAATAATGTTATTTTTCCATAAAACGATGTAATTAATGTGATGTCCGGGGAAAAGGTGTCACAAAAACCGTCTCCCAAGATCATCGTCATACCAATCAACCTCGACATCTCAGCAACTAGGATCATAACTTATTCTAATGCATAAATGATCCAACATGCATGATTGGCCAATTCTATAACAACATAGGTCGGTAGTTGAGTTACTGGCTCCCGAGTTACCAACATGAATTCTGCCATCTAGGTCGCTCCGGATAGTCCACCTCAACCTCGTGTGGCAATTACTCAACTGTTGCAACTGTTCACACGGCTCCACCGTAACGACCACTCAAATGGCTCTTGCAGTCGATATGGTCACCTCCCTTGTGCAATAACCACTAAAATGGTTGTTGCAATTATATACACAAGTATGATCCGACCTCATACGACAGCCACTCAAACAACTTAGGTAGCTATACAAACGGCCCTCCTGTGACAACTGTCCAACAATCGTTGTAGTCGATCACAATCATCAACCTTATATTAGTAAACGCTCAAACAACCGTTGCGGCTACCCACAAGGTTGATCAACAACATGTATGATATGGGCATGCAATCATCACCACAAAGATTCCATACAATTGTTCCATCTAACACCTCGATATCACTGTATAATCATACGTTCCTACTTAAGATAGTAACTTAATCTCATATCAAACATCTCCAAAGTATCACCAAGAGTGATCCACCACACGTCAACATATCAACAATACATAATCAACATCTTATCATGTCATCAAAAAAAAAAAATAATAAAAATATTAACTATACATCGCATAATCAACTAAGCATGTTATCATAGAAACATACTATCACATAAACATGTTATCACCTACACATGTTATCAAATAAGCATGTTATTCAAATACATCTACCAACAATCAACTGGGTTTCAGAATCCCCACACATGTTAATGTTCATATTCTATGCCCATTTTCCCGATAATTGAAATTTCTCTCCCCTCACCTAGTGTACACTTTTACTAATGTCTCAAACCTCATGAAACAAGCTCCTTTCTCTCCCTCTAGGTTGTTGCCACGTGTCCAAAAACGCTCCCCAGTGCTTCACAATTTTCCCTAACACATGGACAGAGTCCTGATAATGTCATAACTCTTGATCTTGAAACAGTTTTCCAAACAGAACTAGAATTGAATCAAGATACAAGAAAGAAGGAAACGACAATGTCGACTTGTCGACGTGTTAGGGATTCGAGCATTAACTCAGTTGTATCGAAGAATAGATAGTTGATACTCGTAGTACTCGTTGTCATGATCACATAATCGAAGTCAGAATCTCGATCGGATGGAAAGATTGTTCCCGGCTCAACGTTCTCTCTAACTCTCTTCTCACTCTCCTACACGAGCTCTCTACCTTCTCGCTTCAAAACTTTGGTTTTTTCTCATTTCTTCACCTTTTAAAGACTCAAGGGGATTTCAGCCAGCTGCGAATGCTCGAGCGCCCACCTACCAACGCATTAGCGTTCCAACGCTCAAGCGCTGGGTTTCCCACACTTGAGCGTTGCCTCATGCATGCCACGTCGCGGCCACGCGTCAAAATTGAAGACAAGTGTCAACAGGTCCTGGTGCTTAAGCACAAACCTACCAATGCTTGAGCGTCCACAGAACACTTGAGCGTGACTTTTCCAACGTTTGAGCGTGGCACTGCTGACAACATTCATCGTTCGTGCATATCGTTGCGTTATAAGCTCGTTTGAAGACCGATTGACCACAAATTTGAGATATAGGCTCTTCAATACCTAATAAACAACCTCAAACCCTCAAAATGCCTAATCTTTTTCTTAAAAATAAGTTTTTTATTATCCACTTTCGGACATTCTTAAGCGATACTTGAAAACCCTAGGTTATATTTAGTTTGATTTCGCTCTGGTTGGTTGCGTACTTTCCATGCAAAGTTTCATACACCTTAATCAAAACCTTACATACCTAATCCAAGTCTTAAACATGTTCCTCTTACGTAAAACAAAATCATAAAAGCAGGGATGTTACATTACTACCCCCTTAAAAGAAATTTCGTCCTTGAAATTTCACAGGGGTTATATGTAACATCAAAGGTTCATACCAAAGTTCTATATACTTCCACTGCGCACTCTGATACAATTATCACTAATATGCTCTTTACTGATTCATATACTTTTATTTATCAAAACTTAAATATACACCAACTTTTCAATCCATATTTTTACACACATAACAATATACTATGCCATCAGAATATATACATCATCATCCTTAGCATAACAACATATAGATATCTAACTTATAGCTTCAAAACATTATCTTATGTGAAACTTGCTAACTACTTTCAAAATATCATTGACCAAGACCTCACTGCTTACACTTGATAATTGCTCAGTTCCTCTCAATGTGAACACACATCCCGTTGGTGGAGTTCGCTTTGTCTGTTGTCCCATTCCCTGAGATTGTGTTCCCAATCCCTGCTGTCCACCATTTGTTCTTCCTATTTCTCCTTGTCTGCAGTCCTGAGAAAAATGTCCCATTTAACCACATTTTAAAAAAACAAAGTCCTTCACCTCACAATTTCTCATTAGATGTGTGCCTCCACATTTGGAACAATTGAACTGTCTTTGTCCTTCTCCTTCAGTAATCATGGTTCGCGACTCTGGACGGTCATATGGTTTCTGCTCTTGACGAAGTCATTCATCCATATTCTTCTTACGATTCCTGATTGGCCCTTTATTCTTTTTTGTTGATGGGCTTAAATCCTTTTGTCATGACTTTCTAAAGTAGTACAACTTTCGATCAATTATGGAAGTTTGGAAATTCTTAATGGTAACATTGCTCTGTGTAACTCACTTCTCAAACCATCTTCAAATATTTTGCAGATCGACTTCTCATCTGGACATACTTGATAAAACTTGGAGAACTTGAGCAAAGAATCAAACCTGATAGCGTTCTCTCCAACTGACATATTTCCTTGTCTTAAACTCATAAATTATTGTTCCTTCTCTTGTCTAATCGTTTCAGGGAAATACTTTTCTAGGAGACACTCCTTGAACAATTCCGATGTAATTATTCTTCCTTCTGCTTCCAAAATCTTCAGTTGATTCTTCCACCATGACTCTGCATCTCCTACCAGCATGAAGGATGCGTAGGTGACCTTTCTGTCTTCCATGCAACGCATAGCTGTGAACACTTTTTCTATTTCTTGTATCCATAATTCTGCTCCTTCTGTATTATATTCTCCATGAATTTATGGCATCTTTCCTTTCATAAATGCAACTAGTCCCACATCCGTTACTCTTTCTTGTTCTTGATTATGTGATTGTTGGTTTTGTAGTTGTTGCATTAACTATGCATTCTGCTGCGACTGAAGCATCATAGTTCTGGACATATCCCGTATTGTTCTAATGACTTCAAATTCATTTTCTTCTTCTGTTCCAGGAATCTCTACCTCCACATCATTATCTTCTACGTTGTCTCCACTTTGGCCACTACGAGTCCCACGAGCCTTAGGTTCCTGTAAAAGTAACCATCAGCTCATATTCATAAAAAATATATAACACATACTTCAAATAAATAATCAAAACAGTTATTATTGTCTCTCAAAAAAGAAACAAAAGATAACTCGTGATACGAACACTCTACCCAACTTCTAAACATAGTCAGCACTTGATGTAGGTTCAACTAGACACGGCCAGTACAACATCATCTGGCAGTCCTTGATTCTAATCGGACATAATCCCACAGTCCGTTTTAGAACCGAACTGCACTGATACCACCAAATGCGACACCCTTTTGAGTGCCACATGAAAGTTAAAGCATGTAATTATAACAAAAAATTTAAAACATTTAGAAGCATTTATCTTCATCTCTAAAAGATAGATGCAATATCAGAGCTTCACAGAAGCGATGACATATATAATAACTGAAACTCCACTGGTCGTGGTATAAATACTAAAAGACTCAACTTCATCTCTAAAAACTCTTAATTCCAGCAACATAGGTGTTCTCGTCACCTTCCTCGTCTCTGTGCCATCTAAAGGCTCATCTCAGTATTTATATCATGATCTGAAACAACACATAAACAGAAAGACAAAGTATATAGGAGGTAAGAAACTCTAATCATAATGAATGGGAAAAAGCATAAAATATACTACATATCAACATGTACATCAACAAACACAACCGTCTCCCAAGATCATCATCATACCAATCAACCTCGACATCTAAGAAACTAGGATCATAAATTATTCTAATGGATAACTGATCCTACATACATGATTGGCCAATTCTACAATAACATAAGTCGGTAGTTGAGCTACTGGATCCCAAGTTACCAACATGAATCCGCCATCTTGATCGCTCCGGAGAGTCCACCTCAACCTCATGTGGCAATTACTCAGTTGTAGCAACTGTTCACACGGCTCCACCGTAACGACCACTCAAACAACTGTTGTAGTCGATATGGT
Source organism: Sophora flavescens (assembly GCA_030762895.1). Lineage (NCBI taxonomy): Eukaryota > Viridiplantae > Streptophyta > Magnoliopsida > Fabales > Fabaceae > Sophora > Sophora flavescens. The sequence goes on from CM061062.1 coordinate 142,047,406, forward strand.
CACCTCCCTTGTGCAATAACCACTCAAACGACTGTTGCAGTTATATACACAAGTATGATACGACCTCGTACGACAGCCACTCATACAACTTGGGTAGCTATACATACGACCCTCTTGTGACAACTGTCCAACGAACATTGTAGCCGATCAAAACCATCAACCTTATACTAGTAACCGCTCAAACAATTGTTGTGGCTACCCACAATGTTGATCAGCAACATGTATGATATGGGCATGCAATCATCACCACATATATTCCATACAACTGTTTCATCTAATTAACACCTCGATATCACCATATAATCATACGTTCCTACTTAAGACAGTAACTTAATCTCATATCAAACATCTCCAAAGTGTCACCAAGATTGACCCACCACACCTCAACATATCAACAATACATAATCAACATATTATCATGTCATCAAATAAAAAAAATATAATAAAAATATTAACTATACATCACATAATCAACTAAGAATGTAATCATAGAAACATACTATCACATAAACATGTTATCACCTACACATGTTATCATATAAGCATGTTATTCAAATACATCTACCAACAATCAACTAGGTTTGAGAATCCCCACACATGTTAATGTTCATATTCTATGCTCATTTTCCCGATAATTGAAATTTCTTCCCCCTCCCCTTGTGTACACTTTTACCGACGTCTCGAACCTCATGAAACAAGCTCATTTTTCTCCCTCTAGGTTTTTGCCATTCATCCAAAAACGCTCCCCGGTGCTCCACAATTTTCCATAACACATGGACAGAGTCCCGACAATGTCATAACTCTTGATCTTGAAACAGTTTTCGAAACAAAGCTAGAATTGAATCAAGATACAAGAAAGAAGGAAACGACAATGTCGACTTGTCGACGCGTTAGAGATTCGAGCATTACCTCAGTTGTATCGAATAATAGATAGTTGATACTCGTACCACTTGTTGTCCTGATCACAGAATCAAAGTCTGAATCTCGATCGGATGGAAGGATTGTTCCCGGATCAACTTTATCTCTCTAACTCTCTTCTCACTCTCCTACACGAGCTCTCTGCCTTCCCTCTTCAAAACTTTGGTTTTCTCTCATATCTTCACGTTTTAAATACTCAAGGGGGTTTCAGCCAGCACGAACGCTCGAGCGTCCACCTACCAACGCTTAAGCATTCCAACACTCAAGCGCTGGGTTTCCCATGCTTGAGCATTGCCTCATGCATGCCACTTCATTGTTGCGCGTCAAAATTGAAGACAAGTGTCAATAGCTCATGGCGCTCAAGCACCCACCTACCAACGCTTGAGCGTCCACCGAACTTTTGAGCGTGGATTTTCCAACGTTTGATCATGGCACTGATGACAACATTCGTCGTTCTCCTGTTTTGTCACGTTTTAATCTCGTTTGAAATTCGATTGACCTCAAATTTGAGATATAGGCTCTTCAATACCTAATGAACAACCTCAAACCCTCAAAAATACCTAATCTCTTTCTTAAACATAATTTGTTTATTATCCACTTTTGGACATTCTTAAGCGATACTTGAAAACCCTAAGTTATATTTACGTTTGAATTCGCCCCGGTTGGTTGCGTACTTTCCATGCAAAGGTTCATACACCTTAATCAACACCATACATACCTAATCCAAGTCTTAAACATGTTGCTCTTACGTAATACAAAATCATAAAAGCAGGGATGTTACACCGACAACACCGGAGACACGGAGGAGCTAGAGGAGAGAGTCAGGGTAGTAGTAGCAATCCACAGTAAGATTGGCCAGTGAGTACTCTTCTTGTATATAGGTGTGTGTCTGTGAGCCCATTTTGATGTACTTTTGAGAGGGGCTGGGGGAGTGGAGTGTCACCAAGATATCTTTTGATGGTCTTTTGATGTATTTTCTATTATGACAATTTGTATATATATATATATATATGGGGCCCTACTGATGGGGTTCCCTTTAAAATTTGATGTTACACACAATGTACGATACTATATATATATATATATATATATGTGTGTGTGTGTGTGTGTGTGTGTGTGGGTGTATGATGTGATGTTGCTATATGACTGTTATTTATATTTACTATTTTAGTTTATCCGTTGTTTTCCATATATACGCTTAACGTTAATACCGTGATTAAGTTTTAATTAATTTAGGTTTTCTTTAATGGGACATCGAGTTGTCTCATTTGGTGGTATCAGAGCCGTTTGATTCTGTCCAGACAGTGAGGTTAGGGTGTGTTGGCCATTCTTAGTTGAATCCACATCGGATATTGATTATGCTTAAGAGTTGGGTAGTGAGTCCGGATGCGATAATTAACATTTGTATGGAATATAGTATTTATATACCAGTTTTATGTAGTATTATATGTCATATAAATGTGAGCTAATGATTTCTTTTACATGATCATGGCTCGTGGTAGAGGACGAGGTGGTGGTAGAGTCACAGAGAGGGATGCCAGAGATGGCAACGAAGAGACTTCTCATACTGGAGGGGGAGCAGTTGGTGGAGGAGAGTCATCAAAGAGTCTTCAGACTATCCGTGAGCTTGCTACAACTATGCTATAGCAGACACAGCAGAACTCTCAGATGCTGTAAATGACCAGAGAGCTGTAGGAGCAGCAGAACCAGAGGAGAGCTGCAGAGGCCGAGGATGTAGGGATGACTACCTTCCTGAAAGGGAAGTCACCATAGTTCAGAGGTGACTATGTCCCAGAGAGGGCAGAATGGTGAATACAGGAGCTCGAGAAGATCTTTGATACCATAAGATGTAGAAAGGATAGGAAGGTGACTTATAATGCCTTCATGTTGACTGGAGGAGAAGAGGCCTGGTGGAGAGGCAAGACGAGACTGTTGGAGGCTGAGGGAAGAGTTATCAGCTGGTTTATTTCTTGAGTGCTTCCTCGAGAAGTACAACCCGTGGTTGGTCCGACGCGAGAAGGAGAGGGAGGTCATGAGCCTTAGGCAAGGAGGCATGTCTGTTGGTGACTATGCAGCACGGTTTGAGGCTTTAGTGCAGTTTTCAGAGTTTCAACAGAGGTTGCCCGATGAGGATTGCGTATGCAAAAGGTTTGAGGAGGGCTTGAGACATGAGTTACAAGAAGGGTGGTGCCACTAGATATTCACAACTTTCCTGAGTTAGTGGAGAGATGCAGTGTTAATGAGAGCATTGACCAATGGAGAGAGGCAAAGCAGAGACAACAGTGGAGTGGAGGACCTGTGAGATCAGGTTTTCATAGGAGAGGAGGTAGTAGTTCCCAGTGGAGGCGAAGACCCTATACCAGACCAATGCAGAGTGTTCAGACATCTGCACCATTACCAGTTTCTTCAGAACCAGTTGGTGGAGTGGGCCAGCAGCAGAGACGCCCAGTTTGTTTCAGATATGAGGGACCACATTATCTGAGAGATTGCAGGGAGAGACCCAATTGTTTCCATTTTGGTAAACCAGGTCATATGGCTCGAGATTACAAATAGCTGGCTATGCAGCAGTCAATAGCTGCTGGTAGAGGAGCCAGTGCTTATAGAGGTCGAGCTGGGAGAGGAGTCTGACACGCTGTCGCACACGGTTCAAAAAGAACGAGTGGTTAAAAAACTGCAGCTAGGGCGCGACAACTCGGGTATCGTCTCACAAGGACTCTTGGATTGTTATTAGCAGAAAAGTCAGTTTTGGGGGGGTTAAGATTAGAAATTCAATTAAGAAAAACAATGCAAACAAATGATTATCAATAAGCTAACAACGATTAATCTACTGTTTTCGATTTCCCACTATCATTGATTCATATAAATTCCATGCCTTAAGCGGATTCTAATCGCTTTTCGATTGTAGCAACAATTAACAAGCAAAATTGACACTACGAGATATACGTTCCTAATTCATGAATTAAGCAAACGGGGTGAAGCACTCGTGAATTAAGCAAACACGATTGAACACACGCGAATTAAGTAAACGCGATTAGGTATAGGAACATAGAATCATCGAAATAAATAAATACTAATTCTATAAAATCCTGAATTAAGCAAACAAAACGTATAGCATAGAATTGAAAGGGAGAAGCAAATCAAATGGGAATTATAGAACCTCAAGTGCGGCGGAAACCAATTACAGCAGATTAATCCAAGGGAATTAGTTCTCCATCAAATACATCATAAAAACCCTAGGAACTAATTCACAGCCGTCACTATGAAAAGAAAAGAAGAAGTCCCCACAATCTGCCCTAAAACAGCAATTTATAACCTTCAGAATCTGCGCCCGCTCGCGAGGCGAATATTCAAAGTGGCGCGAGTTCAAAATTGGGTTCTCGCGAGGCGAGATGATGATTCGCGGGGAGAGACCGAGAGGGTGACATTCTCTGGCACAGTCAGGTCTTCGGGCTCGCGAGGCGAGATAGTGATTCGCGAGGCGAGACAGAAAGGGTGACTGTTGCTGCTCAGGCTTGTCCTCAGGCTCACGAGGCGAGTAGCTTCTCGCGAGGCGAAACTTCCAGTATTGCACTTTCCATTGTTTTCTTTATTCCCTTGACTCTAAGTGATCCCCTTTTAACCTGAAAATATGAAATAGCGGTGAATGCTTTATTTGACTCAAAAATTAACTAAAATGCCCTAAACTACTTAAGAAACTCAAAATGTTGTTTGAGGACAATTAAATCCAAATTTGGGCTAAAACGAGATTGAAACTCGAGTAATTGGTGCAAAAACCATGGTCTTACTAGTTATAAAACTAGTCAACCAGAGACTGATCAAAATACCCCCAAACTTAAACTTTGCTTGTCCCCAAGTAAACTAAAACTCAAAAAGACTCAAACTTGGCAAGCTTAAAGGATTCAACCAATTCCGCACAAATTTCATGCAATCTTAACAAAACAATTTTTCTTCAATGCTTTCCCCCTTGAAACAATGTAATCCCCACATTCATTTACTTTAAACAATTGAGAATTCCATCATTCATGCAATCATTAATCTAAGTTGAGGACCCAAGTTACACACAAAAAAGGAGATCACCAAATTCAAACAATTGCCTTCCTCACAAGGGCATTTAATATTTCACTCATTCGCTCAATTTGTCTAGGCTATCAACTTTTCACTCAATTTCACATTTCAAGAGCACTTCCCATGAATTTGATTTTCATCTCAAACAAGGTTCCCACGAAAACATGCATGCAACATCAAAAGGTCTTTTAAAGGTTGTAATGGGGCCTGGCTAAGGGTAGGATTATTCAAAGGTACTAGGCTTTACATCCATAGGAATTAAGAGAGCATGAACATTTGACACATTGAATATCCACTCAAATTCCTTTTTCCATTTTTCTTTTTGCTTTGGGTGACTACAGCCTTTTTCTTCAAATACCCTTTTTTGACACTTTGTTCTTTTCTTCTTCTTTTTCCTTTTGCCTTTAGCTCCAACCTTTATTTTTTTTATTTTTCTCAACCCAGAATGACATATCATATCCTTGTAGCCACGCCAAACTTAGTTTCTTGCAACCCTTGTCTTGTTAAGCTTTCATGCTCTCCTAATCCTAAGATCGGGTTAACATGGTTTTTCCAGATTTTCAGCTTATAACATAAGGTCATCAAGAAACAATAGGCTTATTAGGCTCAATGTGGCTAACTAGGGAACATGCATTAGGGATGGTTCTTTTAGGCCAAGTAGTTAATTCAAAGAAAATTGCCTAAATCATTTGATGCAACCACATAATCATGAAAACCATGATGAGATTCAAGCAAATTCGGGAGAGTTCAACTTGAAAGTGATTCACACAATTAAAAACATGTTGGAGGCTCAAATCCGCACCTGGACATTTTTCACAAATTGTTTGACCGAGATTCAATCCCTAGTGTGTGCATCCCTTCACCCCAAACTTATCATAAATCATGCAATCACAACAAAATATCTCAAAGTTAAATTTTCAATTTTTCACATGGGGGTCAATTTTCAATTTCAAAACCTAGGGGGAAAATCATCATCAGTCAACACATATCATGAAATCCATCTATGCAAAATTTGATTAAAGTCCAACAAGCTCACCGACACAAGACTCATACATATGACTCAAGGCAACACAAACAAGGAAAACAAAACAAAAACAAAACGAAGATAATTAAAAAGAAGAAGGATTAGAAAAACTCATGGAGGCGGTTCCACCGGGATCCCACTGTTTGTGATACAGCGGCCAAGGAGTGCTCAAAGTGTAATATGATCCCCCCGGATCCCATGGCATGCAGTATAAGCATGAAAGTGAGCGCTTGACATTTATAGTGACCTCGCCAAGTGCGGCGGACTTCTCACTCCCTCTTGGGTCAAAGATGACCTCCTTGTCAACAAAGTCTTCCCAATAGAAATGGGGTTCAACCTCTTGGACTGTCCATAGTGCCTTCATGTTCAAGGATGCAAAACCCAGTCTCTCATGCAGAGGCTTGAACTCCATCGCTGGTTGTTCCACAGTGGGTGGTGGCAAACAAGTGGAGAGGATCACTGGTGCTGCTTCAATAGATGGTATGTTTGGGGCAGCTGTGATGTCAAGAACTTTAGCTGAAGAAACAGCTTCAATTACACTGTCACCCTGCAGGGCAGCATCAATCTCAGCACAAACAGCACAAAGGTCAGTGTTAACACAATCAGCACATGAGTAAATATCATCAAAACCAGAAAAGGATGGAAAATCAGTAGCTGCAATCAAATCACAATAAGTGTCATCAACAATGTCAGAAGGCAACTCTATTTGAGAAACAGAGTGCTCAGAGGAATTATTGCCAAGGATATCAATTTGCGAATCTGACTACACTTCAAGGAAACGTTGTGGTTGAAGTGTAGTCAAGGTGGGGGCAATGTGACTAATTTGAGTGGCCAAATTCTGAAGACTTGCTTATGTCCTCTGTTGGAATTCAAGAGTGTGTTCTGTCAATTGTTGCAACAATTCTTCCAGACTGGGTTGGACTGGTGTGGGGTCAGGCTGATATTGCTGCTGGTGTAATGTCAATTGATGCACCAAATAAGCAAACTCATCCAAGCTGCCATGTCCTCCACCATGTTGGCCAGAATAGTGATTCACTCCAACCATGCCAAAACCACTGTTAAACTCATAACCACCAGTGAAGCTAGGATAATATATGCATGATGGCTCATAATAAACATTAGGCATATAATTTTGCATGTAATTATCCATACTAAGGTTCACAACCAGACAGTCACAATGTGCAATACCATTAATATGATATGAACATTTAAGCTCAAGACGTCACAACAAAATAAAAAAAGAAAAAGTTAAATTCCTAATAAGGCTAACAAAAACCGAAGAGTCCCCGGCAACGGCGCCAATTTTGACACCCTGTCGCACACGGGTCAAAAAGAATGAGTGGTTAAAAAACTGCAGCTAGGGCGCGACAACTCGGGTATCGTCTCACAAGGACTCTTGGATTGTTATTAGCAGAATAGTCAGTTTTGGGGGTGGGGGGGGGGGGGGGGGGGGGGTTAAGATTTGAAATTCAATTAAGAAAAACAATGCAAACAAATGATTATCAATAAGCTAACAACGATTAATCTACTGTTTTCGGTTTCCCACTATCATTGATTCATATAAATGCCATGCCTTAAGAGGATTCTAATCCCTTTTCGATTGTAGCAACAATTAACAAGCGAAATTGACACTACGAGATATACGTTCCTAATTCCCGAATTAAGCAAAGGGGTTGAAGCACTCGTGAATTAAGCAAACACGATTGAACACACGCGAATTAAGCAAACACGATTAGGTATAGGAACATAGAATCATCGAAATAAATCAATACTAATTCTATACAATCCTGAATTAAGCAAACAGAACATATAGCATAGTATTGAAAGGGAGAAGCAAATCAAATGGGAATTATAGAACCTCAAGTGCGGCGGAAACCAATTACAGCAGATTAATCCAAGGGAATTAGTTCTCCATCAAATACATCATAAAAACCCTAGGAACTAATTCGCAGCCGTCACTATGAAAATAAAACAAGAAGTCCCCTCAATCTGCCCTAAAACAGTAATTTATAACCTTCAGAATCTACTCCCGCTCGCGAGGCGAGTAGCCTCTCGCGAGGCGTATATTCAATGTGGCGCGAGTTCAAAATTGGGTTCTCGCGAGGTGAGATGATGATTCGCGAGGCGAGACCGAGAGGGTGACATTCTCTGGCACAGTCAGGCCTTCGGGCTCACGAGGCGAGATAGTGATTCGCGAGGCGAGACAGAAAGGGTGACTGTTGCTGCTCCGGCTTGTCCGCAGGCTCGCGAGGCGAAACTTCCAGGATTGCACTTTCCACAGTTTTCTTTATTCCCTTGACTCTAAGTTCTCCCCTTTTAACCTGAAAATATGAAATAGCAGTGAATGCTTTATCTGACTCAAAAATTAACTAAAATGCCCTAAACTACTTAACAAACTCAAAATGTTGCTTGAGGACAGTTAAATCCAAATTTGGGCTAAAACGAGATTGAAACTCTAGTAATTGGGGCAAAAATCGTGGTCTTACTAGTTATAAAACTAGTCAACCAGAGGCTGATCAGAGTCCCAGCAGCAGAACAACAGATGGCCTGACCTCAGGTAATAGGGAGAGTGTTTACAGTGAAGGGAGCTAAATCCTCTCAGTCTGCAGATCTTATCCAGGGTATGTGTTTGATATCTGGTATACTCTCGTCAATGTTGTTTGACTCAGGTGCTACACATTCATTTATTTCGCATGAGTGTGTGGATCATTTAAAGTTACTTGTTTCTCAGTTACTATATACCTTTACCTTTTCTACCCCTACCAGTGATTCCTTAACGACGATGTCTGTGTGGTTACAGTGTCCTATAGTTGTTGAGAATTGGACATTCCTTGTGGATCTTGTCTGTTTGCCTATGCAGTGGATAGATGTTATCCTTGGCATGGATTAGCTTTCGGCTATCCATGTAGTGTTAGATTGTTCCAGTAAGACCTTGTCATTTCTTGAGCCTTCTAGCGTAGTATCTACCAATGAGGGAGTATATATGAGGAGTGATGGTTCTCAACAGTATGTGATGCTTTTCTCTGTAAAAGCTAAGGAGACTCCGAGTATAGATTCTATGCCTATCGTGAGAGAGTTTCTTGAGGTTTTTCCTCCTGATGTTCCGGTTTGCCACCAGAGAGAGAAGTAAAGTTTACTATAGATCTCATACCGAGGACAGGATGTAACACCTTTTTGAGTGCCACAAGGAACTTAACATATTAATGATACATATAATTACAGTGGAAAATTAAAACATTTCAAACATATATTTGAATCATCGAAACATTTTTACAACATCAGAGTATCATGGGCACATACCATGACTGACACTCCACTGGCAGTGGTATAAACTACTAAAGACTCAACATCATCTCTGAAAGACTCAGAAGTGTCCTCGTCACCTTCTTCGTCTATGCACCAGCTAAAACCTCCTCTCTGTCTTCAAGTCACGATCTGATACAACACATAAAGAAACAAAGAAACATACATATACAGGAGGTAAGAAACTCTAATCATCATGAATGGGAAACAACATAAAATACTACATATCAACATGTACATCAACAAACACAACCGTCTCCCAAGATCATCGTCATACCAGTCAACCTTAAGACCTCAACAACTAGGATTATAACTTATTCTAATGTATAACTGGTCCTACAAGCATGATTGGCAAATTCTACAACAATGTTAGTCGGTAGTTGAGTTACTAGCTCCCGCGTTACCAATATGAGTTACGTCATGTTGGTCGCTCCGGATAGTCCACCTCAACCTCGTGTGGCAATTACTCAACTGTTGCAACTGTTCACACGGCTCCACCGTAACGACCACTCAAATGACTGTTGCAGACGATACAGTCACCTCCCTTGTGCAATAACCACTCAAACGACTGTTGCAGTTATATACACAAGTATGATTCGACCTCGTACGACAGCCGCTCAAACAACTTTGGGTAGCTATACATACGGCCCTCCTTAACAACTGTCCAACTATCGTTTTAGTCAATCACAACCATCAACCTTATACTAGTAACCGCTCAAACAACTGTTGCGGCTAACCACAAGGTTGGTCAGTAACATCTATGATATGGGCATGCAATCATCACCACATAGATTCCATACAACTGTTCCATCTAACACGTCAATATCACCAAATAATCATATGTTCCTACTTAAGATAGTAACTTAATCTCATTTCAAACATCTCCAAAGTATCACCAAGATTTATCCACCACACATCAACAAATCAACAATACATAGTCTACATATTATCATGTCATCAATGGAAAAATATAATAAAAATATTAACTATAAATCACATAATCAATTAAGCATGTTATCATAGAAACATATTATCACATACCCATGTTTTATTATAAGCATGTTATTCAAATACATATACCAACAATCAACGGGGTTTGAGAATCCCCACACATGTTAATGTTCATATTCTATGCCCGTTTTCCCGATAATTGAAATTTCTTCCCCCTCACCTTGTGTACCCTTGTACCAGCATCTCAAACCTTGTGAAACAAGATCCTCTCTCTCCCTCTAAGTTGATGCCACGTGTCCCAAAAGTCTCCCCGGTGCTCCACAATTTTCCCTAACACATGGGCAGAGTCCCGACAATGTCATAACTCTTGATCTTGAAACAGTTTTCCAAACAGAGCTAGAATTGAACCAAGATACAAGAAAGAAGGTAACGATAATGTCGACGTATTGACACGTTAGGGATTCGAGCATCACCTCAATTGTATCGAAGAATCGATAGTCGATACTCGTAGTATGGAAGTCGGAATCGCGATCGGACGGACGGATTGTTCCCAGCTCAACTTTCTCTCTCTAACTCTCTTCTCACTCTTCTACATGAGCTCTCTGCCTTCTCTCTTCAAAACGTAAGTTTTCTTTCATTTCTCACTTTTTAAAGAACCAAGGGGGTTTCAGCCAGCTGCGAACGCTCGAGCGCCCACCTACCAACGTTCAAGCATCCCAACGCTCAAGCGCTGGGTTTCCCATGCTTGAGCATTGCCTCATGCATGCCACGTCGTTGCCGCTCGTCAAAATTCAAGTCAGATGTCATCCTGTCCCAATGCTCAAGCGCTCACTTTCCAACGTTTGAGCGTGGCACTGCTGATAGCATTCATCGTTTGTGCGTTTTGTCACGTTCTGAGCTCGTTTAAGTCTGATTGATCTCAAATTTGAAGTACAGGCTCTTCAATACCTAATGAACAACCTCAAACCCTAAAAAAATCATAATCGCTTCCTTAAACATAAATTGTTTATTATCCACTTTCGGACATTCTTAAGCGATACTTGAAAACCCTAGGTTATATTTACGTTTGATTTCGCCTCGGTTGGTTGCGTACTTTCCATGAAAACGTTCATACACCTTAATCAATACCTTACATACCTAATTCAAGTCTTAAACATGTTCCTCTTATGTAAAACAAAATCATAAAAGCAGGGATATTACACTGGACCTATTTCAATAGCGCCCTATCGGATGTCACCTGTGGAATTAGATGAATTAAAGAAAGTTAGATGATATGTTGAAGAAAAAGTTTATCAGACCTAGCGTTTCTCCGTGGGGAGCACCAATGTTGTTTGTTAAGAAGAAGGATGGAAGTGCTAGGTTGTGCACGGATTACAGGCAATTGAATAAGGTGGCGATTAAGAATAAATATCTTTGCCTAGGATAGATGATTCGATGGATCAGTTTAAGGGAGCTGCAGTGTTTTCCAAGATTGATCTGAGGTCTGGATACCATCAGAATCGAGCGAAGTAGGAAGATATACCTAAGACGGCTTTCAGAATGAGGTACGAGCATTACGAGTTTGTGGTGGTGTTTATAGATGGATTACATGAACAGGATCTTTAGACCGTTCCTCAACAAGTTTGTGGTGGTGTTTATAGATGATATCCTTATCTACTCTCATACATGGGAAGAACATGAGGATCATCTAAGGATAATGTTACAAGTGTTGAAGGATCGTTAGTTGTATGCGAAGTTATCTGAGTGTAAATTTTGGTTAGAGGAAGTTCAGTTATTAGGGCATGTGATTAACAAGGATGGAATATCAGTAGATCCAACTAAAGTTGAAGCATAGCTTAAGTGGGAGTGACCTAAGTCAGTGAGCGAAGTGAGGATTTTCCTAGGATTAGCTGGATATTATCGGAGGTTTATTGAGGGTTTCTCGAAGATTGTGTTGCCTATGACGCAATTAACGAGAGAAGGTATAGCATTTGTGTGGACGGAGGAGTGTGAAAATAGTTTTCAGAAGTTGAAGTAAAAGTTGACAACTTCCCCAGTGCTGACTTTATCAGATCCTTTAGGACAGTTTGACGTATACTGTGATGCGTCTTACCAAGGTTTGGGTTGTGTTCTAATGGAAGAGGGAAGAGTTCTGGATTATGCTTCCTGACAGTTGAGAGTGCACGATCTGGAGTTGGTAGCTATAGTGTTCGCATTTAAGATATGGCGACACTATCTTTATGGAGCTAAGTTCAATGTCTATAGTGATCATAAGAGCTTGAAGTATCTATTTGATCAAAAGGAGTTGAATATGAGACAGAGGAGATGGATGGAGTTTATAAAGGATTACGAGTTTGATCTTCGATACCATCCAGGAAAGGCGAATGTGGTAGAAGATGCATTAAGTAGGAAATCCTTGCATGTGTCCGTGATGATGGTAAAGGAGATGGAGTTGATCGAGCAATTCAGAGATCTGAACCAAGGGATAGAATTGGTTGAGAATAGGATATGCTTAGGTATGGTTACCGTTAGCAGTGATTTCTTGAGGGACCTTAAGGATAAACAATTTCAGGATCAGTATCTACAAGAGGTGAGTAGAGGTATAGATGAGGGTAAAGTTTCCGAGTTCAGTAAAGGGGCAGATGGTGTGTTGAGGTTCAGAGATAGGATATGTGTGCCAGAGGACTTAGAGCCTAGAAGAATGATTTCATAAGAGGCACATAAGAGTAAGTTAAGTTTTCACCTCGGCGCCACGAAGATGTATCAGGACTATAAGAATATGTTTTGGTGGCCAAAGATGAAGAAGAAAGTGGCAGAGTACGTTCTATCTTGCCTAGTGTGTCAGAAGGCTAAAATTGAGCATCAGAAGCCTGTTGGTTTATTGCAATCGCTGGATATCCCAAAGTGGAAGTGGAATAGCATTGCTATGTATTTTGTGGTTGAATTACCACGAACTCCTAAGAAGCATGATGTGATTTGGGTTATCATCGATAGGTTGACGAAGTGTGCTCACTTCTTACCTATTGGTGAAAGTTACAATTTAGAGAGGTTGACCCAGGTATATATTATAGAGATTGTTAGATCACACGGTGTGTCATCGAACATTGTCTTTGACCGAGATCCTAGATTCACATCTAGATTTTGGAGACAGTTGCACAGTGCTTTGGGGACGAAGTTGAGGATGAGTTCTGCTTATCATCCTCAGACAGATGGACAGTCCGAGAGGACCATTCAGTCCTTGGAGGATATCTTGAAAGCCTGTGTGTTGGATAACACTGGCTGTTGGGATGAATTCTTACCCCTGATTGAGTTCACATACAATAACTGTTTCCACAGCAGTATCGGGATGGCACCGTATGAGGCTCTGTATGGCAGGAAGTGTAGGACCCCGTTGTGTTGGTATGAGACTGGTGAGGGCCAAAGGTTGGGTCCTGATGTGGTATAGCAGACGACGGAGCAAGTTATGAAGATAAGGGAAAAGATGAAGGAAGCACAAGATACTAACAAGAGGAGGAGATCCTTAGAATTCCAGGAAGATGATCACGTGTTTTTGAGAGTCACTCCGAAGACTGGAATTGGAAGAGCTATCAAGTCTAGAAATCTTGCTCCTAGATTCATTGGACTTTCTAGATTCTTCAATGGGTTGGTCCAGTAGCCTACCATATTGCCTTACCACCTAACCTATCTAACCTTCATGATGTCTTTCACGTCTCCCAGTTGAGGAAGTATTACCTTGATCCTTCACATGTAATTGAGCTTGAGTCTATACAACTCCGAGAAAATCTAAGGTATGAGGCTTTACCCGTTAAGATTGCAGATAGAAGAATTAAGGAGCTTCGTGATAGACAGATTTGTTTGGTCAAGGTCATTTGGGATGAGACTACCGGAAATGCTTCTTGGGAGCGTGAGGCAGACATACAGCAGCAGTATCCACATCTATTTTCAGGTACATAAATTTCGAGGATAGAATTTCTTTTAAGGAGGGTAGTAATGTAACATCCGTGTTTTTATGGAATTATTTATACGTTTAATGACTATGTTTAAGACCTTGATTAGATGTCTTATATACTTTTTTAAGCATAGGAAACCTAGCATGCAAAGTACGTGATCAATCAGATTCGAATCTAAGCGAATACGAAATTAGGGTTTTGTTGTATGCCTAGCACGCTCAAGCGTGGATTTTGGGATGCTTGAGCGCTGGAAGGGGATCAGAACACATGTCAATAGGTGGCACGCACAGGGACACATGTCACAAAACTTTACGAGGAAGTCAGTGACGCAGCACCCAGCACAGAGCGTGGGATGGTGGCGCTGAGCGCCAGCACACTCAAGCATGGGGCTTGTCACGCTCGAGCGTCAGACGCTGAAAAGAGAAAAAAATAAGAACTTAAGAGGTAACTTAAGGTACCTCTTGTTAAAATGAGATAGAGACAGAAAACATAGAAAAAGAGTAGAGAGATAAACTGAGAGTGAGAAAGAAATTACGGCATCGATTCCGATCAATCTGTTCGTCCAAATGTAATTCCGATTACGTCATGGTGATCGTGGCAATGAAAACTTCTCAACCCTAGCTTCCTTTTCTCAACTAGGCTAAGGTAAACCTATGTCCTTTTTATGCCGAAATGACGTCGGTGATGGTATTGAGGTTATCTTTCTATTCGTTTATCGGTTTCCAATTCAGCTTCAGATTAGGGTAACCCGTAACGTATGCTTCACAATGATGTATTCAGGTGAATTTTCAGAGACATGGAGGCCCTAGTTCCTCGTGTGGCAGATTTGATAGGTGTGGGGAGTGTTCTTTTCGTTGCTCAAAAGATCCTACGACACTTCAGGTGGGAGAAAGAAACCCCTATCGTCGGAAATGGCTAAGTAGCATATTTTACAACAATGGCATAGGGCGGCCTAAACCCTACTAGTGGGCGAATAATTGACAATGTCAGTATCAAATTGGCGACTACTTAGTGGTTCCAATGATGATATGGAGATTGTAGGTTTATAGCAGTTACGTTAAAATTGAGATGTTCGAGGTTGCATGGTTTTACCTATTGAGTTGCTTGATGTATTCTATTTGGATTAATATGCTTACCAATTAAGTTTATTAAAAAAAAAATATTATTTTATTCATGATAACATGTTTGGTATGATAGTATGCCCTATTTGCTATAATATGCTTAGCTAATTCCTAGGTGTTGATATTTGATATTTTGGAGTGATGCATGTTGGGGAGTGACGTATGACTTAGTTGTGCCTAACTTAATTAATTAATTAATATTTTACTCATGATGAGTTATGTGATACGATTTTAGAATATGAGATTGAGATGACGATGAAGGTTGAGGCACTAGGTTATGACCTGATACGAGTCGGCGAGACACATATTGATGCATTGTGTTGATCAGAACCGTGTGAGTGGAATACACAAGGTCAGAGTATCCGATTATGGATACCGGATTCACGGGTGAGTTCCCTTATGTTAAGTTTGAGGGAGACTACCATGACATGTTCGAAGTCCTTACGAAACCGTACCGTATTTATATTGTGCAGCTATAGTGTCATTGCTTTGCATGAGCACCATAGAGAGAACTGGGGCGTGCACCGACGTCTACTGTGCAGCTATAGTGTCATTGCTTTGCATGAGTGCCCTAATGGGAATGGGGTGTGCACCGGCGTTTAGGGACGAGCCGCTTGGACGACTGACTAATATCCCAAACCAGACGAGGGATGTGTGACAAGATTATATTATGCCCACGTCAGCATACAGGATCAGTTGCATGAGCGCGGCTGGTAGGGGATGATGAGAGGACTATGTGATGCATTTCCGTGTGCTATTATTGTTCATACGCTATGCACCCTTTTCCACATATAATGGTAGCTAATTTCTTATCTCCCTACTTCTTTCTATGTATGTATGCTTTTCACGATGCAGAGCTAGAGCAGCAGGATGCCCCATCTGAACCATCCATGGATGACCCAACCTGTGGTGTTCCCACTGATGGAAACACTTGAGTTCGAGTTCCTAGATGATAATGGGTGGCTTGTGGTCCCAGTTACCCGTTTTGTTGTATATACGGATCCAATTTCTATGTACGCCCGGTTAGGAGACGGGCCTCATTTCTGATTCATCAGGACATTCCGTCTCAGCCAATCTTTCTTGTTCCCAATTGGCTTTCCTGCATCAGCACCACCGATGCCGCCATTACCACCGATGACCCCTATGTATCCCTGGCCAGCACCAGCACCTCAGGGCTCAGATCAGGTAGTTCCTGACATAGATGCGGTTCTAGTTCCCTAGGCTCGACGGGACTTATCACGCCACAGTGCTCTCTATAGACGATGTTTCCAGTAGCGTCCTAGAGGGAGTACTTCCAGTAGCATTCAAGGAGCTTCAGGACCTTCCAGACCGCACCAGAGACAGTGGAGCTAGAGGATTGAGTCAGGGTAGTAGTAGTCGTCCACAGTAGGATTGGCCAGTGCGTACTCTGCTTGTATATAGGTGTGTGTTTGTGAGCCCATTTTAATGTACTTTTGAGAGGGGTTGAGGGAGTGGAGTGTCAGCGAGGTATCTTTTGATGGCCTTTTGATGTATTTTCTATTATGATAGTTTGTATCTGTAACACCCCGATTTTTCTGCTTTTCAATATCGATAAATATATAAGTGTTTATATTTTTATCCGAGACCTAGAAAATTATTTTGGATAAAAACAAAATCATATTTAGACTCTACTTCATAGTAGGAGGTTATGGTTAAATTTTGGGTTGAAAATTCAGACGGAACCCGATCTACCTTTTCACTAACAGTAAGATTTTATTGATCAGAAAACCTAATTTTGACCCAAGAACGAAACAGTTTAGATTTATATCACTTTTTCAAATATATAAATTATTTTGGAAATTTTCGCTCAAAAATAAAATGTTATATTTTATTCGTGCGAATTTTCAAAGAAAACGCGCGAGAGAATTTAAATTGGGTAAACGACGGAGCCGGACAGAGAACTGTAAAGACCCGCTAATTGATTGGATCAGTGATGTCATGGATGACCTCATGGAGGTGAGTCACCATGGTGAGTCATGTTGTGACTCACCATGTATAATCATTACATTTTGTGCAAAGACCATTTTGTCCTTGAACTTTCAACGAAATGCCAACTTTGTCCCACAAATTTTGGACCATTTTACCCCCAACCCATATGGCCCAAACCATTAATTAACACTTAGCCATTTCAATTTTGTGCACCTCATCTTCTTCTAAGTCATTTTTCTATCAAAAACCCTAAAATCACCATTGTTGACAAAGCTTGATTTTGATCAATTTCTTCATTCCTTTCATTAACAAGAGATAAACTCTTGTAGTCTAAGAATATGAATACTCTTCCAATCACTTATTTCCTTTCATTCTTGCCTAATTCATCAAGTTTCAATTTTTCATGATTTTCTTCCTTTAATTCTAGAAAATCATAGAAAAATGTTTAAGTGTTATGGCACTTGATCTTACCTCTCTAATACCTCTATTTGTTAGATCTAAAAGCTTGAAAATTTAGAGATCCCTAGCCTATTTTCTTCATGTTGGCTGAACCCTAACCCTATAGGTTAGATGGTTTTTGTTTCAATTTTTAACTTGTTTTATGCTTTGTTGTGAAGGATCAAGTGATAGAATCGTGTGTTGAGTTGTGTGGAGGAAACAAAAGTTTCAAGAGGCTACTTCATGAGGAAACCGAAATTCCAAAGGTAAGGGGAGTTTACCTGAGGGGTTTTTGATAGCTACATGCTATATATGAGTTGTTTGTATCTTTATTCGTAATGATTTTGTGGTGTTTGATTTAATTATTCCATTTTTGTTTATGTGGCTTTTAATGTTACCAGTGAAAGCATGTTATAACTGTGATGTATGGATAACTGTGATGTATAGATTAACTGTTGTTTGAGTGACTGACTGAAAAGTCTGACAGTGGTCAGTGCTCATTTATAATTAAGGATAAAACTTTTAAAAGTTTGAGGAGAAACTTAAGTGTTTTAATTTATGGAAGTGGAAGGAAATGTGGAAAATAATATTATTTAAAGATATTTTGGTGAAACGGTAAATCAATGGGTGATAGTGAGGACGAAACTGTGAAAAAATTTCACTTACGTTAATTTTTCCGAAATAAATTCAAAAAGAAAATAAATAGTAATTACAATAAATTAAGTTTCAAAAATAAGTTTAATATTGATGGTGGAAAACTTTTGGTAAAATAAAAAGTCATTTGATCCACAAATGAATTTATTAAAAATGAAAAATAATTTAGAAAAGTGAGTTACAGCGAAAACTGTGAGAAATTGTTTTATTATTTAGGACAAAAACGGGTTAGAAATTGAATTTCAAAGATTTGACGTGTTTTCGTAAAAGAAAATTCAAAAAGAAATGAATTTGAGAAAAATGAATTTTGTTGCGATTTAACATTTTATAAACGAATTTCTATAAAACAATTTTCAACGAAAAAGATTTTCTGCAAAAGAGTTTTTCAGTGAAACGATTTCCGATAAACTTGGGTAAGTTTTCGGAGTTTTGTTTTGTTATTTGTGTTTTACAGAACGAAAAACGATGTTGAAAAACAAAAGTGAACCAAGTAGCCGAGACATCGGAATTCTAGTGTTCTATGAGAAAAACACACAGATCATTGATCCGTGTTGTCCATGGTGGACTTAAGTATTTTGATGTGATGTGGAGGACTCTGGGTCACATATCTGCGAACCTAGGACTGGTGCATTGGTCTAGGGTTTCATGATTGAGCATTCGGACTTTGTGTCCTGTGTTAAGATTGAATGGGCTTCATGCATAAATAAGAATAGTCGTGAGCTTTGAGCCTCGACAAAGAAAGAATGAACGAAAAAGAAAAGTAACGAGAATAAATGTTTTACATGCATAATTTTGGCAGACGTGCCATTATTGGCCAAAGTACCATGTATTGTTGGCCAATGTTCCATGTATTATCGAGCCACAACCCACAAAGGGTGGATTAACAAATTGGATAATTATTGACCAAAGAGATGTCTTTGGGTCTTTAGGGACATCCATGTTCGAAAAACCCACATATGGCCGGGACTTTACAACCTCGAGTCATGGAAATTCGATACCCTACCCTAATGTACTCAATAAGGAACTATTCAATATTATTTTAGGTGAGACGTAATACCCTAGAACAATTGGGGATTTGAAATGAGAGATGTACCCATTGTTTTTAACAATTTGTTTATTCAGAGAATTTATGTGTTGTGTGTGTGTGTGTGTGTGTGTGTGTGTGTGTGTGTGTGTGTGTATTAATATGCTGTTATTTGTGTATCGCACATGTAGTAATTCTAATGAAACTCATTTGTCGGTATCTCACCCTTGTGTTATTTAATTTCTTGTTGGGTTTCTACTGTGTCATTACATATATTCGAGTACAGATGAACCACACGGGGAACCTGTCATATTCAGGGATTATGTCCCTGATGTTTGATGACGTAGACGACGGAGGCGCGTGGTTTATAAACCCGGGAGCTCCCAGCGCAACATATACAGGCCCGATATGTGTCACTGAAGGAATACATGCAGCACATGCAGCTGGACCACAGCGACGTACTCATACTACTCAAACTGTAGAGGCTCCACTGCCGCCGATGTGGTTATTGTTGGGAGCTCTAGCGGAGCAGGGCGATCTAGTACATCAGCCTCCACCCATCCAGCAGTTCCAGGATGCGGCACCACTTACACCTCCAGCCCCTCTGATTTTGGTACCAGAGGTAGATGATGAGATAGAGGAGGATCCTTAGGAGGACGAGGAGGTTCCTGAGTATCATCCTATGGATGATGTGGTGGACCCCGCCGCTGAAGCGGGAGTAGAGGTACCCGCACATGATACCCTTGTAGTTGGTGAGGACCATATATAGTGGTCTTCCCAACGGTTTCCGCTAGTGTGACCGGCTGTAGGACTTTTTGGTTTACATTTTTGAGGTAGTTCTATTTCATCATCGCACTACAAAGAGCTACTATGGCTGCGCTGAATCAACAAGATCAAATTCAAGCTGAGCAAGCTGCTGAGAGTAGAGATTTAATTGCCTTTCGACGTCAAAATCCAATACAGTTTCATGGGGATGCTGATCCTGAGAAGGCTGATCTATGGATACAAGAGTTGGAGAAGATCTTTGAGCTTATCCATAGCCTTGAAGGAGTAAAAGTTCCATATGTTATCTTCCTGCTCTTGGGAGATGCAGAGTACTGGTGGAAGGGCACTAGACAACTGTTAGAGGCGGACAACCAGGAAATTACTTGGAATGTTTTCCGAAACATATTTCTGGATAAGTATTTTCCTCAAAGTGCCAGAGCTGAGAAAGAACACGAGTTTTTATGTCTGCAATAGAGAGAACTTTCTGTTGGGGAATATGAGGCAAAGTTTGAATCACTCGCCAAGTATTTATGTTTCTTCCAAGCTCAACCGGATGAAGATTGGAAATGTGAGAGGTTCGAGGGAGGTCTGCGTTATGAAATCAAGGAATATGTGTTGCCACTTGAAATCCGGAAATTTCAAGCTTTGGTTGAGAAGTGTCGGAATGTGGAGCAAATGAGAAATGGGAGAGATAATCGAGCTAATGTTGGAGGACCATCTCGATTCAAGAGTCAGTTTCAGAGTCAGAGAGGAAAATAAGTTCAGAGGAAGCCATACTTCCGACCACAAGGAAACAATCAGAACCAACAATCGCACCGTCCTGTTGCTTTTGTATCTAGTAGTGAAGGCTAGAAGAACCAAAGTCAAGGCCAAGTTCGGAGATGTTTCAAGTGTGGGGATCTGAATCACATGGCAGATAATTGTCATTTGAAGGGAGTGAAATGTTTTACCTGTGGTCAGATAGGACATATGTCAAGAGACTGTAATGCACCGAGGTTTGGACCAGTTGTCAACAACTCAAAGACCAATAAACCCACGGTAAAGGGGAGAGTTTACACCATGAGTGGTGTAGAAGATTCAAAATCTGATGATCACATACAAGGTAGTTGAACATAACTGGTAGTCTTTTAACTGTACTTTTTGATTCGAGTACAACGCATTCTTTTTATTTCGGTGGATTGTGTGAGACATTTTAAATTACATGTTTCTTCTCTATCGTGTGATTTGATTTTTTCAACCCCAACTGTTGAACCAGTTATCGTAAATTCTATATGCTTGAACTGTCCTATTGTTATTTATGATGGACATTTTCTTGTTAATATTATATCCTTGCCTTTAATACAATTAGATGTGATTTTAGGCATGGATTGGTTATCTTCCAACCATATCCTTTTAGACTGTGCGCATAAAACTTTAGGTTTTCCTGATCTTGAGATTTCTGGATTTTTATCTGCCAACCAAGTAAGAACTTCTGTGAAAGAAGGAACTCATGGATACTTGCTTTTATCTAGCTTAGAAGTCGAGGCGGAGATCAATTTGAGTATGGTTCCTGTAGTAATAGAGTTGGCCGCCAATCAGGGATATCGATTTCTCCATCGACCTAGTTCTTGGAGAAGACCAAGTGTTTCCCCACTGGGAGCACCAATTATGTTAGTGAGAAAAAAAAGGCGGAGGTTCGAGACTCTATGTAGATTTTCGACAACTCAACAAAGTGACAATTAAGAATAAGTACCCTTTACCGCGCATAGACGATCTGACGGATCAACTGCGAGGAGTTGTTGTGTTCTCAAATATTGAATTGACGACGGGTTATCATCAGATTTGGGTAAAGACTGAAGATATACCAAAGATTACGTTCATAACTCGTTATGGACATTACGAGTAACTTGTAATGCCTTTTGGAGTGACGAATGCTCCTGCTATCTTCATGGACTACATAAATCAGATTTTTTCATCTGTTTCTTGATAGGTTCATTGTCATGTTCATCGATGATATTCTCATTTACTCTAAGAGTCATGAGGAACATTTACAACAAGTCCTAAAATTCCTACGCGAGAAGGTGTTGTATACAAAACTGTCTAAGTGTGAGTTTTGGCTCGAAGAAGTAAAATTCTTAGGACATGTAATTACTAAGGAAGGAATTGCCGTCGATCCTACAAAAGTAGAAGCAGTACTTTCTTGGGAAAGACCAAAGACAGTGACAGAAATCCGACGCTTTGTTGGTTTGGCCGGTTATTACAGGAGATTTATTGAAAGTTTTTCCAAGATAGTAGCGTCGTCGACTCAACTTGCTAGGAAGGATCAACCTTTTGTGTGGACTGACAAGTGCAAGGAAAGTTTTTAAAAGATAAAGGAACGTTTGACAACCTCACCGGTGTTAATACTTTCTGAACCAAATGAACCTTATGAAGTATATTGTGATGCTTCACATCAAGGTTTAGGCTGTGTGTTAATGCAACATCAAAAAGTTGTAGCATATGCGTCATGACAGTTAAAGACTCATGAGAGAAATTATCCGACGCATGATCTGGAGTTAGCTGCGGTGGTTTTTTGCGCTAAAGATATGGAGACACCACTTGTATAGAGCTAAGTTTGATGTCTTTAGTGACCACAAGAGTCTGAAATACCTGTTTGATCAAAAGGAGTTCAACATGAGACAGAGACGATGGATGGAGTTCCTGAAGGATTACGACTTCACTTTGCAATATCATCCTAGAAAGGCGAATGTTGTAGCGGGTGCACTAAGCCGAAAAGCCATTCATATCTCAGCTATGATGGTAAAGTAACTCGAATTGATTGAAAAGTTTCGTGATCACAATTTGATTATGGAAGTAAGTCAAAAGAAAATTAGTTTGGGAATGATCAAGATCTCTAGTGGATTAATGGAAGAGATCCGAGAACAACAAGTTGCTGATACGTATCTTCAAGAGAAGAAAGATTTAATGGAACAAGGAAAAGCTACAAAATTTAGTTTGGGATCAGATCACATCTTAAGGTGCAATGGACGAGTCTGTGTACCTGACAATCCAGAGATGAAGAAGATGATTTTGAAGAATCACACAAGAGTAAATTAAGTATTCATCATAGATCAACTATGATGTATCAAGATCTAAAACAAATGTTTTAGTGGCCAGGCATAAAAAGCAAGTCGCGGAGTACGTTGCATCATGTCTGACTTGTCAGAAAGCAAAGATAGAAAATCAACGACCTGGTGGAATGCTTACATCATTAGATGTACCTGAATGGAAGTGGGATAGTATATCGATGGATTTTGTGGTAACTTTAACGAGAACTTCCAAAGGTTTTGATTCAATTTGGGTGATCATTGATAGGTTAACGAAGTTAGCACACTTCTTACCTGTTAAGATCAATTATACCATAGAAAATCTAACCGATGTTTATATCAAAGAAGTGATTAAATTCATGGAGTACCTTTGAGTATCGTTTCAGATCGAGATCCGAAGTTCACTTCACGTTTCCGGGGCAAGTCTATATCAAGCACTGGGAACCAAGTTACGTTTAAGTTTAGCATATCATCCTCAAATCGATGGACAAACGAAAAGAACGATTAAATTGTTAGAAGACTTGCTGATCATGTGTCTTAGAGCATCAGAAGGTTTTTGTTTCAATTTTTAACTTGTTTTATGATTTGTTGTGAAGGATCAAGTGATAGTATTGTGTGTTGATTTGTGTGGAGGAAACAAAAATTTCAAGAGGCTACTTCAAGAGAAAACCGAAATTCCAAAGGTAAGGGGAGTTTACCTGAGGGGTTTTTGATAGCTACATGCTATCTATGAGTTGAATGTATCTTTATTCGTAGTGATTTTGTGGTGTTTGATTTAATTCTTATGTTTTTGTTTATGTGGTTTTTAATGTTACCTATGAAAGCATGTTATAACTGTGATGTATGTATAATTGTGATGTATGGATAACTGATGTATGGATTAACTGTTGTTTGAGTGATTGACTGAAAAGCCTGACAGTGGTCAGTGCTCATTTATAATTAAGGATAAAACTTTAAAATGTTTGAGGAGAAACTTAAGTGTTTTAATTTATAGAAGTGGAATAAAATGTCTAAAATAATATTATTTAAAAATATTTTGGTGAAAAAGTAAATCAATGAGTGTCAGTGAGGACGAAACCGTGAAAAAATTTCACTTACGTTAAGTTTTTCGAAATAAATTCAACAAAGAAAGTAAATAGTAATTACAATAAATTAAGTTTCAAAAATAAGTTTAATATTAATGGTGAAAAACCTTTTGGAAAAGAAAATGTCATTTGATCCACAAATGAATTTATTCTAAAATGAAAAATAATTTAGAAAAGTGAGTTACAACGAAAACTATAAGAACTGGTTTTATTATTTGGTACAAAAACGTGTTAGAAATTGATTTTCAAAGATTTGAGGTGTTTTCCTAAAATAAAATTCAAAAATAAATGAATTTGAGAAAAATGAATTTCGTTGCGATTTAACGTTTTAAAAACGAATTTCTATAAAACGATTTTCAACGAAAAAGATTTTTTGCAAAAGAGTTTTTCAAAAAAAGATTTTCGATAAACTTGGATAAGTTTTAGGAGTTTTGTTTTGGTATTTGTGTTTCACAAAACGAAAAACGATGTTGAAAAAGAAAAGTGAACCTAGCAACCGAGACGTCGGAATTCTAGTGTTATGTGAGAAAAACATGTAGATCATTGATCTGTGTTGTCCATGGTGGACTGAAGTATTTTGATGTGATGTGGATGACTTTGTGTCCCATATCTGCGAACCTAGGACTGGTCCATCGGTCTAGGGTTTCGTGATTGAGCACTCAGACTTCGTGTCCTGTGTTAAGATTGAATGGGCTTGATGCCTAAATAAGAATAGTCGTGATCTTGGAGCCTCGTCAAAGAAAGAATGAACGAAAAAGAAAAGCAACGAGAATAAATGTTTTACATGCATAATTTTGGCAGACGTGCCATTGTTGGCCAAAGTGCCATGTATTGTTGAGCCATAATCCACAAAGGGTGGATTGACAAATTGGATAGTTATTGACCAAAGAGATGTCTTTAGGACTTTAGGGACATCCGTGTTCGAAAAACCCACATATGGCCTGGACTTTGCAACCTCGAGTCATGGAAATTCGATACCCTACCCGGATGTACTCAATAAGAAACTATTCAATATTATTTTAGGTGAGACGTAATACCCTAGAACAATTGGGGATTGAAATGAGAGATGTACCCAACGTGAAAAAATTGTGATATAGGGATTTTTACGGCCTATTCTGATCGACGAAGGGAAGTTAGGATCTCTGGAGAATAAATATCAAAATTAGATGGTGAATGTTGAAGTGTCATGCATTTTTATAAATTATGATGATTGTCGGGTATGAATCCCATTGTTTGGAACATTTTATTTATTCAGTGAATTAATGTGTTGTCTATAAGTATGTATATGTTGTTATTTATGTGTCTTGCATGTAGTTATCATGCTGAAACTCATTTGTCGGTATCTCATCCGTGTGTTATTTCATGTTGGGTTTCTACTGTGTCATTATGTATATTCGAGTACAAATGAACCACGCGGGGAATCTGTCATATTCAGGGATTATGTCCCTGATGTTTGATGACATAGATGATGAAGGCGTGTGGGTGATAAACTCGGGAGCCCGCAGCGCAACATATACAGGCCCGTTATGTGACAATATGGAGATTAAACAAGAATTTCTTAGAGAGAGCTTTTTATTGAGAATACTTGAGTTTTTCTGTTAGAACTTCAACTTGTAAATCTGATTTCATAGAATCTGATTCAAAATCTTTTCTTACTACAAAAGGAAGATAAGAGAGAAGGTTTTCTCTCTATGTTTGGTTTGACAAGAGTAGAAGGGACTCTTGGGAATTGCAAGATTGCTTTGTCTAAAAAGCTGTCAATTGGGTGAAGGAACCTGGGAGTTGAAGCTTGTAAAGAATCTTGTAATTGATTTTGATTTAGTGGACAAAACTCACTGTGAAGTGGGGATTGGATGTAGGTTACCAGAGGAGGTAGCTGAACCAGGATAAAATCTTGGTTTGCATTTTCTATCTATCCCTTAACTCTTTATTTGCTTTATTGATGAATGTTTGTTTAAGCAATTGTTAAGGAAATCTGAATGAAATAATCTGTATGTTCTTATCTGAAATCAATATCTATAACACCCCATTTTGCGTTAAGTGCTTTTATGTATGTTTGTTTGGTTGTTTAAGCCGTAGGTCTTAGCTTAGAATCGTTGTCAAGAAGCTAAGTGGGAGTTCTAGGCTTAAAATCCCTTTCTTAAAGCTTGTGTCTTGTGGCACAAGCACGACCGTGCTCAATAGGGAGCACGACCGTGCTCGTTGGTAAAGCACGTCTCGTTGACGATAAGTTGGGCACACCAGTGTTCATTAGTGAGCACGCCCATGCTCAAGGGCAGACCGCACCTCGTAGGCGATAAGTTGAGCACGCCCGTGCTCAACGAGGAGCACGACCGTGTTGTGTATTCCTGTTATAATGCCTATTTCGTATGTTTGACTGAACTGTTTATGATATTGTATGCAAACTTTTGTATTAAATGTTATACTTTATGTCATGATGCGATTGGTTGAGATGGTATGTTGTTTATGACATGAATATGATGATTGAGTATATTGATTGGCTGAATTATGTTGTTGTTATGTTGAAGCAGTTAATAAGACCCTAATTGAATTAATAGGATTCTTAATTAACATAATGGTTAAGGGATTAAATCCCTCAAATGTTTCATAAAATATGAACTATTAGTGAGAGGTGAGGTTTGATTCCAACTAGATTAGTCAGGGACCCTAGGAACTGATTTAAGATTGTTAGGGAGGTTTTAACCTCAAGAACACCATGAATCTGCCTTGAACAGTATGGTCAGCTCCAGGAGCACGGTCGTGCTGAACAAGGAGCACGCCCGTGCTCCTAGTTTGAATCTGGAAGATGGCCGCGTAGGACAGTGAGCACGACCGTGCCCCGCTTAAGTGGCAGCCCGACCGTGCTGGGGTGAGCCCGCCCGTGCTCCCCCTACTGATCAGAACATGAATTAAAGGTTGTAAAGGGGTGTTTCACCCCAAATGTCCCCAATAATATAATAAAACACCAATCGAATGAAGACAATTTAGATAACTTAATTAAAGACTAATTAATATGAACAAGAATAATAAGTTGGTTAAGTCGGTACCCAATGGGTTGCCGCACATTGATGAGCTTTGATGCTTTTTGGCGAAAGTGGCCTCGATGCTTTTTGGTCGAGGTGTTGACAAGTTGAGCCTTAGTGCTTTCTGGCTAAGGGGACCTTGACCCATAAGGGTTAAGGTGTTGATGTTGATGTTGATGTTGGTGATAAGTCTTGAGTGCTTATTGGCCCAAGCGAAGGAGGTGGTTGCCCTTGTTTGTTGGTTTGCTCATGCATCACGCATTGGAGTTGTTAGTGGGGGAAGATCAATATACGGGAGGTCGTCCTACAGTACGGCGATCTGGCCGTCCGAGGGTGGTTTACCAAAATTTTGGTGAACCGTGCGCCCCCGTGGTGGCGCATCCTAGGTATGGTGCGTCGGCTATCCAAGGGGTTCACCCATGGTTTGGTGGACTGTCGGTGTTGTTGCTTTTAGGTCCAATGTGGATATGTAAGTCCAAAGTTGCCTTTCTAAGATAGTTTGGATCCACATGCATAATGGAGTAGCGGAGTAGAGTTGCACCGCATAGCATACGTTGGCTGATCTAATATGTTGATGTAATCATATGTTGATGCTAAATGTTGCTTACTACTTCCCTGCCAATGTGTTTACATGTTTTCTTACTCCTTGTTTCCTCTTTTCTGTTTTGGCATGTATCTCTTATGTAGAGGACGGTGAGCAGCAAGTGGAGGAGTGAATCTGAGGAGCCGCAACTCTAGCTAGGATGTTTAGTTGTTTCAGTTGTTTAGCTTGTCTTTAGTTTTCAGTATCAATTGTATTCCGTGGATTTTATTCCGGAACGGTTATACCAGCTCTGTATGTGACATCGGGGTTGGGTTATGTTTTATTTCTTTTAAAACTTGTTATGTTTTTCCGCGTTGTTGAGATGTTACAATGTGGTGCTTTTCATCAGATTTTTATTTTAATAAGTAAATGCATGTTTTTATCTAACCTCTTTTATTTAAATGTTTTATAAGAACATGTGGAGTAAAGGATGTCACATATAGTGGTATCTGAGTAGGTCTGTCCTATCAGGTCGTGGTATGAGTCTGTTGTGTGCTCTTGTGGGAATTGTCTATACTTGCTATAGACAATGATGCTTAAAGTATGAGCATATTTCTTTTCCATGCTTAAGTTCTCTGTATTCAAATGGCTTTTTTGGACACGTACATGAACTCATGGCAGGATGAGGCAGGAACGATCAGGCAATCATTGACGATTTGGCACTCCTTGCCAATGCTTTAGGGAAAGTTCAGAACAACAACAACAGATGATCGGCTGAGTTTCAGGGCCTTGACAAGTTCCAGCGGAATAATCCGCCATCTTTTAGAGGAGCTTATTACCCCAAGGGTGCTCTGTTGTGGATGAGGGAGATAGAGAAGATCTTCCAAGCCATGGATTGCAATGATCAGCAGCGGGTTATCTTCGCCAAGTTTATGCTCACCGAGGAGGCTGAGCACTGGTGGGAGAAGTGTCGTCAGAGGATGGTGACTGAGGGTACGGCAGTTACATGGGCTGTTTTCAAAGGCAGATTCTTGGAGAAGTATTTTCTTGTGGATGTATGTGACAAGAAGGAGATGGAATTCTTGGCGCTGAAGCAGGGGAATATGTCAGTAGGAGAGTATGCGGAAAAGTTCGAGGAGCTGGATAGGTATTACACACCGTATCAGGTCATGGTTGATGATCATTCAAAGTGTGTAAAATTTGAGGATGGCCTTCGTCCAGAGATCAAGCAGGCGATCAGTTACCAGAAGATCGGAGTCTTCCCGACCTTGGTGAACAAGTTTAGGATCTTTGAAGATACCTACAAGTCCAGAGTGGCCAGTTTCAGGAATTCGGATAGCCAGGGCAGCAAGAAGACCAAGCAGAAGGACAAGGGCAAGCAGCGTTACTCTCCAACCAGCCGGGATTTCAAATATAGTGGCAGGAAGCCATAGTTTTCTTATGATAGGTCCAGGGGAGGGAACTCTAATGCCCCTAGGCCCTTGAGGTGCGGCAAGTGAATCGCACCAGATCACTCCACTACCCAGTGTAAGAAATCGGACGTCATCTGCTTTAGGTTTGGCAAGTATGGCCACATCAGTCGGGATTATGGAGGAATGAAGTCAGAACCTCCAAGTGTTAGCAAGAGTCAACAATCTCAGGCTAATCGACTGAAGTCCACTGGGAGAGTCTTTACTCTTAGTGGAGCTGAGGCCTCCGAGTCTGATGACTTGATTCAAGGTATGTGCTTAATTGATGGGACTCCTTTAACTGTATTGTATGACTCGGGTGCTACGCACTCGTTTATATCACTAGATAAGGTCAAGAGTTTAGATTTGTCTATTACCTTTCTTGAGTATTATTTGATTTTTTCCACACCTACAAACAAGCATGTTCTCACTTCTCATGCATGCAAGAACTGTCATATTACCATTGATGGTAGAATCTTTACTGTTGATCTTGTATGATTACCTTTAAAACAACTGGATATTATTCTTGGCATGGAGTAGTTATCTTCCAACCACATCCTTCTGAATTGCTTTGATAAAACCATAATTTTTGGAACTCCTGTGGAGTCTAAGAATCTGACCTTTCTCTCTACCAACCAAGTTAAAGCTTTGATGAAAGACGAGGCCCAAGTGTTCATGATGTTGTCCTCCCTGGAAGTAGAGAGCCCTCCTGATGTCGGAAGTGTACCTGTTGTGCTGGAATTTCCTGAAACGTTCCCGACGGATGTTTATAACTTGCCCCATGAGAGAGATGTTAAGTTCACCATAGACTTAGTGCCTGGCACCAGGCCAATATCCATAGCGCCCTATAGAATGTCTCCTCTAGAACTAGCTGAGTTGAAGAAACAGATAGAGGATCTGATCCAGAAGCAGTTTGTTAGGCCTAGCGTATCCCCATGGGGAGCACCAGTGTTACTAGTAAAGAAGAAGGATGGTAGTATGAGGTTGTGTGTCGACTATCAACAGCTCAACAAGGTGACCATTAAGAATTAGTATCCCCTCCCTAGGATTGATGATCTTATGGACCAGTTGATCGGAGCTTGTGTTTTCTCGAAGATATATTTGAGATCAGGGGACCATCAGATTCAGGTTAAGTCTGAGAACATCCCGAAGACAGCATTTAGAATGCGTTATGGTCACTATGAGTACTTGGTTATGCCCTTTGGTGTGACCAATGCTCCTGCTTTGTTCATGGACTACACGAATAAGACCTTTCACCCTTACTTGGATAAGTTTGTGGTGGTTTTCATAGATGACATCTTAGTGTTCTCCAGGACCAAGGAGGAACATGAGGAACACTTGAGGGTTGTCTTGCAGACCCTTAAGCAAAAGCAGTTGTATGCTAAGTTGTCTAAGTGTGAGTTCTGGCTAGAAGAGGTGAGTTTCTTAGGACATGTCATCTCTTAAGGTGGAATAGCCGTGGACCCGCCGAAGAGGTGGATAAGATAGAGATGGTGCTCCAGTGGGAAGCACCGAAGTCTGTGACCGAAATTAGGAGTTTCTTGGGTTTAGCGGGGTACTATATGAGGTTCATAGAAGGTTTCTCCAAGTTAGATTTACCCTTAACCCGTCTCACCAAGAAGGGACAGTTGTTTGTGCGGGACTCTAAGTGTGAAGAGAGTTTCCAAACCCTTATGGATAGGTTGACATTAGCATCAGCGTTAGTTTTATCAGACTCTAGTGAACCTTTCGTAGTTTACTGCAATGCTTCTAAGCAAGGTTTATGTGGTGTGTTGATGCAAGATGGTAAGGTAGTAGCTTATGCCTCTAGGCAGTTGAAAACCAATGAGAAGAACTACCGTACCCATGACCTAGAGTTAAGAGCTATGGTATTTGCCTTAAAGATCTGGAGGCATTACCTTTATGGAGCAAAGTTTGAGGTCTTTAGTGATCATAGGAGTCTGAAGTATCTCTTTGATCAAAAAGAGTTGAATACGAGGCAGCGTAGGTGGATGGTGTTTTTAAAGGATTATGAGTTTGATCTAACCTACCACCCATGAAAGGCCAATGTGGTGGCAGATGCCTTAAGTAGGAAAACCTTGCACGTCTCCGCTTTGATGGTTAGGGAGATGGATCTGATTGAGGAATTTAGAGACCTGAGTTTAGGTTGGGAAGTTACCCATAAAAGTATTAGGCTTGGAACCTTGAAGATTACCAACAGTTTAATGGATCAAGCTAGAGAGGGCCAAAAGATAGATAAGTACCTCTTAGATCAGAGAGAGTTGCTTGCTCAGGGTAGAGACCTTAGTTTTAAGGAATGAAGTGATGGAGTTTTGAGGTTCAAAGATAGAGTCTGTATACTAGACATCTTGGAGCTTAGAAAGTTGATCCTTGAAGAAGGACATAGGAGTGGACTGAGTGTGCACCCAGGTGCCACTAAGATGTATTAGGACCTTAAGCACATGTTTTGGTGGCCTAGGATGAAGAAAGATGTGGCTGAGTTTGTGTATGCTTGTTTAGTGTGCCAAAAAGCAAAGATAGAACACCAAAAGCCATCAGGAAAGTTGCAACCTTTAAGTATCCCAGAATGGAAATAGGATAGTATTTCCATGGATTTTGTGTCTGGGCTCCCTAGGACTCCAGCTGGTTTTGAGGCGATTTGGGTTGTTGTGGATAGACTGACTAAGTCTGCCCATTTCATCCCTATGAACATGGAATACCCTTTGGAAAAGTTGGCCCAGTTGTACATAAAAGAGATAGTTAGGTTACATGGTGTACCCTCTAGCATAGTGTCAGATAGAGACCCGAGGTTTACCTCTAGGTTTTGGAATAGCTTGCAATAGGCCTTAGGTACAAAGCTTAGGCTTATTTCAGCTTATCACCCACAGACTGATGGTCAGTCTGAGAGAACAATCCAGTCCTTAGAGGACTTGCTTAGAGCTTATGTGCTAGAACAGTCTAGTAGTTGGGACAAGTTTTTCCCCTGAGAGAGTTCACCTACAACAAATAGTTTCCATTCCAGTATTGGGATGGCACCTTATGAAGCTCTATATGGGAGATGTAGGACACCCTTGTGTTGGAGTGAACCTGGTGATAGTGTTGTGTTAGGACCAAAGATAGTGCAAGAAACCACAGAAAAAGTGAGGATGATTCGGGAAAAGATGAAAGTGGCACAAAGTAGGCAAAAGAGCTACCATGACAGAAGGAGGAAGGCGCTCGAATTCCAGTAAGGTGGACATGTGTTCTTGAGAGTTACCCCGGCAACTGGGGTTGGTGATGAAAGCGAGGAAACTTACTCCTAGATTCATTGGTCCTTACCAATTCCTAAAAAGAGTCGACGAAGTCGCCTACCAAATAGTCTTACGACCATTCTTATCCAACCTTCATAGTGTCTTTCATGTGTCTCAACTCAAAGTATATTCATGACCCTAGTCACGTGATAGTACCCTATACCATACAGTTAAAAGAGAACTTGACTTTTGAGGTATTACCCCTACGAGTCGAGGATAGGAGGGTGAAGCAGCTAAGAGGCAAGGAAATTCCTTTGGTCAAAGTTGTTTGGAGTGGGTCTAATGAGGAAAGTGCCACGTGGGAGCTGGAAAGTAAGATGATGGAATCGTATCCGCACCTTTACAATCGAGGTAAGTAGAAATTTTGAGGAGGAAATTTTCATAAGGGGGGTGGAGTTGTAACACCCTGTTTTTTGTTACGTGCTTTTATGTATGTTTGTTTGGTTGTTTAAGCCGTAGGTCTTAGCTTAGAATCGTTGTTAAGGAACTAAGTGGGAGTTCTAGGCTTAAAATCTCTTTCTTAAAGCTTGTGTCTTGTGACTGTCAGAGTCACAACCACGGACGTGCTCACTAGGGAGCACGACCGTGCTCGTTGGGAAAGCGCGTCTCGCTGACGCTAAGTTTGGCACGTCCATGCTCATTAGTGAGCACAACCGTGCTCAAGGGCAGACCGCACCTCATAGGCGCTAAGTTGAACACGCCTGTGCTCAACGAGGAGCACAACCGTGCTCGGGCCTATGCCTTTAAATAGGGAACAGTAACCTAGGGTTTTCGTATAAAACCCTATTTTGGCACAAATAGAAACCCTGCTGCTGCTAAGAGTGTTCCTTCCCCTGTTTCCTCTAAACCCAGTACGTTCTATGAGTTTTGGAGACCCTTGGGAACTTTGTTCATCTGTGCCAATCTGTGTAGGTAACGGTTTCTCCTTCTTTCAGTTTCCTTTCTTTTATTAAGAATTGGGAACTAATGGTTTGACCTTTTCTGTTTAACAAGGCTTGGAAAGCTAACTGAGTCGTTCGAGGGACGCATCAGTTTACCGTTTGAGCTGTCACTACCGGATTCTTCATACCAGGTATGGGGAGAAGGATAGTGTATTCATTAGGCAAGGGATAGCGTAAGATAAGGGGTTCCCATAGCCCCGTTATGATGTTATATTTGATTATATGACTAATTGCCATGATTGTTATTGGTTATTGTGTATGCCTGTTATAATGCCTATTTGGTATGTTTGACTGAACTGTTTATGATATTGTATGCCAACTATTGTATTAAATGTTGTACTTTATGTCATGATGTGATTGGTTGAGATGGTATGCTGTTTATATTTTGCTTTTTGGAGCTGTCGTGGGTTTGCCTGCTTGTGTTGCGAAATGTCAAAGGAACTCGGAACGTCATTGACGAGGGAAACCAGTTGTTGGAGCATCAAGAAGAGGATCTTTCTCTTGGCTTCAAAGGTTAAGGGAGTTTATCTGAGGGATTATTGGTAGCTACGTACTATTTGGTTGTTGTGTGTAAGGTTGTTGTGGTTATGCATGATGTATTTTAATGTGATGAGATAACCGTTTATGTGGTTTAAGTTTATCTGTGAAAGCATGTTGTAACTGTAATGTATGTTGTGATTGTGATATAAGTATGTGTGTATATTTGGATTGAACTGTTGATTGTTGGTTTGACTGAAAGCATGACAGTGGTCAGAGCTCAATGATGAGTAAGAATAATGCTTTAAAAGCTTGAGAAGAAAAATTGAAGTTTTGAGTTATGTAAGTGGAATAACATTTTTAAGATAAGACTAATTAAATATATTTCGAATTAAAGAGTTATGATTTTGAGAAAGTCCAAAGTGATTTTAAGAATAACATTTAAGAAATTAGTGATAGTGAGGGCAAATTGTGAAAAATCGTGTTTCATTTATTTGCAAAAAAAAAGAGAAAAAGTTTCAAATGAAGAAAAGAGAAAGAAAAACTCTAAAATAATTTTAAGTATTGATGTTGAAGAATTTATTCTAAAAGAAGAAAGTCATTTGATTTACAAATGAATTTATTAAAAAACGAAAAATAATTTTAGAAAAGTGAGTCACGGTGAGATCATGAGAAATATTATTATTTGGGACGAAAAAACGTGTTGAAAATGATTTTTCGAAGATTGATGTGTTGTTGGAAAAGTGGTTTCAAAAGTGAAGGAATTTGAGAAAAGTTATATTTCAGGGTGATTTAATGTTTTATAAACGAATTTCAACGGATAAGATTTTCTTTAAAAGAGTTTTACTCAGTGAAAATATTTCCGACAACTTGGATAAGCTTCCGACAACTTTGGATTTGTGTGTCACAGAACGAAAATGATATTAAAGTTGAAAAGTGAACCTAGTAGCCGAGACGTCGAGATTCTAGTGTTCTGTGAGAAAAACACGTAGATCTTTGATCCGTGTTATATGTTGTGGACTGTGTGCCCTAAAGTTAAAGTTGTGACTGTGTGTCCTATAAAAGTTGTGGTGAGTTTTGTGCTTTATAATCTACGAACCTAAGAATGGTGCATCGATCTAGAACTTCGTGATTTACACATTCGGACTTCGTGTCCTGTTGTTGAAAATGAAAAAAACAAACTTAATGTTTAAAGTTGAGATGGTCGTGAGCCTTAGAACTTCAACAAGGAAAGAATGAACAAAAAGAAAATGACAAAAATAAATGTTTTTACATGCATTTTTGGCAAATGTGCCATGAGTATAATACGGTGACTTGATGGTCAAGGAACCAAGTGCTATTGATCATTGTGCCTTGATGGACAATGAAAACCATGTAAGTTGAGCATTGTGCCTTGTGTTGGACAATGTAACATGGCAAAGTTGAAAGTTGAACATTGAGCCTTTATTTGGACAATTTTCATCTGAGCATGATCTGCTCATTTGAATGAAGTTGGGATCTCCAAAGATTAGATACCAAAGTTTAGAGGATGAATATTGAAGTATCATGCATTTTTTATAAATCGCGATGACTGCCAAGTATGAATCCCATTGTTTAAAGTATTATGTTTATTTTGAGGATTTATGTGTTGTATCCACGTGTTTGTGCTGTTGTTTTTGTGTCGGGCATGTAGTTATCATGATAAAACTCATTTGTCGGTATCTCACCTTTGTAATATATTTGTTTTCTTGGTTTTGCTGTTGTACCTTGGTACACGAGTATAGATGGTGCAGAAGAGTTTCCAGTTTCACTCGAGGATATTAGTCCCGATCCTTGAGGAGGTTGGTGATA
Organism: Sophora flavescens; assembly: GCA_030762895.1. Lineage (NCBI taxonomy): Eukaryota > Viridiplantae > Streptophyta > Magnoliopsida > Fabales > Fabaceae > Sophora > Sophora flavescens. Next base: position 142,083,209 of record CM061062.1, read on the forward strand.
GTGGTGAGAAATCATGGAGGTCTTTTCAATAGATGTCTTGTAGAGTGACCAGCTTAGGATTTTGGTTGGAATGTATGCTTGAGAAGGTCGGTACATGTGTTTGGAGAACCTTTATATGGTTTTGAATTCAGTTTGGAATAATGAAACACTTTCAGGAGAACTTGTACGTTGTGGTAGTTTGATTATGAATACAAAAATCTTTATGTGTGTTGTCAAGTATAAAATTGTTTTACTGTTGTAATGGGTGTGTCATATTTTCAAAGTATTCAGAAGAAAAATTTCATCCCCATTTCCTGACTTATACAAAATCATAGGAATTATTTTTCGAAAGAAACCAGCGATATTTCTTTTTAATTTAAGTTCCACAAACAAGTTAAGAGTTCACCATGTAATGCCCAAGGGGGGTGTTGCATCGTATAGCATACGTTGGTTGATCTAATATGTTAATATAATCATATGTTGATGTGAAATGTTGCATGATGATAAATGCTATGTATATGATGTATGTTCATCTTGCTTACTACTTCTGTGCCGATGTGTTTACATGTTTTCTTACTCCTTGTTTCCTCTTTTCTATTTTGGCATGTATCTCTTATGCAGAGGACGGTGAGCAGCCAGTGGAGGAGTGACTCTAAGGAGCCGCGACTCTAGCTAGGATGTTTAGTTGTTTAGTTTGTTTTTAGTTTTCAGTCTCAGTTGTATTTCAATGATTTTATTCCGGAACGATTATGCCAGCTCTGTATGTGACATCGGGGTTAGGTTATGTTTTATGGTTATGTTTAATTTCTTTTAAAACTTGTTATGTTTTTCCGCATTGTTGAGATGTTACAATGTGGTGCTTTATATCCGATTTTTATTTTAATAAATAAATGCATATTTTTATCTTACCTCTTTTATTTAAATGTTTTATATTAACATGCGTGGTAGAGGGTGTCACAATATCCCTGCTAATCTTTATTGTTTAGTTTAATCACTCTTGCAAAAGCAATTTTGGTTAGTTTGCTAACAAAAATCTTTTCGATAGTAAAGAAAAGTTTGAGTTTTTTTATTAGATCTAGAAAATGAATTTTAATAAAATAAAATCAAAGTTATACTCTACCTTATGGTAGAAGCTTACGATAAAAATTTGGGTTTAAAACTCAGACGAAACCCGATCTGCGTTTTCACTGACATTAAGATTTTACTAGTCAGAAAACCTAATTTTGACCCGTGAATGAAACAGTTTAGGTTTATATTTTATTTCCAACCATTGTGGTTATTTTGAAATTTTTCAAAATAAATAGGTTGTTATATGTTATTCGGGGGAATACTCGATGATCGGGGATCGACGGAATCGAGAACAAAGGTGCAGAGACAAAATCAACACCGGGTGGATTAGAACAATGAGTCATTTGTGATAACTCAAGGGGGTGAGTCATAGGGGTTAGTCACCATGCATTAAATGCATGTAATGATGGCTTTTAAGTGAAAAGTCCAAAATACCCTTAATTCCTCATTGTAATTTCAAGTGTGCCATGACATCATTTTACCCATTTCTCCCTAGAAACCCACGGCCCTAACACCATAAGACACCTTTGGTCATTCATTTTCTCTATTTGGCTCAAGTTCTTCGACTTTCACACAAAAACTCCTAAGTTACTTACACTTGATTTTCAAAGGAAGTAGTAGATTTTGATCATTTCTTCAAATTCCAAAGGTAGATTCTTGTGATTCATGATCATACCTTCCTTTCCTTTCACAACTTTCTTCATATCTCATGTTTTACAAATTTCAAATTCCTAGATCTAGAACTTCAAAAATCTCTAGAAAATCATAGAAAAATCCTTTTAATGTGATTCCAATTTCTATGATCTTCATATGACTTCTATTTTCATCATCTAGGAAGTTGAAAAATTTAGAGATCCCTAGCTATTTCTTTTGGTATGGGCCGAACCTATGTACTAGTGGGTTTAGGTGATTTTCTTCAATCTTTATCCAACCTTAATCAAGGCTTTCTACTGCACTCTAGAGATGGATTCTGTAGGTTTTTCTGTTGAGGTCAAGAACAAGATAATTGAGATGACCTTTGATGAATTCTCATAATTCACTGGTTTAGACTACTTGGGAAGCAATATGGCAGGAATTGGTCCTGAAAGTGCATGGTTAAAGGCCTATGATAAGGAAGAAGTCGGGAAAGTGCTGCTAGTGGAGAATTCACATGAAGGGAGATTGATCAACATCAGCTCCATGCATATCCATTACAGGCTACTCCAGTATGTGCTCAGCAGGATGCTCCTACCAAGGTCAGGTAACCATGTTGTTCTACAAAACAATGACATCTTCATGCTATGGGCAATGATAGAGAAGAAATAGCTGAGCTGGAGCTACATCATTGTGAGACACATGGTTGGTTGCAAAATAAGTGGACCTACCTTGCTTTACCCTGGTTTAGTTGTGAAGTTGCTTGAAAATTTTGGGGTCTCCATGGAACATGAGGAAAGATTCCAAGCTAGGCAAGTAACTCACAAATTTGGTGAGGGCACCATTAGCAAGATGAAGCTTGCTAAGAACTCAGATGGAGAATAGGTAAGAGTGGCTGGAGATGAGCCAAGGGCTCCAATGGAAAACAATGCAATGAATGCCAAGATGGACAGTCTAATAAAAATGATTGAAGTTTTTGAAACAAGGCAAAACAAGCAAAATATGATGATCAAGAGGACGTTGGACTACATGAGTCTAAAGATCAACACTCTTGAAGGGCAGATGGCCACCATACATCAATACTTAGGAATTCCCATCACTGCACCTCCACCTCCAGAAGTGACTCCAACTTCTGAAGATGTTGTACAAATGGCAAGGGAGGCTGTTGCTGCTGCTACAGAACTTGAATAGAACACTAAGAGCTAAGGAACAATGAATATGTTTATCTCTAGGGTCTCTTAATGTGTCTAGGATGGTCTTTTGATGTTGTTTGCCTGTCATTTTTTGTTTTTCAACTATGTTTTGTTTGAAAAACAATGAATTGTACTCTCTGTCTGACACAATACAATGAATGAATGAATATTTCTTTAGTATGTACCTTGAGTTAGATGATTATATGATTTACATCTCCCATAGATTCTTTTTTATAATGACAAAGGGGGAGAAAGGGTACCATACTATTCAATGAAATGAACTAATAATCCTAGAACATGATCTTAAAACTGAAAAATGTCAATTAGACAGAGGGAGTAATATAAAAACCACTGCTGCATTATAAACTCTTATATCTTTCAATATTTTTCAATTACTTCCTATGTTATGATGTTAAACATGCAAAGTATGGTAAGTTTGTCATCAATCAAAAAGGGGGAGTTTGTGGACAAATGACCCTATTGTGTTTTGATTAATGACCAAACTTAATTGATTAACACTTCGATTAACTAACAACTTGCCAAGTCTAAGTGTTCTTATAAGATATCAATAGAGCAAGGAAGTGGATGCAAAGGATCAAAGGAAGAAAGCAAGCATCATGAAGGAAGGCTTGAAGATGAAGAACCAAGAAGATGAATCTCGAAGAATCTCAGGCAAGGATTATTAGGGTTGTTATGTAAAGAAAAATTTAAGTATTTTATCTTTGATTAAACTCTCAGAAAACAATCAAAATGGTTTTCACAAATTAAAATAAACTTAGAATGAAAAAGGATTAATTGAAAGTTTTGTACATCTACGTGTACATCGATGTACTTTCTGTTAATTAACTAACTTTTAATGAAAACATATGCGTACATCATTGTATAAATCCTATATATCAATGTATACATCGATTGATTCTGGATTTACTTGTTCAGTATGCAAATTAGCTTATGTAAATCGATTGCAACATCGATGTATAAGACTTAACATAAGCCAAGACTTTTTGACACATGCATACAATCAATTGGTACATCGATGCATATGCAAAACAGAAGTAAAATCTTTTTGAAATGACCAAACAATGGATTGATACATCGATATATAAGCCTAAACAGAGGCTAGGACTTTTGACAATGATCATACAATCGATTGATCAATAGATGTAAAAACTTCTGGGCTGAGAATGCACTTGTTCTTTAAGAACACAGTCGATGTACACATCTGTGTATTTTTCAAAATCAAGAATTTCCAAGAACACAATCGATTTGGCAATCGATGTACTCAGTTATAAAAATGGAAACTTTGTTTAATAGATCGATTACACAATCGATTGACTGATAACTGAATTTTTCAAGAAAGTTTGTTATGATTTTAACTAACTTCTAAAGTATGCCGAACAGATTTATTTTGGAATAAAACTATATATATGCATGGGCAAACACTTTCTGAACAACAATTCATTCAATACTGAGATTAAACACGAATTTCTTAGAGAGAGCTTTTCATTAAGAATACTTGAATTTTTCTGTTAGAACTTCAACTTGTAAATCTGATATCTTTGAATCTGATTCAAAATCTTTTCTTAATGCAAAAGGAAGATAAGAAAGAAGGTTTTCTCTCTGTGTAAATCAAGAGTAGAAGGGACTCTTGGTGGTTTGACAATAGTAGAAGGGACTCTTGGGAATTACAAGATTGCATTGCCTAAAAAGCTATTGGGTAGAAGGAACCTAGGAGTTGAAGCTTGTAAAGAATCTTGCAATTGATTTTGATTTAGTGGACAAAATTCACACTGAAGTGGGGACTGGATGTAGGTTACTAGAGGAGATAGCTAAACCAAGATAAAATCTCAGTTTGCATTTTCTCTCTATCCCTTAACTCTTTATTTGCTTTATTGATAAATGTTTGTTTAAGCAATTGTTAAGGAAATTTGAATGAAATAATATGTACATTCTTATCTGAAATCAATATCACGGTTAATCTTTCTTGTTTATTTTAATCACTCTTGCAAAAACAATTTTGGTTAGCTGGTTGACAAAAATCTTTTCAAAAGTAAAGAAAAGTTTCAGTTTTGGCAAAAAGGGGAAAAAGTTTTAAAATGACCCATACTCAATTCAACCCCCCTTCTTGAGTATCTAGATGCCACAACCAACACATGCTACTCACACTGTAGAGTTTCCATTGCCACCGATGTAGTTATTGCTAGGAGCTCTAATGGAGCAGGGCGATCTAGTACATCAGCCTTCACCCGTCCAGCAGTTCTAGGATGTTGCACCACTTACACCTCCAACCACTCTGATTTAGGTACCAGAGGTAGATGATGAGATAGAGGAGGCTCCTCGGGAGGATGAGGAGGTTCCTGAGTATCATCCTATGGATGATGTGGTGGACCCCGCTGCTAAAGCGGGAGTAGAGGTACCCGCATAGGATACCCCTGTAGTTGGTGAGGACCATAGTGGTCTTCCCAACGGTTTCCACTAGTGTGACGAGCTGTAGGACTTTTTGGTTTACATTTTTGAGGTAGTGGTATTTCATCAATCTGTATATTTGGCTAATGAGAGCCATTCTTTTTGAGTCATGGTTCCAGACTTACCACTACATTATAGTTATGTTTTTATTTTATTTATGTTAAGACTCTGGGAAATGACCTGTATTTATAAAGGTCTTGATGTAAATGCTATGATGATGCATATATATATATATATACATATGATGTCTGTTTATAGCGAATATCAAGAGAGAAAAAAAAGTTACCTAACTATTTTCGAGTAAAGTTAAGTGATTAGAAAATTTTATTTTCCGGAAGTAACCAGCTTTTATTTTAGTTTTAAAATTCCGCAACCAGTAACCATGTAGCACCAAGGGGGTGTTACAGTATCTATATGGGGCCTTACTGATGGGGTTCCCTTTATATTTTGATGTTACAGACATATGTATGATACTTTATATATATATATATATATATATATATATATATATATATATATATATATATATATATATATATATATATATATATATATATATATATATCGGTGTATGATGTGGTGTTGCTGTATGTTATTTAAATTTACGGTTTTTGTTTCTCCGTTGTTTTCCATATATACACTTAACGCTAATACCGCGATTAAGTTTTAATTAATTTAGGTTTTCTTTAATGGGACATCGGGTTGTCTCAAACGGATTACTCGAAAATCGCTTGTATAGGAATTTTATTAAAGGTCGTTTTATTAGTTAAAAATATTTTTTCACTCTTCAATGTTGGACGATACACTAGTGCAATAAGAGCTTTTTACGTCAGTTAAAATTGATTTTTTACGTCAGAATACTAACTGACGTAAATACAGCTGACGTTAAAAGTTAAAATTTTAACGTCAGTTGAGAACTGACATTAAATATAAAACTATTAACGTCGGTTCTTTAACACAACTGACGTTAATTTTGTCAAAATTAACGTCAGTTGTTTAAACAAATGACGTTAAACATAAAACTATTAACGTCAGTTCTTTAAGACAACGGACGTTAATTTTGTTAAACTAACATCAGTTGTTGTAAAGAAACTGACGTTAAAGGTTTAATTTTAACGTCAGTTGTTTTACACAACTGACGTTAATAGTGTACTGTATATTTTATAAAATACTATTAACGTCAGTTGTTTGATACAACTGACGTTAATATATATTTTTTTTAAAATTCACTTTTAAAATATCACTCCCCTCAGCTATCCCTGCATTCAGTAAATATCGCAGTAACACAGAATATCACACACATTACAGAATTGCAAAGGAAAAATGGAACAATGATCCATATGTATTCCTGTTCAGAAACAATATATATTTATTAACATAGGTTATAACTCAAAATAAATACAGAAATATAAATAAAAATAAATGTATACTAAGTTTAAACTACTTATATCAATATCCCTTCGTGATGATCATCACGAGTGGCATGTACATCGTCCACCCGTGTCTCCTCGATTATAGTAGGCATGTTTGTTGAAAAAGAAGGAGTCTCAGGAATATCAAGATTTGAATCTTGATTTTCATCACTACCATTATACATGCTTTTTCCTTGGAGAACCACGGACAACCTTTTGTTAGAAGGATCAGTGATGTAGAACACTTGTTTTGCTTGGGAAGCCATTATGAAAGGCTCATTTATATGACCTAACTTGTTGAGGTCTACCAATATGAACCCCAATTCGTCGGTTTGTACACCACCGTTACTATCAACCCACTTACATTTAAAAACCGGCACCATAAGCTTAATGTAATCGAGCACCCAAATATCTTCAATATACCCAAAGTAAGGTGTCGGTGCTTTAACGGGTTTTGTGTCCTTTGCACTAGAGAAGTGAATTGCTTCGGCCACGATCATAACCCCACTATTTTGCATGGTACTCTTGTTATCTTGTTCCTTTGTATAAAAGGAAAAGTTATTTATGTCGTATCCGCTCCAACATAAGACGTTGAAGCTAGGCCCACGTGCTAGCCATCTTACGTCATCAGAAGCAGTACTACCATCCTTAAGCATTTCTTCCTTGAACCATGGTAACAAAGTCTTGTTATGCTTGTTCAACAACCACCTTTCGCTCATTCGAGGGTTTTCTTGATTGACTTTTCTTTTATGTTCAAATAAGAAAGGTTGAACACAATCAATGTTGTTCAATACATACAAATGTGCTTGAAGCACTTCCTCCCGATCCTTTCTATTAATTCTTAAGCCATGTGTACCCTTACCTTGACATCTGATCTCATCATGCCGAGGCTTAGGAACCCCTATAGGATCCGTGTTATGAAGGTAGTCCGAACAAAACTCAATAGCTTCTTCTGCAACATACCTTTGAACAATAGATGCTTCCGAACAATGAGGATTCTTCACGTACCCTTTCAAGATCTTCATGTAGCGCTCAACTGGGTACATCCATCTCAGAAAAATCGGCCCACATAATCTAATCTCCCTCACCAAATGAACAATTAAGTGAACCATTATGTCGAAAAAGGAAGGAGGAAAATACATCTCCAATTGGCACAAGATTGTAGCAGCCTCAACTTCCAAGTCATCCAACATACGGGGGTCAACGACTTTGCTACATATAGAATTGAAGAATGAGCACAACCGAGTAATGGCATGTCTCACATTTTTTGGAGCAATACCACTAATAGCAACGGGTAGAAGTTGTTGCATCAAGATATGACAATCATGATACTTTAAGCCAACCAATTTAAGATCACTAGAGACAAGCCTCTTCATATTTGAAGAGTAACCATATGGAACTTTGATGCCCTGAAGACACCCGCAAAAACTTTGTCTCTCTTTTTTTGACAAAGTATGACATGCTGGCAGCAAATAAGTCCGCTTACCATCCTCAACAATTGGAGCTAACTTCTCTCGTATACCCATAGCAACGAGGTCGAGACGAGCATTCACACCATCCTTTGTCTTGCCCTGAATGTTGAGAAGCGTCCCGATCACACTATCACACACATTTTTCTCCACATGCATCACATCAATGCAAAGAATCGACATCAAGCTTGCGCCAGTATGGAAGATCAAAGAATATCGACCTCTTCTTCCATATGTTTTTCTCAACAGCTTTACCTTTCTTTTTGGACTTGCCGAATATAACATCGATGCCCTTTACCCTCTGATAAACCTGCTCTCCAATTAAGGCCGCCGGCGCTTCTTCTGTCTCTTGGCATCCATTAAAAGCTTTTTTCATCTTACGATATGGGTGATCACGTCTAAGAAATCTCCGATGCCCAAGGTAAATCGTCTTCTTTCCATGATGCAACTGAGTGTAGCATGTGCCTTCTTCACATATAGGGCATGCTTTATGCCCCTTGACACTGTACCCGGACAAGTTACCGTATGCTGGAAAGTCGTTGATGGTGCAAAATAACATGGCATGAAGCTTGAAAGTTGACGAATCTGGGCAAGTATACCCAGTCATGCAAGTAATACGGTGGTGAGACCGGTTATCGTATCCACGGGGATTGGATGTCAATTACCAATTCACAAACTCAGCAACTATCTAGACTATGAAGAGAAAACAAAACAAACAAAACAAAAGAAATAAAATCTTTTTGTCTTTTTAGGGACTTTTAACAAACACTTGGAGTGCAGAAAGGATATGTTGGGACTAGACTTCACCAAACATCTGCCTCATGTACTACCAGGACTAGATACCTCCCATTCATGCTTCAGATATTAAAATCAATCCACTAAATTATTCAAGCCCCGATGTCTCGGATGGCAAGAGCCTAAATCCACTAATAGACCCTAATTCCTTAGGTGGCCTAGATTAATGAATTTGCATTAGGGATAGGGATTAAGCGATTACTAGTAAACCAAACTCCATTTCTAGACGTAAGGGTTACTAGGTGATTAATTTCAGTTCCGGAATTGATAAGAACGTGTTCATTGCAAACCAAAACACAAATCGAGTCATGGGGGTGCTAGCCACAACAAGCATTAAGCACATAAAAATAAACACTAATATGAAGGCATGAACATAGAATAATCAGTCAAGGCAAATACATAATAATCAGTTTGGTTACATCTAATCCCAACAAACTGGGATTAGCTACTCATAATTACAGAGAAAGCCAAACCAGAGAAATAGGAAAAGAGGAGAGAACAAGCTCCATGGGAGCTTTCCACCGTCGTCACAGCAGCCCCTCTCAGCAACTCCCTTCTAGGGTTGCAATCCTCCCTCAGTCGCAGCCTCCAAGTGCCTCTCTACTCAAAACCCTCAAAACTAAAACTAAAAAAAACTCCCTCTTTCTGCCCTAAAACAACAACTTATACCAATCAGTTCTGCGCGCGCTCGCGAGGCGAACCACGGCTCGCGAGGCGAAAATTAAAATCTGGTCTTCAGTGATTGGATCTCTCACGAGGCGAGAGTTGCTCGCGGGGCGAACCCGAAAGGTTCTTCTCAAATACGCCCGTGATGAGCATCAGGGCCTGGGCGTGATGGCTTCTGGTCCACAGTCTCGCGAGGCGAGTAGTCTTTCACGGGGCGAGGCAGAGAAGATGACATTTCTGGCACAGGCTGGTCTTCAGGCTCGCGAGGCGAGTAGTCTCTCGCGGGGCGAGCATTCCCAGAATTGCTTCTAACTTTTGCCTTCTGCTCTTCTTGATCATAGTCGTGATGGTCATCACGGCCAGGCCGTGATGGGCTCTGTTTGGCTCATATTCTTCACTTTTCAAGCTCTATTTCATCTAGGCTCCATCATGGCCAAATCTGCACAGTTTTCCTTAAGTTCCTACAAAACAACACCAAGAAACCGCTTCACTCGTTCCAAGGGAAAATATAACTAAAATCAAATAAAGAATGCCTAATCTATATGAAAAATGCATGCAAAAGTGTATAGAAAACATCATGTAAAATCACACTATCAAAAGTCTCATGAGAATACCCATCAACTACATCAACACCTTCCACCCACAGCGTTTTCAAGTCTTCAATCAAGGGACGTAGATAAACATCTAAGTCATTTCCCGGTTGCTTTGGGCCCGAAATCATCATAGACAACATCATGTATTTGCGCTTCATGCACAACCAAGGGGGCATGTTGTAAATTACCAACAGAACAGGCCATGAACTATGAATACTACTCATGTTACCATAAGGATTCATTCCATCCGTAGCAAGTCCAAGCCTTAGGTTTCTTGGCTCATCGGCGAAATCCGGAAACATAGTATCGATATTCTTCCATTGCATAGAATCAGCAGGATGGCGAACCTTTCCATCATGTTTCCTCTCATCATTATGCCATCTAAGATTCTTCGCATCTTTCGTATTGGCAAACAATCGCTTGAACCTTTGAATTATTGGAAGATACCACAACACCTTCGCAAGAGGACCCTTTTTTCTCACATCATCAAGATCATCATCATCGTCACCACCCTTCACTTTGTATCATGATAACCCACATTTGGGGCAATCGTGATTGTCTTCATGAACACCGGTGTACAATATGCAATCATTGGGGCATGCGTGTATCTTCTTATACGCCATACCCATATGACACAATACCTTCTTGGCCTCATAGTTTTGGTCAGGCAATGTGTTGTCCTCCGGAAGCAAGTCTTTCAACACTTCAAGAAATTCCGTGAAGCTTTTATCGGTCCAACCATTTCTAGCCTTCACACAAACCAATTTTAGCACCGCCGACAACCGTGTATGAGTAGTACACCCTGGATATAAAGGCTTATCCGCATCACCGCACAACCTATCATACACATGAGCTCGATGAAAAGATTCTTGTCCAATATCACGGATCATGTCCTCTACTCGATCATCCTCCATATCTACGTCAACGTCCTCACCCTTTGGGAGACACTTGCCGTACTACTCAACAACACATCACCATGCCATATCCATCTTGTATAACTCAAGCAAATCCCTTCACAAATCAAATGAGTACGTATATCCTTCACCGTACATTTTCTCGTATTCAAACACTTGACACAAGGACAATAGAACATTCCATTACTATTAGGAACATTCCTTTGAGCAAATTCTATAAATTCTCCCACCCCCTTCAAATACTCAGCACTAGTGCGCTTACAAACCATCCAACTACGATCCATAACTAGATAGGTCCTGTAGATATACAAAACATATATCCAATATAAGGACAATACGGGAGATTGAAAACTATAGTTTTTGAAGATTGCCAAGCACTGGTCACGGCCTGGCAGTGATGTCCATCACGGCCGTAACGTGCCAACTGAACCAGACCATCACAGGCAGAACTGATCACGGCCTAGCCGTGACGAGCATCACGGTCGTGACAGATCAACCAGCAGAGCAACATGCACTCAAAACCAAAAATAGAGACATTCCAAACAACTCAAACTCACGGTTTCAAGTTTCAACTACTGAGACTACAGTTTCAACATACACTCAAAACCAAAAATAAAAAAATGTGCCCTAAAGACTCACCAGAAATAGGTGATCGCGTGGTGGTGGGGAGGGGAGCTCGAGTGGTGGCCAACGTTCGATGTGGTTACTGAGAGCAGAGGGACAAGGAGAGTTAGTGCGCGGGAAGGGGAAAGAGAGATGTCAAGTTATTGCAAAGAATGAATGGAAAGACAGAGTCAGGGTTAAGAGTGTACCTCACGGTGGTGGCGAAGAAGCCCTCGCGGTGGTTGCGGTGGAGATGAGCTCGCGATTAGGGCAGAGTGAGAGTGAGAGTGAGGGTTGAGAGTGAGGGTTGAGCGTGATGAAAAGAGAAAAGAGAGGTACAGAGCGAAGTGCAGAAGGCGCGCGGGTGTAAACCAAAATAAAACAACATTTGACGTCAGTTGTTTGTAAAAACTGACGTTAAAGGTCATATATTTAACGTCAGTTGTCTTAAGAAACTGACGTTAAAAGTGTATACGTTTATCCAAAAACATTAATTCCTTTGACAATTTTTTAATTGAAGTAAAAAATCAAACTTTTAACGTCAGTTGTATTAAACAACTGACGTTAAAAATAAATATTTTTATTTTAAAAGAACTTTTAACGTCAGTTGTTGAATATAACTGACGTTAAAAGGGTATAAGTTTATGCTGAAAAAAAATTCATTCCTTTAATTTGACTACTGTGCTAACCCATGCACCTTGTAACTTAATCCTCTTAATGAGCATTAAGTTTATAGATTAGTTTTGAAGAAAATCAGATAGACTCTATTCTCTATATAAAGTGTCATTCTTCTGTATCAGTCTGTAAATACACCATCTTCTTTTCCTCTATATTTCGTGCGTTTTCTATTCCTTCACAATATGGTTCTATCACATTTGAGACTTTTGTTATTTCTTCCTATACCTAGACTTAAAGGTCTCTGTCTTAATGGTCAAAAAACTTCTGAGGTTGAGTAAATCACATAATATGACTCCCTCACTTTATTCCATCTCCACCCCAAGCGACTGTGGATAAAGCACAGATGGAGCATCAAGGACTTCAAATGAGGGAGGGGATCGATGCATCCATTAATGGAGTTTCTGAGGACAAAACTGAGAAGAAATTGATGTTGAAGAGCAGAAACTTTTTAATATTTTAGTGCTATGTTGCAGAAATTTTTTATCTTTTAATCATGTAATTGTAACTTATGAATCGCTTCAATGAGATACGATTTGATTATACATATAACACTTTTATGTTAAGTGTTTATTTATTTTAATTTTCAGAAGAATATGTTTGCTAATTCAAGCTAATTAATGAAGATTAAAAATAAACTTGTTTATTATTTACACAAGTTTATTTTTAATCTTCATTAAAAATAAACTTGTTTAATATTTACACAAGTTCTTTACACAACTGATGCAAATATAGTTCTTTACACAACTTGTTTATGACTGTCAAGTTCCCGTATATTACATTATTTCCAATATTCATTCTGCACGTTTATAATATATAGGATTATTTACGTCAGCTATTTATTATACTGAAGTAAAAAATCACACTTTTAACGTCAGTTGTATAAAAAACTGATGTTAAAAATAAATATTTTTTATTTTAAAAACACTTTTAACGTCAGTTGTATTAAACAACTGACGTTAAAGGTGTATAAGTTTCTGCATTTGACTACCGGGCTACTTACCCACACCTTTAACGTCAGTTGTATTAAACAACTGACGTTAAAGGTGTATAAGTTTCTGCAACAACATTCATTCCTTTCACTACTGTGCTACTTACCCATGCACTTAATCCACTTTTAACGTCAGTTGTATTAAACAACTGACGTTAAAGGTGTATAAGTTTCTGCAACAACATTCATTCCTTTGACTACTGTGCTACTTACCCATGCACCCTTGTAACTTAATCCTCTTAATGAGCATTAAGTTTATAGATAAGTTTTCAAGAAAATCAGAATAGCTTAGTAAGTTCATCCCCTGCTCCTATAAATAGCTTCCTTCCATCCTTTTAATTTTCTGCTTCACAATATGGCTCTGCCATGGAGATTAACTTCATCACTCTTTCTTCCTATTCCTAGACTCAAAGGTCTTTATCTTAATGGTCAAACAACTTATGAGGTTGTGTAAATCACATAACATGGGTGATAATGTTGTGTAAATCACTTAGTGTGAGTTGCTCACCTTATCTTCTTTCCGGAGAATCGGCAGCTTTGGAAGCAAATGACTGTTCCAAGACCATTGTTGAAACAGATCGGGTGCACCCTTGCTCAGCCGCTCTGGAAAACTCAGTCGCTCGACTCTCCTCTCTTGCTCACCCGTGAAGGGAACGAAGCCTCAACAAATGTTTAGGATTTTAAACCCATTCAATGTAACTTTTTATAGGATTTTAAACCCTTTCAATGTAACTTTTTATAGGATTTTAAACCCTTTCAATCTTCTGTATCAGTCTGTATTACACTTAATGAATGAGATCTGGTTTGGGTTATTGATTCAACTTATAATTCGCACATATATTTTAGTTTTCAAAACAGAAACACAAAACATCAAAGCAATTGTGAAACTGAAACTTTGAGGAAGGTAATGCGGAAGGGTACGTATACTAGATAAAAAAATTATTAAAATAACCTTTAACGTCTGTTGATGAAAGAACAGAAGTTAAAAGTCAAGTGACTCACTTTTAACGTAAGTTCAATGAAAAACTGACGTTAAAAGGTTCACTTTTAACGTCAGTTGTTTATTAAACTGACGTTAAAAGTGAGTCACTTCACTTTTAATGTCAGTCCTTAAAACAACTAACGTTAAAATTGAATTAATGAACTCTGATATTTATAAAACTGCCACCGCCTCATTTTTAACGTCAAACATATGGTCAACTGACGTAAAACGTTCCCGTATATTACATTATTTCCACTAGTGATAGATTTTGATGCTTGTATTGAATTGAAGAGCTTATCTAAGCTAGTCATTATGTCGTCTAGGGCATACCACTGACATCAAAGAGACATAATATACAATAGATTTTATGCACAGTTCTAGACTGTTTCAAAGAACGGTAATTTGAAGTCAAATGAAAAAATTAGCTGAAGCATTTAAGCAGCCTTCTAAGAATCAAACTCATGGTGTCATATGGTGGCCCGTTGAGAACACTTAATTTTGTTTAAGTTCTCTCTTTATTTTATTTTTATTTTTACTAAATTTAAACAATCTGAATATTTGTAAAAAAAATGTTAAAAATAAATAGTTTATAGAAATTAAATAGAAATTTGAAAATACAATATCTCAATGTTTCATTCTTGCCTTAACTTTTTCAGTCTAAGTAGTTCATTTGAGCCATCCACCTCAAGCCTATATCAAGTTGCATTCATGCATTCATCATGTTGAAATGTTTTAATTCTTTACTTAATGCGTGAATTTATAATACTTGATCATTAGATGAGTTTCATGTTGAAAATCTAAGTTTAGATGAATAGATTTACAAATAAGATGATTGAAACCTTAGTGTAAATATGCTGTGAATAGATTCACTGATTGGTGTGAATAGATTCAATGCATTTTACTCTCTGAATAGATTCATGAATGGATTCAATATGTTTTAGTCTCTGTGAATAGATTCATGAATAGATTCACGAAGTATCAGTCTCTCAATAGATTCATGAATAGATTCAAGCTGATTCAGGCTTCTGTGAATCGATTCTAGGCTTCTGTGAATCGATTCACAGCTGTCAGATCTGGTTTTTAACGTAACAAACATCCCAAATAAATAGATCTATTGATCTCTCTTGTTCACCATCGTTAGCTATCATTTCACAAACTCAAAAGAACACGAAATCTCACAAGATCCTTGTGTCTCATTCTCTCAATCTTTCATTATGATCATTAGAGCTTCAAGTTGTAATTTCTCACTTTCTAGAGTGATTCAAACATCTTCTAATCTCTTTTTTTGACGTTCTTGGTTTGGAAGAAGTGAGGGATCTTCTTCTGGGTTGGATTCAGGGTGTGGAATCCCTGGTTGTGTGTAGGTTGCAGAGTGGGGTATCTCTGGTGTAAAATTTCTTGAACCTTGTACTTAAGATCCCGATTAGTGAAGGAACTCTCATACCGGTGGGTGTGAGACTAGACGTAGATCACAAGAAATTGTGATTGAACCAGTACAAATATAGGTTTGCAATTTTCCTTAACCATTCTCTCTTTAATTTCAATTTGCATTACATATTAAGGTTTAATTAATAAAGATTTGAATTGCATTTGATACAATCTTGTTGAATCATCATTTCAATTACGTTCACGTCATCTAAAGATTCACTACATGCTCTTGTTAAATACGTTATACCTTCATACAACAAAAGTTTTTGAAAAGTTTACGAAAATATTTTGAATCCTATTCCCCCCCCCCCCCCCCCCCCCCCCCCCCAGGATTCCAACGCTTGTTAGAGGCCACTTGGGCTAACAAGTGGTACCAGAGATTGAACTCTTTAGGACAAGCTTAATTAGATTTAAAGATGATCCATGGCCTCTAATGGTTTTTATCAAACGGATGGGTCATACAATAAGGCCCTGGTTTTTAATTGTGAAGGTTATTCGTATTGGAAATAACGTATGATAATCTTTATATGTTCCCATGATCTAGATGTATGGAACACCATAGAAATGGTCCTTATGTTCCCACACATCTAGTTGATGGAAAGGAAACATCAAAACCTAGAGATAGTTGGACTGATGATGAGAAAAAGAGAGTACAACTAGATTGAAGAGGTAAAAAAATCACATCTGCTGCTATAGGACTAGATGAATTCTTTAGAGTGTGTAATTGTAGATCCATACAAGAAATGTGGAATAATCTGCATGTTACCCATGAGGGTACTAGTGAAGTGAAGATAGCTTGGGTTAACACCTTGACCTATGAATATGAGCTTTTTCGTATGATTCCAGGAGAATCAATACAAGATATGCAAAAACGCTTCACACACATAGTTAATCATCTAGCAACATTTGGAAAAACTTTTCCAAATGAAGTCTTGGTTAACAAAGTTTTGAGATATTTAAGCAGGAATTGGCAGTCGAAGGTTACGGCTATCACAGAATCAAGGAATTTGGCTACAATGTACTTAGCCACATTATTTGGAAAGCTCCAAGAGTACGAATTGGAACTGAATCGTCTCACTGAGCATGAGGAAGGAGACAAAAAGAAGAAGAGCTTAGCCCTAATCTCCATATCTTCAAAAGCAAGGAAACAAGAAAGTGATAAAAGTGATGAATCGAAAGACTCGGATTCAAGGGATTATGACCTTAGCCTATTTATGAAAAAGTTTTGTAAATTCTTCAAGAAAAAAGGTGGAGGTAGAGGCCATTCAACCGGAATAAGAAGAACTTCAAAAGGGAGAATGGCACTTCAAAATAAATTGCTATGAATGTGGAAAGAAAGGGCACATGAAAATGGAATGTCCTCAATTGCAAAAGAAAAGGGACAAATATGAGAAGAGGACTAAAAAGGACAAGAAGGCCAAAAAGGCATACATAGCTTGGAACGATAATGACCTCAACTCATCTGATAGCTCCAATGATGATGAAGTTGCCAACCTATGTCTAATGGCAAGCCACCATGAGGAAGATGAGGTAACCGATGATGAATTTGAATCTTTTTCACCCGATGATGATTTACAAAATGCCTATGATGAACTTCATGAAGAATCTATAAGACTCATTAAACAAAACTCTTCTTTTAAGAAAATCATTTATGACTTAAAAGAACATCTCTCTTTGTGCAAAAATGATTTTGAAAAGTCACAAATGAATATGAGTTCTTAAAGATTTCTCGTGAGAAATCTTCATTAAATGTATGTTGCAAAAATAATTCATGTAAACCATTTAGTTTTGGAGATTGTGCTAGATTGAGAAAACAAATTGATGATATGAGAAACATTCTAGCCAAATTCACAATAGGTAGAGAAAACTTGAATATGTTGCTTGGACGTCAAAAGCGTACGCTTAGCAAAGCCGGTTTGGGGTATGATCCCTTTGCACAAAGAAAGATTTTAAAATATTGCTTTTCTAATCCAAGCAAGACAAGTACCCCCCCCCCCCCTACTACATGCTATTATTGTTGCAAAAAGGGACATACAGCAACTACTTGTAACATTAGAAATAATAAGATTCAAAGTGATCGAAAAATTTGGATTCCAAAAGGATTGGTGCCCAAAACTAACATTCAAGGACCCAAACAAATTTGGGTAGATTGTGTTGTAGGTGTGCTTGAAGCCCACTAGAAAAGATTGGTATCTTGATAGTGAATGCTCCAAGCATATGACCGGTGACAAGACAAAATTCATAAGTCTAACCCCTAGAAATGGAGGTCATGTCACCTATGGAGATAACAACAAAGGAAATATTCTCGGAGTTGGTAATGTTGGTAACTCTTCCTCTACTATCATTGAAAATGTATTGTTTGTAGAAGGCTTGAAACATAATTTGCTTAGCATTAGTCAATTATGTGACAAAGGTTATAGAATTCTTTTCAACTCAAATTGTTGCATAATTGAAAACGAAAGTGATAAGCAAATTAAGTTCATTGGCCATAGATGAGACACCCCGTTGTGCCCCAGTGTTTTATTAGATTAATTACCTTCTTAAATCAATTTTTAATCGCGCGCTTATCGTGAAAATACGTAAAAATTAAAACTTATTTAATTATCATATAACTTCTTCAAATTTAAAACACAACAACTTAACATATGTAAATACACACCTAATTGTTCATTACAATACCAAAACATTGTTAAGGGTATCCTCTCAGTAGGATCCCTTATAGGCATAAACATAATAACAGACATACCTAGCGGAAATATAAAAATGCTCCTTAGACACACTGGCCATAATCTCTATACTCTAATCGCCATGGATCACAGCTCGGCCCCCAGCGTCTGGTTTGTAAGGAGTTCCATCCAACTCCTCAGCAATCTCCGTTTCATACAGAGTTCCGCCCAGCTCCTCAGCAACATAACCCTCCATCGGGTCTTCTAACGTAAACCAAAGTAACCCACAGAAATACATAAACATATGGGATAAGAAGCAGTTCTATCATCAAAAAGCGAAAAAGAGTCATAGTAAATTATACAGTAATTGTCAC
The DNA here is from genome assembly GCA_030762895.1 of Sophora flavescens. Lineage (NCBI taxonomy): Eukaryota > Viridiplantae > Streptophyta > Magnoliopsida > Fabales > Fabaceae > Sophora > Sophora flavescens. The sequence continues at coordinate 142,102,116 of CM061062.1, forward strand.
AGACAATCAACACACAAACCTAACGAATCATCCTCAAGTTAATATATATCATCCTCTACCCTTACTCTCAGGTAATGTAACACTTTATTTTAACGTAACCTCTCTAATCCTGTCACCATGTCTTTACGTTATCGTGGCCACTACTACTCCTATCACCATCCCTCATTTACAACGGGGCACACCCTCATTCCCGTTAGGATGTTCCACCTAGTGCACACCTCCATTCCCGTTAAGGTGTTCCACCCCCATTCCCTAAGGTGGAAGTGGTCTCACGGGAACTCTTGATTTTACGTGTATTATATTACCAATACACGATGTATTATATTACCAATACACAAGTGTTTTACGTGTATTATATTACCAATACACGGTGTATTATATTACCAATACACAACCGTTTTATATTACCAATACACATATGTCCTTGCGTATTATATTATCAATACACTTTTGTCTTTGTGTATTATATTACCAATACACGGTTGTGGACAACAACACCTATACTTAAATCTCACCAACCCGTTTTAACAACATCCTAGTGGCTTAACCTTTCATTAGAACTTGACACATATTCTATGCCATAACACCTCTTTAACATACATCATCTAGGTTAGGCGCTTCTAAATCATTATTATCCTCACGCCAAAAACAATCACCTCTTAGATAACATATATATCTTTACTTAAAAACCACTAAGCATAATAATACAAACCAAGCAGATCATGCATAACACAATATCAATCAAAATATTCCCATATCACCAACATAGTGATAAGCCTCTGGCTTATCTAGTTTTATAACTAGTAAGACTGTGGTTATTGTGCTAATTATTCGAGTTCAATCTCGTTTTCGCCCAAATTTGGATTTAATTGTCCTCAAGCAACATTTTGAGTCTTTTGAGTAGTTTTAGGATATTTTAGTTAATTTTGAGTCAAATAAAGCATTTACTGCTATTGCATAGTTTCAAGTTAAAGGGGAAGCGCTTCGAGTCAAGAAAACGGTGGAAATTGCCATTCTAGAGATACTCGCCATGCGAGAGGTTGCTCGCCACGCGAGCCTGAAGACTAGCTGAGCAACAACAGTCATCATTTCTGTCTCGCCTCGCGAGAGGCTGCTCGGCCTGCGAATCCTGAGGACCCTGGAGGACAGAGACCATCACGGCCTAGCCGTGATGAAGGTCACGGCCTAGCCGTGATGAAGGTCACGGCCATGACATACTGGAAATTGAAGTCTCGCCTCGTGAAACATCATCTCGCCTCGCGAGAGTCCAATTTGAAAGCGTGCCATTTTTAATATTCGCGTCGCGAGAGGCTGCTCGCCTCGCGAGAGTGCGCAGAATCTGAACTCTATATATTGCTGTTTTAGGGCAGAAACGGCAGCATTTTGGTTCTCCACTGTTTTGTAGCGTTTTGGGACGAAATTCTTGTTCTCTGATGCTGCGTCTCCTTTTATTTTCTTATTTTACAATAGTGATTATGGCCGATTGCTTGTGTGTTGTTACGAGCATGGGGAACTAATCCCCTCGTCTAAGGGATCAATGAAACCACCCATGGCGGTGTAGTGTTCGATGTGATGTATGTTTCTCTCACTTTTCTCAATTAATGTTTTCCAATTCTGAATTTGTTGTGTTGATCATATGCTTGCGTGATTGACTAGTTAAAAGTGTTGAGGCTTAGGAGGCAATTCGCGTTTTAGAACTTGAATTGGGATCATCTATCGACTATTGCATGAGAGTGAATAGGAGATCGGTGAAACCTTATAGGAACCAGATTTAATTGAGTTTGATGATTGGGTTATGAGACCTAGTAAGTAATTAATTCAATCGTCTAATACGTTCTATTGAGCACGACAGTTGATTTAGGAGAATTTGGGGGGTCCGGGTTGACATTGTAATTGAACCTAGGGAAGGAATCATCATCACTTGGGTACTATGCATGATTGGGTAGGTGGATTTGAGACCTTAGATGTTTAATTTCAGATTTTAATACCATATCTTTATTTGATTTGTTATTTGAATTGCTATCCTATTCTCTCTCTCCACAACCACTTTCTGTTACTTGGCCAAACTTATCGAACTTCTTGCGAATTGGTATAATTGGTAGCCCAATCGCTGTGTTCGACCTCGGTAATTACTTACCGTGTTTATTTTATTACTTGCGACGACCCGGTACACTTGCCAGTGACTCAACAAGTTTTTGGCGCCGTTGCCGGGGATTGGTTCAACCAATTTTCCTAATTTTTGGGAAGTTTGATTATTTGGTTAAGTTATTTTTACTTTTATTTTTTATTTTTTATTTTTATTTTCTGTTATTTTCTCTCTACTTCTTGATTCCACTTGGTCTTGCCTTGTTTTTGTATGCGAGGTACCCTTTCACAAGAGGACTTGCTATTTGATTCGGAGATCACCAAGACCGAGAAGCGATTAAGGAAAGAAGCCAGAGAACGAAAGAGGCTTGAAGAAATTAATCTTGAGAGGATGGACGAAGAAAACCCTTCTCTTCCTCCTCCTCCTCCTCCTCCTCCTCCTCGTTACAAGCCTCTCTTCGAGTACGATCTACCCAACTTGGGTGATTGTGATTCTTCTATCGTGAGGGGCAGCCTCAATACAGATTCCTTCAGAGTGGAAGGATGTGTCACATTCCAGATCCATGAGAACCAATTTGATGGGAGTGGCAAAAAAGACCCTCATAGACACATCACTCGCTTCTTTGAAGCTTGTGACATGTAGAAGACAAGAGGAGTTACTCAAGATGAGTTTCGCTTGAGGCTTTTCCCTCTCTCTCTTACGGATGTCGCTCGCGATTGGTTTGACAGCTTGGATAGGAACAGTATCAGAACATGGGAGCAAATGGCACAAAAGTTCCTTTCCAAATACTTTCCTCCTCAGAAAGCGGCACAAGCAAGAGTTGCCGTCACATCATTCAGGCAGACAGAAGATGAGTCCTATAATGAAGCGTGGGAGAGGTACAATGTGATCTTGAGAAGATGTCCTTCAGCTTTCTTTGACCCGGTCTCCAAGGTTCAACATTTCTTTAATGGTTTAAGGGGACGCTACCAGATGAATTGTGATGCCGCAGCTGGCGGTTCTTTTTCTTATTTATCAGCTGAGGATGGATGGGCATTACTGGAGAAGATGTCATACAATGATTACAACCGTGGTAGGGAAACCTCAAGTGGAGTCAGTGCTGCAACAATGGAAGCCATTCTAGAGCAAACTAAACTGTTGAAGATGCAAGTTGCGGCTTTGTCTGGGAACAAGAAGGTTAATGTGATACACGAAGGAATGCCTCCGGGTTGTGATAATTGTAATGGTGATCATGACATTCAGAGCTGTCCGTTCAACTTCTCTCGAGAACATGTGGACTCATGCCACAATTTCTATGACAGCATGCCCCAGAACAACTATCAGAAGAACAGACAGAATGATTACAGTCAGAATCAGAACAGGGGTTATATGAGGAGAGACCATCCGGGTTTCGCTTGGAGTAATGCTAGTGGTGGTCTAGCCGGGCAACAACCTCAACAGAATTGGCAACAACAACCTCAACAAGGTCAGAGGCCAAACTATGGAATCCATCAGCATAATACTCAGCAGGCTCTTCCGGGGCCTAATCAATTGCAAATAACTGATGGTGGAAGGTAACCTTGGGAGTTGGGTCTTGAGAAGATAAGTGCGGCAATTGAGAAGTTGGCAATCAATACAGGCACATCCATTGATAAGTTGGCAACTCATACAGGGGCGGCAATTCAGAATCTAGAGACGCAGATTGCTCAGCTTGCAAAGCAACTAAATGAGCGTCTCCCAGGCACTTTCCCAGGTGATACCGAGAACAACCCTAAGAACCAATGCAATGCCATAACAACTAGAAGCGGAAGGGTGTTGGGATCTAACAGAGGTGCAACTAGTTCTCAGGAAATTGAGGAAGACAAGGCCCCGTAACAACCACATGTTGAGGAAGAGCAACCTGAGAAAGAGGAATTGACAAGTGACAAGGCACCGGAGCAAGGGGGATGTTAAAACTTGTAGATGAAGAGTTCCAAAAAAAGAAGTGGGTTGACCCCAAGACCTCTCGCCCTACATGAAGGTACCCTATCCTGAAAGATTGAAGAAGCCTCAACAAGATAAGCAATTCAATAAATTCCTTGATGTCTTCCGCAAACTTCAAATTAACATTCCATTTGCGGAAACCTTGGAACAAATGCCATCTTATGCCCGGTTTATGAAGGAGTTTCTCTCCAAGAAGTGGAGAATAGTGGATGAGGAAACGGTTACTTTGACCGACGAGTGTAGTGCCATTCTTCAAAGAAAACTACCTCCAAAGTTGAAGGACCCCGGTTCTTTCTCTATACCATGCACCATTGGGGGGATGACTCTAGGGAAGGCACTGTGTGATCTAGAGGCAAGCATCAACTTGATGCCCCTCTCTATGATGAAGAGGTTGGGGATCAAAGAAGTCAAGGACACACGGATGTCACTTTAACTCGTCGATCGTTCTATAAAATATCCTTATGGGGTGGTCGAAGATTTGTTAGTGAAGGTGGACAAGTTCATATTTCCGGTGGATTTTGTGGTGCTTGATATAGATGAAGACGCCGAGATCCCTCTCATATTGGGTAGGCCCTTCTTAGCCACTGGGCGTGCCTTGATAGATGTGCGACAAGGGAAACTCACTCTAAGGGTGCAAGATGATGAGGTAGTCTTCAATGTCTTTGAAGCAATGAAGCACCCTGCTGAGAGGTCAGATGTGTATCGAGTGGATGTGGTGGACTCAACTGTCAAGGCAGAGGCAACTAGAGAAGCCCATGGTTCTTCACTTGCACAAGTGTTGGTAAAATCCCATGATGATGATAGTGACGAAAAAGACCCTTTGGGGGATGAGGTCTATCTTGAATGGTTAAAAGACATGGAAGCCTTACCGAGTCTCCCAGAGGATTAAGGTGCAATGGAAAACTCAACAAAGAAGGAATGAAAGAAGCGGTGCGTGAGGAAGTGATCAAACCTTTAGAGGCCTGAATCATCTATCCAATCTCGGATAGTAGTTGGGTTAGTCCAATTCATGTGGTCCCGAAGAAAGGTGGCACAACCGTGGTGGTCAATAAAAGCAATAAATCGATCCCAACAAGGGCCATCACGGAGTGGAGAGTACGTGCCGATTATAGAAGGTTGTTGGACTTAAATGAGTTGTCCGGGAACCGCATGCGAGCATATGAAAGGGCAAGAACCTACAAAGAGTGGACTAAGGCAAGGCATGGCAAGCAAGATCTTCTTCCGGATTAACCCTTAAGGGTGACTTGAGTCAGGCTCGGGACGTTAAACAAGCGCTACTTGGGAGGCAACCCAAGCTAGGTATCCTTTATTTTTCTGTTATTTTCCCTTATTGTAAAAAAAAACAGAGAGAGAGATTCGCCACGCAAGTACACAGTGGCCTCACGAGACAGAAGCCCAGAATCTCAGAGGCTTGCTCATGCTTCTGTCTCGCGTCGTGAGAGCTACTTTCGCCTCGCTATTCTGGGCAACATCATCTGTTGGAATTCCAGATTCGCCTCGCGAGATACTATTCGCCTCGCGATTCTGGAAAGTGTGAAGAACAATTTTCCATATTTGCCTCGCGAGTGATCTCTCGCCTAGCGAATATGCAATTAAGTTTTTGATTTGCAGGATTTCTTCTAGGAGAGGCCTTTGGCCCAACAGAGGGGTGCCCGAGGGACCAATTGGATGAGGATGCAACCATAGAAGAGCTTTCCGTGGAAGCGGCCACCTACACTACAACTTTATCAGGGAGCACCCTCTCCTTTCCTCACTCTTATTTTATATCTGTGTTCTTTCGTTGAGGACAATGTATGCTTTAAGTGTGGGGGAGGGAACCAATTGCCTTGTTTTTGTTTTTGTTTTTGTTGGTCGCTCTTGAATAATTTGAGAAGATCAAGAGTATGTGTATGAATGTGTGTCGGCAAGCTTGTTGGATTTTAATAAAATTTAGAATAGATTGATTGCATGAATTATTTTGACCATTGATGATTTCCCCCTAGGTTCTGAAAATAGAAAATTGATCCCCATGTGAAAAATTGATAACTGAACTTTGAGAATTTTATTGTGATTGCTTGATTTATGACAAGTTTGGGGTGAGGGGGTGCACACACTAGGAATTGTATCTCGGTCAAACAATTTGCAAAAATGTCCAGGTGAGGAATTTGAGCCTCCAACTTTGTTTTTGATTGTGTGAATCACTTTTAAGTTGCACTTTCCCGGATTTGCTTGAATCTCTTCGTGGTTTGCATGTTTATGTGTTGCATCAAATGATTTAGGCAATTTTCTTTGAATAACTACTTGGCCTAAAAAGAACCATCCCTAATGCATATTCCCTAGTTTGCCACATTGAGCCTAATTGGCCTATTGTTTCTTGATGACCCTATATTATAAGCCAAAATCTGGAAAAACCATGTTAACCCAATCTTAGGATTAGGAGAGCATGGAAACTTAGCAAGAGAAGGGTTGTAAGAAACTAAGTTTGGGGTGGCTACAAGGTTTGATATGTCATTATGGGTTGAGAAAAATAAAAAAAAATAAAGGTTGAAACCCAAGGCAAAAAAAAATTGCCAAAAGAAAAGGGGCAAAACAAAAAGCTTAGCAAGGAAAAGGTTGTAGCCACCCAAAGCAAAAAGAAAAATGGAAAAAGGAATTTGAGTGGAAGTTCAAGGTATCTAAATGCTCATGCTCTCTTAATTCCTAGGAACTTAAGCCTAGTACCTTTGAATATCCTACCCTTAGCCAGGCCCCGTTACAACCTTTAAAAGACCTTTTGATGTTGTTTTCGTGGGAACTATTTTTGAGATGAAAATCAAATTCATGGGAAGTGCTTTTGAAATGTGAAATTGAGTGAAAAGTTGAGAGCCTAGACAAATTGAGCGAATGAGTGAAATATTACATGCCCTTGTGAGGAAGGCAATTGTTTGAAATTGGAGATCTCCCTTTTGTGTGTAACTTTGATCCTCAACTTAGATTAATGATTGCATGAATGATGAAGTTCTCAATTGTTTAAAGTAAATGAATGTGGGTATTACATTGATGCAAGGGGGGAAATCATTGAAGAAAAACTGTTTTGTTAAGATTGCATGAAATTTGTGCGAAATTGATTGAATCCTTTAAGCTTGCCAAGTTTTGAGTCTTTTTTTGAGTTTTAGCTTGCTTGGTCACAAGCAAGGTTTAATTTTGGGGTGTTTTGATAAGTCTCTGGCTTATCTAGTTTTATAACTAGTAAGAATGTGGTTTATGTGCTAATTATTCGAGTTCAATCTCGTTTTCGCCCAAATTTGGATTTAATTGTCCTCAAGCAACATTTTGAGTCTTTTGAGTAGTTTTAGGATATTTTAGTTAATTTTGAGTCAAATAAAGCATTTACTGCTATTGCATAGTTTCAGGTTAAAGGGGAAGCGCTTCGAGTCAAGAAAACAGTGAAAATTGCCATTCTGGAGATACTCGCGCCCGCGAGAGGTTGCTCGCCACGCGAGCCTGAAGACTAGATGAGCAACAACAGTCATCATTTTTGTCTCGCCTCGCGAGAGGCTGCTCGCCCCGCGAATCCTGAGGACCCTGGAGGATAGAGACCATCACGGCCTAGCCGTGATGAAGGTCGCGGCCGTGACATACTGGAAATTGAAGTCTCGCCTCGCGAGAGGCTGCTCGCCTCGCGAGAGTGCGCAGAATCTGAACTCTATATATTGCTGTTTTAGGGCAGAAACGGTAGCATTTTGGTTCTCCACTGTTTTGTAGCGTTTTGGGACGAAATTCTTGTTATCTGGAGCTGTGTCTCCTTCTTTTATTTTCTTATTTTACAATGGTGATTATGGCCGATTGCTTGTGAGTTGTTACGAGCATGAGGAACTAATCCCCTCGTCTAAGGGATCAATGAAACCACCCATGGCGATGTAGTGTTCGATGTGATGTATGTTTCTCTCCCTTTTCTCAATTAATGTTTTCCAATTCTGAATTTGTTGTGTTGATCATATGCTTGCGTGATTGACTAGTTAAACGTGTTGAGGCTTAGGAGGCAATTCGCGCTTTAGAACTTGAATTGGGATCATCGATCGACTATTGCATGAGAGTGAATAGGAGATCGGTGCAACCTTATAGGAACCAGATTTAATAGAGTTTGATGATTGGGTTATGAGACCTAGTAAGTAATTAATTCAATCGTCGAATACGTCCTATTGAGCACGACAGTGAATTTAGGAGAAATTGGGGGTCCTGGTTGACATTGTAATTGAACTTAGGGAGGAATACATCATCACTTGGGTACTATGCATGATTGGGTAGGTGGATTTGTGACCTTAGACATTTTAATTTCAGATTTTTAGTTAATTATTCTCTAATAGATTTGTTAACTTAGATTGTGATCATATACTCTCTCTCTCATCAACCACTTTCCTTGCTTAACCAAACATATCTAATTTATCGCGAATTGGTAAAATTGGTAGCCCAATCCCTGTGTTCGACCTCGGTAATTACTATCGTGTTTTTATTACGTACGACGACCCGGTACACTTGTCGGTGACTCAACACATAGCACAAAATTATTTCAATAAAGGTAATAAATCAAATCAACCATCAACAATATAAAATCAACCTAATATCGATAAAGCTACAATACCCGAATCACCATTGGTTTTTCAGAAAAGGTTTCCAATGTGATTTTCGTCTTGTCGATTACTCGACTACTAGTAGGGTTTAGGTCGCCCTACACAATTATTATATAATCTACTGCTTATCCATTCCGACGATAGGTTGGTTCTTTCCCCCACTGGGTTATCACCGAACTCCCAAACTAGAAGCTCCTCGTTGACACACCACAAAGTACTAACTCCACCTTCTATGAAGGTAAGGAGATTAGATGCTCGAAGAGGTATACCACGAACGTCCTCGTTTCCTCCGCGATGGTAGTCTAAGGTTATGAACACAAAATCACAAGTTAAAATCAAACAAGAACACTAAACCACAAGGATTAGGTTCGGCCTAGACTAGTTCTTAGGGTTAGAGATTCCCGAAAATTATACAACTGATGGATTTATGATCCTTAAGTGTTAGGAGTTCATAAACAATGATCATTTATCAAAGTTGAATTAAAATCCCACTAAGTTATAAACTTAGGGTATTCGGCCAAGGCTAGTAAAATAGGCTAGCATTCACTAAATTTTCCAATCTCTTAGGTTTAGCATCCATATGTATTAAGGAGCTCAAAACCATGATCATTTTGGAAAAATAAGAACAAAGTATCCTAGGTCCACAACCTTCTAGCATCCATATGTAAACCCTAAACCCTCACTAAACTTTCCAATCTCTTAGGTTTAGCATCCATATGTATTAAGGAGCTCAAAACCATGATCATTTTGGAAAAATAAGAACAAAGTATCCTAGGTCCATAACCTTCTAGGTTCGGCCTTCATAGGATTTATAGGTTAGAAATCTTTAAACTTTCCAATCTCTTAGACTTAGCATCCAAATATCTTATGGAGCTCAAGTCCATGATCATTTTGGAAAACAATGGAAACTTAAACATTCCAATCTCTTAGACTTAGCATCCAAATATCTTATGGAACTCAAGTCCATGATCATCTTGGAAAAATAAAAAATCAAACATCCTAGCACCTAAACACTAAGTTTCGGACATCATAGGATGATAAGGAAAATATTATTTGTTTAACAATAACTCTTAGGTTTAGAATCACAAGGTATTAAGAGTTCTAAATCCATGATCATACTTGGAAAGTTGAAACATAGTATCCTAGGCTTACTTATTCATATTTTCAGCCATCATAGGAACAAGCCATCAAAACTTCCAAGATTTATAGATTTAAGATCAATGGATAGTTAGAAACTCAAACACGTGATCATATTCCAAAAATTGAAACAAAAACTTCCTAGGTCACAAATGCAAGCATTCGGCCTTCATTGGAAGAGATAGGTAGAGATTTTTGTTTTACACAACCTCTTAGTATGTGAAAATATAAGTTAATACAAGACTATAGAAAGTGGTTTCAACTTAAAAACAATTTTCTACCATTTTAGAGAGATTTTAGAAGTTTAAAGCATATAAAGAACACATAAAGCAAACTAAGAAATAAAAGATGAAACTTGCAAAAAGATTCATATGAGAGCATTACCCTTAGTATAAGGAAGAACTTTAATGAAGAACTCAAGTAGGAAAGATAAATAAAAACTAAAGCTTTAAGAGCTTGAACTTTTAAAAGAAAAGGAAGAGGATGAAGTTTTAATGGAGTTTTGGAGAAGGGAAGTGATGAAGTGAAAAATGAGAGGTGCATATATAGAGAAGGGAGAGAGTGGCACAAAATTGATGAGAGAGGAATGAGCTTGGAGAGCAAGTTTTGACCTTGTGCCTTGTTTGGTTTGAGAAGAGAGAGAAAAATAGGTTTTTAGAATATAATATGTTATAATTTGAAAAGTGTGATGATTACACTTTTGGAGTGCGTCATAACCCATTTCCATTAAGTCCCATCAAGTCACTTCACTTCTTTTGTGCTCCCTAATCTGCTCCATTTCATACCCGGTTGTATTTTCCGATTGTAATTCTTCTGACGTTTTCGCCCAAATAAAATATTATATTCTATTTTTGAACTAAAATTTTCAAAATAATCAAACTTGAAGGAAACAAATTAGAAACACTAATTGTCTCGTTCACGGGTCAAAATTAGGTTTTATGCACACTAAACTTGTACCGGTAGTGAAAACGCAGACCGGCTTTCATCTGAATTTTCAACCGAAAATTTTACCGTAACCCTCTACCATAAAGTAGACTATGAATATGATTTTATTTTAATCAAAAACACTTTCTAACTCTCAAATTAAAATATAATTAATTATATTTTAACTGGTTGAACAGCATAATTAAAATCAGGCTGTTACAATAGAGTAGGAAATATCTACATGATTAACCTAGAAAATATACCCTCAATTGATGATCAATGCTTATTGACAAAAGATGAGGATGCATGGTTATGGCATAGGAGAATTGCTCATATACATATGGAGCACTTAAACAACAAGCTTATCTCTAAGGACCTAGTAATTGCCTACCAAAATTAAAATTTCAAAAAGACAAGTTATGTGATGCTTGTCAAATGGGGAAACAGGTCAAGGTCACTTTTAAAGCAAAAAATATAGTTTCAACAAATAGGCCTTTGCAACTATTGCACATGGACTTGTTTGTCCCTTCTAGAACTATGAGTCTTGGTGGCAATTGTTATGCCCTAGTAATAGTAGATGACTTCTCTAGATATACATGGACCATGTTCATTCCTCATAAGAACAAAGCCTTTCATGTTTTCATCAAGCTTGCTAAACGTATTCAAAATGAAAAAGACTTAAAAATTGCATCAATTAGAAGTGATCACTGAGGTGAGTTTGAGAACCGTCTCTTTGAGAGCTTTTGTGAAGAAAATGGAATTAATCATAATTTTTCCGCTCCTAGAACTCCACAAAAAAAAACTAGAGTAGTTGAAAAAAAGAATCGATCCCTAGAGGAGTTAGCAAGAACTATGATTAATGAAACAAACATACCTAAGTACTTTTGGGCGGATGCGGTTAATACCGCTTATTACGTTTTAAATAGGGTCTTGATAAGACCAATTTTGAAAAAGACCCCCTATGAATTGTACAAGGGTATAAAACCAATTATTTCACATCTTAGAGTTTTTGGATGCAAATGCTTTATTTTAAATAATGGCAAAGTAAATTTAGGCAAGTTTGATGCAAAGGCGGATGAAGGTATATTTGTAGGTTATTCATCTTTTAGTAAAGCTTTTCGTGTTTACAATAAGAGAACTAAGACTATTGAAGAGTCAATACATATTGCATTTGATGAATCTAACCCCAAATTGGTGGGAAAGGATATTTTCTTTGATAATGTTGTAGATATGTCACAAAAGTCCAATGAGGAAGTCAACAAAGAAGAGATGGATGAAACAAATGAAGATGAAACTCCTCCAAAAGAAGAAGAATTTGAGCATGTAAACCTACCCCATGAGTGGAGAACATTGAAGGATCATCCTATCGACAAGTGATAGGAGACATATCAAAAGGGGTAACTACTAGGTCGAATCTTAGAAATATATGCAATTATTCAGTATTTGTCTCTCAAATCGAACCCAAAAACCATTAGTGATGCAATTATTGATGAAAATTGGTTAATGGCCATGCATGATGAATTAAACCAATTTGAAAGAAATAATGTTTGGGAGCTTGTGCCTAGACCAAGAAATCATCAAGTAATTGGCACTAAGTGGGTTTTTAGAAATAAACTTGATGAAACCAGAATTATAACTAGAAATAAAGCTAGACTTGTAGCAAAGGGTTATAATCAAGAAGAAGGTATTAATTATGATGAGACATGTGCCCCGGTAGCTAGATTAGAAGCTATTAGATTACTTCTTGCATTTGCATGTATCATGGATTTTAAACTATACCAAATGGATGTGAAAAGCGCTTTATTAAATGGTTTCATACAAGAAGAAGTATATGTAGATCAACCCCCTGGTTTTTAAAATTTTGAATTTCCCAACCATGTTTTTAAATTTAAAAAGGCTCTTTATGGGCTTAAGCAAGCTCCAAGAGGTTGGTATGAAAGGTTGAGTAAATTTCTTTTAGAAAAAGGTTATAAAAGGGGAATGATTGATACTACACTTTTCATAAAGAATAAAGGAAATGATATATTGCTTGTTCAAATATATGCGGATGATATTATCTTTGGTTCAACTAATGAGTTTATGTGTAAAGAGTTCTCAAAGTTGATGCTGAGTGAATTTGAGATGTCTTTAATGAGAGAGCTAAATTACTTCCTTGGACTTCAAATAAAACAAACAAGGAATGGCATCTTCATAAATCAAGCTAAATTTTGCAAGGAGCTCATCAAGAAGTTTGGAATGGAGAATGTCAAAGAAATTAGCACACCAATGGGTACCGGGTGTTATTTGGACAAAGATGAAGGTGGTAAGCCTATTGACCCTTCAAAATATAGAGGTATTATAGGTTTTTTACTATACTTGACAGCTAGTAGGCCTGATATTATGTTTAGCGTGTTTATGTGTGCTAGATTTCAAAGTAATCCCAAAGAATCACATTTCATTGCTGTTAAACGCATATTAAGATATCTAATATGAACACCTATTATGGGTCTATGGTATCCTAAGGGTGGAATTTCTGGTTTAGTTGGATACTCAAATTCCGACTTTGCAAGATGCAAGTTGGATAGAAAGAGTACTAGCAGTACTTGTCATATCTTTGGGAATTCTTTAATTTCTTGGAATAGTAAAAAAGCAAGTTAGTGTAGCTTTGTCCACAGCTGAAGCTGAGTACATAGCTGCAGGAAGTTGTTGTGCACAAATTTTATGGATGAAACAAAAATCCCATTCAACATTCAAGAACAAAGTATATAGTTATTCGACATCATTTTCTAAGAGATCGTGTTGAGAAAGGTGATTGTGTTTTTGAGTTTGTTGAAACCACAAATCAATTAGCGGACATTTTTACAAAACCTTTGCCCAAAGAAAGCTTTTTCCGCATAAGAAGTGAATTAGGCATACTTGATATATCATGTATAGGTTGAATATGTGTGTGATTGCTTAAATATGTATGCATATGCAAAAAGTACCAAAATAACTCAAGGCATGACCTATATTCTTTCAAAAATTGAAGTTTGGCAACTCAATATGTGATTTTGATGATTTGATTGTATTTGATGCTTAGCTTGTTGTGAACATGTGTAAAATGTGTATTCAAACTTGTTCCATGCGTTAGAATAGGTAATTCAAGCATTTATCAAAAATTCATATGTGAAAGTTAGCTAATAAGGCATTCTAGACAACAATATCTATTGTTTTCTGGTTTTTCTGCATTTTTTCTCTCTGTGAATTGATTCACATACGCTTTGAATCGATTCACAACGTATGTTTCACACATAACACAATTTTAGCCTCTATGAATCGATTCACCCCTATTTTGAATCGATTCACACGCACATCAGGGACATTATTTCAGGGTTTTTCACTTAATTGTGCTACATCTGTCCCATTGTTGTTTCTCTTCTTCATGATGCTCCTCTTCGCATATTAAAATAAATATGCTTCTGCTGCTGTATCTGAATTTTCTATCATAAATTTTCTAGTTTCCATATTCTAGTTTATGTTTCATGGTTATATGTCTCCTACTAGCTTATGTCCCCTATATGTTCTGATATGTGTATGAACTTCCTTGTTATTGTGTTTGTTACGATGTTATGCTATCTTTGGATATTTTTATGCAATGAACGCATTCCTATCATATTTGATTTTTTTTATAATTCCAAAAGGGGGAGAAAGGTTCCTATTTGAATTTTCAGGTTACACTCCCATCTTTTATCAAAACAAGCATGCTTATATTCAGGTGGAGCTTGTAAAAAGATAATACAAAGTCTTCATTGGTTTGTCATCATCAAAAAGGGGGAGAATATGAATGAACGCATTCCCCAAGTATGACTTGGATATTTAAAGTACAAAGTTTTGAAGATGACAAAGGACAACATGTCAAACATATCAAGTTTTGAATACTTAGATCTACAAAGGGTAGTTCTTAATGGTTTATATTTTTATTAGTACCTTTGTAAGATCATATAAGATGTTTGAATGAGACGCTAATAAAAATGAAATTAAAATCAACATAGGTTAACATAATCAAGTTGCATTCATGCACTCATCATGTTGAAATGTTTTAATTCTTTACTTAATGCATGAATTTATAATACTTGATCATTAGATGCGTTTCATGTTGAAAATCTGTGTTTAAATGAATAGATTTACAAATAAGATAATTGAAACCTTAGTGTAAATATGCCGTGAATAGATTCACTGATTGGTGTGAATAGATTCAATGTATTTTACTCTCTGTAAATAGATTCATGAATGGATTCAAGATGTTTCAGTCTCTATGAATAGATTCATGAATAGATTCACGAAGTATCAGTCTCTGTGAATAGATTCATGAATAGATTCAAGCTGATTCAACCTTCTGTGAATTGATTCACAGCTGTCAGATCTGGTTTTTAACGTAACAAACATCCCAAATAAATAGATCTATTCATCTCTCTTGTTCACCATCGTTAGCTATCATTTCACAAACTCAAAATAACACGAAATCTCACAAGATCCTTGCGTCTCATTCTCTCAGTCTTTCATTGTGATCATTAGACCTTCAAGTTGTAATTTCTCACTTTCTAGAGTGATTCAAACATCTTCTACTCTCTTGTTTTTTACGTTCTTGGTTTGGAAGAAGTGAGGGATCTTCTTCTGGGTTGGATTCAGGGTGTGGAATCCCTGGTTGTGTGTAGGTTGTAGAATGGGGTATCTCTGGTGTAAAATTTCTTGAACATTGTACTCAAGATCCTGATTAGTGAAGGAACTCTCATACCGGTGGGTGTGAGACTGGACGTAGATCACAAGAAATTATGATCGAACCAGTAAAAATATCGGTTTGTAATTTTTCTTAACCCTTCTCTCTTTAATTTCAATTTGCATTACATATTAGGGTTTAATTGATAAAGAATTGAATTGCATTTGATACAATCTAGTTGAATCATCATTTCAATTTCATATAAAGATTCACTACGCGATCTTGTTAAATACGTTATACCTTCATACAACAAAATTTTTTGAAAACTTTGCGAAAATATTTTGAATCCTATTCAACCCCCCCCCCCCCCACCCAGGATTTCAATACTTTTTCACCCCCCCCCCCCCCCCCCAAGGATTTCAATACTTGTTAGAGGCCACGTGAGCTAACATGAATTTCATTCTTGCATCGTCTAAATGGCTTTAATGCTTTTGAGCTTCTGACGGCTTCTTTAAGGCTTAGTTTTTTTCCCGAAAGACTCTGGCTTCATAATCTGCACACTTAGCAAACTATCAACAATGTTCATACAAAGATTTTTCATAAAGAGATAATGCATAGGTTAAGAATAGCTTATGCATTTTGTGATCGTCAAAACTGGATTTTACTTGGCATAAATTTCGGGGTGTGGCATGAGACGTGAGATTTTCATCATTAATATCAAGATTAATATGTTTACATTCAACCACAAACTATGTCTCAAGAGATGGATGTGATGCTAGCAATTACTAAACGACCTCACTGCTCACTTCCACATTGGGGAAATGAAAGTCACATGTTAACATCATTTCAACACAGGTTGACAATAACACATATGTCGATGTTCTGGCTTACTCAAAGAACTCTAATGCAAAGTGAAATGGAAAATCCAGCTCAAACATTTAAACGTCCTTCAAATCAGTAAATCACT
This sequence comes from Sophora flavescens, assembly GCA_030762895.1. Lineage (NCBI taxonomy): Eukaryota > Viridiplantae > Streptophyta > Magnoliopsida > Fabales > Fabaceae > Sophora > Sophora flavescens. Next base: position 142,118,456 of record CM061062.1, read on the forward strand.
TAAGGTGGCATATGGTAGTCCATAAGGTGATGCCACATTATGAGCCATTATAGGTCACCTTAAGTTTTCTGCTGAGAAGAATGTTCGAATGCTTGAGCTGGAATTTTCATTTCACATCTCATTGGAATTCATTAAAATTAGCCAGAACAATCGCATATGTGTCGTTGTCCACCTATGTTGAAATGATGTCAATGTATGTATTGTATTTCGCCGGTGTGAAAGTGTGAGATGAGGTCATGGAGTATTTTCTAACATCTTATCCATCTCAGGAGACATTGTTTATGGCTGAATATAACATTATAAATCTTGACATTAATGCTGAGAATCTCATAAAATGCAACTAATCTAAAGATTGAGGAAACTTGAATGTGATATTTCTGGAAGGCCTCTTGAGTTCACTACCCTGAATCATTTGGAGCTGCTAATCCCTCATGGTTGTGGAACAGAGTTGGATTGCCTTGTTTTTTCAGGGAAAAAAATCATTTCCTTGTTCGACATAAAAATCAATTCGATATGATTGGTAAGGTCTAAGGTGTCAATCTAGTTGGGATGTTTTTCCTTATTGTAATGCCTTTGCACACTATCGTTGTTTAAAAAAATTTGAAAAGATAATATCCACTACGGAATTTACAATTAACTCATCCTCAAAGGGTTTTACAATTAACTCATCCTCAAAGGGTTTTTCTGCACTCCATGAACATGCTGTAGTTAACTTTTGTAATTGTTTTCGTGGTTGTAAGCTACCATAACTTATGCTTCAGATTATGATTTTTCAATAATATTTAGCTTATCAAGATAAAATTTAAATTATTCAGGAAGACACTATATAACAAATTCTTCTCGAAAATTTGAAAGACCTGTGGACTTAAATGTATTTATTCCTAGATAAAAAGTCAATAATTTGAGATAAGTGCTAACAAATTTGTGGTTGAAAGTGCTACCACATGACATCTACCTATTTTGCTCTGGTACTTCCTTGATTTGTTTGAGAAGACTCCATGGCTTAGCTACATCATCAACTTTATCATGACCTATATCATCCACCTTTGATATTTGAATAGCAACTGATTTTGTTTTCATCCTACATATGTAGATTATGATACGAGTTGGGAATAAGGTGGTAGGTATATAAAACTCAACATCCTTGGAGATTATGATGGTGACTCAGCTAGTAGATAAGCTTTGTTTGATTGATGAGTAAAGTCATATGTAAAAGTATATAAAATAAGACATTTCTTTTTAATAGTTTTTCTTACCAACAATATTATATTTGAAATAGGATTTCCACGTTTAGTCTCCCATTTATACTTTTTTAAATGTATTTTATATGTGTTGGTTTTAAAAGTTGAATAATCGAGAACTATTTAATTACTTTTTGTAGTTTTTTTCTCTAATAATAATTACTAAATTAGATTGCATCAATTAAAATCAAATCTTTTCATTTTTTTCTTATTGTCTGCCTCTTTTATTGATCTATAACAGTAAACTTAAATTTTCTCTTTTTAAAATATAAAATAAAATGGGTAGGGTATAAAACATATACAATAGTTTGTCCATAGAAGTTTGTATAAATACATGCATCTATTAAGTAGTAAAACCTCATATTGTTAATAATTTATGGCTGGAGACTAAAATGGTTAGATTGTCATGAGGAATAATGGCATATCTAAGTTCATCCACGAGAGATTGTGCACGCATGTATCCATTAACGACCAAATAAAATAAGCTTAGTACATTATATCAAATATCAAATATATTATACATAACTTTGTGTAAATTGATAGTTCTGTAAATAAGAAAAGCTTGAGAAGTAGGTTCATCAAAAGCTGAGAAATCAAATGTACAAGTTCAGGTACCAAAATATGTTAGTATGATTATCATTATATAGAATTTTCGACGGCTAATAGTTTGTTATTATCAAATTCATATTGTTGGCGATTTTAATTACTATCTTGAATAAATATGAAATTTTTTATTTGAAATTAAATATTTTAAAGCCCTATGGTGGTTATTGTATATTTTGGACTACTTCTTTGAGATTACAGTTTTATATGTACTTTTATAAATAATGAAAATACTAACAAGACTAAAAATTATAGGAATTTTATTAAAGGTTGTTTCATTAGTTAAAAATACTTTTCCACTCTTCAATGATTGGACAATAGATTTTGACCCTTGTATTGGATTGAAGAGCCTATCTAAGCTAGTCATCCTGTCGTCTAGGACATATCCCTGGCATCGAAGAGACATAATATACAATGGATTTTATCCACAGTTCTAGCTTGTTTCAAAGAAACGGCACTGTGAAGTCAAATGAAAAAAATTAGCTGAAGCATTTATGCATCCTTCTAAGAATCAATCTCATGGTGGCATATGGTGGCCCTTTGGGAACACTTAATTTTGTCTAAGTTCTCTCTTTATTTTATTTTTATTTTTACTAAATTTACAAGAATTCAAAAATTTGAAAAAAAAAATTGTTAAAAATAAATAGTTTATAGAAATTAAATAGAAATTTGAAAATACAATATGTCAATGTTTTATTCTAGCCTTAACTATTTCAGTCTAAATAGTTCATTTGAGCTATCCACCTCAAGCCAATATACATGAGCCACGACCCATTATTTTCAACTCAAACATCTTTTCACCCCTTTATTTCTTCCTGTCAAAACCCTGATGTAACATCATGTTTCATCTCCATGCTTATATGTGTTTGTTTAAATTAAAATATGTTGCCTATAATTGATGTGTTTGTGCTAGATTGTTAGAAAAATGATTTAGGATTGGTAAAAAGGGATTAAGGGGGGATTTTCTGGTCAAAAATATCTTCCTGAAATATGAGCATTGCCTCCTGCTCATTTGAGCACGGTCGTGTCAGAATTCGAATGTTTGACGGAGATGTTGCGGACCCTTTGCTCATTTATCATGACCCCCTGCTTGTATTGAGCATGGTAGTTCTCATTTGATCATGACCCCCTGCTCTTTTAAGCAGACCCCTTGCTCTTTAAGCACAACCCCCTGCTTGTTTTAAGCACGGTCCTACTCATTTGAGCACGACCCCCTGCTCATTTTCTGACAGCACAAAAACGCTAATTTTAGAGGGTTACGAGATATAACCCTCATTTTGTCACTTTTTCTCAATTCTTGTGTGTCAGAAACCCTCTTCTCTCCCTCCTCTTGAACCTCTTCAAATCTCTTGGTGTTTTCTCTTGTGATTGGAGAGTAAGCCGTGCATTAGTGACAATTAAGGTAACCCTTTATTAATCTCCTTTTGTTTTCTTGAATTGGTGATTAATCGTTCTTTCCTTTTTAATGTTCTTGACCAAGATTCGTGGAACCGTTCGAGTGAGCCGAGTGTGGATTCGCCAAGTTGAGCATAGAATTAGACCGTCATACTAGGTATGGGGAGAAAAAATTAGTATGAACATGTAGGCCTTGGGGTAGCATAAGATGAGGGTTAACCCATGACCCTTTTGTATGCTAAATGTTTGATTGATGTTTGACAATGATTGTTAATTAAATGAGTATATATGTCTATGTGATCAGTATGATTGATATGATGTACGATGAATAATGTTCATTATGATGATTGGATGGTATGATTAAATGTGTTAGTGTTGTCATGCCTTGATGAACCGATATTGTGATTAAACTATAATAACTAAGACGTAGGGAAACTGGTGTTGAAACTAAGACAAAGAGTAATTGATTAATATTCATAAGACATGAAGATAGCAAGGAGGAGTGAGGTTAATGCCCAAAGGAATAGTAAAGAACATTTAGGGATGATCTTGAGTGCTTTAGGAGAACTAGTGAGGTTCCTTGGAACAAATAGATGAGACAGTAACAAGGATAAAAACAAGAGCGTTAGTCCAATGTGCAATTAATGTTATAACCCTTAATAAAGACATTTAATGATGAAGATTTTAATGTTGATTAAGATGATAACGATGATGTTATCGCACGTTAAAGTTGTTGGACCTTGATGCTCATTGGTCAAGGTTGTTGAACCATGATTAATGATGTTGTTAAACTTTGATGCTTATTGGTCAAGGTTGACTTTGATGCTTATTGGTCAAAGTTGTTAAATCAAGATTAAAGATGTTGTTAAACTTTGATGCTTATTGGTCAAAGTCGTTAAACCATAATAAATGGTGTTGATGGAGGTGGTGGTTAATGTTGATTGTTTGTTGGTATACATGCATTCACGCATGAAGTTGTTAGGGGAAGTTACGATGACAAGGGAGTTAGCCCGAGAGTAAGACGGAATGGCCATCCATGGGGATTCATCCGAGAGTTAGGTGGATCGTACGCCCCCATGGTGGTGTATCCGATAGGAAGGTGCATCGGCTATCCAAGGGGTTCACCCATGGTTTGGTGGACTGCCTCCGAAGTCGTCTTCCTAGTTTAGTTATGGATCCACATGCATAAGGAGGTACTAATGTGACGTTGAATTGTGTAACATAAATTATTGATGTGTTGCAATTAATGATATTATGTATATTATGATGTATAATGCTTGTTGTGTGAACATCTTGCAAACTAGTCCATTGTCGTTTATGTTCATATGTACAATTTCTTACTCCCTATCTGTTGTTGTTTTTCCCTGCATGTATCTTGGCTTATGCAAAGGATGATGAGCAGCAAGTTGAGGAGTGATCCCGATGAGATAGCTTACTCGTAGTTTAGGATTTCTATATTAGTTATTTTCCGATGTAATTTTCGGATTGGTTACCAGCTCTGATATGTGACATCGGTGTAATTGGGCTTATGTTTATGTTTTATTTCATTATGTTTTTTCCGCAGTTATTTCATGTGTTTATATTTTGGATGATGTGATACTCACTACCTTACGTTTAATCATTTATTTTATAATAAATGAACGTTTTATTTCATATTTAAATTTTGCGGGGTAGAGGGTGTCACATTTAGTGGTATCAGAGCCGATTTGTCCTATAGGTCGGGGTATGTGTGTGTTGTGTTCTCTTCTGTGTGCTTTTGTGTAGTTGTCTATGTTTAGTGTAGACAATAATATACGGTATTAAGTACCTATAACTTTTCCTGCTTGGTTCTTTATATTAAGTAGTTTACCTTGGACTACATGCGTGGGGAAGTTGCCCCATTATCATCGATGGTGGGAACTTTGTAGATGACCTTTTATGCTTACCTCTACAACAGTTTGATGTTATTCTTGGTATGGTTTGGTTGTCTTGTAACCATGTTCTCATGAACTGTTTTGATAAAACCATTGTTTTTGGAACTCTTGTTGAGTCTAAGGATCCGAGGTTTCTTTCTGCCAACCAAGTTAAGGCTTCTATTAAAGAAGCAGCCCAAGTTTACATGATATTATCTTCCCTGGGAGTAAAGACCAAGCCTAATGTTGGGAATGTCGCAATAGTGAGAGAGTTTCTTGAAGTGTTCCCTGATGATGTTTATAGCTTACCCCATGAGAGAGATGTTGAGTTCACCATAGACTTAGTTCTTGGGAATGGACATATATCTATAGCACTTTATAGGATTTCTCTTCTAAAGCTAGCAGAGTTGAAAAAGAAGTTAGAAGAGTTGATCCAGAAACAGATCATTAGGCCTAGTGTGTCCCCGTGGGGAGCGTCAGTGTTGTTAGTGAAGAAGAAAGATGGTAGCATGAGATTGTGTGTTGATTATCGACAACTCAACAAGGTGACCATTAAGAATAGGTACCCTCTCCCTAGGATTGATGACCATATGGACCAATTGGTAGCTATTGGAGCTTGCATCTTTTCTAAGATAGATCTGAGGTCAGGATACCATTAGATTCGAGTCAAGTCTGAGGACATCCCGAAGATTGCGTTTACAACGTGTTATGGTCACTATTAGTAATTGGTTATGCCTTTTGGTGTGACTAATGCTCCTGTTTTGTTCATGGATTACATGAACAAGACCTTTCACCCTTACTTGGATAAGTTTGTGGTGGTTTTCATATATGACATCTTCGTATACTCTAAGACTAAAGAAGAACATGAGGAACACTTAAGGGTAGTCTTGCAGACCTTTAAGGAAAAGCAGTTGTATGCTAAGTTGTCTAAGTGTGAGTTTTGGTTAGAAGAGGTGAGTTTCTTAGGATACATCATCTCTGAAGAGGAATAGCGGTGGACCCAACCAAGGTAGAGATTGTGCTCCATTGGGAAGCACCAAAGTCAGTAACTGAGATTAGGAGTTTCTTGGGTTTAGCATGGTACTATAGGAGGTTTATAGAGGGGTTCTCTAAGATAGCTTAACTTTAACCCGTCTCACTAAGAAAGGCCAAATCTTTGTGTGGGACTCCAAGTGTGAGGAAAGTTTTCAGACTCTAAAGGAAAGACTGACATCTGCGCCAGCGTCAGTCTTACCCAATGCTAGTGAACCTTTTGTAGTGTACCGCGATGCTTCCAAGCAAGGTTTAGGTGGTGTGTTGATGCAAAATGGTCAGGTAGTAGCTTATGCTTCTAGGAAGTTGAAAACTCATGAAAAGAACTACCCTACCAATGATTTGGAATAAGGAGCTATAGTGTTTGCCTTAAAATTTGGGAGGCATGCATTAACTTTATGGAGCTAGATTTGAGGTCTTTAGTGATCATAAGAATTTTAAGTTCCTATTTGACCAGAAAGAGCTAAATATGAGGTTGCATAGATGAATGTAGTTTCTTAAGGATTATGATTTTGACTTGAGCTACCACCTAGGAAAAGCCAATGTAGTGAGAGATGCTTATAGTAGAAAGACCTTACATGTTTCAGCCTTGATGGTTAGAGAGATGGATTTCATTGAGGAATTTAGAGACTTGAGTTTAGCTTTGGAAGTCACCCCTAAGAGTATTAGGCTTAGAACTTCGAAGATCGCCAATAGTTTGATGGAATAGATTAGAGAAGGTCAAAAGATGTATGTGTACCTCTTAGGCCAGAGAGAGTTGGTTGCTCAGGGTAGAAACCTTAGCTTTAAGGAAGGAGCGGATGGAGTTTTGAGGTTCGAGGATAGAGTTTGTATGCCTGATGTTCCATAGCTTAGGAATTTGATCCTTGAGGAAGGACATAGGAGTGGTCTGAGTGTTCACCCAGGTGCCATAAAAATGTACCAGGATCTAAAGCGTATGTTTTGGTGGCCAAGAATGAAAAAGGATGTAGCTGAGTTTGTCTATGCTTGCTTAGTATGTCAGAAGGCTAAGATAGAAAAACTTTGAAAAGGTGATGCACACATCACAATACTTCAAAAAACTTTGCTGTAAAAATTTTCTTGGAGAATACTTCGAAAAGGTGATGCACACATCACAATAGTAAAATCACATTATACTTGACAATACACATAAACTGAGTTTATTCATAAATCAAACCACTACAACCTATAAGTTTTCGTAAAATTGTTTCATTATTCAAAACTCAACTCAAAACCATATTAGTGCCCCTCCACCAATATTCAGCATCTCCCAACAGCAGAAAAGTAGCATAAGGTACCTTCACTTCTGCAGGACTGTGAAGCAGCTCAAAATTTTTCTCTAACTCCTGAATCCATAAATCAGTTTTAGCAGGGTCAACATCTCCATGAAATTGTGGCAGATTCTGACATGTGAGAGCTCAACCCCGGTGTGATGATGTATCATCCTCAGTTGTTGTTGTAGTATAATGATGACAGCTCGTCGTCGTCTTGTACAGGCCAACATGATGAGTTCCGGTGTTTAGGACTAGTTTTATGGAGATGCGTCTCCAAGGTTATTTATGTTTTCTTGGTCATGTTATTTTTAACGTCGTTGTTATTTCCGCCAAGATAGATGGAAGAATTATTTCCACAAGTTATTTAATGAAGGATTTGAAGTTTTATCATGCTCACAGGTGCTTGATATCAGAGAGGAGGACCAAAATTACACTTTTTATCGTAGAATCCAAGAGCATGAGGTAAAAGAAGCTTTGAGAAGGATGGATAATGGCAAGGCAGTTGGACCGGACAATATACCTATGGAGGTATGGAAGAGTCTAGGAAATAGAGGCATTAGTTGGCTCACGAAGTTTTTTAACGAGATTATGAGGTCAAAGAAAATGTCGGACGAATGGAGGAGAAGCACTTTAGTTCCGATTTACAAGAACAAGGGAGATATACAAAATTGCGCAAATTATAGGGGGATTAAGCTTATGAGTCATACTATGAAGCTGTGGGAAAGGGTGCTTGAATGGAGACTAAGAAAAGAAACCAAAATCACCGACAACCAATTTGGTTTTATGCCCGGGAGATCGACCATGGAAGCAATTTACTTGCTACGACGAGTGATGGAACAACATCGAAGGGATCAAAAATATTTACACATGGCCTTCATTGATTTGGAGAAAGCGTATGATAGGGTGCCAAGAGAGGTTTTGTGGAAAGCCCTAGAAAAGAAAGGTGTTCGGATTGCCTATATTCGAGCTATCAAGGATATGTATGAGGGGGCCACGACTAGTGTGAGAACGCAGGGTGGAGCCACAGAAGATTTCCCAATAACCATAGGCCTGCACCAGGGGTCAGCTTTAAGCCCCTATCTTTTTACCTTGGTCTTGGATGTACTTACGGAGCACATTCAAGAGCCAGCACCGCGATGCATGCTTTTCGCTGACGATATAGTCCTATTTGGAGAGTCGAGAGATGATATAAATGGAAGGTTGGAGACTTGGAGACAAGCTTTAGAAGCACATGGCTTCCGCTTGAGTAGAAGCAAGACGGAGTATATGGAATGTAAGTTTAGCAAAAGGCGAAACACCTCTAGCTTAGAGGTGAAAGTTGGAGACCACAACATACCACAAGTCACACGGTTTAAATATCTTGGGTCTATTATACAAAATGACAGAGAAATTGAGGGAGATGTAAACCATCGGATTCAATCAGGGTGGTCGAAATGGAGAAGGCTTCGGGTTTTTTGTGATAAAAATGTACCTCTTAAGCTAAAGGGAAAATTTTACCGTACAGCTATTAGACCGGCGATGTTGTATGGGACGGAGTGTTGGGCGGTAAAAAATCAACACGAGAGTAAAATCAATGTAGCAGAGATGAGAATGTTGCGCTGGATGAGCGGAAAAACTAGACGTGATAGGATTAGGAATGATAGCATTAGAGAGAGAGTTGGGGTAGCACCTATTGTAGAAAAGATGGTTGAATCTCGACTTAGGTGGTTTGGGCATGTATGGAGGAGACCTTTAGATTCTGTAGTAAGGAGAGTGGACCAAGTGGAAGGCAATCCAATAGCTAGAGGCAGAGGTAGGCCAAGAAAAACTATAGGAGAAACTATTAAGAAAGATTTGGAGGCCAATGATTTAACTATTGACATGATTCATGATAGAACATTATGGCGCCATATGATCCTTGTAGCCGACCCCATCTAGTGGGATAAGGCTTGGTTGTTGTTGTTGTTGTTATTTCCGCCTGTTGTTGTTTCTGTCTTTTCATGACCTTTATCTTTTGAAAGAATATATGAAGGAATTATGTAGACACGGAGGATGTATGGTTAATTACTACTCATGTTCTCATTTTCTGGATGTATATGTTTTAGGAATGTTAGTGGTTGGAAAATGTTAATCAATGTTAAGTATTATCTAATTTCTTATATGCGAAAACGAATAGCGAAAAATAAACTCGTATCTTTTGTAAATTTTAATTTCCGCGTCAAACGGTATTTGCGAAAATGTCACAGTCATTATAGCGTCTGAGAAGGGTGTTACATTCTTTACATGAATATTTCCATACCAAATAAAATTTCGAATCCACCTATCAATAGACTTGAGTAAAGCAATAGGCCAAGAATAGATCTTAAAACTATACAACAACATACCACTAATAACAGAATTGACTAACTGACATCTTCCCATAATTGATAGAAGTGATCCTTTCCAAGCTAAGAGCTTTTCCTTTATCTTATCTACAATAGGCTGAAGGTGGCACACTCTAGGTTTGCCTTTGAAAATAGGAATTCCTAAATAAGAAAAAGGAATGTGTCCTTGAGAGAATCCCAGAACTCCTTTTATATCAATCAGTCTATTTGAAGAAATGGATCCTACAAAAAACTGACACTTGCCAAAACACAAATTATGCCCTGAAGAGACACCATACTCTGAAAACAGTTTCATCAAATTTCTTAAACCTCTCTTAGTCCCTTTACAGAAGACCATAATGTCATCTGCATAAAGACTATGAGATGGAGTTTCAAAACCCCTAGGGCCAGTCATATGTTGCAACTAATTAGACTCCATCAAAAGAGAAATATTTGTGCTTAACACTTCTTCAGCTAGGCAAAAAAGAAGGGGAGACAGAGGATCACCCTGCCTCACCCCTCGTTTACAAGTCATGTAGCCAACTAAATGGCCATTTACCTAAAAAGATAACCTTACAGATTGCAGAATTGTGCTCACCCAACTACAAAAGTCACTATGGAAACCAAATGCTGCTAAGACTCTCAATAGAAAGCCCCAATCAATAGTGTCAAAGGCTTTTTTAATGTCAAATTTGAGAGCCAAATTGCAACCAAAAGACCTATTTTCAAGCATGTTTATGGCCTCTGAAGAAATGCATACACATTCAAAAATCTGCCTCCCTTTAATGAAGCCTCTTTGTTGAGGAAAGACTATTTTAGGGGCTATGTAAGAAAGCATGTCTGCCAAAACTTTTGTTATAACTTTGAATTGGAAGTTAGCCAAAGAGATTGGCCTATAATCCTCAAATCTATCAGCTTCAGCAAATTTTGGGATAAGAGTAACCAGGTTGGAATTCAAACCAGGTAAAATCCAATTATGCTTGAAAAAATACAAAACTTACTTATACAAATCTTCTCCTACAATACTCCATAAGGTTTGGTAAAAGGAACCACCAAAACCATCAGGACATGGAGCACTTGAGCCAATCAAAGAGAAGACAACACCTTTAACTTCATCTATTGTAGGTAAATTTGTTAGCATAGCATTATCTGCAGCTGAGACAGTAGAAGGGATATCCTTATCAATCAGACCAATGTCAAAATACTGATTTTATGTTGCATATAAGCTAGAGTAGTAATCTAACACATGTTGTTCAATGTCAGTGGAAATCTCCATAATATCCTCTCCATTCCTCAGGATAGACATTTGTTTAGTAGAACTCTTAATTCTTGCAATTCTGTGAAAGTATGAAGTGTTTCTATCCCCACAGCTGAACCATTTCAGATTAGACTTTTGCCTCCAGAATGATTCCTCAATAGACAGTGCTTGCTGCAGGTTTTTCTGAGCCTGAAATTCCAAATCTTGAAGTTCATTTGAATATCCATTAAGAGCAATTTGATTTTGACCCTTATCCACCATCTCCAAAGCAGTATTCACCTTTTGATTCACATCACCAAAAACCTGTTTATTCCATATTTGAACTTTGCTTTCAAAAGTTTTAACTCCTGTTTGAAGACAAACATAGGACAGTCATTCACTTGTACTGACCAAGCATCCTTAACAATAGATTGGCAATATGAACTTTCAGACCACATATCAAAGTATTTGAAAATGGATGGATTGGATTTAGTCCTTGTATGCTGAGTAATCATAATAGGAAAATGGTCTGAATGACATTTTGTTAAAGTGAAGCAGGAAATACTCTTCCACAATGCGAGCCAAGAATAATTAACAATGGCCCTGTCTAATCTTTTTTTAGTGTAATCACTGCCAGTTCTGTTATTTGACCATGTGAAGTGAGAACCTCGGGTAACTATATGTGTAAACTTCCCAACAGCAGTCCAATTATTAAAATCATCACAGGAGACCTTGAGAGGTAAACACCTACCCCACTTTTAATGAGCACCAAGAACAGTATTAAAATCCCCAATGAATAGCCAGGACCATTAAAATCCTTTTCCAATATAGCTAAGTCTTTCCAAAGAACTCTTCTCAATTGATAAAGGCTTGATGCATACATAGCAGCAAAAAACAGTTTCTAATTATTGTAAATAACAGAGAAAGCACAATACTGAGATGAACTATAGATGATATCAGGATCCAAGGCCAGCACACACAAACACCATAAATTGAGGAGTCTAATACCCCTATCATTAAAAGCAAATGGCTTCAAACCTATACTTCTCCAAAAAGCCTTATGAATTTGGTCAAAATCAATCATAGGTTCAGCTAACAAAACAATATCTGGCTTGTTTTTAAAACATACTTTTTTTAACATCAACCTAGTTTCTGAGTTCCCTAGGCCTCTTGCATTCCAGTAAAAAATTCTCATGAAAAAATATTACCTGAACCAGCCCTTGACCTGGTGTTATATGAATCAGCTTTAGCAGCCTCTTTCTTCTTCTGCTTCTGCTTTTTCTTCTGTGATTTAGACACCATAGCAGTGAACTTAGATTCATCACCATCTTGAGCACTAATTCCTTTGGGGGAAGGATCAGCTTCAACACCCTCAGTCTCTTCATCACCCCAAAATCTTGACACAATTCTCAAATCCTTTCTAAAGTTCTCAGGCATTAGTTTAGAGACAAATTCAGGAGAGATAGAATAAGTAGAATTAACATTACCCTCCAAAGAATCTGGAACAATCTGTGGCTGAGGAATATAAATTGAATCTTCAATCAAAGATGGCATATCATCATAATCCGAATTATTATTCAGATTTGGTTGAGACTCATCATATATAGTTTCCATTGATTCATTATCATCTTCAATGGCTTTTTTATTAAAACCAACCCGGGCTTGGTGTAATTCAGGAAAATCAACCTCAACATCTGTTTCCCTTGGAATACCAAAAACTCGATCTCCTCTATTCGGAACGAAATCAATATGTGGGAGCTTGACCGCGCTGTCGCCACGCGCCAAAAAGAACGAGCAATTATAAAATAATGCAGTATAGTGCGACAACTCGAGTATCGTCTCTCAAGGACTCTTTAGTTGTTGTTATTATTAACAGAAAATTAGTAAAAGTTAGAAATGGGGGTTTTGAGATTAAAATAAAATAAAGGAAACAAAATAAAAACAGAGTAAGAAAATAGATTAACAAATAAACTAAAGACGATTAACCTACTGTTCTCGGTTTCCCCACTATCATCGGTTCATGCATATTCTACTAAGCAGATACTAATCCCCTCCCGGTTGTAGCAACAATTAACAAACGAAAACCGCTACTACAGATGTATGTTCCTATTCCCGAAATAACAGACGGGGTTAAGCTTTCATGGACAAACGAACATGAATGAACACACGCGAAATAACAAACGCGATTATATATAGGAACATAACATCACCGAAATGAAACAATACCACACTATATATTCCTGAAATAACAAACAGAAACATACAGCATTGCATTGAAAAGAGAAAAGCAAATGAAAGAAGAATCACAGAACCTCAAGTGTGGTAATGGAAACCAATTACAGAGATTAATCCTAGGAGACTAGCTCTCCATTACAGAAGCAAACAATAAACTAAGAGAAAAACAAAAGACTAACAAGCTCGAAAACTAGCCAAAACAGCACTTCTCGACCAACCTCTTCGATTCGCCTAAGACTACTTATATACACGTTTCTGGAATCATCCAGTTCGCGGGGCGAACTCCTCTTCGCGAGGCGAATAACATGAAAGGTCTGCAACTCTTTGTCTTCTCGCGAGGCGAGCATATCTTCGCGAGGCGAACTCTTCAAATTCCCAACTGTAACGCCCGTGACCTCCAACATGCCCAAACCGTGATCGTCTCTGACTTTTCCAAGGTAGCATTACTCGCGAGGCGAGTCCAGTCTTCGCGGGGCGAGACAGAAAGGATGCAATTTCTCTGGCACAGTCACCTTCTGGTTCGCGGGGCGAGCATCCCTCTCGCGGGGCGAAAGCTCCAGATTTATTCCTTTTTATTAACCTGAAAATAGAAAATAAAAGTAAATACTTTATTCACTCTAAATCAACTAAATTAACTTAAAAACACTTTACAGACTCAAAATACTACTTAAGGACAATCAAGTCTAATTTGGGTGAAAATGATATAAAATTAGCACAAAGCCAAGGTCTTTACTAGTTAATAAACCAGTCAAACAGAGGCTCATCAAAATACCCCAAACTTAAACTTTGCTTGTCCCCAAGCAAACTAAAACTCAAAAACTCAAAAAGACTCAAGACCTGGCAAAACATGGCAAGCTTAAGGATTTAATTAACTTTGCACAAATTTCAAGCAATTCAACAAAACAATTTTTCTTTCAATGTTCCCCCCTTTCAAGCAAAGTAATCCCCACATTCATTTATTCTAAACAGTTGAGAAATTAATCATTCAGACAATCAGAAATCTAAGCAGGGGGTCAAAGTTACACACAAAAGGGAGATCACCAAAATCAAACAACTGCCTTCCTCACAAGGGAAATTTGTGTTCACTCAATCGCTCAGTTTTTGTCAGGTTATCAACAATTCACTCAATTTCACTTTTAAGAGCACTTCCCATAAATTTGATTTTCATCTCAAAATGATTCCCACAGAAAACATGCAAGCAACATCAAAAGGTCTTTTATGGGTTGTAATGGGGCCTGGCTAAGGGTAGGATGTACAAGGGTACTAGGCTGAAGACCCTAGGAACTAAGAGAGCATGAACATTATTTACACTTTGAAATTCACTCAAGTTCATTTTCCATTTTTCTTTATGCTTCTGGGTGGTTACAGCCTTTTTATTCAAACAGTCTTTTTGAAATTTTTGCACTTTTATTTTTTTCATTTTTTTTTTTTCTATTTCTTTCTTTCTTTTTCTTTTTTTCTTTTTTTTTTTTTTTGAAACAATTTTCTTCTCAATCCCAAACAACACATTACATCTTGCAGCCACCCCAAACTTTGGTTTCTTGCACCCATTCTAAGATTACATGCTCTCCTAATCCTAAGATCGGGTTAACATGGTTTTCCAGATTTTTGGGCTTATAACATTAGGTTATCAAGAATTAACAGGCTAATAGGCTCAATGGGGTTAACTATGGAACATGCATTAGGAATTGGTTATTTTTAGGCTAAGTAGCTATTTACAAAGAAAATGCCTAAATCATCTGAAGCAAACACATAATCATGCAAACCATAAAGAGATTCAATCAAATTCAGGAAAGTGCAACTTAAAAAGTGAATTTCACACAATTTAAAACATGTTGGAGGCTCAAAAACCTCACCTGGACATTTTTTTGCAAATTATTTGAAAGAGATTCTATCCCTAGTGTGTGCTTCCTATCACCCCCAAACTTATCATAAATCATGTCATCATAACAAAATCTCAAAGTTCAGTTTTTAATCACATGGGGATCATTTTTCAAAAAATTTTCAAATGCTAGGGGTAAACAGTCAATACTATCATGCAATCCATCTATGCAAAAATTAATAAAATCCAATAAACTTGCCATAACCAAGACACAAACACAACTCCTGAGCTTCTCAAATTATTCAGGAGCATTATTGACAATAAAACAGAAATAAAATAAGGAAAAGAAAATTAAAAAGAAGAAAGGTAAAGAAAACTCATTGAAGGGCGGTTCCACCAGGATCCCATTGCTTGTAACATAAAGCCCATGTAGTAGCCAAAGAGTAGAAGTTCATTTCATGCTTCCCTAACTCGCAGCCTTTATGTGGGGGTGAGCACTTGATAACTATGATGACTTCGCCGAGTGCGGCGGACTTCTCACTCCTTCTCGGGTCACAGACGACCGCTTTCTCTACAAAGTCTCCCCAATAGAAGTGGGGCTCAACCTCTTGGACCGGCCATGGTGCAGAATCCAAAGGCTTAAACTCCATCACTGGTTCCTCAGGGGGAGGTGGCAAACAGTTAGCTGGGGTTACTGGTGCTGCTTCCTTTTCTGCACTTTCTTCATTCACTGCACTAACAAAGTTATCACCTGCTATACATGCAGAAATTTCAGCACACACCACACAAAGGTTAGAGTTAGTACATATATTACAAGAAAATGAATCAGAAAAAGTTAGAATGTCTGGGAATTCTTCACACAGTGCATCCACCCCATTACTCTCAACACATGCATTTGCTTTAATTGCATCATCTACTCCCAAAGGTTCTTCATCATCCTCAAGCACGGTGGAGCAGATGTCCTCTTGATCCTCCTTTTCTAAGTTCCCTGAAAAAAATAAACCTGCATAACAGAATATACACAAAGCAGCAGTGCCATCACAATAACAATCAGTACAATCAGGGGATTCAACACACAATTCATCATCAACAGAAATATTATCACAATCATCATCAGAAATATTTTCAAGAATAACCATCTGTGAATCTTTATATTCTTCAAGGGGCTGTGGAGTTAGCATTGCAGCCGAGTTGGCGACAATTTGATCAATTTGCATGGCCAACTTCTGAGATTCAGCTTCTCCCCTCTGATATTCAAGATTACTTGCCTCCATCATCCGTTGAAATTCAAGATCTTGTTGTGCCATCCGTTGATTGTTCTCTTCCATTTGTTGTAGCATTGAAACAATCTCATCCAAGGTGCTCTGTGAAGGTTCGGAAGGTGCAGAGGTGGTCACTTGGCTAGGATAGTATGGTGGTGGCTCACTAAAATTAGGATAATACATGCAAGGTGGTGGTTCATAATAAACATTAGGCAAATATCCATACATGTAATTATCCATGGCAATCAAACATCCAGACAAAGCAGACAGAACTAATTCAGGAATGCAAAAGGTTTTTTTTTTTTAAATGTAACTTTCTGCTAATAACAACAAACAAGAGTCCCCGGCAACGGCGCCAATTTTTTGACCGCGCTGTCGCCACGCGCCAAAAAAAAACGAGCGATTATAAAATAATGCAGTATAGTGCGACAACTCGAGTATCGTCTCTCAAGGACTCTTTAGTTGTTGTTATTATTAATGTAAAATTAGTAAAAGTTAGAAATAGGGGTTTTGAGATTAAAATAAAATAAAGGAAACAAAATAAAAACAGAGTAAGAAAAGAGATTAACAAATAAACTAAAGACGATTAACCTACTGTTCTCGGTTTCCCCACTATCATCGGTTCATGCATATTCTACTAAGCAGATACTAATCCCCTCCCGGTTGTAGCAACAATTAACAAACGAAAACCGCTACTACAGATGTATGTTCCTATTCCCGAAATAACAGACGGGGTTAAGCTCTCATGGACAAACGAACATGAATGAACACACGCGAAATAACAAACGCGATTATATATAGGAACATAACATCACCGAAATGAAACAATACCACACTATATATTCCTGAAATAACAAACAGAAACATACAGCATTGCATTGAAAAGAGAAAAGCAAATGAAAGAAGAATCACAGAACCTCAAGTGTGGTAATGGAAACCAATTACAGTAGATTAATCCTAGGAGACTAGCTCTCCATTACAGAAGCAAACAATAAACTAAGAGAAAAACAAAAGACTAACAAGCTCAGAAACTAGCCAAAACTGGCTAATTCTGACCAGCCTCTTCAGTTCTGCCTAAGACTACTTATATACACGTTTCTGGAATCATCCAGTTCGCGGGGCGAACTCCTCTTCGCGAGGCGAATAACATGAAAGGTCTGCAACTCTTTGTCTTCTCGCGAGGCGAGCATATCTTCGCGAGGCGAACTCTTCAAATTCCCAACTGTAACGCCCGTGACCTCCAACATGCCCAAACCGTGATCGTCTCTGACTTTTCCAAGGTAGCATTACTCGCGAGGCGAGTCCAGTCTTCGCGGGGCGAGACAGAAAGGATGCAATTTCTCTGGCACAGTCACCTTCTGGTTCGCGGGGCGAGCATCCCTCTCGCGGGGCGAAAGCTCCAGATTTATTCCTTTTTATTAACCTGAAAATAGAAAATAAAAGTAAATACTTTATTCACTCTAAATCAACTAAATTAACTTAAAAACACTTTACAGACTCAAAATACTACTTAAGGACAATCAAGTCTAATTTGGGTGAAAATGATATAAAATTAGCACAAAGCCAAGGTCTTTACTAGTTAATAAACCAGTCAAACAGAGGCTCATCAGAGCTCAATAACAGGATCTACATTATCTTGAACTTGACTTTTCAATGTTTCTGCATCAACATGCTTGTTCTGATTAGCCCGAGGCATATAAACTTTTTTGGGCGGCTTAGGCTGATTTTGATGAATATGCTCCTTGCCAGACTGATCATTTTTCAATTTGAAACAATTTCCAGCTTCATGCTCAATCATTTTACATAAATCACAGAAAGCAGGTAAATTTTCATAATCCATCTCAACATAGAATGCAAAATCTTCACTTTTCACCATAATCTCATAAGGAATTTTCTTCTTAAGGCCAACCTCTACCAAGATTCTGGCAAAGTGACCCAAAGATCGCGATCTTGTAGCCTCATCCAATGCAATTGGGGTTCCAATGCCATTAGCTATTAGCTATCTCAAACAAGATCCAAGGCCTGCAATATTCCATTGGTAGATTGTAAATTCTAACCCAACATTGCACCTGAGACTGTCTTTGAGTGTTTCGATTAAAATTCGAACTCCATCTTGATAATCCAGGATTAACATTCCAAGAACCAGAAGACCAAACCGTTCTTAAATCATACTGAGACGAAAAATAAAACTCAAAGTAACCTTTGTCCGATGGAGTCATGCGCCAATATGCAACAGGTTTCCAAAGAACAGTTAGCTTGGCATGCAAGTCATTGACCTAGATGGGTTGATTTCCCTTTGCCATCAACAGACGGCCATGAAGACAGTTCTTGGCACTTTCTTGGCCAATCTTGTATTCTTCTTCAGAGTTTTTTATTGAAATTGAATCACCTTTCATTCGTGGCAATGGCAGCTGGGACAGAGATGTATTCATATATGTTATATATATGTTTGTATATAGTTGTTATGTTTGTTTTTGATGCCTAAGTTCATATTTGAGGAAGTTTAGCCTTAGAAAGGTTCAATCCTTTTAGAGTCCAAGTAACCTGTTTCACCGTTTTGGCCATATATTGAGTTCTAGATGTCCTATCAAGGTGATCTTTGTGGCGTTGGAAAGCTAAGAGAATTATATACAAGTCTTATTTCAAGTGTTTTTGCCCAATTCAGATTTTTAGGCTTCGCCCCACAAGCATTTGTTCACCCCGCAAACCTGACAGACAGTTTTTGGTACTCTCGGGTTTGCCCCGCGAAAAGTGGTTCGCCCCACAAATCGACGCGCACCAGAAACGTGTTTTTGGGCTTCTAAACAGCCCCTAATGACCCAAACTCATATATATGCCATTAGACTCAACCTAAACCTAGTTTACACGACCCCAACACTCAGAAAACTGCCGCCCTCCTTCCTCTTTGAATCCTTATGGTTTTTCTTCCTAAAACTCTCTCTAGGGAACTCGTTCTTGCACCGTTCTTCACTGCTTCTTGATAGGAGAACATCTCTACAAATAGGGGTTCGTTTTGCTTGATGTTTGGGACTTTAGAAAAGGTAAAATTCATGCACATTGTCCCTTGTGTTCTTTCTTTCAAGTTCTTGATCTTTTCCTTTTGATTTCTTGATCTAAGAATTGAACCAAAGTGTCTCTTTGTCGTTCTTGAGGTTGTAGATAAGCGCTAGTGAGACAGGATCCAAGTGGATCTTCTTTCTCTCATTTGAATCGTGATCTCTATTCCAGGTATGGGGAGAAGGAATAGTATGAGTATGTAGGCTTGGGGGTAGTGTAAGACGAAGTGTTACCCACAACCCTTTCCTTCGATAACATGTCTATATGCCTTATGCCTATTTGTTACATGATGCTTAACTCTTATGATGTTGATGACTGGCATGACTGTTATAATTGATTTATGTTGTTTGTTATAAATATGTTGATGTTGTGATGCCATGATTATGATGAGTATGATGTTACTGGCTGTTGTTGAGTTGTGCTCTTTGTGAGTGTTGATTGTTGAGGATGCTAATGCCAACAACAATGATGCTAAGACATTAAAATGCGTTAATGATAATAATGAGAATTAAGGTTATGTTCATAGGGCTTAGTTAAAGGTCCTAGGATTGATTAGTGAGTGTTCTAGGAACATTAATAACAAAGCTATGATTAAAGGATTAATTCCCCATGATGATAAGACATGAATATTAATGAAGAGCAGTTAAGATCAATGAACATATGACCAATGGATTAGTAAGAGCCAATAGGTTGAATTTGTGAATTGTCCCAAGGATTTGGGAAAGGGTTCCTGACCCTTTCTGCCCAGATCAGTACGGCCACGCTCCATTGAGCATGGTCGTTCTTGATAAGGAGCAGGGTCGTGCTCCAGTTTGAAACCCAGAGCAGGGCACGCATTTAAGCATGCCCGTGCTCAGAAGGCAGCACGCCCGTACTTGCCTGCAGGTCCAGCACGCCCATGTTGAGGGTGAGCACGGGCCAGAACAGAAACCAGAATGTTGAAATAGGGGTTTTCACCCTAAACGCTTAAAAGACTTAATAAGATACCAATGTAACATGAAGACCAAAGATAAGTGATAAGATGTTGTACCTTGGTAGCCTAGTGTCTGCTCCAAGCATTAAGATGTTGAACCTTGGTAGCCTAGTGTTCGCTCCAAGTGATAAGATGTTGTACCTTGATAGCCTAGTATTCGCTCCAAGGGGGCCTTGATCCTTCATGGTCAAGGTGTTGAGCTCTGCTGCTTAATGGCCAGAGTGTTGTTGATTCTTAAAAGACTTAATGATGAACGTTAAACGTTAATCCTCGATAGCCTAGTGGTCGAGGTGTTGATGATGATAAAACTTGGGTAGTATATGGGCCCAAGCGGAGGTGGTGGTTGTGGTTGTGTGTTGTTTGCCATGCATTCACGCATCGAAGATGTTGATGGGAGGTTGTGCAACATAGGGGAGGTTGTCTGAGAGTAAGATGATCTAGTCATCCACGGGATTCGTCCAAAAGGGAATCAAGTATACACTGTGGTGGCGCATCCGAGAATAAGATGTGTCGGCTGTCCTAGGGGTCCACCCATGGTTTTGTGGATTGCCCCGACGTTGGTGCTTATTGGACAATGTGGAAATGTAACCCCGAAGTTGGCATCCTGGGTTAGTTTTGGATCCAAGTGCATAGTAGAGGAGTGGAGCAGAATTGCATTGCATAGCATACACGTTATATGATAATGATTATTATGATATTGCAGTTTGATATAACATGCTTGTTTGATGTATGCTCGTCTTGCTAACTGCTTCCTTACCGTTATATTCATATATATGTTTCTTACTCCATATCTCTATGTTTCTAGTTTGTGGCATGTATCGTTTATGCAGAGGTCGATGTGCAGCCAGTTGAGGAGTGACTCTGAGGAGCCGCGACTCGTAGATAGGATTTCCCATTTTCAGTAATTGTTTAGTTGTTTCCAGTTGTATATTAGTTGTTTTATCGGATTGGTTATACCAGCTCTGTAGTGTGACATCGGGGTTGGGTTCATTTATGGTTTTGATTTATGTTATGTTTTCTTTATAAACATGTTTTGGTTATTTTCGCGTTATGTTACAATGCGGCAGTCTCTGCCCGGTTTTGATAATTATATATATTTGCATGTGTTCTCTCTCTTTTATATATGTGTTATCGGTTTTGAATGCATGCGGGGTAGAGGGTGTCACAAGAGATATATCCATAGAGTTATTCACCACTTGTGCAAAAGATAAAGGCTTAACTGGAACAACTGCGGAGCCCGTTTTTGATGGAACTTTATCATCATTCTGAGAAGCATTCAGAATAGATGGTTGATGAGGAGCAGCTGGCGGTGATATCTTGTGAGAAGAGAGAAGATCAGGGAACAAAAACTCCCATGGACAATCTGAGAAGAGAGCCATGAGAGGAGCTTGCATGCAAAAGCCTTAGATCACCATGCAAACCCTCCAAGAACCGAGGATTTCATGAAATTGTTTTAATTTTTCAATATGAGGTTTTACTAATTAATAGATGCATGTATTTATACAAACTTCTATGGACAAACTTGGGTATATGTTTTAATATCCTATCCTTTTTATTTTATATTTTAAAAGGAGAAAATTTAAGTTTACAGTTATAGATCAATAAAAGAGACAGACAATAAGGAGAAATGAAAAGATTTGATTTTAATTGCTACAATCTAACTTAGTAATTATTATTAGAGGAAAAAAATACAAAAAATAATTAAATAAGTTCTCGATTATTCAGCTTTGAAAACCAAAAATTACAAAATACATTTAAAAGAAGTATAAATGGGAGACTAAATGTGGAAATCCTATTTCAAATATAATATTGTTGGTAAGTAAATTATTAAAAAGAAATGTCTCATTTTATAAACTTCTACATATGGCTTTACTCATCAGAGTCATCATCATAATCTCCGAGGATGCTTATCTACTAGCTGAGTCACCATCATAATCTCCAGGGTTGTTGAGTTATATATACCTACCACCCTATTCCTAACTCATATCATAATTTAAATATGTAGGATGAAAACAAAATCAGTTGCTATTCAAATATCAAAGGTGGATGATAGAGGTCATGATAAAATTGATGATGTGGCTAAGCCATGGAGTCTTCTTAAACAAATCAAGGAGTACCAGAGCAAAATAGGTATATGTCATATGATACACTTTCAACCACAAATTTGTTAGCACTTATATCAGATTATTAACTTTTTATCTAGGAATAAATACATTTAAATCCATAGGCTTTTCAAGTTTTCGAGAAGAAATTGTTACATAGTGTCTTCCTGAATAAATTAAATGTTTGGTTGATAAGCTAAATATTATTGAAAAAGCATAATCTAAATCATAAGTTATGCTAGCATACAGCCACAAAAACAATTACAAAAGTTAACTGCAGCATGTTCATGGAGTGCAGAAAAACCCTTTGAGGATGAGTTAATTGTAAACTTTGTAGTGCATATTATCTTTTCGAATTGATTTTTGTGTCGAACAAGGAAATTATTTTTTTTCCTGAAAATATAGGGCTATCAAACTCTGTTCCACAACCATGAGCGATTAGCAGCTCCAAATGATTCAGGGTAGTGAACTCAAGAGGCTTTCCTGAAATATCACATTCAAGTTTCCTCAATCTTTAGATTTAGCTGCATTTTATGATATTCTCAGCATTAGTTTCAAGATTTATAATGTTATATTCAGCCATAAACAATGTCCCCAAGATGTTAGAAAATACTCCATGACCTCATCTCTCACTTTCACACTGGCGAAATGCAAGACAGATGTTCACATCATTTCAACATAGGTTGACAACAACACATATACGGTTGTTCTGGACAATTTCAATGAATTGTAATGTGACGTGAAATGAAAATTCCAGCTCAAGCATTTGAACATTATTCTCGGCAGAAAACTTAAGGTGACCTATAATGGCCCATAATGTGGAATCACCTTATGGACTACCATATTCCACCTTAAGTGATTTACTGATGAGAAGGATGCTTAAATGTTTGAGCTGGATTTTTCATTTCACTTTCCATTAGAATTCTTTGAGTAATCCAGAACAACCAACATATGTGTTACCGTCAACCTATGTTGAAATGATGTTAACGTGTGACTTACATTTCCCCAATGTGGAAGTGAGCAATGAGGTCTTCTGTAATTTCTAGCACCACATCCATCTCTTGAGACATAGTTTGTGGTTGAATGTAACCTTATAAATCTTGATATTAATGCTGAAAATCTTGTAAAACTTTAATATCTATCACGTCTCATATCACACACCGATTTTTATGCGAAGCAAAATCTGGTTTTGATGATCACAAATGCATAAGCTATTCTTAACCAAGGCATTATCTCTTTATGAAAATCTTTGTATGAATATTGTTGATAGTTTGCTAAGTGTACAGATTATGAAGCCAGAGTCTTTCGGGAAAGAAACTAAGCCTTAAAGCAACCATATGAAGCTCAAAAGAATTCAAGCCATTTAGACGATGCAAGAATGAATTCAAAACCTAGTTTATGTGAAATCGGACAATTGAAGATTGAACATAAATGGAGCCTGTTGAGAACGTGCCTTTGGATGCTTTCAAAGTTGTTTCAGTTTGAATAAGTCAAGATTAGATTTGTTATGATGCTGTTAGTGGATAAACTAGTTTCTGTTTTATCTTTTAGTAACTGTAGTAGTGGTTCCTAAAATCATGGATCTGACTTCTAGTTCAGTTATTTTTAAATGTATTTAAGCACAAGTGTTATTGAATAAAATAGTATTCTTCTATTGCAGCTATATCAGTTAGTTCCCTTATATTTCTTCTCTTCTAAATCAAGCTCTAAAATCAACAATTGGTATCTGAGCTCTCTTCTTGAGGGACCTGTGAAATGGATGCTGAAGCAAGTTTTTCCCAAGTTGCTCCTCCTATCTTTAATGGTGAGAACTATGACCTTTGGGCAGTGAGAATGGAGTCCTACCTAGAGGCATTGGATTTATGGGAAGCTGTGGAAGTGGATTATACTGTTCCTCCGCTGCCAGATAATCCCACTATGGCCCAGATAAAGAATCACAAGGAAAGGAAAACCAGGAAGGCGAAGGCAAGGTCATGTCTATTTGCTGGTGTTTCATCAACTGTCTTCACCAGAATCATGACCCTCAAAACACCAAAAGCAATCTGGGACTACTTGAAGGAAGAATATGCAGGAGATGAGAGGGTTCGTGGCATGCAAGTGTTGAACCTGATGAGGGAATTTGAGCTGCAAAAAATGAAGGAGTCTGAGACAATTAAAGATTACTCAGACAAACTGCTTGGCATTGCAAACAAGGTTAAATTATTAGGCACTGAATTTCCTGATTCCAGAATTGTAGAAAAAATTCTGGTTACAGTGCCTGAGAGATATGAAGCATCAATAACCACCTTGGAGAACACAAAGGATCTATCCAAGATCACTTTGGCTGAAGTATTACATGCTCTGCAGGCCCAGGAGCAACGAAGGCTTATGAGGCAGGATCATGCGGTTGAAGGTGCTTTACCAGCCAAGCATCATGAAGCTGATAAGAATAAAAAGAAATTCTACAAGAAGAACCAACCAACAAGTAATGAAAGTACTACAAACAGCCAAAGCAAAGGTAAGGGTAAAAAGAAAAATTACCCACCTTGTCAACACTGTGGCAAAATGGGTCACCCACCATTTAAATGCTGGAAAAGGCCAGATGCAAAATGCAGCAAGTGCAACGAGATAGGTCATGAAGCAGTGATTTGCAGAACTACAATCCAGCAAGTTGCATCTGAAGCGAAGCATGCACAGCAGGAGGAGGAAGACCAGCTCTTTGTCGCTACTTGTTTCTCCAGCAACAATTCAAGTGAATCTTGGCTGATTGATAGTGGCTGCACCAACCACATGACCTATGACAAAGAATTGTTCAAGCATTTGGACAGCACCGAAGTTGGATGGGTTCGAATTGGAAATGGTGAACAAATTCCAGTAAAAGGCAAGGGAACTGTAGCTATAACAAGCTACTCAGGTACTAAAACTCTCACTGATGTTCTTTATGTACCTGAAATTAATCAAAACTTGCTTAGTGTTGCACAGCTACTTGAAAAAGGGTTCAAAGTCATCTTTGAAGATAAAAGCTGCATGATTAAGGATCCAGTAGGCCAAGAAATGTTCAAAGTCAGAATGAAGAGCAAGAATTTTTCATTTGATCCAATGAAGGAGGACCAAGCTGCTTTTCCAGTTACAGCAAGTTCAGCTGATCTTTGGCACAAAAGATTGGGTCATTTCCATCATTCAGGAATGGACTACATGTTGATAAATCAACTAGTTCGTGGAGTTCCTTTCTTAACTGAAAAGGCAGCTGAATGTGAAGCTTGTCAGTTTGGGAAGCTAACAAGGAAATCATTTCCTGAAAGTAGTTGGAGGGCAAGCCAGAAGCTTCAACACTAGTTCACACTGATCTTGCAGGACCACAAAGAACCCCATCATTGAAGGGAAGTCTTTATTATATTATTTTTATTGATGATCTAACCAGAATGTGTTGGATTTACTTTCTCATATACAAATCAGAAGTAGCTGATGTGTTCTGGAAATTCAAAGCTCATGTTAAAAATCAAAGCAGTTGTCATATTCAAATTCTGAGGTCGGATAATGGCAAAGAATATGTAGCTGCTCAGTTTCAAAACAGTTGTGATGAAGCAGGGATTGAACATCAACCGACTGCACCTTATACTCCTCAACAAAATGGAGTGAGTGAAAGGAAAAATAGATCAATCATGGAGATGGCCAGGTGTATGCTTCATCAAAAGGAATTGCCAAAGAAGTTCTGGGCTGAAGCTGCAAATACAGTTGTATTCATTCAGAACAGACTTCCTACACGAGCTTTGAAAAATCAAACTCCTTTTGAGGCATGGTTTGGTTTTAAACCTTCTCTGAATTTTTTAAAAATATTTGGTTGCTTGTGCTACTCACATGTACCTCAGGTTAAGCGTGATAAGCTTGACAAAAGGGCAGAAGCTGGAATATTTATTGGCTACACCACAATCTCAAAAGCTTACAGGATTTTTCAGCCTCAAACAGAAAAAATTCTGATAAGCAGAGATGTGCACTTCATGGAAGATGAAAAATGGTGCAGGAATGATTATAAGAAGAATCAAAATGCAGTACTGGAGCTTGAAGATATTGTAGATGATCCACCCATTCAAGGCATAAGGTCACTTGCTGACATCTACCAAAGAAGCAAAGTAGTGGTGTGCAATATAGCTATATGTGAACCTGCCAGTTTTGAAGAAGCTGCTATGGACCAGAAGTGGTTTGCTGCAATGCAGGAGGAGCTGTCTATGATAGAGAAAAATCAAACTTGGGAGTTGGTTCCAAGACCACATGATAGAAATGTCATAGGGGTGAAATGGGTGTTTCGTACAAAATTAAATCCAAATGGCTCTATAAATAAGCACAAAGCAAGGCTTGTTGTGAAGGGCTACTCTCAAATATTTGGAGTTGATTATGCAGATACTTTTGCTCCAGTAGCAAGACATGACACAATAAGGCTGCTACTTGCCATTGTTGCACAAAAAGGGTGGCAAGTGTTTCATATGGATGTTAAATCAGCATTTCTTAATGGATTTTTGCAGGAGGAAATTTATGTTGAGAAACCAGAAGGTTTTGTGATCAAAGGCCAAGAAAATAAAGTATATTTACTGAAAAAGGCTATATACGGCTTGAAGCAAGTCCCTAGAGTGTGGTACAGCAGAATTAATGATCATTTGTTGTGCTTGGGCTTTCAAAAGAGCCTATCTGAAGTTACACTTTATATCAAGCATGTTGGTGCAGATATTTTGATTATTTCTTTGTATGTTGATGATCTTTTAGTGACAGGAAGCAACCTAGTACTAATTGATGAATTCAAGCAAGAAATGAAGGATGTCTTTGAATGACTGATCTTGGTCTTATGACTTATTTTCTGGGCATGGAGATCACTCAAAAAAGAATGAGATTTTTATTTGTCAAAAGAAATATGCAAAGGAGATCCTAAAAAAATTACAGCTAGATGAATGCAAAACAATGAACACTCCTATGAATCAGAAGGAGAAGTTCATCAAAGATGATGGAGCTGATAAAGTTGATGAAGCTCATTTCAGAAGCCTGATTGGGTGTCTAATGTATCTTACAGCTACAAGGCCTGACATTTTATTTCCAGTTAGCTTGCTGTCAAGATTCATGCATTGCCCTAGTGAACTGCATTTGAAGGCAGCAAAGAGAGTTGTAAGATACATTAAAGGAACTATCAATTATGGAGTCAAGTATTGTAAGGTACAAGACTTCAAATTATTTGGTTTTTCTGACAGTGATTGGGCAGGTAGCTTGGATGATATGAAGAGTACTTCAGGGTACTGTTTCAGTATGGGTTCAGGTGTTTTCTCTTGGTGTTCCAAAAAGCAAGAGATTGTAGCTCAATCAACAGCTGAAGCTGAGTTTGTTGCAGCTGTAGCAGCTGTTAATCAAGCTATCTGGTTAAGAAATATCCTGGCATATTTGGGTCTGAAGCAACATCAAAGCACAACAGTTTTTGTTGATAATCAAGCAGCAATTTCAATATCACTTAATCCTGTTTTTCATGGGAAGACCAAGCACTT
Organism: Sophora flavescens; assembly: GCA_030762895.1. Lineage (NCBI taxonomy): Eukaryota > Viridiplantae > Streptophyta > Magnoliopsida > Fabales > Fabaceae > Sophora > Sophora flavescens. Next base: position 142,146,424 of record CM061062.1, read on the forward strand.
TAATGTCAAGCTATTTTATTTAAGAGAAGTGCAAGAAAATGGTGATGCAAGTCTGGTTTATTGTAAAACAGAAGACCAAGCTGCTGATATGTTTACCAAGTCTTTTTCACTCAGCAGGTTCGAATTTCTAAGGAAGAAGCTAGGAGTTTGCAGCCTCCAAGGCAAGGAGGAGTGTTGAGAACGTGCCTTTGGATGCTTTCAAAGTTGTTTCAGTTTGAATAAGTCAAGATTAGATTTGTTATGATGCTGTTAGTGGATAAACTAGTTTCTGTTTTATCTTTTAGTAACTGTAGTAGTGGTTCCTAAACTCATGGATCTGACTTCTAGTTCAGTTATTTTTAAATGTATTTAAGCACAAGTGTTATTGAATAAAATAGTATTCTTCTGTTGCAGCTATATCAGTTAGTTCCCTTATATTTCTTCTCTTCTAAATCAAGCTCTAAAATCAACAGAGCCTTTTTCTCTTGTGCGAATATGGTGACTAGCAACACCAAAAAAGGTATATGGGTTTGGATAGGAAGAAATAAAGGTGTGAAAACCGGTTGGGGTTGAAAATAATGGGTCGTGGCTCATGTATATGGGCTTGTGGTGGATGGCTCAAATGAATTATTTAGACTGAAAAAGCTAAGGCTAGAATGAAACATTGAGATATTGTATTTTCAATTTTCTATTTAATTTCTATAAACTATTTTTTTTAACAGTTTTTTTTTTCAAATTTTCGGATTGTTGTAAATTTAGTAAAAATAAAAATAAAATAAAGAGAGAACTTAGACAAAATTAAGTGTTCCCAATGGGCCACCATATGCCGCCATGAGTTTGATTCTTAGAAGGATGCTTAAATGCTTCAGCTAATTTTTTTCATTTGACTTCACATTGTCGTTCTTTGAAAGACCTTGAATGTCGAAGGATCATAGCGTCGAGAAGAAGCGTCACTCCAACCACTAACGTTAAGGTGGGCCTACCCATGCGAGAACGTGGGAACATGGGGGAGTTGGCAGTTGCACTCCGAAAGAAGCTCAAAGCCTCGATTCTGATAGTGGGAGTAGTGGATGTTAGATCTTAGCCGTAGAAAAATAAACACATGTGTTAATTGTAACACCCTTCTCGGACACTACATTGTCTGTGACATTTCTATTTTATAAGACCGAGTAAAGCGGAAAATAATTCTTTTACCAAAAATACGGGTTTACTTTTTTCTTTTCTCTTTTGCAAATGATACCATACATATTCTTTAACATACATCATCAACTCATATATATATATATATATATATATATATATATATATATATATATATATATATATAAGTATTTTACAATCCATGTTCCAAGTACTATCAGTCATACATATTCAGAAAGAAGGCGGAAATACCAATGCCCGTAAAACAACAACAACTAATTTAAATTATGTTTATAATAATATTAACAACTTTGGAGACATAGCTCCTCAAAATATAACATAGACACGAGACTGGCCTGATACAAAATAATGACAAATGTCCATTACACTAAAGCTCTCGAGACTGTGTCCATGTCTCCAAGTACTCTCAAACTCCAGCGGGGTGTGATGGAGAAACAGTGTTGTCATCTTCTTCGCTCAACGTAAAATAGAACAACAAACCAGAAAATACAGAAATGAGGTGAGATTTCCTTTCATCTTACACTTAACGCAAACATGCAGTGGTATGACACACAGGTACGTACAATTATCAATAAACAGTTATATCATCCATCACAACAGAAATAATAATGTGTCATAACAACATATTCACGAGGCACCTTTTTTCCTAGATAGAAGACATCTAAGATGTTGGCCATGGCAACCATACCTAAGAGGGGGGTGAATTGGGTTTGAAATAAAAATGATAACTTTTTCTATAAATAAAACATTTTGAAACTTTAAACAAAATTAGCAACGGATATGAAATTCTTTTCAAATTAAAACGTTGTTGCGTGTAAGTAAAAACATTTTCCAAAAGATAAAGCAGAAATAAAAGAGTTTAGGGATGAGAAGATGAACACAAGCGATATATCCTGGTTCGGCCACAGACTACCCATGTGGCCTACGTCCAGTCCCCAAAGCAATACCACCAAGGGAGTTCAATCAATCCCTTGCTTTTAAACAGGAGCAGCTAGAACCTTTACAATAACGAGAACTCCTCACAGACCAGGGACATACAATCCCATAGTGATAGAGTCTCAAATCCCTAGCTTTTAAATAGGCGCAGCTAGAACCTATGAAGAGCACGTCACAGACCAGGGACGTACTATCCCCCAGTGAAAGAGTCTCAACCAATAACCAATGGGATCACACCCACTAATCCCTTACAAGAGATATACTCTCTCTTGCAAGCAGTTGAATACTTTGATCACACTCCCACACATCCTCGCACTCATAACATGATTAAACGGAGTTACATCAAGTATGTCTTCCCACATTTATTTTCCAACAACTTTAATTTAATGAAATGTTCTTCTTCTTCATCGCCCAACTCTCTTTCCACGCTTTTATTTCTCTAAATTCTTTGCAAACTTTATTGATTTTGAAACTCAAATCTCTTTGTGAATTGGTAATTTTTTGTACAACTTTTAACATATTTTGATTCATGTACTACTTTAATTGTTTGCGTTTTTAATTCCTTTGTACATTTAATATTCTACATTTTTTAGCTTCAAGGCATTTTATGTTTTTTGTTCTTTTAAAGGTCATATAATTTTAACGTTTTTAGCTTAGTTTGATCTTTCCAATAGTACTTCTATACTTTTATTTGTGTTTCTGTCAAATTTATCATTCTCGCGCCATTAGTTTACTTGTTTGTCGAATTAAGGTTATCTCATTGTCAAAACTTCGTTTTGACAAAATCCTTGTGTAATATTACCAGCAAAAACGAGAGAGTCTGCAAACACCTGATAAACATTCACTTGTTTGCTTTGTCGAAAAAGAGGAAATCAATTTTCTACATCAACAGTTATAAAACTCGAACTGGTCATTGACTTAGTCAGGACATCGGGTTAGTTGGTCACTGGTTCAATCGGTGACTGTTCAATAGCATGAATCGGTATATATCAAATTCGTAAATTTTATAATGAATATATATATATATATATATATATATATATATATATATATATAATATTTTTAAATGAAATACTAAACAAGTATTGTGTTTTAGTGGTAGAGTTGTTTGGAAGGTTTATGGAGGTCCAATGGTTGAGTCTCACATCTAGCAATTTTGGGAAACATTTTTTGAAATTCACATGAGGGGACATGTGAGAGCCGCGTCGGTGGGTCATGCTAGTAGGGATGCACGTACATGGGAAAGCATGAGTTGGGAAGTGTGTGAGCAAGACTGTACATACACGTACATGGGAAAGCCCGCAAACCTAGTCAAGGTTCAAACCCGTTCAACCACTATTCGATGATGTCACCACTGATTTAATAGCATATCCGATCTCGACAATCAGTTTGGTTGACCGGACCGGCCATAGGTCGAGTTTTCGGCCAAACAAGTCCAACCGGCTAATCCGATCTGAGTTTAATAACACTGATTGAAAATGACAATTTAAGGTTACTTTAGAGTAACCTGATACACATTGAGTATGGATTACTACTTTTGAATGATGTAATCCACATTAGGCAAAAGTTAAATGAGCAGTCAATTGCAAACGATACGTAACTCACATGACAAGTTGAGAAATTGGGAAATTCAGACCATAGATTGCAAGGAGAAGAGGGGTGGGGGAGAAATAAGAAAACATGCATGGTTATCATGTAAAGAATATTACTTATGGAGAAGTATGTGTCAAAATTGTTATAAATATTAAGATATATTATGGATGACTTTATTAATTTGTTATCTTATAATATCTTTACTATTATTCTGTATTTATTTCTTATTTATGGCGGTTGATTTGTTCCAGAATGGTCCATTACCTTTATAAATAGGACCTTAGGTTTGTCCTTGTACTCACTTAATCAAAACAATACAAAGATCATAGTTAGTTCCTGAAGAACTAGTCTTTGAGTCCATATCTCTTCTGCCTTCTTCTCCCTCTCTTCTTTTATTTTATAACACCTTAGCAGCACGATTCAGTCTCTAAATGTATAACGAATTTTGTATGGATATATTTTGGTAAGAATTCATGCATATATGTTTTTGAAATTTTCTGAGGAAAAAAATATACGTATGATAAATCCCTGTACGTTTAACATGGTTATATTCCTATACGTGGCAGAGTCCATTTTTCTATTTGTTTTTTATTCCCACTAAGTCCTTGTACATTTTTCTTAGTTGGCTATATTTCATTTCATCCTTTCTATATATTACTTTTCTCGCCTGTGCTGCCGGCTCCTGAGAAGAAGAAAAAAAATTCATATTTTTTATTATTATTTTATGTTAAGTGGAAAACACATTCCGTTGTTAAATTTGCTACATTAGAAATGGAAACATTTTGTCTTCTTTTGGTTAATTTGCATCAAAATCACTAAAAAAAAGTGAATATTTGCCTAAAGCATACATTTTATCCCATACAATATTTTATGTGATATGTGAAATTATATTTTCATTTTATTTAAGTATCAAGCATCCCCAAAGGATTGCATAAAGCCAACAATTTTTCTTGATAACTAGACGATGAACTCGTGCGATGCAGGAGTGAAATATGCATTAGTGGTTTATAATTTTATATTATTTTAAAACAATAAATGATTATGTTAAATTCGGAAAAAATAAATAGAAGCATAATGACACAATGTATTTCTATATGTTTTGCACTATACACCTGTGAAATTAAAAAACAAAACTGTAATTATGAAACTAAATACATATATATTTCTTTTATAAAAATAAAATGTCAGTAAAAAGTTTGCAGTCTCTACAATATATCAACTGTAGTTTCCATTTTACCTACATAAAATCATAAAATTTCACACAAAAAATAAATCACAAAAACACAACTTTTAAAAAAATGAGTCCTAAGAAATTTTAAAACTATTAAGGCGAGTATTAGATTAAATTGATTACGGCTATGTTATCTCCCCGTCGAACCAAACATAGGAATCAACTCCTCTGAAACTAAATATTCAAACCGGCCCCACCCACACAAAATTTTACACAAATTAAATCACAAAACACAATTTTTAAAGAAATGTGTCATAAGAATTTTTAAAAAAATTATTACATGTATTAGATTAAAGTGACTGCAGCTGTGCTATCTTCCAATCGAAGCACTCAAAACCCAAATGCATTATCAAATTGGTCATACATACACAAAATTTAACACCAAAAATAAATCAAAAACACAATTTCACAACAAAAATAAACCATAAAGCACAACTTTTTAAAATGAAGTAGTGCTAAGATACTTTGAAAATATCATGACACATATTAGATTACATTGATTGCAGCTATGTTGACTCCCCGTCAAAGCAAATTAAATAGTAAATACGATGCATATCTTCTTTTTTTATAAAAAAATACGATGCATATCTAATATCTAACTTGTTAGAAGAATTGCATTCTCATACATCACCAATATATAATATAGAATTCATTTATTTAATTGCAAAAAAAAAATAAAAAATTTTCATTAAATTTTATCTTCACTGATATTATTATAGATTATTGATTTATCACCACAGAACGCTAATAATTACTATCAGTATTATAGTATTATTGTTGTTATTATTTTTTACCATTCATTATATCTTTTACTATTGATGAGTTTAAAATTCTGCCCGTTAATTAAATGGATAAGAAATCGAAGTCTTGAATAAGTGTATTCTCTCTTTAACTTCAAACTCTCTCCCTTCTCTCTACACACAGTCACATGCCACCATTAGAGAGGATGGTTTTGAGCCATTTATTGGCTTGGAATCACCCATTTACTTCGTTTTTTTTCCCATTTTATCTAAATAAATGGTTTTTCCACATAGATCTGGTCTTTTTTTCTTCGTGTTTTTCATGTTTTTCGTCTTCTGTGGGCGGCGGTATTGTTGTCCGTCGTCTTGGTGAGGCGTTGTTTGATTTCCTGTCTTGGTGCGGTGTTTGTTTGATTTCCCGTCTTGGTGCGGTGTTCGTTTGGTTCAGATTAACAAATTTGCTTCGATCCATCACAGATTTGATCAAGAATTGGGCATCAATGTTACAGATCCGAAGACATGAGTATTCTGGTGACTTTGATTTTCCCACTTTTGTAGGCATTTTGATTTTGCCATGTTATGCTATTAACCTGGGTACTGTGAGTTTGTTCGCAGATTCATCATTTTCGGTTTTTAGCGATGTTGAATTTGTGTTGTTCAATATATTTTATCAATTTGAATGAATGAATATCTTTTTAGTAAAAAAAAAAAAAGAAATCGAAGTCTTACTCAACTACGGAAACACTGAGCCAAAAAGAAATAATATTTTATTATATATTTTAAAACAAAGACTAAACCCCCAATTTGGTCCCTGAGAAAAACACTCGGGTCTGAAATAGTCCCTATCCAAAAAAAACTATCCATTTAGTCCTTAAGAATGTGTTTACCGGGACAGATTAGTCCTTCTGTCAGTTGACCTCCTTTGACCGCAGGTTAATTGCTACGTGTCAGTATCCATTCTAAAACGCATGCCGTTTTTTCCTTCTTCTTCCTCCAGCTTCTTCTTCTTCTTTTTCTTCTTCTTCTTCTTCTTCTTCTTCTTCCAATCACTTTGAGTTAACATCGCCATTCTAGTTCATCCTCCAAGCAGGGTTTTCATAATTGCATTTGATTTGAAGTTCATCTGAATTCTAAAACCAGTCTTCATCTGCATGTCACGAATGATTCCTCGAGCCATCCATCAGCATCATCTCCATCCACAACAATGGCTTCTTCTCCGATTCCGAATATTTTGTCTCTGGTCAATGAAGAAGGACCCAGACCTCGAATCCGTGCTCTCTCGCAACCGCCGTTGGATCGTTAACAATCAGATCAAGAACATCATCCTCCGCTACCCCAACCACGAGATCCCCTTAACCACCCTCCAGAAGAAGTTCAGAACCCTAGATCTTCAGGGCAAAGCCCTCAATTGGGTCTCCAAGTACCCTTGCTGCTTCGAGGTTCATCTCCGCGGTGGTGGCGAAGGCGAACGCCATTGCCGCCTCACCAAGCGGATGATGTCCCTCGTCGCGGAGGAAGAATCCCTCAAGGATTCCCTCGAACCCGTCTTCGTTCGTCGATTGGCAAAACTCTTGATGTTGAGCCTCCACAAGAGGCTCAACGTCTTGAAAATCAATGAGTTGAAGCGTAGTTTAGGGTTCCCCGATGATTATTTGATTAGAGTTGTTGCTAAGTACCCGGAATTGTTCCGAATTGTGAATCACAGTGGAAGGAGGAGTTCTATGGAGGTTGAATTGCTGAATTGGGACCCTGATTTTGCTGTTTCTGCTGTTGAGGTTTGGTGCGTGAGTTGTTGTCATTGACTCTTTGGAAAAAGGCTTCAATTGTTAAGTTGGGTCATTTTAGGAGAGAGTTTGTTTTGCCTGATAGTCCCTGAGAAGAAAAGAAGAAGAAGAAGAAGCTGGAGGAAGAAGAAGTAAAAAACGGCATGCATTTTGGAATGGATATCGACATCGCCAAAGAATTAACCTACGGGCAAAGTGGTCAACTCGACGTAAGGACTAATCATTCCTTGAAACACATTCTTAAGGACTAAATGGATAGTTTTTTTTGGATAGGGACTATTTTAGACCCGAGTGTTTTTCTCAGGGACCAAATTTGGGGTTTAGTCTAAAACAAATTATATCAACATTGAAATTATAGCACACTACTTTTTACAGGCAGGTGTTAACTTGTTATGTTGTTAAGGGATTCGATTTGAAGAATGAATGACAATGCATTTTATACAACTTTAGCAAGATACAATGGTAAAATTCAAAACAAAAATACACATGACAGAAAAACTACTTTGGGTACTAGTGAAATTTGACGCCAAGGAGATCAACCATAAAATTGAAATCAAGGAAAATTTCATTAGATGCTGATATTTTTTTATATTGAATTTCAATCAATCCTCAAACTCGAAAAATACATACAGAGCAACCCTGCAGGCTGCAACTCTTATACATCTTATAGTTCCTTGATCCCAGCTACACAACAATATACCTTCAAAACCCTCTTAGTTGTCTTTCTCATTGATTGTAAACCAAACAGAAAGACTTAAGAACTTTAGCAATGGGAAATGCAGCCGACATCGATGCTAAAAAATACAACAGTGCAACCAAAAACTTAAAAGCATATGCCAACAACTGAGAGCAATAAGGAAAGTACAACTTCTAGTATCTTACCAGTTCATTGAGTAGAATTGGTTGTTCTTCAAATAAATCAAGCAAGTGCTTAGTCATTGCACCTTACAAAGCTTTAGCATGCTTTTCAATTAATCTATATCATACTTTTGGGATCACCACAATGCAAATAATTAAATTAATAGAGGTGATGACCCTCGACATGCTGCTCCAAGCAGCAAGAAATGAAAACATGGTTTTAGTCTTTACAAGAATAAGAATAAGAAAGTATGGAGATTTGAAACAAAAGCAATTCAAAATTCAAGAGACTTATTACATGTTTTATAGCTTAACATTTCAAACATATCATTCATAGCCAGATGTCCACCAATATCAATACAACCCATGACCTTTTTATTAATGTTGTGATAAGCAGAATAACAGAACTTCAAGTAGAGAAATCAGATACAAATTAAGAAAAAAAATGGAAAGGGCTTTTATCTCCAAGGCATCAATCTCTTCCAAAGATGGTTTTCATTTTGGTGCATCATTCTCAACTTCAATATCCAGAGACATTGAATGGCTTCTTTGGTGTGGGCCAAATGGACTGGAGAAAGGCCAAGGAGTTCTGAAATCTGATATGGCTAAGAATTTAATGATCAGATTATGTAAGAAATTAACTACAGGAGCAGCTTTAGACAGGAATCTCGTACATTCTGAGAAGGAAAACTAATAAGATCATCAATAAGAAAGCATTTGCTAAAAATGATTTTAACTCTAAACCAACCAGAGGGTGTTTAATAAAATTCACATTGCTATCTACAACACATCCATGGGCAAACTAAAAACAGGTAATCAGTAGAATATGGATAGATAAAATCTACAGAGCAATACAGAAGAGAAAGGAAATGAGGTAACCTATTGTAAGAATAACAACTAAATAACTAATATAATTGTTGTACTACACGCAAATTGCATATATACACATTGTTACACATATAGGGTGGTTCCACCATTTAATTTAATATATAAACATATATATTGTAAAAAATGAACACTATAATAATGTATATTTAAAATCAATCATTTTCCATTTAGTCTCCACAAATTAAAAAAGTAATAATGAGAGTGATATAGTGGATTCCTTAGAGACCCCCTAAGGATGGCTATTCTATAGTTTAAAGATGTGAAATAACTTCTAATATCATTTGAGACTTTACACTATCCTATAGCAGCAGTTCACCTTGGAATGCCTATCTACATACCAAGTCAACTTGTAGATAGGCATAACACCTTATTACTGAATTGTATTATCAGAGATACTATCCATATCCTTGTAAGCCAACTTCCCCAAAGTTTCACTCTCTTCTCAAATTGGAGGATAACTGTTTCAGTAGAAATGAAATCCACTAAGTTGTTCTAGAAAAGTATATGACCACATTTACAAATAAAAAGTAAACATTTAGGGTGCGTTTGATTTGCAAAAATTCAGGGGACTGGACAGCACACAAATTTTTGTGCCTTGTTTGATTTGAAAAGTGGTAAGGGGACAGGACAAAAAAGGTGGTGAGGGACAGGACAAAAACCCAAAATTTTGTCCCCCACCAAACCATGGGACAAAAAGTTGTCTCATGGACAGACTAATAAAAGACAAAATTATCCTTACATATCTCTCTCCTCTCTTCTCTCTCTCCCTCCCTCTCTCCTCTCTCTCTCTCCCTCTGATCTCCTCTCTATCTCTCTCTCCTCTTTCTTTCCTCTCTCTCTCATCTCCCTCCCTCTCTCTCCTCTCTCTTTCTTTCCTCTTTCTCCCTCCCTCTCTCCTCTCTCTCTCCTCTCTCTCCTCTCTCTCTCCTCTCTATCTCTTTCTCTCTCCTCTCTGTCCTCTCTTTCTACATAATTATACAAAATTATATATTGTATATTTATATATTAAATAATATATTATAAAGGGTATTCCGGTAAATTTAATATTATTTTATTTGTGCTGCCCATTATCCATCAAACAATGTACAAGACAAATAATTGTCCTGTAACTCAAGGATTTGTCCTGTGCTGTCCTGTCTGCCCTGTGCTGTCCAGATACCTTTTGCAAATCAAACGCACCCTTAGGGAATAAATAGAATTTTTTTTTTGAAACTATAAGGACTAAATGTAAAAGATAAAATTAAGTCTGGATTATGCAACAAAATTTCACTTCCTTGTGCCAAAACTTAAATATCTTCATCTTTTCTTTTTAATGAATAGAATTCCATGAAATGATGCCAAGGGACACTAATCAATCTAAGCAGATGCATATACAGTTAATTTCCCTTTGAAAGTATAAATCGACAGATATATCATGTGCCCTGCTCCAAAAAAATGAAGAAAGGATAGAAGAAGAAATAAACACTTGAACATATAAAAATTAAGAATTAGGGTGTGTTTGGGTAAACAACTTAATTAAGAGCTTATCACACAAGACCTTATCATATGAGAGCTTATGCCATAAACGCTTAAAGAAAGAAAAAAGAAAGAAAGAGATATGAGAGGATTCGAACAGTGAAAAACACGAAGAGGGTGCTTAGTGTATAAGCTCTTACGATAATTCCATAAGCTTCTCCCAATGACTTATGAAAATAAATCAAAAACTCCTTATGAGATGGCACAAGTTATTTTTATAAGCTCTGTCAAACACACTGCATAAGAGCTTATAACATCAGATAAGTCAAAAGGAGCTTAAATAAGCTCTTCCAAACGCCACCTTAAGAATATTAGAAACTTAACAATGTTAGAACTTGTCTTAAAATTATCTGGATTTTACCGAGGACTGAAAACCCATTTAAGTTCCAAATACACATATAATGTTCAACAAATAATTAAGAAGGCAAACCTGTCAAGAAGGCACATTTTCAAGACAGAAGCACCATATTGAATTTGTCGTTCACCTCATGCATCTGATAAGAATCATAGTTTTGGAACTCATTACTAATAAAGTCATAATTTCCTGAACATACAAATTCAATGAGAAAAGTAAAGCTACTTATAAATATAACATATAACTTTGAACCAAAAAAAAAAAATACAACTAATTTATTCACTAAAAAAATATAAAAAGTTAAAAAGATAAAAAGAATGTGTAATACTCCAACAAAAGTCTTACCCAAACCAGGATGGGTTTGTTCCCCTTTGTTCGAAGTTTCTGTTTGAGGTTCCAATACCTCACTTTTTTTTTTTTTTTTGCTCAAATATTCAAGTGCAAGGGTTTGTTGACTCTTATCTACCTCAAAAAAGGAAGCAGCCATGCCAATGCTTTCATCATTCCATTCAGTATCAATAGTAGCAAAATGACAGTCCGGAGCAAAGGGGTGAAAAGGAGTAGCAACCAGTACACACCTTGGGTTATCAAGCTTCCAACTTTGCCTACATTCATTTTTCTTCGTAACAAAAAAACATACCTCAAAGTTTAAGCCTTGGTCTCAAAGAAAACAAAACCAACCATATACATAAAATTTTCCTCCAACCTTAGTTACTTTCTACTAATTACGGTTCTTGATCAACAATATCACCTCAAAATTGGGGAACACTATGTTTTGTTAAAAAAAAAATATTAGAACAGGGCCACAAAACCTATTGTGAACAGAGCAAGAAAAATAGGGGAACCCAACCCTATGTTTTATATATATATATATATATATATATATATATATATATATAAACTCATCAGTATCATTCACAAACCCATTAAAATTAAAATAAAATTAAAAATATACCTCAGTTTAATGCACAATTAAACACAAAAGCAAGATTGGAAGGAGATAGAGATTGATGATACCCCCAGCCAATACTCACTGCAACCTTCACAAAGAACCCTAAACCAAATATATGAAGCAAATCAGAAAACGAAAGTGACGAATACTCACTGCAACCTTTCAACTTTAGCCTCTTAGCATACTCTCCAGCTTGCTCCAGATCTGCACCATCCGTTACCGCCGCAAGACCTCCATCCCACAGCCACCATCCGTTACCGCCTCAGATTGTCGCAAGCCACCGCTCACCACGCTACCAGAATCGTTGGACCATGGATCTCATAATCTTTCAAAATGTTCGAAGCTTTTGAGGTTTGTTTTGATTTCATATCTGTCGTTGTTTTCATTTTAACAGAGAGAAAAAGAGTAAAGTCTAAACTGCAGCACTGATCTGTGTGAAGAAGTAAATGGTCAGATTTTGGAAAATGCCATCAGCATAAATTCATGTGAATTACTGCTACAGTTTAAACTTTCTAGAAGTCTCAATTAGCTACATTTTGAAATCAACATGGAGCGTGCTACTTGGGAAGACAAATGAACACTGCAACAATGAAGACAGATAATGCAGACAGATAATGCTGCAATAAAGGACACCATAAACGGGGCAATTAAAAGCTGATAAATATTATAATAATTATTAATATATTGATTTAGTTAATAAAATTACATTTTTAGCCTCAATTTTGGAAGGAAAAAATGTTCCACGTGACTGCTACTTTTATATATATATATAAAGATTGTTTATATGAAGATTTGGGGTATAGTCATGATTTAGACCCTTGAACCATGACTAAAAATTAAAAGGTCATTTGATCTTAATATATTTTGAAACAAATTAAAGTGTTATAAAAATCATATGTGCCTCTCAAGTATATATGGTCCTGGAGTAGCAAATTAAAAATGAGAAAGACAATCAAATGGTTTGAACTACGTTCTCGGAAGTGAATGTGTTGAGTTTTATTTGTTCATGTTATTTGGAATTTTTCATATGTTAAAGTTTTATTTATGCTATTTGAAATTTGTCGTATGTTAAAATTTTATGATTAGTATTATCTTTCACATTTTGTTATATTTTTTCTTTCTAATTCTGAAAATATTTTTTGTTACTAGATAATGCAAAATAATCTCGATAATATAGAGGACGACATATGTTTAGTTGACAATGGCACGACTCAGACAATCCTTCATAATATAAAATATTTCTTACAATTAACATTAGTTGAGATTAATGTTTTTTTTAGGCAGCTGAAATTAATGTTGATACAATATCTGGTTCTGCAAATGTAATTGAAGCCTCCGGAAGAGCCCATGTTATGTTTCCAAGTAGAACAAAATTATACATCGATGATTGTAACACCCCGATTTTCACAGCTTTCAAATATCGGTATATCAATACATAAATGTTTATATTTTATCCGAGATTTAGAAAATGATTTTGGATAAACCAAAGTCATATTTGTACTCTACTTTATCGTAGAGAGTTACGATTAAATTTTGGGTTGAAAATTCAGACGAAATCCGGTCTGTGATTTCACTAACAGTAAAGTTTTACTGATCAGAAAACCTAATTTTTGACTCGAGAATGAAATGGTCAGGTTTTATATAGTGTTTCCAGCGACTTTAGTTATTTTGAAATTTTTCACTCGAAAATGAAATATATTTTATTCGAGCGAAATATTATATAGGGTGAAACGACGGAGCTGAATACGGGATTTCCGGAACCGGCTAAAGGATGAGAACATGAGTCACCCATGATGACTCGTGTAGGTGAGTCACCATGGTGAGTCATGGTGTAACTCACCATGTAATGATGGTTTTATAGGTGAAAAGTCTTTTATGCCCTTAATCTTTTATGAAAAGGCAAATTTGTCCCTAACTGATTTTACCCTTTTGTCCCTAAGTAACAAATTTTGGACCCCGTTGTTCCCTTGGATACACGGCCTCAACCCACCCCCCCACCCCCCAAAACCTAGCCATTTTCACTCATTTTCTCTCTTTTACTTCATCATCTTCATTGTTCTCTCAAACCTCACCAAGAACACAAAGAAACAAAGAACAAAACCATAATCTCTTAAGTTGTCTTGCACAAGTTGGATCGATTTATTCATCTTCTCTTCATCTTCAAGAGGTAATCCCTCAACTCTCATGAACATTAAATGTTTTCTCTTCATTCATTTATCATCCAATGTCAAGACCCATTTCTTCAACTTTCGTGTATTGTCTTTAAAAATTTCTAGAAAATTGTAGAAAAATCCATTTGATATGAAACCAATTTCCATGAACTCACTATGATTCCTATCTTCATTATCCAAGAGCATGAATCAAGAGAAAAATTCTTTCCTACTCTTCTATTATGGGCCAAAACCCTAGCTAGAGGAACTTGAAGAATTTTTTTTCAATTTCTATCATTTAACACTTGATTCCATCTCTCTAATAGCTATGCTTGTTAAATCCAAGAGATTGAAATCAAATAAAATTTTCTAACCTAATTTGTTGATGATGGTCGAAACCCTAACCTTTGGTGTTAGAGGGTTTTGTTTCAATTTTTGAGTTATGATCATTGATTATGTATCTCTAATGCTTAAGGATCATTAATCCAAGAGTTTGTGAAATTTTGACATCCATAGCCTAATTAACCCATGTAGGCCGAAACCTAAGCATGTGTAATAGGAGGATTTTGTTGTTTTAGTTTGTTAATCATGTTGTGATTTGTGTGAAGGATAAGTTGTGTTGGATCGTACTGATTTGTGAGGAGGAACCAGGAACAAATCGAAAAGAAACTTCAAGACAGAATCTGAAAACTGAAAGAGGTAAGGGGAGTTTACCTGAGGGGTTTTGATATCCACGTGTTATCCTGGAGTGGTCTGTATATTTGAGTGAGGTTTCGTTGTGGTTGTTAATTTTATTTTACGTAGTGCATGTTTTCATCTGATTTATTATTCTATGTGATGTATGCTTATATGTGGTGTATGTGTTATCTATGTTGTATGTTGATTTTTGAATGCATGTTATAACTGTGAATATTTGTTATAACTGAGATGCATGAATCTGTTGATGTTTGGTTGTGTTGACTGATAAGCCTGACAATGGTCTGAGCTGAAATGAAATTAAAGATAAAAGCTTCAAAAAGCTTGAAGAGGAATTTAAATAATGTAAGTTGTGGAGTTTTAAGAAAAAGTTGAAAAAAAATTTATTTTCATAATTTATCGGTGTTAGAGTGATCTATGAGCAATAGTAAGGACGTAACCGTGAAAAAAATTTAGTGACGTTACTTTTTGCAAAATAAATTCTAAAATAAAATAAAAACTTTTATAAAAAAGTGAAATTTCAAAAATAACTTAATTTCCATGTTGAGAAATTATTTTAATAGAAAAGGGTCAATTTTGACTATAAACGATTTTAAATGCTAAACGACGAGTAATTCCGAAAAGAATTTACGTCAAGATTTTTTAAAACATTTTTATTTAGTTGGATAGAAATTTAGTCTTAAATGACTTCTTTTTCAAAGAACTAAGGTTTTTCAGAAAAGAATTTTAAAAGGAAAGGAATTTGAGAAAAATGAATTTCCAAGGGAAAAGATTTTCTGCAAAAGAGTTTTTACTCAGCGAAAATTTTTCCGACAACTTGGATAAGTTGTGGAGGTTTTGTTTTATATTTGTGTTTCACATAACGAAAATGATATTAAAGTTGAAAAGTGAACCTAGTAGCCGAGACGTCGAGGTTCTAGTGTTCTGTGAGAAAATCACGTAGATCTTTGATCCGTGTTACGTTGTTGTGGACTTTGTGTCCTATATACGATGTGGAGAAACATTGTTAAAGGTGAATGTTGTTTTATACAACCACGAACCTAAGACTGGTGCATCAGTCTAAGGCTTTGTGATTGAGCACTCGGACTTCGTGTCTTGTGTTGATGATGAAAAATTTAAACATTGAAAATGTAGAATGGTTGTGAGCCTTTGAGCTTCGACAAGGATAGAATGAACAAAAAGAAAATTTCGAGAATAAAATGTTTTACATTCACATTATCTGGCAGACGTGCCTAAGTTGAACGTGGTGCCTTGATTGACAAGAAACCATGTGACGTTGTACATTGTGCCTTGATGGACAATGAAAAACATGTATGTTGATCATTGTGCCATGTGTTGGACAATGTGCCGTGGAAATTTGAACGTTGAGCCTTTATTGGGCAATTGAGCTTGATCTGCTCATCAAAAAAAAGGTTGGATCTCCGGAGATTAAGTATAAAATTTAAACGTTGAATATTGAATTGTCATACATTTTTATAAATGACGATGACTGGCGGGTATGAAATCCCATTGATAAATACTTTGTCATTTTTGAGAATTTTATGTTGTTGTGACTATATATATGTATATGTTGTTTGTTTGTCGCGCATGTGGTTATTTTGATAAAACTCATTTACCGGTATCTCACCCTTGCACGCTTATATATATATATATATATGAGTACAGATAGATCCGGAGGAACAGCTGGCATATACGGGGACTCGGTCCCTGACTTTTGAGAGTGCAGCTGATGGTGGTGCATGGGAGAATAATCTCGGGGCACACACCGTCACCTACACAGGCCCCATACGTACTATTACTGGCACGTTAGCAGCGGGACCCCAGCGACGTACTCATACTGTAGAGACTACTGAGGTTTCATTACCTCCGCTCTGGCTTATCTTACAGTATCTGGTAGATCAGGGAGAGTTGGAGCTTCACCCTCCAGTAGTTTAGCCTTTACAGGAGGCAGCACCAGTGACACCTCCAGCACCGATCATACATATTCTGGAGATTAATGAGGGGATGGAGGAGGATCCCGAGGAGGACTTAGAGGTGGAGCCCGAGTACCACCCCTTCATGATGATGATGTTGCTCCTGAACGGGGAACAGGAGTTGTGGTGTCTTCACCAGACACTCCTCCTGTGAGTGGTGGTCATCCCAATAGATATCATTAGCTTTGACCAGCTGTAGGTTAAGTTTTTATCTTGAGGTAGTGGTTTTGATAGTCTGTTATTCTGGCTACTGAGAGCCATTATTTTTGAGATGTGGTTCCAGATGATCGCTACGTGTTAGATATGTTTTTATTTTCTTTACTTTGTTACTTTTGAGAATGGCATGTCTTCATAAAGGCCCTGTGTAAAAATGGTAATGATGTAGTATGTACAAAGTTGATGACGCATATATATATATATATATATATGTGTGTGTGTGTGTGTGTGTGTGTGTGTGTGTGTGTGTGTGTGTGTGTTAAATGATGTTGTTTGTATGGAGAAGTAAAGGAAAAAATTCATCACCATTTTTTGAAATAAGTGAAATACTTAGAAAATATTATTTTCCGAAAGTAACCAGCATTTATAATGTTTTACTTTTTTCCGCAATGAGTTACAAATGTGATTCACCAAGGAGGGGGGTGTCGCATTAGTGGTATCAGAGCAGGTCGAGTCGTTTCCGGAATCTTTGGGAAATAGGTATGTTGTGTTGATGTTGTGTGATCTCTGGTTGAGATTGTTTGAATTACTTCTTAGAAGTAATTTGTGTTAACTGGTAAGTTTACGTTTCATTTCCTGGTTGCCATTTAACTGATTTTGTCTTGTAGGTCAGATTTGGAACTAGAAGGTGCACGAGGACGTGGACGTGGTAGTGGCCGTAGAGGTGGTCCCATTGGTGGCCGTGGTAATGTTGATGAGAATTATGATGGTGGAATGGATTACGCAGCTCGAGCAATGGAGAATGTTGCAGCTATTATCGCATCACAAACTGCAACTATGGTTGCCTAGAACCAACAGGAACAAATTCGTGCGGAACGGGCTGCTAAGGGCAAAGGTCTGACTGTTTTCCGATGTCAGAATCCGCCACAATTTCATGGAGATGTTGACCCTGCTAAAGCTGAATTGTGGATTCAAGAGTTAGAGAAAATTTTTGAGCTGATTCACAGTCCTGATGGAATGAAGGTACCTTATGCTACTTTTCTGTTGTTGGGAGATGATGAATATTGGTGGAGGGGCACTAAGCAACTGTTGGAAGCGGATAATCAGGAAATTACTTGGGACATGTTCCGTAACATGTTTCTGAACAAGTATTATCATCAGAGTGCTCGAGCTGAAAAAGAGCAAGAATTTCTGCATCTACAGCAGAGGGACATGTCTGTTGGGGAATACGCAGCAAAATTTGAGTCACCTGCCAAGTATTTTAGTTTCTTCCAAAATAACCCGGATGAAGACTGGAAGTGTGAAAGATTCGAGGGAGGATTACATTTTGAAATCAAGGAGTCGGCACTGCAACTGGAAATCAAAAATTTCCAAGACCCAGTTGAGAAGTGTGGGAAAGTTGAACAAATGAGAAGAGGAAGAGATAATAGAGGGAATATTGGAGGACCCTCTCGGTTCAAGAACCAGTTTCAAAATCAGAATTAGAAAGGGAAGCAAATTCAGAGGAAACCGTATTTCCGACCACTAGGAAATAACCAGAACCAGCAACCATATCGTCAAGTTATTTCTGCATCAGGTAGTGGATGCCAATGGAACCAAAGCCAAGGCCAAGTCAGGAGATGTTTCAAATGTGGAGATCCAAATCACAAGGCAGATAACTGTCCTTTTAAAGGAATGAAATGTGTCAATGGTGATCAAGTAGGACACTTATCAAAGGATTGTAATGCACCAAGGCGTAGACCAATTGTCAACAACACAAGAACCAATAAAATGATGGCTAAGGGGAGAGTTTACACCATGAGTGGTGCTGAAGCTTCAAACTTTGACGATCTAATAGAAGCTAGTTGTAACAAAATGGGTAATCTCTTAACTGTACTTTTCGATTCGGGTGCGACATATTCTTTTATTTCGATGGATTATGTGAAACTTTTGAAATTGTCTGTTTCTTAATTATCGTATGATTTAATTGTTTCAACCCCAATTGCTGAGCCATTTATCGTAAATTCTATATGCTTGAATTGTCCTATTGTTATTCAGGATAGACATTTCCTTGTTGGTTTGATCTGCTTGCCTTTAATACAATTAAATGTAATTTTAGGCATGGATTGGTTATCTTCCAACCATATTCTTTTAGATTGCACTCATAAAACCTTGGTTTTTCCTAATCCTGAGATTTCTGGATTTTTATCTGCCAACTAAGTAACGAATTTTTTGAAAGATAGAGATCAGAGATACTTGATTTTATCTAACTTAGAAGTCGAGGGGGAGATCGACTTGAGTATGATGCCTGTTGTGAGGGAATTTCTGGATGTGTTTCTGAATGATGTTCCAGGGCTGGCGCCAGTAAGAGATATTGAGTTCTCCATCGATTTAATTCCAGGAACTGGACCGATTTCTATCGCTCCGTATCGAATGTCGCCTACAGAGCTTGCTGAATTGAAAGCCCAGCTGGAGGACCTTTTGTCGAAACAGTTTATAAGACCGAGTGTTTCTCCGTGGGGAGCGCTAGTTCTTTTAGTGAGGAAGAAGGATGAAGCTTCGAGACTCTGCGTTGGATTTTAGACAACTCAACAAAGTAACGATCAAGAATAAGTACCATTTACCACGCATAGATGATCTGATGGATCAATTGCGAAGAGCTGTTGTGTGTCTCAAAGATTGACTTGAGGACGAGATATCATCAGATTAGGGTAAAGACTGAGGATATACCAAAGACTACGTTCCGAACTCGTTATGGACATTATGAGTATCTTGTAATGCCGTTTGGAGTAACGAATGCACCAGTGATCTTCATGGACTAACTGAATCAGATTTTTCGTCTGTTTCTTGATAAGTTTGTTGTCGTGTTCATCAATGACATTCTCATTTACTCTAAGAGTTATGAGGAACATCTACAACAAGTCCTGCAGATTTTACGCGAGAAGGTGTTGTATGCAAAACTGTCTAAGTGCGAGTTTTGGCTCGAAGAAGTTAAATTCTTAGGACATGTGATTACCAAGGAAGGAATGGCTGTCGATCCTGCAAAAGTAGAAGCAGTGCTTTCTTGGGAAAGGCCAAAGACCGTGACATAGATTCGAAGTTTTGTTGGACTAGCCGAATATTACCGAAGGTTTATCGAAGGTTTTTTCAAGATAGTAGCACCGTTGACTCAACTTACGAGAAATGATCAACATTTTGTGTGGACTGCAAAATGCGAGGAAATTTTTCAAAAGATAAAGGAACGTTTGACAACTTCACCAGTGTTAATACTTCCTGAACCAAATGAACCTTATGAAGTATATTGTGATGCTTCACATCAAGGTTTAGGTTGTGTATTAATGCAACATCGAAAAGTTGTAGCGTACGCGTCACGTCAGTTAAAGACTCATGAGAGGAATTACCTGACGCATGATTTAGAGTTAGTTGTTATGGTTTTTACAGTAAAGATATGGAGACACCATCTATATGGAGCTAAGTTTGATGTCTTTAGTGACCATAAAAGTCTGAAGTATCTGTTTGATCAGAAGGAGCTTAACATGAGGCAAAGACGATGGATGGAATTTTTGAAAGACCACGACTTCACATTGCAATAGCATCCTGGAAAGGCGAACGTTGTAGCAGATGCTTTGAGCCAG
This sequence comes from Sophora flavescens, assembly GCA_030762895.1. Taxonomy (NCBI): domain Eukaryota; kingdom Viridiplantae; phylum Streptophyta; class Magnoliopsida; order Fabales; family Fabaceae; genus Sophora; species Sophora flavescens. The sequence goes on from CM061062.1 coordinate 142,167,005, forward strand.
AAAGCCATTCATGTTTCAGCAATGATGGTAAAAGAACTAGAATTAATTGAGAAGTTCCGTGATCTCAATTTGATTATGGAAATAAGTCCAAAGAAAATCAGTTTGGGTATGATTAAAATCTCTAGTGGATTGATGGAGGAGATCCGAGAACAACAAGATGTCAATGTGTATCTTCAAAAGAGGAAAGAGTTAATGGAACAAGGAAAAGCTACAGATTTTAGCTTGGGGTCAGATAATATCTTAAGGTGCAATGGACGAGTCTGTGTACCTGACAATCCTGAGATGAAAAAGATGATTCTTGAGGAATTACACAAGAGTAAGTTAAGTATTAATCATGGATCAACTAATATGTATCAAGATCTAAAACAAAGATTTTGGTGGCCAGGCATGAAAAAGCAAGTTGCGGAGTACGTTGCATCATGTCTGACTTGTCAAAAAGCAAAGGTAGAACATCAAATACCTGGAGGAATGCTTACATCATTGGATGTACCTGAATGGAAGTGGGATAGCATATCTATGGATTTTGTGATAAGTTTACCACGAACTTCCAAAGGTTTTGATTCAATTTAGGTGATCGTTGATAGGTTAATGAAATCAGCACATTTCTTACCTGTTAAGGTCAATTATACGATAGAAAAGTTAACCGATGTGTATATCAAGGAAGTGAATAGACTTCATGGAGTACCTTCGAGCATTGTTTCAGATCGAGATCCGAAGTTCACTTCAAGCTTTTGAGGAAGTCTGCATCAAGCACTAGGAACCAAGTTACGTTTAAGTTTAGCATATCATCCACAAACAGATGGACAAATGAAAAGAATGATTTAGTCGTTAGAAGACTTACTGAGAGCATGTGTCTTAAACAATCGTGGAAGTTAGTATGATCTTTTGCCACTTATCGAATTCACATACAATAATAGTTTTCATTCGAGTATAGGGATGGCACCCTATGAGGCTCTGTATGGGAGGAAATGTCAAACACCTTTGTGTCGGTAACAAGATGGAGAAAGCATGATTTTAGGACCCGAAATTGTGCAACAAACAACGGAGAAGATTAAACAAATCCATCAAAAGATGAAGACATCACAAAGTAGGCAGAAGAATTACTCTGATCGAAGAAGATGATCTCTCGAATTCCAAGAAGGTGAACATGTGTTTCTGAGAGTCACACCCACGACTAGGGTAGGTAGGGTTATAAAGTCTATAAAACTCACTCCTAAATTCATTGGACCTTACCAAATTCTTCGTCGTATTAGTCCAGTAGCCTATCAAATTGCTTTACCACATTTTCTTTTAGATATTCATGATGTTTTCCATGTTTCACAATTAAGGAAGTATATTCCTGATCCATCTCATGTAATTGAACCTGATGTAGTACAATTAAAAGAAAACTTGTCTTATGAGACTTCACCTGTACGAATCGAGGATAAAATGATTAAGTAGCTCAGGGGAAAACAAATTTATTTGGTCAAAGTTATTTGGGATGAGACAACCGGAGAGGCAACAAGGGAAGATGAGGACAAGATGAGATTACAATACCCTGATCTTTTTCTAGGTGAGTCATTTTGAGGATGAATTTCTTTTTTAGTGGGGTAGTAATGGAACACCCCGATTTTCACTGCTTTCTAATATCGGTATATAAATACATAAATGTTTATATTTTATCCGAGATTCAGAAAATGATTTTGGATAAACCAAAGTCATATTTGTACTCTACTTTATCGTAGAGAGTTACGTTTAAATTTTGGGTTGAAAATTCGGACGAAGCTCAGTCTGTGCTTTCAATGGCAGTAAAATTTTACTGATCAAAAAACCTAATTTTTGACTCGAGAACGAAATGGTTAGATTTTATGTCGCGTTTCCAACTACTATTGTTATTTTGAATTTTTTTCTCTAGATAATGAAATATTATATTTTATTCAGGTGAAATATTAAATCGGGTGAAACGACAAAGCTGAATACGGGATTTCTGGGACCCGCTAAAGGTTGAGAACATGAGTCACCCATGATGACTCATGTAGGTAAGTCACCATGGTGAGTCATGGTGTGACTTACCATGTAATGATGGTTTAATAGGTGAAAAGTCTTTTATTCCCTTAATATATTATGAAATGCCAAATTTGTTCCTAAGTGATTTTACCCTTTTGTCCCTAAGTAGCAAAATTTTGTCCCCTTGGATACACGGCCTCAACCCCCCACCCAAAAAAAAAAAAAAAACTTTACCATTTTCACTCATTTGCTCTCTTTTACTTCATCGTCTTCATTGTTCTCTCAAACCTCACCAAGAACACAAAGAAACAAAGAACCAAACTATAATCTCGTAAGTTGTCTTGCACAAGTTGGATCAATGTCTTCATCTTCAAGAGGTAATCCCTCAACTCTCATGAACATTAAATGTTTTCTCTTCATTCATTTCAATCATCCAATGTCAAGACCCATTTCTACAACTTTCATGTATTGTCTTTAAATTTTTTTAGAAAATTTTAGAAAAACCCATTTGACATGAAACCAATTTCCATGAACTCACTATGATTCCTATCTTCATTATCCAAGATCATAAATCAATAGAAAAATTCTTTCCTACGCTTCTATTATGGGCCAAAACCCTAGCTAGAGGAACTTGAAGAATTTTTTTTTCAATTTCTATCATTTAACACTTGATTCCATCCCTCTAATACCTATATCCAAGAGATTGAAATCAAATAAAATTTTCTAACCTAATTTGTTGATGATGGTCGAAACCCTAACCTTTGGTGTTATAGGGTTTTGTTTCAATTTTTGAGTTATGATCATTGATTATGTATCTCTAATGCTTAAGGATCATTAATCCAAGAGTTTGTGAAATTTTGACATCCCTAGCCTAATTAAGCCATGTAGGCCAAAACCTAAGCATGTGTAATAGGAGGATTTTGTTGTTTTAGTTTGTTAATCATGTTGTGATTTGTGTGAAGGATGAGTTGCGTTGGATCGTACTGATTTGTGAGGAGGAACCGGGAAGAAATCGAAGAGAAACTTCAAGATAGAATCTGAAAACTCCAAGAGGTAAGGTGAGACACCCCGTTGTGCCATTAATTATTTATTTAAACTTATTCGCGTTCTTAACGTTAAACGTAACCCGAAAATATGACGAAATTAAAAACTTAAATATAACACATCCAACTTCTAAAAGTGGACATACCATATCATAATTATATTACACATACACACATATGACTAACCATTATAATACAAAACACCGTTTAGGGTATCCTATCACTAGGATCCCTTCCAAGTACATACTTGTACCACAGTTATAATCAGCGAAAAATAAAAAAGTCTAACAAGAGTCACTGGCCTTAACTCACTACACTATATCATTAGAATCCACAACTCATCCTCCAGCATCCGGTTCATACGGAGTTCCATCCAACTCCTCAGCAACGGGTTCTTCAATAAAGTCTTCTAAAGGAATAAGATAGACATACACAAAGTAGAGAAATGGGGAGATAAGAAACAGTTCTATCATCATAATAGGAAAAGAATACATAGCATATAATATAATAATAGTCAAAGACACGCATCACACAAAACTAACAATCATCCTCAAATTACGATATCATCCTCTACCCTTACTTTTATGTAACTAAACTTTTATGCAGACACGACCACTAAAATCTTGTCACACCATCTCCATCCTAATAGGAATGTTAGTCCTTCGTCCGAGCGAGCACTCCCTTCTATAATATATGTATATAATGTAATATAAGTAGCCCGATTGCTACATATAGTAATAGTATAAGTAGCCCGATTGCTACATAATGTAATGATGTATGTAGCCCGATCGCTACACAATGTAATGATGTAAGTAGCTCGATTGCTATACAATGTAATGATGTAAGTATCACCGACTCTTACAGCGTCATAACCTAGTGCCTCAACCTCTCACCAGAAACTCATATAAATCCTCAAATCATATCTCATAATCTCATCTATGAAACAACTTAATTAGGCTAGGCACCTCTAAGTCGCATTCATTCTCTAACCCACATACATATCTCCCGAATAACACATATCATTGCCTAACAACCAACTAAGCATGTTATCAAACCAGGAAGATCATACATAATACAATAATCATAAAATAATCAAATAACACACAACATCACGTAAAGCATTTTACCACCACCAGCAAATCACAAACAATTCAATAATGATAAAATCAGACATTCTCGAATATTATAAAATTATCCTAACGATGATAAACCTACAATGCCTCAATCATCATTGGTATTACGGAAAAGATTCCAATGTGATTTTGGTATTATCGATTACTCGACCACTAGTAGGGTTTAGGTAGCCCTACACAATTATTATAATATAAACTACTTATCCATTCCAACGATAGGTTGAATCTTTCCCCCACCTGATTGACATGTACGCTTTCCCGTACAAGCTCCAAATTCATCCACGCTACTGCCACAAACCTCAGCACGCTGTCCAACAACATCCACAAATCTGCCACCATCCATCCTTACACATCCACCATTCTGCTTTACGTCCCGATTACACGTACGAGTATCACAATTCGCCGGAAACACCAAATACCAACCGAATCAATAATAGGGTTTCAAATAAATAAATATATTTTAATCAAGAGACAAAATTAATGGAAAAACTTACGATAACAACGGCTGGACTTAGGGGAAATCGGATTCAAAATAAGCTCATGGATCCTAGGGAAAAACTATCAAAACAGAGCTACTACGCGAGCTCCATTTCTCTGGACACAGAGCTTTATTTACATACATGAACAGTGAAAATTAAGAACTATCCTTCCTACACCTTCTCACAAAGTTTCAGCCCGATCCAACGGTTAACAAATCTCAAATCGAAATTCTATGGTGACAGCTTAGATGGTATCCGGGTTGAGCTTCTCACCCTTTCAGTCCATTGTCCGAACATAATATCTCTTACTCTGGTAGTTTGTTCACAATTATAACCGTTAGATATGAAGAACCACAAGTTATTAATCTTCTTCTAAAATATGAGAATGATCCAACGGTTGAAGAGTGTTTGGCGACTCTCTCACTGAAACTGCTCCAACTAGGTTTCAAAGCATCCAACAAAGGCTTCTTGTAACTATTGAGGTTTCTCTCTCAATTCTTCTCCTCTAATCTGAAGTAGTGGGTGCTAAAGAGAGTTAAGGAGACAAGGAAGAGGATCCTCCATTGAAATTAAGAAAAAAATTATCCAAGTTGCAAGCTTTGCCATCATAGAGTCTTAGGTTTTTGAGAGAAATGACTTAAAGAATTTTGATGAAAAGAAAGAATGAATGAATGAAGTGATGAAGAGGAGAGAAGGCAGCCACGAAATTGGCTAGGTGTGGAGGTGTTTTCAGCCAAGTAAATTGAGTGGTTAAGGGATAGTAGATGTGTCCTTAATAACCATAGTTAGTGTTAACTAAGCTAGGTTAGGTTAAGTTAGAAATATAATATTATAACCTAGCTAGTCTTAGTAGCCATCATGGCTAGGAATGAAATGTGTGGTGGATGGGTGTTTGAAGGATGTTTCTGGTTGTGCACCATAATGAGGAAGAAGAAGCCAATTTGGTGATGTCTTGGTCTTGACCATGGTTGCCATTTAACTAGGATAGGTTAGGTTACTACATAACTATCTAGATATTCTAGGGTTTCGCATTTATGATCATTTATGGTGAAGATACCATGACTCATCATGGTGACTCATCCCCTCTGAGTCATCATGGATGACTCGCCGTTTTGTCTCCCGATGTATCTCTGCGCATCCGTATCTGGTTCCGTTGTTTACCCGATTACAGTTTTTGAGAGGAAGATGATGAAATGAAAGCAAAATGAAATGTATGGTTGAGTGGATGTGGCTGCACAAAATTGGAGAGGTGTGGGAGGTTTACAACCATGTTAAATTTGTGGTTGAGGATGAGTATATGTGTCTTGTTAATGACCATGAAAATTTGGGAGCATTTTGGTCTTTTTAACTTAAAAATATCTAGATATTTAGGAATCTCCATAAATGCACCATAAATGCTTGTCCCCTCACATTTAATGATTGTCCCTTCACATTTAATGCTTGTCCCCTCCGTCACATCAATCACTTCCATCACCTCAGCTCCATATCTGACTCCGCCATGTTACCCGATTAGGGTTTCCGTCCGTTTTCCCCCAAAATTATCCTAAATAAAATCTAATATTTAGTTTTTTGGGAAAAACTTTGGAAAATAGCTTCCTCGCGGACAAAATATAAAAATATACAATTTTTCAGTTTCTAGTCAAATTAGGGTTTTCTGCCGGTATAAAATTATACTGTCATTAAAAACACAGAGTGGTTTCCTTCTGAATTTTAAACCCAAATTTTAACCAGAGCATCCTACCATAGAGTGGGTTCTAGATATGATTTTTTTTCTCCAAAATCATTTCCTAGGTCTCAGATAAAAATATAAATAAATATATCTTTACCGTTAATACAACGTATATGAAAATCAGGGTGTTACACAAGGGGAGTTTACCTGAGGGGTTTTGATAGCCACGTGCTATCTGAGAGTGGTCTGTAATTTCGAAAAGAATCACGTCAAGATTTTTTAAAACAGTTTTATTTACTTGGACAAAAATTTAGTCTTAAATGTCTTCTTTTTCAAAGAACTAAGGTTTTTCAGAAAAGAATTTTAAAAGGAAATGAATTTGAGAAAAAATATTTTATGCAAAAGAGTTTTTACTCAGCGAAAACTTTTCCGACAACTTGGATAAGTTGTGGAGGTTTTGTTTTGGATTTGTGTTTCACAGAACGAAAATGATATTAAAGTTGAAAAGTGAACCTAGTAGCCGAGACGTTGGGAATCTATTGTTCTGTCAGAAAAACACGTAGATCTTTGATCTGTGTTACGTTGTTGTGGACTTTGTGTCCTATATACGATGTGGTGAAACGTTGTTAAAGGTGAATGTTGTTTTCTATAACCACGAACCTAAGACTGGTGCATCGGTTTAAGGCTTTGTGATTGAGCACTCGGACTTCGTCTACTGTGTTGATGATGAAAAATAGTAAACGTTGAAAATGTAGAATGGTTGTGAGTCTTTGAGCTTCGACAAGGACGGAATGAACAAAAAGAAAATTTCAAGAATAAAATGTTTTACATTAGCATTATCTGGCATATGTGCCTAAGTTGAACGTGGTGCCTTGATGGACAAGAAACCATGCGACGTTGTACATTGTGCCTTGATGTACAATAAAAACCATGTACGTTGATCATTGTCCCTTGTGTTGGACAATGTGCCATGGAAAGTTGAACGTTGAGCCTTTATTGGGCAATTGAGCTTGATCTGCTCATCAAAAGAAAGTTGGGATCTCCGAAGATTAAGTATAAAATTTAGATGTTGAATATTGAAGTGTCATGCATTTTTATAAATGACGATGACTGGCGGGTATGAAATCTCATTGATAAACTACTTTGTCATTTTTTAGAATTTTATGTTGTTGTGAATATATATGTGTATATGTTGTTTTGTTTATCGCGCATGTGGTTATTTTGATAAAACGCATTTGTCGGTATCTCACCCTTGCGCGTTTATTGTTGGATTTCTCTCCTGTGTGGTATATATATATATATATATATATATATATATATATATTAGTACAGATCGATCCGGAGGAACAACTGCCGTATTCGGGGACTCGGTCCCTGACTTTTGAGAATGCAATTGATGGTGGTGCGTGGGAGATTAATCCCGGGGAACACAACGCCACCTGCACAGGCCCCGTACGTACTATTACTGGCACGTTAGCAGCTAAAACCCAGCGACATACTCATACTGTAGAGACTATTAAGGTTTCATTACCTCCGCTCTGGCTTATCTTACAGTATCTGGTAGATCAGGGAGAGTTGGAGCTTCACCCTCCAGTAGTTTAGCCTTTACAGGAGGCAGCACCAGTGACACCTCCAGCACCGATCATACATATTCCGGAGGTTGATGAGGGGATGGAGGAGGATCCCGAGGAAGACTTAGAGGTGGATCCCGAGTACCACCCTCTTCATGATGATGATGTTGCTCCTGAGGGGGGAACGGGAGCTATGGTGTCTTCACCGGACACTCCTCCTGTGGGTGGGGATGACCACCATGGTCTCCCCAATGGATATCATTAGCTTTGACCAGCTGTAGGTTGAGTTTTTATCTTGAGGTAGTGATTTTGATAGTCTGTTATTCTAGTTACTGAGAGTCGTTATTTTTTAGATGTGGTTCCAGACGATCGCTGCGTGTTAGATATGTTTTTATTTTCTTCGCTCTATTACTTTTGAGAATGGACTGTCTTTGTAGAGGCCCTGTGTAAAAATGGTAATGATGTAGTACGTACAAAGTTGATGACGCATATACATATATATATATATGTGTGTGTGTGTGTGTGTGTGTGTGTTAGATGATGTTGTTTGTATGGAGAAGTAAAGGAAAAAGTTTATCACCATTTTTTGAAATAAGTGAAATACTTAGAAAATATTATTTTCCGAAAGTAACCAGCATTTCTAATGTTTTACTTTTTCCACAACGAGTTACAAGTGTGATTTCCCAAGGAGGGGGTATCGCAATGATGCATTGTAATCTAGTAGATCCCCAAATATGACACCCAGGGTTGACGAGGGCGGGGAGGTCGTCGATACAAGAAGGCACGGACAAGGAACAACTCCTGGCAGGCTTCTAGGCGGAGAGCCACATGAATGAACGGATAACACACCGGAATGAGAGGGATCCTGAGACTGTGTAGGTATGGGACTACACCGTTGAGGATGGCTTATATGAATTGATCAGTACTACTTATACCAACAAGATGCATCTTCTTTTTGGTAGCCCATCACTTAAGAACTCCACAGTTAAGCGTGATTGACTTAGAGAAATTTTGGGAGTCACCCATAGGAAGTTTTCCTAGGAAGCATGTGAGTGAGGACAAAGGACGCTGAAAAGACTCGTGTTGGTTTGTGGAGGCAGTCGTCAATCGATAAAGCAGTCAAGGATGTTACACTGAAGAAATATACTAAGCTTCAAAGATTTACGTCGAAATGGGTATCATGTTGAAACCAAAAGTGAGGAAAATTTAGAGTATCTCTATATTACCTCCACAAATTCAAATGAAAAGTCTATATTAGAGAAATTTTCAAGTTTCTCGTCGAGGTTACATTTTACTAAAATAAGGATGATTGAGTCATATTATATGCACCAGAAGTGCTCAGATCCTAGGACTTTTGTGCTATGGCATGACCGTCTCGATCATCCTGGCTCAACTATGATGTGACGTATCATTGAAAATACGTATGGTCACCCATTAAAGGATCATATAATTCTTTTACATAAGGATTATTTTTGTGTTTCTTATGCTCAAGGTAAATTAATCGTTAGACCTTCTCCATCTAAATTACCTTCAGAATCTCCTACTTTTCTACAAAGATTACAAGGTGACATCTGTGGCCCAATTCATCCTTCTTGTTGACCATTTCAGCACTTTATGGTTTTAATTGATGCTTCTACTTGATAGTCTCATGTTTGTTTACTTTCAAGTCGAAATGTTGCTTTTGCTAACTTTCTTACTTAAATAATAAAATTAAGATCAAGTTTTCCTAACCATTCCATCAAGTTTTCACCTTTACTACTTGTTTTTGGTCAACAACCTGATATATCTCATCTTAAAATATTTGGTTGTGCTGTATATGTACCTGTTGCACCCCCTCAACGGACTAAGATAGGTCCACAACATAGTATTGGAATCTATGTTGATTTTGATTCTTTTTCTATTAATAGGTACATTGAACCTTTAACGGGTGATCTTTTTAGAGCAAGATTTTTGGATTGTCAATTTGACGAGTCATTTTTCCCACCTTTAGGGGAAGAAAAAGGCAAAAGGGTGAAAGCATAAGAAATTTGTTGGAACACACCAACATTGTCCAATTTGGATACACGCACAAATCAATATGAACTTGAAGTTCAAAGTATAATTCATTTGCAAAATGCTGCAAACCAATTGCCAGATAGTTTAACGAACACCCAGAAGGTGACTAAATCACATATACCAGCTGCAAATGTTCCTGCACGGTTGATTGTCCCTGGAGGACATCCTATATGAATAACACCTAATGAATCAAAAGTACGCCAGAGGTTTGGTAGACCTATTGGAGAAAAGGATATTGTTCCTCGCAAGAAAATGGAAATGAAGAAACTGCACAGTGACACTCTGGAAGGGATCAACATAAACAAAGATCAACAACTCCATATTTCTAGAGAACCAACCCCAGAAGTGGTCTCGGTACCAGAAAATTATGAGATATCATTAAAAACTTGAAATATGAGGAAAAGATATAAAGTTGTTGTTGATAGTGTATTTTCATATGCAATTGTTTCTGAAATAATCAATGATAATGAACTTGAGCCTCAAACTATAGAAGAATGTCGACATCGAACTGATTGGTCAAAATGGAAAAAGGCGATACAAACTGAGTTAAACTCATTAGCCAAACATAAAGTTTTTGGACTAGTAGTCCAGACACATAAAGATGTCAAACCTATTGGGTATAAGTGGGTTTTTGTACGTAAAAGAAATGAATTGAATGAAATTGTGAGATATAAATCAAGACTTGTAGCACAAGGTTTCTCACAAAGGTCGGGTATAGATTATGAAGAAAAGTACTCCCCTATTATGGTTGCAGTCACTTTTAGATTTTTAATTGGTTTGGCAGTCTCTGAAGGACTTGACATATGTCTAATGGACGTAGTGACAACTTACTTACATGGGTCATTAGATAATGACATATATATATGAAAATCCTTGAAGGACTAAAGATACCTGAAGCATGTAATTCAAGACCTCGACAAATCTGTTAAATTGCAAAGATCATTATATGGATTAAAGCAATCAGGACGAATGTGGCACACTTGTTTGACTATTTATTGAAAAATATGTATGAGAATAATCATATTTGTCCTTGTGTTTTCATCAAGAAAACAAATTCTAGGTTTGCAATAATTGTTGTTTATGTTGATGACTTAAACATAATAGGGACTCCAGAAGATATCTCAAAGACTGTAGAGTATTTACAAAACGAGTTTCAAATGAAGGATCTTGAAAAAACAAAATTTTGTCTTATATTTCAAGTTGAACATTTTACGAGTGGAATACTTATTCATCAATCTTTTTATATAGAAAAAATTTTGAAACAATTTTATATGGATACATTAAGCACTCCAATGGTTATTCGTTCACTTGATATGAAAAAAGACCCATTTTCATCCAAGAGAAATGATGAAGAAATTTTGGGTCCTGAAGTACCATATCTTAGTGCTATTGGAGCACTTTTGTATGTTGCAAATAGCACTAGACTGATCCTCATAAAGCCCAGTCCCAAATAGGTTATGTTTTCACATGTGGAAAAGTTGTTATCTCATGACGATCAGTGAAGCAAACAATCAAAGTTACATCATCAAATCATTCAGAAATATTGGCTATTCATGAAGCAAGTCATGAGTGCATATGGCTAAGAACTATGACTCAAATTGAAAGAAAAGACAAGCTAACAATATTGCATGAAAATAATGAAGCATGTATTGTGCAAATTAAAGGCGGCTACATAAAGGGTGATAGAACTAAACATATTTCACCAAAATTCTTTTATGCTCATAAACTCCAAAAGAAAGGTGACATTGATGTTGCAAAATTCGTTCAAGTGACAACCCAACAGATATATTCACGAAGGTATTGCCTACTTCAGTTTTCAAGAAACATGTGTATAACATTGGGATGCGTCAACTAAAGGATTTTTCATAATTGATGTAATTTTGAGGGGAAGTAAGTTATTATGAATATTGTACTCTTTTTCCTTCACTAATTTTTTATCCCACTGGATTTTTCTTAGCAAGGTTTTAACGAGGCAATATTCATAATAAATAATCATCCAAGAGGAAGTGTTATAAATATTCAGATATTATGGATTACTCTATTAGTTTGTTATCTTATAATATCTTTACTATTACTCTTTATTTACTTCTTATTTATGACTGTTAATTTGGTCCAGAATTAGTGATCCATTATCTTTATAAGTAGGACCTTAGGTTTGTTCTTGTACTCACTTAATTTGATCAATACAAAGATCATAGCTAGTTCATGAAGAACTAGCCTTTAAGTCTATATCTCTATTGCCTTCTTCTCCTTGTCTTCTTTTATTTTATAACAAAAATAACATTTTCCATTAAAAAAATAAAAAAAATAAAAAAAATAAGCCTTCCGATTACACAATCTTCACTTACTAGTAACTTAAATTTCCTGCTACGTATTGCAACATGAGGCTTATTAAATTTCCAACTTGAATAAATAAGTATATTAAAATGGATAGTCCATGTATGCATGATTTCCTGCTTGACTAGACTTTATAAACAACAATTACACCAGCAAAGTGGAAATAAAAAGAATTATTGATGACTCTCTGCTAGGGTTTGTGCTTCCTTGTGCCTCAAGTCACCTTTTTCATGGCAATCTGAGAGATCTCCTCTTCCCTGAATCCATCACTCGTCTTCCCCCTCCTCCTTTGCCTCCTTCCTCAGATGTTGTTCCTAAAATCACAGTTCAAGCCAAATCCTTTGTTGAGGCTTTGAATAATTCTTGCTCGGACCCTATTAGCCAACTTCCCAAACCTTGTCTCAAAGCTGATGAGTTAACCATCAAGATTCCAGAGAATGAGTACCAAGCACACTTGGAAAGTTGCAAGACTCATCACCATGGAAGGCTTATATTATCGAAAGGTTCTTCTCATGTGAAAACCGCTGACTTTCACAGCAAGCTACTTGTGTTATGGATCGAGTAAACTCGGTCCTTGGCACATTATTTCCCTAGGGAAAGGGTTCTTTGAATTTTCCTTCTCCTCTTTAGAGGATCTTTGAAGTGTTTTAGCTGTGGGAATGTGGAATATTGGTTCAGGAACTCTTAGAGTGTTTTCTTGGAAAAAAAGATTTCAATCGTTATTCATTGAAGCAATCAACTGCTCAGGTTTGGGTAAGATTCTTTGGCATTCCTCAAGAATATTGGAGGCCAAAGATTCTCTTTGCAATAGCTGGTGGTTTAGGAGTTCCAATTTGCTTAGAGTTCTCAATGATCTTGATTTAAATTCTCAATTGAGAAATCAGATTTTAGTGGAGAGGGAAAATTTTGCCTTCTTTTCTCGTATTATGAAAGACTACCTGAATTTTGCCCCTCTTATCAGATAATAGGGCATTCTGCTTCTAATTATTAAAAATCTAAAGGTAGAGTGGAGAAGAAGGCAATGCAATGGCAATCCAAATGTGGTTGCTTGTGGTGGAATTTTCAGGGGCAACCACGGTTCAGTTGTTGGATGCTTTGCAATGAATTTGAGGAATAATCATGTCATCTATGTTGAACTTATGGGTGCTATCTTGGCAATTGAAATGCTAACAGCAAAGGTTTGAGACATATTTGGTTGGAATGTGACTCATCTTATGTCAGAGCTTCTTTCTCCAATCCGAATTTAGTTCCTTGGTACTTAAGAAACAGATGGCTTAAAGCCATAGATTTATCTAGAAAATTGAATTGTATTTACTCTTATGTATTTGGAGAAGAAAATTCTTGTGCGGATTTGTTAGCCAACTATAGATTTAGATGATTCTTCATGAGTAGAGTTAATGCCCCCCATTTCTTTTGTTCATTATTTCTTCTTTATTAATAAATTCTTGATGTGCTGCAAATGATTGATAACGCTTGAGGTGTCAACCTAGTTGTGATGTTTTGCATTATAATGATGCCTTTGCACACCTTTGCTTGAAAAAAAAAATTAAGTATATTAATCAATAGGAAATAAATTCTGACCATCAGGATATTCAACAAGATATTCAGAGTTATGAACTAAAGCGTAATACATTTATGTAAAACAAAGGAACAAGAAGAAAAAACAACTCATGAGTGGATAACAAATTACTGTTTGGTGCATGTGTGTGTCTATGTATCATACCTGGTAAAACCACCTTGCTACTGTGAAAGGATATTGCATCTTATATGAATAGTCAAGATTAAATAATGAATTCATATGACCGACCATTAAGTAACTATGTTGACGATAAGTGTATGGTTGTATGATCAATTTGTTTCTCACCTTTAAATACACACTTGGACATTTGATATGCCCCCTTTTCACAAACTTAGAATCTACATTTGATATTACAGAATGCTTCACTCACGCATACACGGATTAAAGTTGATATTATCTGCCTCAATCTGGTTACAAATAATAATACATCATATTCCTCAGCATTCCAACACCATATCAAAACTGTCATTAACTGTCATTGCAAGCTTATAATATAACCAATAATATAGACAGATCTGGTGAATATCAGACCAAACCGCCTAATCAACACAAAATAACCAAATTGACCAAACTCAAGTGGACCTTTACTAGGTGCTACCATCTTTAAACCTCCCCCAAACTGAATATAAACACACTGCACATAGAACAAGTTAGAACTGGCACTATGGTGCCAGTGCCCCGATAGCAGTTCAGGGCATTCGCTGACAGCGTCACCTGTAGCATGCTAAGTGCTGTTGTAGAAAATTAACACAAGCTCCAAAAGCCCTCTCACCTTCTAGGACAAATTACCCCCTGGTCTTGGCCCTCTTCATACCAAGGCTGTTGTGGAAGGGTGAAACGGAACCGGACATAGGAGAACCCTCATCACGAAGAGTGCCGTTGAGCAATGCTAGTTCCCGAAGCTGCTGCTTCTTGTAGAAATCATGAGATTCATCCTGAAAGATAAAACTTCAAACAATTAGAACAGTATCCCAATAAAGGAGTGCCATGCCCTACTACCAATCTTAGACCTTGATTGCGAGTTTGGAGGGGAAGCAAAGGGGAAGGAGGGGAGGAGAAAGAGAGTATATCCCTCTCTTTGGTTGTGAGTGAAATGGAAAAAATGAATTGAGGAGGAGAATGGGGGATTAATCAAAATACCTAACATACCCTTAATGAATTGGATTGACAAGTACTTACCACAGGCTTAAGCAAATCTTCAAGTATTTCGCGTGCCTGCATCAAGCGAGCATCTACTATTTCAACTGGTAATTCTGCCTCAACTAGAATATGGAGAGGTTCATTCAGATGCTCATATCCAGGTTTTCCTCTCATCATTTCCTCCTACACAAGCATGATTAAACTTGTTTACTGGAACTATCTAACTATCCAACTGAAATATACTGAACATTAAGCAATGTGGGCATTAAAATTGGATTTACTAGGCTGGTTGGACAACAGAGTATGTAGGGGCATAAACTACAAGCATATACCCCAACATACATTCAGATATATAGGATGATGTACCAATTATTATAATTATTTTGTCAAGATCAATGGAACAAGACAAGGACCTGAATAAATTCATATATCTCTGGATTAAATAAATAGAAAAATGTCCACTAGATGTTAAGAGTGAACATTGAGATTTAATATTATAAAATAAAATCACAATAACAATATTTTTTCAATGGCTTTCAACATTGTAGTACAGTAATTTTATTTTGATTCAAATGATCATGTTAGACTTGTTAAAAAATATATTACAAAAAGCAAAATGTTTATTCTTACCCTAGCTGGATCCTTAATGCTACCCCGGCCCCTGATCAAGACACGACAATCAGTACTTGCTTCCACACGCTTTAGAGAGTTACCTCTAGGGCCTAGGAGACGACCAACGAAGTTAAACTGCAACACACCAAAATCAATATTAGACCAAGCAATGACGAAAATTATAGTATATATTGAGGCAGAGATATGATCCTCCATACATTAGGATATGTGCCCACAGGTATATCCACTCTGAGTGTCCTTTTAACAACAAGACCAGACGAGCTACCTTGTGGACTCAGCCAGTTTTGTGTCGATGTTGGCTGTAACAAGCCTGGCATCTGCACATTTTAATTGCAATTTCAAACAACAGACAAATGGTCTACTTCCTGGCATGCACATGAAAACATTTACTACTGTGACAAAGGCCACCGACAGGTCGCCAAAATGTTCTACACAAACTTATCAAAAGTCGAATGAAGTTGAAAACACAAAAAAAATAAACATGAGTGAAGAGTAACTATCAACAGCCATAACCACAGAAACGCACAATATGTGCTGACTATGTCAGTCAAAGAGGATAAGGGTGTTAGAAAATGTGTTAACTGAAAATTGGAATTACAACTGAACTTAAATCACGAAGGCATTATGATAACTAACAACCCACTTGGGCAACTTATCTAATAAGTTAATTCCTCAAATCTCATGACATTTGCTGTTTCACTTTCCATGTAACAGGAAAAGTAGCTAGGTTAGACTTCTAGATTCTACCACTTCAAAATCAAGATTCCCATGCTAATACATTCAGATATATCCAATTGACATGTTTCATCATGTCTGATTTTGCAGAAAATTGTAAAGCTGACAAGTATTGACATCTGATTTATCTTAATACAGAAAGAAGACAAGAACATTAGATCCACTAGCAGTATTCTGGAAACAGAAACCAAGCGATAGATTAATTGTCAGAGCTTGATGTTAGCTTTGAACTACCTGTCACAAACAATTAGAGCTACAATCACTCTAACAAATGTCATGAGTTAGCATGAGATGTAAAAATTGTGTCAGAAATACTTCTAAAATACAGAATTAGATGGAAATGAAGTTATGTTAATGGTTAGTATCCGTACTTCTGATTGAAATCGTGATGCCCATCCGTTCACATCGGCACCTCCATTTGAAAATATTCCGCCAGCAGCCAGGGGGCTAGCATGTTCAAGCCCACTTTGACCTAAAACTGATGCATTCCCCAACAGCGTGGTTACACGCAAAATTTCTGCTCCAAAAATGTCAATTTTCAAGAATAAGATGTACCAGTCAGCATTTGTTAACAAGTTAGCAGTCACTACATAATCGATAGACAACACGGATGTTTGCTGAGTCAGTAAATAATTAATGCTACCCTACCCCTACTAGATATGTTCCAGAATTTCCTATAGTACTTTGGGTAGGGAGAAAAAAACATGCAGTCAAATGTCATCTTGCTAGTAGGAAAAGAAAGAGATATCAGACACAAATAAGTCACTTGGGGAAAATTAGGTTAGTAAGCCATTGAAACTTGTACTTTCAATATAACCAAATCTAGTTTAAAAACATCTTAAGAAAACTGAATGACACTTTAAGGACTTGTTTTCACAAAGAAACATCTCAACAGCTTAAACAATTATCATGCAACCACACCATCAGAATAACATAAAGCAAAAATCGCAAATGCTGGCTGGAAACTTTTCCTTTTGGTGCTTTCACAGAAAGAAAACAACTATTAATAACAATTAATAACATATAGAATCCTAGAACCTAAACAGACAAACTAAACTCTATCCTAACCAACAAATTGAACCCCTATCTCATTCAGATAAGCAACAAACTAATGGCATATAATTTTGTCCATTCCTTCACAACTAATATACCACCATTTGGTGTTCTATCTTAATTGTCGAACACATGTCCAAAACAACACACTGACAACACATGTCCAATGTGCATATGTGGTGTTTGGGAATGTAGACAGGTCAGTTGGGTCGGGTTTGGCCAAACCTATTACCCAAAACAATAATCTTTGTGCGAGTTGGTTTGGGTCGGGTTGACGTATTCTTTGCCAAACCCAAACCAACCCAACAAAAAACGGGTTGGTTTGGGTTGGTTCAATCGGATCACATACTAATTGAGATTGTTAAACAAAAAAAAAAAAAAACACATAATTGCAGCAGAAAGCACCAAAGGTCCAAACACAGCCCAATAAAGCAAAAGCAACATTGCAGCAAAAATCCCCAAACACAGTGAAACACAAAAGTGCATCAAAACCCTAGCATAGCAATAGGAGATGAACGAAGTGGCACCGTCCAACGAGCACTAACGCCGATGATATTTTCCGGCTCCGACACATCTACAACATGGCAGGTCACAACATAAACATAGTGCAAACACACCCATTAATCAAGGTTTTGTAAATCTTGAATGTTTCATATACATGATATTGTAAATTATTTTTTTCTTAAATGTTCAATTCACACAAGTATGCACACATCGTATGTGTGTATGTCTATGGCATATCAGTGCCAGTGCCAGTGCCAGTGCCAGTGCCAGTGCCAGTGCTTCATATATACCAACTAAAGAAACATACCTTTCACTCAATTAATAGGGAGATATTATGGGGAAAATAAAATGTTAATTTGTCAATTAACTAAGCATATAATAACTACCTGATCCGACTTAGGGTATGTTTGGGGGCTGAGGGGAAGAGAGGAAGAAATGAAAAGAAAATTAAGGGAAAGGAATGAAAAGAATGGGAGGTTATGTAACAAGTTGCTTTCCCATTGTGGATGTTTAAAATCCTCCAAATTACAGGAACTCTAAAATGATCACAAAATTAAAGAGAGGCCAATCCCTTAGTTTCCTCTCCATGTTTTGAATAACTCCAAAAAGAGGAAAATTTTACTTGAATCTGGTAGGTTATTCTTAACAAGTGCTTGGAAGGTCATTTGTGCTGAGTTGTGGTATAACACCACATTTCATGTCTCCACTGGCACTACATTTTAAGTAGTTTATGGGAGAAAGCCACCAGCCTAGTTGAGGTATTCAACAGGAGAAACACGACTGGAGACGGTATCTAGAGATTTAATGGATAGAGATGAAGCCTTAAATCAATTGAAGCATAATTTAGCTTCGGCTCAGCAGCACATAAAGAAGTTTGCTAATAAGAAATGAAGGATACAATCTTTTACAGTGGGTGAATGGGTTTTCCTCAAATTGAGACCCCATGGACAGCAATTGGTGGTAAGGAGGTTTACTCGGCTGCCCGATACTTTGGTCCCTTTGAGTTGGTGGTATACTTCCATTGTAAAGACTCGGTGCAGCTCCATTTTCTCATTCAATAAAACATACCAGTATACTGTTTTTGGTGTTCTAAAGGAACACTTCTACACCCTTTTGCTCGAATGTCATCATCCAAACACATCCATAATAACAGACAAGGGATTATTGATTATAAGGTTAATGAGAAGGCTCGTCATAATATTTAAGAGCCTTAATTCCTACACCTATTGAATCCCTCCAATAAGAATTTACCCATCTTTCTGCTCTGGTCAAAATAATTATAACTTAAAGAACAGTATACCTCACTGCATTAAACTTGTCAATCATTTTCATTAAATCCTTCAAATGAACTCTTTCATACCACTACTTCCTATGTTTGCTACATTCTCATATCCTTTCACACTAATAAATGAATAACTATGCACACACACTAATATATACATCTAGTAGTGTGTAATATTCTTTATGATTATGAATACAGTGTAATTTTCTAGTTCAACATGAAAAACGTGTATCTCTCTCCTTTTCTATTACCTTTTGTAGTATTAAGCATACTTCACATTAACAGGTTTCATAAATAAATTAACAAAGTTCACTACTGCAGATCTTAAACTATCCTCCAGCCAAGTGAATCCCAACTGTTTGCTTTCACACCAAATTTGTTCAAGTATAATATTCATCTCTACAAATAAATTTTTCATTCAGAAGAAACTTGAAATACTTTTGCGTCTTCAACAAAGTAATCACAATAATATAACTTATATGATTCACGGATCCTAGTCTTACAGAAATTAGGTATGAAACATAACAACATCAACAACTATAGTCTTCTTGCCAGGTGGGGTCGACTATATGGAGCATACAACACCATTGTGTTCTGTCACACATATCAATCGTGAATTGCACAGAGCAGCTGACCCCAAAAAAATGCTATAACAGGATAGCAGATTGCGGGATGTCTGCTATATTGAGGATTCTTTATATAATAGAAATAATTTATAATTTATAATACATAAATATAAAGACTCAACACAGAAGTACTCAAGATTAAGACATCCATAATGACTACTGAATAGATAATTCTAATGGTTTTAAAAACTTAGTACAGTAAACAATTGAACAATAAACAAAGTTTCAATAATTATAATAATAATTTTTTTAAAAAAATCATCATTCAGATTAGTCAACATGTTATAATAACTTTAAGTAATAATAAAGTCATAAAAGCATAGCTGATTATGCAAATTTAAATAAGAGAGTTATTACTAAAGTAGGACAGTGAAAATAGTTACTAAAAGAAAAGGACAGTGATGTCCTTTTGTTTTTTAATAATAAAAATTTTATTAGAAAAATGGAGCCCAGATAAGGTCAAATGAGAAAGGGAGAGAGCTTCTTCCGTCAAAACAGAGTCAACAGCTAAGGTAGGGCTTGGCCATAAAAAGGGAAAGCCTGACCAGAAAACCTCTTGGCTGTTGGGATTTAGCTGGAAAAAGGGAGCAACCTGGCGCATCAAGTAGCGTCCAGTGTCGACAAGGCTGCTCCACAAATATGCAATGTGATAATTGGGTATCGAACGTTCACAAGTTTCACAAATAAATTAACACAGTTTACTACTGCAAGTCTGAAACTATCCTCCAGCCAAGTGGAACCCAATTGTTGGCTTTCGCACCAAAATTGTTCGAGTATAATCCTCAGCTAAATGACCTTTTTGAAAACATGATTTATTAAAAAGGACTCAGAGCTAAATGACCTTTAACATTTAAAATGTAAAATCATGATCAGTGATATTTTTTTTTCCCACTCTTACAGCACAGGTATATAACCCCATAAAACTTGCTGGGATTAAACACAAACAATTAAATATGAAAAAAAAATAAGGGCATCAGCGAAAAGTAATTTCTGACTTACACCTTCATTGGTAATTGGTAATTTATATGAAAATATACTGCAAAATGGATCTGACCTTGGTTTAATAATCGATAGCTGTGTGGGAGCACAGCCATGAAGGGACTAAGCTTGTGACGTTCTCCCAATAACTCGGTTAGATATCTGAAAATAAAAGGAAAAAACCATGCAACAAGAGTAAGATACTATAGCCATTCATTAATCATAAAAGCATGCAAATATACAAGTAATAAAATTCTCAAGGATTCCTATCTATTTGTTCATTAGAACATGAATTGGAAAAGTGTGATCATGAACCGAAACAACAACAAAGAGGGAGCAGGGGCAGAGGGAGGGGGCAAAGGGAGGCCACGGTTTTCATCTGCAATAGGTCCAATCCCAAACAATTCTATTTTCACTTTTTCAGAAAAACAGAACTTATACAGGTTGGTAATGTTAAAAAAGAAATTGCTCAAAAATTTACCAAATGTATGATAGTTGATGATTTTTACAGTTTTACTCCATGAAGCATCATCGTGCACAATTAAACAAGTGAAGGTTTTAGGTATGTACATAAGTTGACTATAAATCAATTTGAGTAATTTATATTATATTAAGTTGTTAACCATATATCAAAAAAAAAGTTGTTAACCATATATCAAATTTATTTCATATAATTTACTTCTATATCAACTTATTTTCCACGAAGATCAGGCTTCTAGAAACATCCAATGACCAAATGGACTCAAACACAACAATTCTACACACCATTACATCAACCAAATGGAATTCAATTCAGCCATCTTTAGATTCACAAACATGAACCTACAGGTGAGACTACAACATTGAATCAATTCAATCCCATCATCATTATTCACCAAAAATTATCAACACATCTCACATCAACTGAACCTTTTCATGAGGGATTTTGGGAACTCTTGATCAAATTCAGTTAACTGCCAGATCAGGTCATAAAAATCCATAATTTCATGCAATCACCAATAACATCCAGATCAGGTCATAAAAATCTTTAATTTCAAGCAATCACCAATAAAAGCTCAAATCCAGCCATAGCAACAACAGAAGTGAAAACAGCAAGACTCATTTGACTATTTAAAAACAAACTTCTCATCAAAAAAAAAAAAAAAACCACAAAGTAGGAAATCACTTCATAAGAACATAAAGAACAACCAAAGTCAAATTAAAAACAAAAGAATAGTAAAGGAAGAAACTTTCACAGCAATTTGATAGATAAAACCCAAGAACTAAAATTAAGTGTAGATCTAAGAATCTAAGAGTATATTAATAATAAATATATATAGATATACTTGTCCTGTTCAACAAGGGCAGTAGAGGCGGCGGCAGCAGCAGAGCGAAGACCGGAGAGGTGAGGAGAGTGAGGAGCTGACGGCGACGGTGACGGCGGGAAAGCCATGTACCTGCCGGCGCCGGAGGACGACATGTCTTCTCTGCGCCGATCCGAATGAGATCCCACACCGCCTAACAAGGCTTTTGTGTTTGTGAGGTTTGTGGTTGGTGTGGGAGAGGGTTTGAGTTTGAAGGGGAAGCGGCTTGTGACTGTGTCTGTGTTTGATTGTAATGGGTCCCATGTGTAGACATTATGTCCCTCTTCTAATCCAGCTACACACCCTGCGTCGGTGGAATTATTATTATTATTAGGTAGAATTTCATACGTATATACGTGTTATTTTTTAATGGTAATAAATATGAATTTGATTACTATGTATTAACAGTATAAAGATTTTTTACAATAAGGACCAATTGTTATATATGTTATGTTTTCATTGATAAGCTATTATATATGTCTTTATTATTATTAGGCAAATGCTAACAAGTACTCTAGATGTATTATTTAAGGAATCTAAAATAATAAATTTATATAGGAAGTGGTGTATTCAATACTTTGAGAAGTAGTATACTTAGGGTGTGTTTGGGTAAACAACTTAATTAAGAGCTTATCACATAAGACCTTATCGCATGAGAGTTTATGCCATAAGCGCTTAAAGAAAGAAAAATAAAGAAAGGGCATGAGAGGATTCGAATAGTGAAAAACACGGAGAGGGTGTTTAGAGCATAAGCTCTTATGATAATTCCATAAGCTTCTCCCACTGAATTATGAAAATAAGTCAAAAACTCCTTATGGGATGACATAAGTTATTTTTATAAGTTCTGCCAAACACACTGCATAAAAGCTTATGTCATCAAATAAGTCAAAATGAGCTTAAATAAGCTCTTTCAAACGCCATCTTAATTTTTTTATGAGTAATTACCTTGTTTGGTTCCTTATATAATGTCCTTAAGACACTCGTTAACAAAACCTTCTTATTATGGAAAATTGAAAATACTTGCTACAGAAGCAAAACTTATTATTATTATTTTTATACACATCTTATTATTATTATTATGTGACGAAATTAGAATGTATGTGTGTTATCTAAGATAAGGTGGTGTTTGTCTCAAAGATTCTTAAATTAATTTTATGAATATTGTTTTTGTAAGTAACTTGTTTGGAAATTATATTTTTGGTAATTTGTTAAACACATATTTAGTCAACGTTTAACATTTTTGGATATATTGTCCTCATTCCGAAGAAAGATGACCCCTCTTCCATGTAGGATTGGCGTCCGATTGACGTCCAATTAATCTCTCTTTGTAATGTGGTTTATAAGCTGCTCTCAAAGGTCCTTGCAAATAGGCTCAAAAAAGTTCTTCCAAAATGTATTTCAGAAACATGATATGCTTTTGTGGAAGGTATATCCATTCTTGACAATGCTTTAATTGCTTTTGAGATTATTCACTTTATGAAAGGCAAGAGTAAGGGTAAAGTGGGAGCTGTTGCTTTAAAAATAGATATTAGCAAAACCTATGATCGTCTTGACTGGGGTTATCTTAGAGAAGTCATCCGTAAAATGGGTTTCTCATATCAATGGATTGGGTGGATTATGATGTGTGTTGAATTAGTTTCATACTCTGTTTTGGTTAATGATGAGCCAGTGGGACCAATTATACCAGGTAAAGGTCTCCGCCAAGGGGACCATTTATCTCCTTATCTCTATATCCTTTGTGCGGAAGGTCTAACTGCTTTCATTAAGCAAGCTGAAAGGACGGGTGATCTTAATGGTATTCGTATTTGTAGAGGCGCTCCCATAGTTAGTGAGACACCCCCTTATTTTAATTATTAGATTAAAACTTTATTAATTATTTACTTAATCGCCCGCTTATCATTGAAAATACGTAAAAATTAAAACTTAACTAATAATCATATAACTTCTGCAAATTAAGCACACCAACGTTATAATATATAAATACACACATGTTTATTTATTACATTACCAAAACATTATTTAGGGTATCCTAGCAGTAGGATCCCTCACAGGTACTTAATTATACAAACCGGTTATAACTAGCAGAAAACAAAACGTGTTTTAAGACTCACTAGCCCTAAACTTACTACACTATATCGTTAGCATCCGTAGCTTGTTCTCCAGCATCCGGTTCAAATGTAGTTCCGTCCTACTCTGTAACAGCCTGATTTTAATTATGTTGTTCAACCGGTTAAAATATAATTAATTATATTTTAATTTGAGAGTTAGAAAGTGTTTTTGATTAAAATAAAATCATATATAGTCTACTTTATGGTAGAGAGTTACGGTAAAATTTTCGGTTGAAAATTCAGACGAAAGCCGGTCTGCGATCACTGCTGGTACAAGTTTACTGTGCAGAAAACCTAATTTTGACACGTGAACGAGACGGTTAGTGTTTTTAATACGTTTCCTTCAACTTCGGTTATTTTGAAAATTTTCGTTCAAAAATATAATATAATATTTTATTCGGGCGAAAACTTCGAAAGAATTACGATCGAAAAATACAACCGGGTACGAAATGGAGCAGATTAGGGAGCACAAAAGCAGTAAGTGACTTGATGGGACTTGATGGAAATGGGTTATGACACACTCCAAAAGTGTAATCATCACACTTTTCAAATTATAACATATTATATTCTAAAAACCTATTTTTCTCTCTTCTCAAACCAAACAAAGCACAAGGTCAAAACTTGCTCTCCAAGCTCATTCCTCTCTCCTCAATTTCGTTTCACTCTCTCCCTTCTCTATATATACACCTCTCATTTTCACTTCATCATCTTCCTTCTTCAAACTCCATTAAACCTTCATCTTCTTCCTTTCTTCTAAAAGTTCAAGCTCTTAAAGCTTTAGTTTTTATTCATCTTTTTTACTTAAGTTCTTCATTAAAGTTCTTTCTTACACTAAGGGTAATGCTCTCATATAAATCTTTTTTCAAGTTTCATCTTTTATTTCATATTTTACTTTATGTGTTCTTTATATGCTTTAAACTTCTAAAATCTCTCTAAAATGGTAGAAAACTCCTTTTGAGTTGAAACCACTTTCTATAGTCTTGTATTAACTTATATTTTCACATACTAAGAGGTTGTGTAAAACAAAAATCTCTACCTATCTCTTACAATGAAGGCCGAATGCTTGCATTTGTGAACTAGGAAGCTTTTGTTTCAACTTTTGGAATATGATCATGTGTTTGAGCTTCTAACTATCCATTGATCTTAAATCTATAAATCTTAGAAGTTTTGATAGCTTGTTCCTATGATGGATGAAAATATGAATAAGTAAGCCTAGGATACTATGTTTCAACTTTCCAAGTATGATCATGGATTTAGAACTCTTAATACCTTGTGATTCTAAACCTAAGAGTTATGGTTAAACAAAGAATATTTTCCTCATCATCCTTTGATGGCCGAAACTTAGTGTTTAGGTGCTAGGATGTTTGAGTTTTTATTTTTCCAAAATGATAATGGACTTATGCTCCATAAGATATTTGGATGCTAAGTCTAAGAGATTGGAAAGTTTAAGGATTTCTAACTTGTTTATTCTATGTTATTAAAGCTAGGATGCATTACTTTCATTTTTCCAAGATGATCATGGACTTGAGCTCCATAAGATATTTGGATGCTAAGTCTAAGAGATTGGAATGTTTAAGTTTCCGTTGTTTTCCAAAATGATCATGGACTTAAGCTCCATAAGATATTTGGATGCTAAGTCTAATAGATTGGAAAGTTTAAAGATTTATAACCTATAAATCCTATGAAGGCCGAACCTAGAAGGTTATGGACCTAGGATATGTTGTTCTTATTTTTCCAAAATGATCATGGTTTTGAGCTCCTTAATACATATGGATGCTAAACCTAAGAGATAGGAAATTTTACTGAATGCTAGCCTATTTTACTAGCCTTGACCGAATACCCTAAGTTTATAACTTAGTGGTATTTTAATTCAACTTTGTTAAATGATAATTGTTTATGAACTCCTAGCACTTAAGGATCATAAATCCATGAGTTGTATAATTTTCGGGAATCCCTAACCCTAAGAACTAGTCTTGGCCGAACCAATACCTTGCGGTTTAGTGTTCTTGTTTGATTTTAACTTGTGATTTTGTGTTCATAACCTTAGACTTCCATCACGGAGGAAACGAGGACGTTCGTGGTATACCTCTTCGAGCATCTAGTCTCCTTACCTTCACAGAAGGTGGAGTTAGTACTTTGTGGTGTGACAACGAGGAGCTTCGAGTTCGGGAGTTCGGTGATAACCCAGGTGGGGGGAAAGAACCAACCTATCATCTGAAAAACCAATGGCGATTCGGGGATTGTAGGTTTATCGATATTAGGTTGATTTTATATTGTTGATGGTTGATTTGATTTTATTACCTTTATTGAATTGATTTTTTGCTATGTTGGTGATATGGGAATATTTTGATTGATATTGTGTTATGCATGATCTGCCTAGTTTGTATTATGCTTAGTGGTTTTAAGCAAAGATATATATGTTGTCTAAGAGATGATTGTTTTGGGTATGAGGATAGTAATGATTTAGAAGTGCCTAACCTAGATGATGTATGTTAAAGAGGTGTTACAGCATATAATATGTGTTAAGTTCTAATGGAAGGTTAAGGCACTAGGATGTTGTTAAAACGGGTTGGTGAGATTCAAGTATAGGTGTTGTTATTCACAACCGTGTATTGGTAATATAATACACAAGGACAAAAGTGTATTGGTAATATAATACGCAAAGACAAAAGTGTATTGGTAATATAATATGCAAGGACATCTGTGTATTAGTAGCATAATACACCGTGTATTGGTAATATAAGACACGTAAAACACTTATGTGTATTGGTAATATAATACACCGTGTATTGATAATATAATACACGCAAAATACTTTTGTGTATTGGCAATATAATACACCGTGTATTGGTAATATAATACACGTAAAATCGAGAGTTCTCGCGAGACCACTTCCACCTTAGGGAATGGGGGTGGAACACCTTAACGGGAATGGAGGTGTGCACTAGGTGGAACATCCTAACTGGAATGAGGGTGTGCCCCGATGCAAATGAGGGATGGTGACAGGAGTGGTAGTGGCCACGATAGCGTAAAGACATGGTGACAGGATTAGAGAGGTTACGTTAAAATAAAGTGTCAGATTTCCTGAGAGTAAGGGTAGAGGATGATATATATTAACTTGAGGATGATTTGTTAGTTGTGTGTTGATCGTCTGTGACAATTACTGTATAATGTACTATGACTCTTTTCCGCTTTTTGATGATTGAGCTGCTTCTTATCCCCTATGTTTCTGTATTTTTATGGGTTACTTTGGTTTACGTTAAAAGACCCGATGGAGGGTTATGTTGTTGAGGAGCTGGACGGAACTCTGCATGAAACGGAGATTACTTAGAAGTTGGATGGAACTCCTTACGATCCAGATGCTGGGGGTTGAGCTGTGATCCATGGCGATTAGAGTATAGACATTATGGCCAGTGTGTCTAAGGAGCATTTTTATATTTTCGCTAAGTATGTCTGTTATTAAGTTTATGCCTGTGAGGGATCCTACTGAGAGGATACCCTCAACAGTGTTTTGGTATTGTAATGAACAATTAGGTGTGTATTTACATATGTTAAAGTTGTTGTATTTTAAATTTGCAGAAGTTATATGATAATTGAATAAGTTTAAATTTTTACGTATTCTCACGATAAGCGCACGATTAAAAATTGATTTAAGAAGCTAATTAACCTAATAAAACACCGGGGCACAACGGGGTGTCTCAAACTTCTTAGCAACATCCGTTTCATATAGAGTTACATCCAACTCCTCAGCAACATATTCCTCTATCGGGTTTTTTAACGTAATAAAGTATACATACACAAAAATACAGAAATATGAAGATAAGAAACAATTCTATCATCATAAGCGGAAAAGACTTATAGCATATAATATAATAGCTGTCACAGACAAACAACACTCCTTACTAACAATCATCTTTAATTCACAATACTTTCCTCTACCCTCAATCTCATGCAACTAACTTTTATTCTGACGTGGCCACCACAAATCATATCACGGATCCCTTTCCCGTCGAGGGATGTTAGTCAGTCGTCCAAGTGATGCATTCCCTCTAAAATCGGTGCACATACTCTTCCAAGGTAATACTTGAATATGAAAACTGAATACTTTTACTTGTATATTATTAAATAGGAGTACAAGATATATATATACTTGACTCTAGACTTGATTCCTAGAACAATAAAAGTCTATACTAAGTCCTAGGAGAAATATACAATGAATCATAATAATATAATGGATGGGACTCCACCGTCCACACCGTCCACATAAATCCACCGCCCATATATTAATTATATTCAATAACCGTCCACACCGTCCATATAAATCCACCGTCCATATATTAATTATATTCAACACTCCCCCTCAAGCTGGAGCATATGTGTCTGATGCAATCAGCTTGTCACACATGTATGCTATTCTAGGACCCCGTAAAGACTTAGTCATCATATCTGCAAGTTGATCTCTAGTACCCACAAAGGAAGTCTTAATGATGCCCGAGAGGATCTTTTCCCAGATGAAGTGACAATCAACTTCTATATTCTTGGTTCTTTCATGGAAGATAGGATTTGAAGAAAGATACAATGCTGATTGGTTATCACAAGCAAGTTTCATAGGACCTATCTCACAAAACTTCAACTCTTGGAGCAAATATTTTAGCCATAGGAGTTCACAAGTAGTATTAGTCATAGCACGATACTCTGCTTCTGTGCTTGATCTTGCAACAACATTCTGCTTCTTCCTTTTCCATGAAATTAGATTACCTCCAATAAGCACACAGTAGCCTGAAGTAGACCTCCTATCACTAGCATCGCCTGCCTAATATGCATTTGTATACCCCATGATATTAGTATGACCCCTGTCCATATAAACAATCCCTTTACCAGGTGATCCCTTGATATATCTTAGGATCCGAACAACAGCATTCCAATGGCTGTCACGTGGTGAGTTGAGAAATTGACTTCCAACACTAACCGGAAAAGCAAGGTCTGGTCGAGTCATGGTGAGATAATTTAACTTCCCAACTAATCTTCTATATCTGCCTAGGTCAGGATAGGGCTCCCCCTCATTAGGTAGAAGCTTTACATTTGGGTCCATAGGAGTATTAATAGGTTTCCAATCTAGCATCCCTGTTTCTTCAAGAATGTCAAGGGCATATTTCCTCTGAGAAATGGCAACACCTGTTCTTGATTGGGCTACTTCAATCCCAAGAAAATACCGCAATTGCATGTCCAAGATCTTTGGTTTGAAAATGTTTAAACAAGTGTTGCTTCAATTCCTTAATGCCTTCTTGATCATCACCTGTAATAACAATATCATCCACATACACCACGAGATAAATACGTTTATTCAAGGATGAGCATTTAAAGAATACAGAATGGTCTGCCTCGCAACGAATCATGCCAAATTGCTGGATGACGTTACTGAACTTCCCAAACCAAGCGCGAGGTGACTGTTTTAAGCCATACAAGGACTTCTGTAACCTGCAAACAAGATCTGACTCCCCCTGAGCAACAAACCCAGGTGGTTGCTCCATATAGATTTCCTCCTCCAGATCACCATGTAAGAATGCATTTTTAATATCCAGCTGGTATAATGGCCAGTGTCTCATGGCGGCCATCGACAAGAACAAACGAACAGATGCCATCTTAGCAACGGGAGAAAAAGTATCACCGTAATCCAGACCATAGATCTGAGTGTACCCCTTTGCGACCAGTCGGGCTTTCAAGCGATCCACCTGCCCATTAGGACCAACTTTAACTGTAAATACCCATCGACAACCAACTACTGATTTCCCAGCAGGAGGGGAAACAAGGGTCCATGTATGATTAGATTCCAAAGCCGTCATCTCATCAACCATTGCCTGTCGCCATCCTGGATGAGATAGTGCTTCCTGAACATTCTTGGGAATGGTAACAGATGACAAGGCAGATACAAAGGCATAATGAGAAAGAGATAATCGATGGTAACTAAGGAAATTGTAAATGGGATGGGGATTAAGAGTAGAACGATTACCTTTACGAAGGGCAATTGGTAAGTCAGCAGAAGCGACTGGTTGGACCGCAGTGGGAGAAGCGATTGGAGCGGGAGCTGAATCAGGAGGATCAATACTGGGTGTGATCTCAGGAACTTTAAGAGCCCGACGCTCATAAAAAATACCATATCGATGAAACGGGCGGTCATCCTGTGGTTGTACAAGTTGAGGAATGGGCAGTACCTGAGATGGAGTAGAATCGGAGGTAGCTGATGTGACAAAGTAGGGGGTATCTTCAAAAAATGTAACATCTGCAGATACATAAAAGCGATGTGTAGAGGGACAATAACATCGATATCCCTTTTGCACTCGAGAATACCCAAGAAAGACACATTTAACTGCCCGTGCAGACAACTTATCACGACCAGGAGAAAGATCATGGACAAAACAGGTAGAACCAAACACACGAGGGGGAACAGTATAAAGAGAATCGATAGGAAACAAAATAGAGTGAGGGATTTTATTACCCAAAACAGAAGATGGCATTCGGTTTACCAAATAACAGGCCGTAAGAACAGCGTCACCCCAAAACTTCAAGGGTGCCTTGGCATTTATTAAAAGAGTCCGAGCTGTATCAACAAGATGACGATGTTTGCGTTCAGCAACACCATTTTGCTGTGGTGTGTGAGGACAACTGGACTGATGTATGATGCCATGAGAACTCAAAAAGGATTTAAAAGATGCGGAAAAATATTCTTTGCATTATCACTGTGCAAAATATGAATTGTTTTTCCTAACTAATTCTTTATTTGTGAACAAAAGGTTTGAAAGACATCAAATAACTCAGAACGATTTTTCATTAAATATAACCAAGTGCATCTTGAGAAATCATCAATGAAAGTAACATAATACCTATATCCTCGAACAGAAGGAATACGACTAGGACCCCAAACATCAGAGTGGATAATATCAAAAGGAGACATAGTTCGACTACTGACACTACTAGGAAAAGATACTCTAACATGTTTTCCAAGTTGACATGACTCACAGTTCAAGGTCTTCAAATGTGAAAGATGAGGGACCATCTGCTTTAATTTTTCTAGACTTGGATGACCCAGACGATGATGTAAGAGATCGACAGACTCAAACAAAGCACATACGGTGGATGAGGAAGATCGAAGGTAGTAGAGGCCTGTGATTCAGATCCGAGATCCAATCGTTTGTCCTGTACTCAGGTCTGTATAACAAAGGAATCAGAATTAAAGGTTATGGAACAATTTAGAGTGCGAGTAATTTGGCTAATTGAAATTAAATTAAAGGGACAATCCGGTACAAACAAGACTGAATTTAAAGGTAAGGATGGAAGAGGTGAAGCTTGTCCAATACCAGCGGCTTGTGCTTTAGACCCATCGGCAAGAGTAATACTGTGAGATGTTTTAGGGAATGACAATTTAGAGAAAAGAGAAAGATTACCAGCTAGGTGATCAGAAGCACCAGAGTCTGAAATCCAAGATCCAACAGATGTAGATTGAGAGAGACAAACTTTAGAGTTACCAGTGTGAGCAATGGTGGCCGAAGGATAAGACGAAGGAAAAGCCTGTTGAGTGGCTTTAAATTGAAGATACTCCTTATACTCACTGACCGAAAGTAGATGATCTTCATTTGACTTGGTAGTAATAGTGGGGGAACCAGAAATCAAACAGGGGCTCAAGCTCTTCTTTTATGCCATGGAAGAAGAGCAACAGAATACAAACAGCAACAAGATTCAATGAAGGGCTAGCACACGGCAGACCCAAAAACCAAACAGGTGCAGAACAGAACCAGGAGAGGACGGCGATCACGACGACGGAATCGGCGGCGCAAACGGAAGCCGGGAAGGTGGCGCGTGGATTACACGCGCCGGAGAGTGAGAATTTTGTCGACGGCGCGTGAGGGCGCGTGACAGCGAATCTGGCGGCGGAGCATGGGAGGACGTCCGGTCGGCGACGTCTGAGGTGAACTGCAGTGTCACTCCGGTCACCAGACAACTTCAAAAACTTGGGCCAGTGTTCACAACAGCTGAAACCCAATGAACATACCAAACAGGAACCAACAAGGCTCTCTGATACCAACTTGAATATGAAAACTGAATCCTTTTACTTGTATATTATTGAATAGGAGTACAAGATATATATATACTTGACTCTAGACTTGATTCCTAGAACAATAAAAGTCTATACTAAGTCCTAGGAGAAATATACAATGAATCATAAGAATATAATGGATGGGACTCCACCGTCCACACCGTCCACATAAATCCACCGTCCATATATTAATTATATTCAACAACCATCCACACCGTCCACATAAATCCACCGTCCATATATTAATTATATTCAACAGTAATAATGTTTATGCAAAGCAATGACACTATAGCTGCACAGTACAGTTGGTGCACACCTTGATTCCGTCTCAAGGGAGCTCATGCAATGCAACATGACACTATAGCTGTACAATCTAAAACTAAATTGGGATCGCCCCACAAGAACTTCAGACCTCGTGTTTCCCAATACATGGTAGTGAACAACAATTCACATGAACCTCACCGACCCGTATCAATAACAACCTAGTGCCTCAAGCTTTGCTCATAGCCTCCACTTACATTCTATATTACATCACTTCTATAAAATAATGGCTAGGCACCTATATTTCATATTCAAGCTCTCACCCAAACAAAATACCTCTAATCAACATATATCTTTACTTAAAAACTCAACTAATCAATTTATTAAACCAGGCAGATCATGCATAACACAATATTCAATAAAATATTCAAACACTAAAAAATAAACGTCACATGCAGCAGAATACCTCGACCAGCGTATCTCACCAGTCAATAATAAATAATTTAGACATCCTCAAATATTATAAAATTAACCTATGGCGATAAACCTACAATTCCCAAATCAGTATTGGTATTGCGGAAAAGTTTCCAATGCGAGTTTGGTATTGTTGTTTACTCGACCACTAGTAGGGTTTAGGTCGCCCAACATCATTATTATAATTTATATACTACTTATCAGTTCCGACGATGGAATGGTTCTTTCTCCCATCTAAGAAAACATCGGAAACACGAAATCGAAGGTCCTCGTTCTCACGCCACAAATTACCAAGTTCACCTTCAATAAAAATAAAAATAAAACACAACAACAATTTAATCAAACAAAATCACCCTTAACTATAATAGGCTAGAAAATTCCTTTTGATTCAAACTATTGGATTTAAGTAGTATATGCCTTAGAGAGTGTAACACCCCGATTTTCGCTGCTTTGTAATATCGGTAATAAATATATAAATATATATTTTTATCTGAGACTTAGAAAATGATTTTTTGATAAACCAAGGTCATTTCCTTTTTATACTTATTTTCATAAGGTTACGGGGAAGTTTTTGGTTGAAAATTTAGACGGAAGCCGGTCTGCCGTTTTCTGTGTTTTCGCTGACAGTAAAAGTTTACTGCTCAGAAAACCTAATTTTAACTCGTGAACGAGATGAATTTTTTTTTATTGAATTTAATACGATACTGGAAGTTTTGAAAAATTTAGCGTAAAAATTAAAATATTATATTTGTTGCGGGCGTATACGTCGAGATTATCTCTAGGAAAAGCCTGCGCCAGATGAACCAAGGAGTCGGCAAAGGGGCTGAGGTGATGGATTTGACCGACTTGACGGGCATTTATGACGAGTTTATCCGTGTCATAATGGCCATAACGGCGCATTTATGACAGAGGAATCTTTTGCCTGGAAATGACGATTTTACCCTTGGCTCTTCCTAAATATTTCAAGCCATGCCATTGAGAATTTGGACCAAATTACCCCCAATCCACACGGTTTCCTCCTCCATTCCAAGCATTTGGACACCACTTTTTCCAAGCCATAAATGAGCATTGATGTGAAGTGGATGAGTCATAGGCAAAGTCACATTCTCATCATTATCTCGAAACTGCCACGAAATTATGACTCTTATATGTTCTGAATCTAGGAAAACTTTCTACATGAAAGTTGTTCATATTTCTATCTTCTTTCCAACGACATAAAGATCATCAAAAACGGACAAGTATAGTGAAAGATATGTCCAAATTACCGAAACTGCTCTAAATTTTCATCATCTTTATCTTTCTCTCTAAACTTATCTAGAATACTTAGAAAACCAAGGTTTATTAACCATGATTTTCAAACCAAGATATTTTATCCCTAATATGTGGTGTACGAGGCAGCCACATCTCTTCAAAATTTAGGACCACATATTTTATTAACCATGATTATACATAAAACCCTAGTTATGTTACTATTAACTATAGTTAAGTTATTATATTATTTTCTAACTTAACCTTGATCAAATAAACTCAACCATGGTTCTTTTATCTCATCAAACCACAGATTTTATCCTCACACCCACCTCTAAACCGTGCCCATCATCCACACTTGGATCATTTTCACTCATTTTCTAACTTCATCATTTTGTCTCTCTCAAAACTTCATGTTCTTCATTTTCTCTCACAAGTTCTTCACTTGTTATTCATTTGTTCTTCACTTATTCATCATTTATCTCTAACTTAGAAACATAATCTCATGATTCTTCATTCATGAAACTTGTTCCTTAGATCAATAACCATCACTTGATCCATTTTGTTCTTGAATCCATGAACTTTCAAGTTCATCTTTTCTTTCCTTCAAATTCGGCCCATACCCATATATAACCATCCAAACCTTGTTTTGATCTTCTAAGATCATATTATCACTTATCTAGATGATCTAAACAATTTCTATTTCACATCTCAAGTTTTTCCCCACAAAACACAAAGAACTCCTTAGTGTTCTTGCTAAGATCATCTTTGTTCTTCAAGTTCTTGAATAAATCTTTTTATTTCAAGGTGAGGAATCTCTCTCTTAATTTTGATATTTTGAGCTTTTCTATTCACAACCTTTATGAATTTATGCTTGTGTTCATCATGTTCTTCATATGAGTCAAAGTTCTTGAAGCTTTCTTCAAAAATTCATAACTAATTCTAGAAAAATCCTTTTGACATGAAACCAATTTCTATGATCTAGATATAATACCTACTTTATTTATCCAACAGCATGTGATCCAAATAATTCTCCTTCCCTATTAACCATTAAGGGTCGAACCTATGTAGGAAAATGGGTTTGGTGTTTTGTTGTTTGTTTTGAAAGTTAGTACTTGACTTAAGTTCTATAATACATATATAGCTTAAATCCAAGAGCTTGAATCCAACTAAATTTCCTAGCTTATTTTCCTAATATGGGCTGAAACCCTAACCCTAAAGGTTAGAAGATTTTGCTTCAAATTTTAGTCTTGTAATAAGTAATCTATGTTAGTTAAGACTCTAGTAACTAGGATCCAAAAGATGGCATTAAGAAGATAACCCTAAACCTATTTTCTAAGTCTTGGCTGAACCTAGCCCTAAAGTGTCATAGATGGTTGTTAGTTGATTAATTATAGTTATGTTGTTTGGTTGAAGGTGGTTGTGTTAACTCGTGGCGGGATAACGAGGATCGTCGTGTACGCATTTCCGGTGCTAACTCAGGTGGGGAAAAGAATCAACCTATCGTCGGAATCGATAAGTAGTAGATTATATGATAATTGTGTAGGGCGACCTAAACCCTACAAGTAGTCGAGTAATCGACAAGACCAAAATCCCATTGGAAACCTTTTCTATAAAACCAATGGATTCGGGGATTGTAGGTTTATCGACATTAAGTTGATTTTAAGTATTTGAGGATGTTTGATTTTATGTTATCAAATTTACTGTGATACGCTGGTTGAGGTATTCCATCTGCATGTGACGTATTATTTCGGTGTTTGAATATTTAAGATATTGAGGATGTTTGTTGTCTGTCACGGCCGTGATGGTTGTCATGGCCAGGTCGTGACAGGTTCTGTTTTGTAGAATTCTTGCCTTTGTTGTCCGTCACGACCGTGATGGCTATCATGGCCAGGCCGTGACAGAGTCTGACTTTGTTATTTATTTGGTTTGATTATTATGAGTTGGTTGTGATAAATTGCTTTATATGATGTTGACATATTTGAATATTTCTGATGTTATGTTATGCATGATCTGCTTGGTTTTTAATACTATGCCTAGTTGATTTTAAGTAAGGTTATATGTTGTTCGGGAGATGATTGTTTGGGTGAGAGAATGAATTGACTTAGAGGTGCCTAGCTTAATTAAGTTATCTAATGGATGAGATGTGACATAGAATGCGAGTTGAGGTTATGATGGGAGCCTGAGGTAGAAGGTTGTTATTGATTTGAGATGGTGAGATTTATATAGAGGCTTTGATGCAAATACTTTTTTTAGTCCATGACGCATTGATCAGATTTATCCTATCGAAAGATAGAAGGGCACAATGCTGAGTTTTATCCTATCGAAAGATAGAAGGGCACTATGCTGAGTTTTATCCTATCGAAAGATAGAAGGGTACTATGCTGAGTCTTATACTATCGAAAGATAGAAGGGCACTATGCGGAGTCTTATCCTATCGAAAGATAGAAGGGCACTATGTTGAGTCTTATCCTATCGAAAGATAGAAGGGCACCATGTTGAGTTCTTTGCATCGGACTACCATGGACTACTAACGAATGTGAAAGGAATAGAGACAGTGATGATAGTATAAGTGTTTAGACTACAGGAGAAGAGGGTAGAGAACAATATCAGAATTTGAGGATGATTTGTTAGTTATGT
Organism: Sophora flavescens; assembly: GCA_030762895.1. Classification (NCBI taxonomy): domain Eukaryota; kingdom Viridiplantae; phylum Streptophyta; class Magnoliopsida; order Fabales; family Fabaceae; genus Sophora; species Sophora flavescens. The sequence continues at coordinate 142,203,974 of CM061062.1, forward strand.
GTGTTGCCTGTCTCTGACATTTATTGTATGATATACTATGAATCTTTTCCGCTTTTTGATGATAGAACTGTTTCTTATTCCCTATATCTTTCTGTGTGTTGTATTTTATTCTAATGTGATCGTACGAGAAGACCCGATGGAGGAACCAGTTGCCGAGGAGTTAGATGGAACTACATATGAACCAGAGGAGGGAGGACGAGCTGTGGATTCCGGCAATGTAATTTAGTGTCTAGGGCCAGTGAGTCTTATAAGACGTTTTGTTTCCTCTATTAATTGTTGTTTTAAGATGCCTGCTAGGGATCCTACTGACGGGATACCCTAGACAGTGTTTTAAATATTCTAATGCATAAACAGGTGTGTATTTATATATATTAACGTTGGTGTGTTTTAAATTTGTAGAAGTTATATGATTATTAAATAAGTTTTAATTTTTACGTATTTTCAATGATAAGCGCGCGATTAAGTAAATAAATAATTAAGGATTTAATGTAACAATACAATGGGGCACAACGGGGTGTCTCATTTGGTGGTATCAGAGCAGTTCGGTTCTACTCGGACTGTGAGGTTTAGGATGTTGTTACTGGCCGTGTCTAGTTGAATCTACATCGGATTTTAGCTATGCTTAGAAGTTGGGTAGTGAGTCCCGACGCGATAGTTAACAGTTATATGGCATATATATACCAGTTTTATGTAGCATAATATGTTGTATACCAGTGTACAGAGAGGTGGAGCTGGAAAAGGAGTTCCAGCAGCAGGACAGCGGATGGTCAGACCTCAGGCCACTGAAAGAGTGTTTACCGTGAGGGGAACAAAATTCTCATTCCGGGATCTTATACAAGGTATGTATTTGATATCTGGTAGACTTTGTTTGTTTGTCTAAGTAGCATGATAGACAAGAAAGTGATGAGAGTTTTGTTGAGGTATAGTTGTGACTGGTAGTATGTGAACTCTTAAGATCAATGTCAGTGAGTAAGACAATTACTATAAGTCAAATGTTGATCGAGGCATAATATCATTATGGAACCTAGGGCAATGATTAAGGATTGTAGTTAAGATGGATTGTATGAGTTTGGGAAGTGTAAACAAAAGTGTATATAGTAATTTCACCTAAGTTGAATATGAGCTTTCATCTAAGTTTAATATGAGCAGAAATGTAAATTGAGGTTACTAGAGAAATTCAAATTTGTTAAGTTAGATAATCCTAACAGGTGTTGATCTTTTGATTGCAATTTATCTTACGGAGTGTTGAGATGTTTATTTGGAGACTTGAAAGGTGTGATTTTGATATAATCTAGAATAGTGAAATACATTCTAAGGAACTAAGACTGTGATTGGATACATGAAGTAGGAAGTTAGGGTAGTTCGATTGTGGTGTTAATTACGACTGTTAGATGTTGAAATAAGATTCTTTAGTGGATCAGTAGTAAGAAGAGGAAGGGATTAAGTTTTGATTATGTCCTTTAAGGATGTTAGATCAAGTTGGAGAGGTTAAGAACAATGAATAGAATATAGTGATGGATAAGTTCGAGGATAAATAGAATGATATAAGGATGGATTATGTTATGAAGTACCGCTATCATTTAGAGGAAGACAACGATGAGAAATATATTGTGGGATCTTTAGAATAAGATACGATTACAAGATGATGCCTAGTTTTGGAGTTAAGAAATTCCGAGGACGGAATTTTTTCTAAGAGGGGTAGTAATGTAACACCCCGATTTTCGTTGCTTTGTAATATCGGTAATAAATATATAAATATATATTTTTATCCGAGACTTAGAAAATGATTTTTTGATAAACCAAGGTCATTTCCTTGTTATACTTATTTTCATAAGGTTACGGGGAAGTTTTTGGTTGAAAATTCAGACGGAAGCCGTCTGGTCTTGTTTTTTCGTTTTTATTGACAGTAAAAGTTTACTGCTCAGAAAACCTAATTTTAACTCGTGAACGAGATGAAAAATGTTTTTATTGTATTTACTATGATACTGGAAGTTTTGAAAAATTTAGCGTAAAAATTAAAATATTATATTTGTTGCGGGCGTATACGTCGAGATTATCTCTAGGAAAAGCCTGCGCCAGATGAACCAAGGAGTCGGCAAAGGGGCTGAGGTGATGGATTTGACCGACTTGACGGGCATTTATGACGAGCTTATCCGTGTCATAATGGCCATAATGGCGCATTTATGACAGAGGAATCTTTTGCCTGGAAATGACGATTTTACCCTTGGCTCTTCCTAAATATTTCAAGCCATGCCATTGAGAATTTGGACCAAATTACCCCCAATCCACATGGTTTCCTCCTCCATTCCAAGCATTTGGACACCACTTTTTCCAAGCCATAAATGAGCATTGATGTGAAGTGGATGAGTCATAGGCAAAGTCACATTCTCATCATTATCCTGAAACTGCCATGAAATTATGACTCTTATCTGTTCTGAATCTCGAAAAATTTTCTCCATGAAAGTTGTTCATATTTCTATCTTATTTCCAACGACATAAAGATTATAAAAAACGGACAAGTATAGTGAAAGATATGTCCAAATTACCGAAACTGCTCTAAATTTTCATCATCTTTATCTTTCTCTCTAAACTTCTCTAGAATACTTAGAAAACCAAGGTTTATTAACCATGATTTGCAAACCAATATATTTTCTCCCTAATATGTGGTGTAGGAGGAAGCCACATCTCTTCAAAATTTAGGACCATATATTTTATTAACCATGATTATACATAAAACCCTAGTTAGGTTACTATTAACTATAGTTAAGTTATTATATTATTTTCTAACTTAACCTTGATCAAATAAACTCAACCATGGTTCTTTTATCTCATCAAACCACACATTTTCTCCTCACACCCACCTCTAAACCGTGCCCATCATCCACACTTGGATCATTTTCACTCATTTTCTAACTTCATCATTTTGTCTCTCTGAAAACTTCATGTTCTTCATTTTCTCTCACAAGTTCTTCACTTGTTCTTCATTTGTTCTTCACTTATTCATCATTTATCTCTAACTTAGAAACATAATCTCATGATTCTTCATTCATGAAACTTGTTCCTTAGATCAATAACCATCACTTGATCCATTTTGTTCTTGAATCCATGAACTTTCAAGTTCATCTTTTCTTTCCTTCAAATTCGGCCCATACCCATATATAACCATCCAAACCTTGTTTTGATCTTCTAAGATCATATTATCACTTATCTAGATGATCTAAACAATTTCTATTTCACATCTCAAGTTTTTCCCCACAAAACACAAAGAACTCCTTAGTGTTCTTGCTAAGATCATCTTTGTTCTTCAAGTTCTTGAATGAATCTTTTTATTTAAAGGTGAGGAATCTCTCTCTTAATTTTGATATTTTAAGTTTTTCTATTCACAACTTTTATGAATTTATTCTTGTGCTCATCATGTTCTTCATATGAGTCAAAGTTCTTGAAGCTTTCTTCAAAAATTCATAACTAATTCTAGAAATATCCTTTTGACATGAAACCAATTTCTATGATCTAGATATAATACCTACTTTATTTATCCAAGAGCATGTGATCCAAATAATTCTCCTTCCCTATTAACCATTAAGGGCCGAACCTAGGTAGGAAAATGGGTTTGGTGTTTTGTTGTTTGTTTTGAAAGTTAGTACTTGACTTAAGTTCTATAATACATATATAGCTTAAATCCAAGAGCTTGAATCCAACTAAACTTCCTAGCTTATTTTCCTAATATGGGTCGAAACCCTAACCCTAAAGGTTAGAAGATTTTGTTTCAAATTTTAGTCTTGTAATAAGTAATCTATGTTAGTTAAGACTCTAGTAACTAGGATCCAAAAGATGGCATTAAGAAGATAACCCTAAACCTATTTTCTAAGTCTTGGCCGAACCTAGCCCTAAAGTGTCATAGATGGTTGTTAGTTGATTAATTATAGTTATGTTGTTTGGTTGAAGGTGGTTGTGTTAACTCGTGGCGGGATAACGAGGATCGTCGTGTACGCGTTTCCGGTGCTAACTCAGGTGGGGAAAAGAATCAACCTATCGTCGGAATCGATAAGTAGTAGATTATATGATAATTGTGTAGGGCGACCTAAACCCTACTAGTAGTCGAGTAATCGACAAGACCAAAATCCCATTGGAAACCTTTTCTGTAAAACCAATGGATTCGGGGATTGTAGGTTTATCGACATTAAGTTGATTTTAAGTATTTGAGGATGTTTGATTTTATGTTATCAAATTTACTGTGATACGCTGGTTGAGGTATTCCATCTGCATGTGACGTATTATTTCGGTGTTTGAATATTTAAGATATTGAGGATGTTTGTTGTCTGTCACGGCCGTGATGGTTGTCATGGCCAGGCCGTGACAGGTTCTGTTTTGTAGAATTCTTGCCTTTGTTGTCCGTCACGACCGTGATGGCTATCATGGCCAGGCCGTGACAGAGTCTGACTTTGTTATTTATTTGGTTTGATTATTATGAGTCGGTTGTGATAAATTGCTTTATATGATGTTGACATATTTGAATATTTCTGATGTTATGTTATGCATGATCTGCCTGGTTTTTAATACTATGCCTAATTGATTTTAAGTAAGGTTATATGTTGTTCGGGAGATGATTGTTTGGGTGAGAGAATGAATTGACTTAGAGGTGCCTAGCTTAATTAAGTTATCTAATGGATGAGATGTGACATAGAATGCGAGTTGAGGTTATGATGGGAGCCTGAGGTAGAAGGTTGTTATTGATTTGAGATGGTGAGATTTATATAGAGGCTTTGATGCAAATACTTTTTTTAGTCCATGACGCGTTGATCTGATTTATCCTATCGAAAGATAGAAGGGTACTATGCTGAGTTTTATCCTATCGAAAGATAGAAGGGCACTATGCTGAGTTTTATCCTATCGAAAGATAGAAGGGCACTATGCTGAGTCTTATCCTATCGAAAGATAGAAGGGCACTATGCGGAGTCTTATCCTATCGAAAGATAGAAGGGCACTATGTTGAGTCTTATCCTATCGAAAGATGGAAGGGCACTATGTTGAGTTCTTTGCATCGGACTACCATGGACTACTAACGAATGTGAAAGGAATAGAGACAGTGATGATAGTATAAGTGTTTAGACTACAGGAGCATAGGGTAGAGAACAATATCAGAATTTGAGGATGATTTGTTAGTTATGTGTGTTGCCTGTCTCTGACATTTATTGTATGATATACTATGAATCTTTTACGCTTTTTGATGATAGAACTGTTTCTTATTCCCTATATCTTTCTGTGTTTTGTATTTTATTCTAATGTGATCGTACGAGAAGACCCGAATAAGGAACCAGTTGCTGAGGAGTTAGATGGAACTACGTATGAACCAGAGGAGGGAGGACGAGCTGTGGATTCCGGCAATGTAATTTAGTGTCTAGGGCCAGTGAGTCTTATAAGACGTTTTGTTTCCGCTATTAATTGTTGTTTTAAGATGCCTGCTAGGGATCCTACTGACGGGATACCCTAGACAGTGTTTTAAATATTCTAATGCATAAACAGGTGTGTATTTATATATATTAACGTTGGTGTGTTTTAAATTTGTAGAAGTTATATGATTATTAAATAAGTTTTAATTTTTACGTATTTTCAATGATAAGCGTGCGATTAAGTAAATAAATAATTAAGGATTTAATGTAATAATACAATGGGGCACAACGGGGTGTCTCAGAGAGCATAAATCAAGTATTTGATTTCACAAAAGAAGCAAAAACACCAAACCCATTTCTCATGTCAGTTTCGGCCAATAAGGTTTTGTGGGGTTTGAGTTTTTATTTTCATTCGAACTCTTCAACATAACAAGTTAAAGCCTTATGAAGATGAGACAAAGAATCAAGCTCATAAACTTTACTCATACAAGTACTTGTGATTCATGTTCATGGAAGGTATAAAATAGGTTTCCAACAAAATGAACATGAAAAGAAATAAATGAACTCAAGAGGAAGAACATGATCAAGTTACCTCAAGTTATGAAGATGGAAGAAGAAAAACTTTGCTCCTTGGAGAAGATGAAGTTGTAGGAAGATGAAGATGAAAGTGTGTGATTGATGTAGATGGCAAAACTTTGATGGTAGTGAGGTTTAGAGTGATTAACTCTGAGGTTTTCTCTCAAAAATATGAGGTTTTTGCCTTAGAACTCCAATTTTTCACGTTTGGGGTCGGTCAAGAGGGCTTTATATAGATTTTCCAGGATATGAGCAATTATATAGGGAGATATAGTCGATTACACATATCATAATCGATTATGGAACTCCTCATAATCGATTATGCATGTTCTGTTTCCATGTTTTTCAGTTCCAGACAGCTCATAATCGATCATGGGTTGACATATAATCGATTATGATGATTTTGAACTTCAGGAACTCAGTCCAGAAACCTTGTAATCGATTATGGTGGTTCAAATAATCGATTATTGGGCTAAAACAAAGAAGAAACCTCAAAATTGATTGTTTAAAGGGATACAAAGGATTAAGAAGTTCATTAAATAATTATATTTTAACCTGTTAAACAGCATAATAAAAAAAACAGGCTGTTACATTACTACCCCTCTTTGAAAAAAAAAATCGTCCTCGGAATTTACGTACCTCAGAAAAGATGTGGATATTGTTGTCGCATAATTGCCTCACGTTCCCAAGTAGCATCTCCAGTAGTCTCATTCCATATGACCTTAATCAAAGGAATTTGTCTACCGCGAAGCTCCTTAATCCGTCTATCTGCCATCCTTACAGGTAAAGCCTCATACTCTAGATTCTCTCGCAGTTGTATAGACTCAAACTCAATAACACGTGAAGGATCAGAATAGTACTTTCTCAACTGAGAGACGTGAAAGACGTCATGAAGGTTAGAAAGATTAGGTTGTAAGGCAATATGGTAAGCTACTAGACCAATTCGTCGAAGAATCTGAAAAGGTCCAATGAATCGAGGAGTAAGTTTTCTAGATTTGATAGCTCTGCCAATTCCAGTTTTCGGAGTGACTCTCAAAAACACATGATCACCTTCCTGGAATTCTAATGGTCTCCTCTTGTTACTGTAGCTCATTTGCCTATCATGTACTTCCTTCATCTTTTCCCTTATCTTTCTAACTTGTTCCGTAGTTTGTTGCACCACATCTGGACTCAAGACTTGGTTTTCACCAATCTCGTACCAACATAACGGGGTCCTACATTTCCTACCATACAATGCTTCGTATGGTGCCATTCCAATACTACTGTGGAAACTATTGTTATAGGTAAACAATCAATGGCAAAAACTCATCCCAACTGCCAGTGTATTCCAAAACACAAGCTCTCAAAAGATCTTCCAATGACTGAATTGTCCTCTCTGACTATCCATCTATTTGAGGATGGTAAGCAGAACCCATCCTCAACTTTGTCCCTAAAGCATTGTGCAACTGTCTCCAGAATCTAGATGTGAATCTAGGATCTCGGTCTGAGACAATGCTCGATGGCACCCCATGCAACCTAACAACTTCTTTGCTGTAAATCTGGGTCAACTTATCCAAGCTATAACTTTCACCAATAGGTAAGAAGTGAGCACACTTCATCAACCTATCAATAATAACCCAAATCGCATCATGTCTCATAGGAGTTCGTGGTAACCCAACCACAAAATCCATGGCAATGTTATCCCATTTCCACTCTGGGATATCTAACGATTGTAATAAGCCTGTCGGCTTTTGATGTTCAATATTAGCCTTCTGACACACCAGGCAAGATAAATCATACTCTGCTACCTCTTTCTTCATCCTCGTCCACCAAAACATTTTCTTCAAATCCTGATACATCTTAGTGGATCCAGGATGAAAACTCAACTTACTCTTATGTGCTTCTTCTAATATCATCTTCCTAAGTACTAAATCCTCTGGCACACATATTTTATCCCTAAACCTCAGTACACCATCTGTTCTTTTACTAAACTCATAAATCTTACCCTCATCTATGCCTCTACTTACCTCTTGCAAAAATTGATCCTGAACTTGTTTCTCCTTAAGATCTCTCATAAGATCACTACTAATAGTGCTCATACCTAAGCAAATTTTATCATCAACTAACTCCATCCCTAAGTTCAAATCTCTTAACTATTCCAGTAATTCCAACTCCTTAACCATCATTGCAGATACAGGCAATGATTTCCTACTCAAGGCATCCACTACAACATTCGCCTTCCTAGGATGGTACAGTAAATCAAACTCATAATCTTTGATAAACTCCATCCATCTCCACTGTCTCATATTCAACTCTTTTTGGTCGAACAAATACTTCAAACTCTTATGGTCACTGTAAACATTAAACTTCGCTCCATACAGAAAGTGTCGCCATATCTTTAATGCGAACACTATAGCTGCCAACTCCAAATCATGAGTCGGATAGTTCCTCTCATGAATTCTCAATTGTCGGGAAGCATAAGCCACAACTCTTCCCTCTTGCATCAGAACACAACCTAAACCATGGTATGACGCATCACAATATACATCAAACTGTCCTAACGGATCAGGTAAAGTCAACACAGGTAATGTAGTCAACCTATCCTTCAACTTTTGGGAACTCTGCTCACACTTGTCCGTCCATACAAACATTGTATTTTTCCTCTTCAACTGCATCATAGGCAATGCAATCTTTGAGAAACCTTCTATAAACCTCCGATAATATCCAGCTAATCCTAGAAAACTTCGTACTTCACTTACTAACATAGGCCGTTCCCATTTAAGAACTGCCTCAACCTTAACCGGATCTACTGCTATACCTTCCTTGTTAATCACATGTCCAAGAAATTGGACTTTTTCCATCCAAAACTCACACTTGGAAAGTTTAGCATAAAGCTGTCTATCCTTCAAAACTTGCAGCACCACCCTCAAATGTTCCTCATGCTCTTCCCATGTACGAGAATAGATAAGGATGTCGTCGATGAACACAACACAAACTTATCGAGGAACAGTCTAAAAATTCTGTTCATATAATCCATGAACACTGTTGGAGCATTAGTTACCCCGAAAGGCATAACTAAATATTCGTAATGCTCGTACCTCGTTCTAAAAACTGTTTTAAGTATATCTTCCTTTCTTACTCTAATCTGATGGTATCCATACCTCAAATCAATCTTACAAAACACCGCTGCTCCTTTCAATTGATCCATCAGATCATCTATCCTAGGCAATAGATATTTATTCTTAATTGTTACCTTATTCAACTGTCTAATCCGTGCATAACCTAGCGCATCTATCCTTTTTCTTCACGAATAACACCGGGGCTCCCCACGGTGAAACACTCGGTCATATGAACTCTTTCCCCAACATGTCATCCAATTGTTTCTTTAACTCCGCCAATTCTATAGGTGACATCCGATAAGGCGCTATAGATACAGGTCCTGTCCCCGGTACAAGATCTATGGTGAATTCCACCTATCGTTCTGGTGGCAAACCAGGAACGTCGGGAGGGAAAACTTAAGGAAACTCTCTCACAATAGGCATAGAATCTATTCTAGGAGTCTCATTAGCTTCCACCGCAAACATCATCACATACTGCCGAGAATCATCACTCCTCATGGATACTCCTTCATTGACAGAGACTACACTAGAAGACTCAAGAAATGATAAGGTCTTACTAGAACATTCTAGCATTACATGGTTAGCCGAAAGCCAATCCATGGCAAGGATAACATCTATCTGTTGCATAGGCAAACGGACAAGATCTACAGTAAATGTCCTATTCTCAACAACTATAGGACATTGTAAACAAACGGACATAATAGTCAAAGGACTACTAGTTGGAGTAGATACTGTAAGGGTATAAGGTAATTGAGAAACAGTTAATTTTAAATGATCCACACTCATACGAAATAAATGAATGTGTAGCACCTGAGTCAAATAACACATACGAGAGTCTACCAACTATCAAACACATACCTTGTATAAGATCAACAGATTGAGAGGATTCAGCTCCCCTCACGGTAAATACTCTCCTGTTGTTGGGGTTCCTCTTCTAGCTACACCTCTATAGCCTCCATTTCCTATACCCGCAGATACCGCGTGCTGCCTAGCCTGTTGTCTGTAATCTCAGGCCAGGTGACCTAGTTTCCCACAGTTGAAACAACCGGGTCTCTCCCTGCAGTCTCTAATATGATGCGGTCCTTGTAACACCCCCCCTTAGGGTATTACTACGTAACACATGCGGAAGTAAATTAAAAGATAATTTACTGGTTGCTTTCGGAAAATTTGTTTTCTCTTAAGTCAGAAAATTGGGGTATAAAATTTTCTTCTATAGGGATAACTCTGAAATCCATCATACATACATTTAAAACGTAAAGTCACGTTCGTATCAAAGTTACCATGACAAACAATATTTCTCTAAGTTTCCACTTTCGAAAGAAAAGTTCAAACTATAGATGGATGTATATAACACTACATTCACGACCTCTTTAGATATACAACCCAACTCAGACTCCTAAGCTGGTCATTCTATCAAATATTCATTGGAGAGACCCCCAATCAGAATACTTTCCCAACCTCTAACACTAGGTCTTCAAGTGACTCAGTAAGACTCCTCTGCAACATCGATACTAGAGTACCAAGGTACTACAGCAAAACCCGAAGATACCTGATATAACTGTAAGAGTGAGACACCGGCAAATGGATATATCATACAACAACCATACACATGATACATACAACACCATGGCATATTAACATTCTAAACATTACTCATAGGTAAAACAACAAGTACTATTTCAGCGGGTCTCATACCCGAATCAATCAATTTTATAAAGATAATGCATGACACTTCTATCATCAGGCTCTAATCTTAATCTCCGGGGATCCCAACATCCTCCAAATGAGTTGATCAGGCTCGATACACCGTCTCATTGGCTAGCTAAGCACAACGATAATACACCGTCTCATTGACTAGCTAAGCACAACGATAATACACCGTCTCATTGGCTAGCTAAGCACAACGGTAATACACCGTCTCATTGGCCATTTAGGCACAACGATTATGCACGCCATTTCATTGTCCATTTAGGCACAACGATACACGTACACCGTCTCATTGTCCAATTTAAGAACAACGATAATACACCGTCACATGATACCTTTCCTGTTAAGGTCTCACGTTAAAACCATGTCGGGCACGTCTGCTGTAAATGCAAATGTAAAACATTTAGTTGTCGATGTTTTCTTTGTGTTCGTTCTCATTCGTTGTCGAAGCTCAAAGGCTAGCGAATATTCATAAATTTCACCATTTTGAAATTATCAACATCAACACGGGACACGCAGTCCGAGTGCTTAATCACAACACCTTAGACCGATGCACCAGTCCTAGGCTTGTGGTCGTAGAAAACAACATTCACCTTTAGCAACGTTCATCACAACGTGGTTAGGACACACGGTCCACAACAACGTGATTAGGATATACAGTCCACAACAACGTGATTAGGACACACAGTCCACAACAACGTGGCACGGATCAAGGATCAACGATCAACGTGCATATTACATAATACTAGAAGCGACGTCTCGCGAACTAGATTCAATTCACATGTGTTTACTTTTTCGCTGAGTGAAAATCAAATCCAAAACAAAACCTCGGTCACTTATCCAAGTAACCAGAACGTTTCCAAATCATTTAGGAGAAAATCCTTTTCCTTTGCAAAATCTTTTATAAAACATTTAGGAAATTCGTTTGTATTTGAAATTCCTTGATGGAATAAATTCACATATTTTCAAGGGTTTTTCCTTCATAAAACACATAGTTCGAAAAAGGTTTTCTCTCGTACCAACTTTGGATCATAAAAGGGTAGTTTCTATCGTCTTAAAAACACTTCAACATTCCTTTTCAAAATAAGAATCTCATTTTCTTGAAGTAAGCGTTTTAAACAAGGAAATTTTATAAATGAAACCAATACTTTCAAAGTTCTATTCAAGGCTTATTAAGGCTTTTAATCCTTTATAATCATTGTGCACAGAATCAAGTCCGGCTTCTCAAACTTCAATCAACAATAATATCAACGACAATTCATCACATATATATAATTCATAACACTTTAAAGCAAGTAATGTTCAACTTCAAGTAATAACCACAATAGTTCAAGTAAACAAGTTATTCAAGTATTGTCTTAATATCACAATAATATTCAAATCACTAAAGCAAACACATACACACATGCATATAGTCATTGAATATCCCTGGGCAATCCCCTCTTACCTTCCGTGAAGGTAAGGAGATTAGATGCTTGGAGAGGTAAACCACGAACGTCCTTGTTTCCTCCGCGATGAAAGTCTAAGGTTATGAACACAAAATCACAAGTTAAAATCAAACAAGAACACTAAACCACAAGGTATAGGTTCAGCCAAGACTAGTTCTTAGGGTTAGAGATTCTCGAAAATTATACAACTCATGGATTTATGATCCTTAAGTGTTAGGAGTTCATAAACAATGATCTTTTAACAAAGTTGAATTAAAAATCCCACAAAGTACTTGACTTAGGGTTTCGGCCAAGCATAGATAAATAGGCTAGAAATTTCTAAACTTTCCAATCTCTTTAGGTTAGCATCCATACATAGTAAGGAGCTTGAAACCATGATCATTTCGGAAAATGGAAAAATCAAATGTCTTAGACCATGAACTCTTAGGTTCAGTCTTAACAAGTTTGTGAGGTTAGAGATCTTTAAATCATACAATCTTTTGGACATAGAATCCTTTAACATAAAGGAGCTTTAATCCATAATCATCTTGGAAAACAAAATAGAATAACACATCCTAGGTCAAATGTTACATTCGGCCATCATAGGAAAATAAAGCAAGAAAATATTTTAAACTTTCCAATCACTTAGACATAGCATCCTTTAACATAAAGGAGATTTTTAGTCCATGATCACTTTGGAAAACAAAACTCAAAATCTTTGCCATAACCATTGAAGGTTTCGACCTTTTCAAGAAATAGGGGTTAGAAATCTTCAAACTTTCCAATCTCTTGGACTTAGCATCCTCCTATGTCAAGGAGTATTAATCCATGATAATTTTGGAAAACAAAACTTAAACACCATTGCTTTAAAACTCATTGGTTTTGGTCTTTATAAAAATAGAGTAAAAATCTTTAAACTTTCCAATCACTTAGACATAGCATCCTTTAACATAAAGGAGCTTTGGTCCATGATCATTTTGGAAAACAAATCTTTAAACTTTCCAATAACTTAGACATAGCATCCTTTAACATAAAGGAGCCTTGGTCCATGATCATTTTGGAAATGAAATCTTAAATACAAACTCATACTTGTAAAAGTTGAAACAAGATCCATCTAAACCATATACATGGTTTCGGCCTCCTTAGAAAGAAGACGTTAGGAAAATTTGTTTTACACAACCTTTTAGTATGTGATAGTATGAGTAAATACAAGAATATAGAAAGTGGTTTCAACTCAAAAGGAGTTTTCTACCATTTTTGAGAGATTTTAGAAGTTTGAAAGCTTAAAGGAAACTTAAAGCAAAACTATGAACATAAAGACAAGAAATTGAAAAATAAACAACATAGGATCATTACCCTCAACAATATGAAGAACTTTGATGAAGAACTTAAAGTAAAAAGCTTGATAAAAATGTAAACTTTGTAAGAAAGAAGAAGAAGAAGAAGAAAGGTAGTAAAGTGAAAATGTGAGAAAATGGAGGAAAAAGTAATGAATGGTGGAAATGAAGGGTATTTATAGAGTAAGAGGGAGGGGGCACGGTTTTGGAGAGGAAGAAGAGAAGAAAGAAGAAGAAAGAAGGTGGGTTGCTTGTAGAGAGGATAAGGAGTTAAGGTGATGTGATGTGATTGGAGAGAGAAATATGAAAAAGTAAGATTTTGAAATAAAGTCAAGATTCACTTTTTCTTAGGTGTGTCATAGCCTTCACATCAAGTCACTCCATGTCACTTCATCCTCTTGATACTCTGCTCCATTGCTTATCAGATGACTTCCCGGATCGTATTTCCCGACGATTTCACCCGGGAAATCCCTAAGATTTTGGCCCCGAACAAGATTTTTCGAAAAACTCCAAACCCACACAAAACATCATAAAAACACTAACCGTCTCGTTCACGAATTAAAATTTTGTCTCTAGCTCAGTAAACTTGTGTTGGCAGTGAGAATCTAGACCGATTTTCGTCTGAATTTTCGACCGAAAATTTTACTGTGACTTCATATGGTAAAACAACACAAGAAAATGATTTTATTTTAAATAAAATCATCCTCTGTATTTTATCAAAAATAAATACATTAAATCATGTATTTAATGATAAAGAAGCATACGAAAAACAGGGCGTTACAGTCCTCTGTATCTGAAGCAAGCATAACCTTGTCGTTACTGACCTGCTCTAGCCACTGGTGCTGGTGTAGGTGTTTGCACTGGTGGGCCATATGGTCTCTGTCTCCATTGAGAATTACTACCTCCTCGCCTCTGGAAACCCGATCGAGTAGGACCTCCAATCCTTAGTTGTTTCTGCTCATTAGCCAGCATCTAATCTATACTTTCTATAGCACTACATCTCTCAACTAGTTCCGGAAAACTTTGGATGTCAAGAGATACTATAGCCCTCTGGAGTTCATGTCGGAGTCCTTCCTCAAATCACCTATACTGTCAATCTTCATCTGAAAATCTCTGATAAAATTTTGAATACTTAATTAGAGCCTCAAATCGTGATACATAATCACCTACCGTCATGTTGCCTTGTTTGAGACTCGTGAATTCTCTCTCTTTCTCACGTTGAACTAGACGTGGAAAATACTTCTCAAAGAAGCAATCACTAAACAGTTGCCAGTTGATAAATCTGCCCTCAGCCTCCAGTAATGTTCGCTTGCCTCTCCACCACGATTATACTCCTCCAGTTAACATGAAGGCAGCATACGTCACTTTCCTATCCTCTCTGCAGCGCTTAATATCGAATATCTTCTCTATCTCTTGTACCCACCATTCTGCCTTCTCTGGGTCATAATCTCCTCGGATTTCGGGTGGCTTCCCTTTCAGAGAAGTAGCTATTCCGGTATCTTCAGCTGCTGCAGCTCTCCTTTGATTATATAATTCCTGCTGCTCTTTGGTCATCTGCAGCATCTCAGCATTCTGCTGTGTTTGTAATAACAAGGCAGCATCTATCATTTCCATGGTGTTGGGAGTCGCAGATGACTCTCTTCTACTTCCAATATGATTATTATCAACGTTGTCAGTTCCAACAATTCTTTTAGGAGTTCTGTCACCACTGTCGATCAGACGTCCTCTTCCACGAGCCATGATTCTGTAAAAGAAATCATTCGATCTCAATAGTATGACATATCATACTACTTGGACAAGTATACACATGCTATATGCCATAGTAATGTAAATTATCGCGCCAAGTTCGGACACACTACCCATTTCTAAGCAAAGTTAAAATCTGATGTGGATTCAACTAGACACAGCCAGTAACGACATCCTATACCTCACAGTCCGATTAGAATCGCACTGCTCTAATACCACCGAATGAGACACCCCCTTGTTTTATTAGATTAAAACCTTATTAATTATTAACTTAATCGCGCACTTATCGTTGAAAATACGTAAAAATTAAAACTTAACTAATAATCATATAACTTCTGCAAATTAAACACACCAACATTATAATATATAAATACACACATGTTTATTTATTACATTACCAAAACACTGTTTAGGGTATCATATCAGTAGGATCCCTCACAGGTACTTAATTATACAAATTGGTTATAACTAGCGAAAAACAAAACGTGTTTTAAGACTCACTGGTCCTAAACTTACTACACTATATCGTTAGCATCCCTAGCTTGTTCTCCAGCATCTGGTTCAAACGTAGTTCCGTCCAACTCCTCAGCAACATCCGTTTCATACAGAGTTCCATCCAGCTCCTCAGCAACACATTCCTCCATCGGGTCTTCTAACGTAGTAAAGTATACATACACAAAAATATAGAAATAGGGAGATAAGAAACAGTTCTATCATCAGAAGCGGAAAAGACTTATAGCATATAATATAATAGTGTTCATAGACAAACAACACTCCTTATTAACAATCATCTTTAATTCATAATACTTTCCTCTACCCTCAATCTAATGCAACTAACTTTTATTATGACGTGGCCACCACAAATCCTATCACAGATCCCTTTCCCGTCGAGGGATGTTACTTAGTCGTCCAAGCAATGCATCCCCTCTAAAACCGGTGCACATACTCTTCCAAGGTGAGAATGCTCATGCAAAGCAATGACACTATAGCTGCACAGTACAGTCGATGCACACCCTGATTATGTCTCAAGGGTGCTCATGCAAAGCAACATGACACTATAGCTGCACAATCTAAAACTAAATTGGGACCGCCCCACAAGAACTTCAGACCTCGTGTTTTCCAATACACGGTTGTGAACAACAATACACATGAACCTCACTGACCTGTATCAATAACAATCTAGTGCCTCATGCTTTCCTCATAGCCTCCACTTACATCCTATATTAAATCACTTCTATCAAATAATGGCTAGGCATCTCTAATTCATGTTCAAGCTCTCACCCAAACAAAATACCTCCAATCGACATATATCTTTACTTAAAAACTCATCTAATCAATTTATTAAACCAGGCAGATCATGCATAACACAATATTCAATAAAATATTCAAACACTAAAAAATAAACGTCACATGCAGCAGAATACCTCAACCAGCATATCGCAACAGTCAATAATAAATAATTTAGACATCCTCAAATATTATAAAATTAACCTAAGGCGATAAACCTACAATTCCCAAATCAGCATTGGTATTGCGGAAAAGTTTCCAATGCGATTTTGGTATTGTCGATTACTCGACCACTAGTAGGGTTTAGGTCGCCCTACACCATTATTATAATTTATATACTACTTATCAGTTCCGATGATGGAATGGTTCTTTCTCCCACCTAAGATAACACCGGAAACACGAAATTGAAGGTCCTCATTATCACGCCACAAATTACCAAGTTCACCCTCAATAAAAAAAAACACAACAACAATTTAATCAAACAAAATCACCCTTAACTATAATAAGCTAGAAAATTCATTTTGATTCAAACTATTGGATTTAAGTAGTATAGGCCTTAGAGAGCATAAATCAAGTATTTGATTTCACAAAAGAAGCAAAAACACCAAACCCATTTCTCATGTCAGTTTCAGCCAATAAGGTTTTGTGGAGTTTGGGTTTTTATTTTCATTCAAACTCTTCAACATAACAAGTTAAAGCCTTATGGAGATGAGACAAAGAATCAAGCTAATAAACTTTACTCATACAAGAACTTGTGATTCATGTTCATGGAAGGTATAAAATGGGTTTCCAACAAAATGAACATGAAAAGAAATAAATGAACTCAAGAGGAAGAACATGATCAAGTTACCTCAAGTTATGAAGATGGAAGAAGAAAAACTTTGCTCCTTAGAGAAGATGAAGTTGTAGGAAGATGAAAGTGAGTGATTGATGTAGATGGCCAAACTTTAATGGTAGTGAGGTTTAGAGTGATTAACTTTGAGGTTTTCTCTGAAAAATATGAGGTTTTTGTCTTAGAACTCCAATTTTTCACGTTTGGGGTCTGTCAAGAGGGCTTTATATAGATTTTCCAGGATATAATCGATTATATAGGGAGATATAATCGATTACACATATCATAATCGATTATGGAAAATACTTCCATTCTTGATGTTCATATTAGTCTTGGTACTGGAAAATACTTGGGACTCCCTTCCATGATTGGGAGAAGTAAAAAAGTCACCTTTAATTTCATAAAGGATTGTGTTTGGAGGAAGATAAACTCTTGGAGTGGTAGATCCCTTTCTAGAGCCGGTAGGGAAGTGCTTATGAAATCGGTTCTTCCATCTATTCCTTCCTATATTATGAGCATTTTTCTTATTCCCGAATCTCGAGGGGATGAAATTCAAAAAATGATGAATTCATATTGGTGGGGTTCTAATAGAAGTAATGGCAAAGGAATTAACTGGCTCTCATGGGACAAACTATCAATGAGTAAAGAGCAAGGAGGTATGGGTTTTCGTAACTTATATGCCTTCAATTTAGCAATGCTTGGCAAACAAGCTTGGAGGATGATAAGCCTCTGGCTTATCTAGTTTTATTACTAGATGGACTGTGGTTTCTGTGCTAATTAGTCGAGTTCAATCTCGTTTCCGCCCAAATTTGGCCTTGTTTTGTTCCTAAGTTAGACTTTGACTCGTTCTAGGCATTTTTAGTAGTTTTTAGTCTATTTTGAATAGAATTACGCTTTTTGTTTCTTTTTATTGTTTCAGGTTAGAAGTGAAGCCCCGAGAGTCAAGGAAAGTCAAGAAACAGTGGAAATTGCCATTCTGGAGATACTCACCCCGCGAGTGGATGCTCGCCACGCGAGCCTGAAGATCAGCAAAACAGCAACAGTCATCAATTCTGTCTCGCCTCGCGAGAGCCTGAAGACCCTGGAAGACAGAGACCATCACAGCCTAGCCGTGATGAAGGTCACGACTGTGACAGATTAAAGTTTGAAGACTCGCCTCGCGAACATACTCTCGCCTCGCGTGAGTCCAATTTGAAAGTGCGCCATTTTTAATATTCGCCTCGCGAGAGGCTGTTCGCCTCGCGAGCTCGCGCGAGACGTAACTCTATATATTGCTTTGTTTGGAATCGAAAAAGGGGCTCTCTTGAATCCTAGTTTTTCCACTTGTTTAGATCAGTTTAGGTCGAATCCTTGTTACTCTGGAGCTGCGTCTCCTTCTTTTCTTCTTTTATTTTACAATGGTGGTTAATTTCGATTGTTCGTTTGTCGTTACGGGCATGAGGAGCTAATCCCCTCGTCTAGGGAATCAATGAAACCGCCCATGGCGGTGTAGAATTCGATGTGATGTATGTTTCTCTCCCTTTTCTCAATTAATGTTTTCCAATTCTGATTTGATTGTGTTGATCATATGCATGCGTGATTGACTAGTTAAACGTGTTGAGGCTTAGGAGGCAATTCGCGTTTTAGAACTTGAATTGGGATCATCGATCGACTATTGCACGAGAGTGAGTAGGAGATCAGTGCAACCTTATAGGAACCAGATTTAATAGAGTTTGATGATTAGGGTTATGAGACCTAGTAAGTAATTAACTCAATCATCGAATACGTCCTATTGAGCACGACAGTGGATATAGGAGAATTTGGGGGTCCTGGTTGACATTGTAATTGAACTTAGGGAAGAATCATCATCACTTGGGTACTATGCATGATTGGGTAGGTGGATTTGAGACCTTGGATATTTTAATTTCTGATTTTAATACCTTAGCTTAGTTGATTTGTTAAATTGAATTACAATCCTATTTTCTCTCTCTCAACCACCTTCTGTCACTTAACCAACTTATCGAATTTCTCGCGAATTAGTTGAATTGGTAGCCCAATCCTTGTGTTCGACCTCGGTAAATTCTTATCGTGTTATTTTATTACTTATGACGCGACCGGTACACTTGCCGATGACTTAACAAGTTTTTGGCGCCGTTGCCGGGGATTGGCACAACCAATTTTCCTAATTTTTAGGGAAGTTTGATTATTTGGTTAAGTTATTTTTATTTTTATTTTTATTTTTATTTTTATTTTTATTTTTATTTTTATTTACTATTATTTCTCTCTACTTCTTTGATTCCACTTGGTCTTGCCCTGTTTTTGTATGCGAGGTACCCTTTCACAAGAGGACTTGCTATTTGATTCGGAGATCACCAAGACCGACAAGCGCTTAAGGAAGGAAGACAGAGAGCGAAAGAGGCTTGAAGCAATTGATTCTGAGAGGATGGCCGAAGAAAACCCTCCTCCTCCTCGTTACAAGCCTCTCTTCGAGTACAGTCTACCCAACTTGGGTGATTGTGATTCTTCCATCGTGAGAGGCAACCTCAATACAGACTCCTTCAGAGTGGAAGGATGTGTCACAGCCTATATCCGTGAGAATCAGTTTGATGGGAGTGCCAGACAAGACCCTAACAGGCACATCACCCACTTCCTTGAAGCTTATGACTTGCAGAGGACAAGAGGTGTTTCTCAGGATGAGTTTCGCTTGCGGCTATTCCTTCTCTCTCTTAGGGATGTCGCTCGCGATTGGTTTGACAGCTTGGATAGGAACAGTATCAGAACTTGGGAGCAAATGGCACAAAAGTTCCTAACTAAGTATTTTCCTCCTCAGAAAGCGGCACAAGCAAGAGTAGCTGTTACATCTTTCAGACGGACAGAGGATGAAACTTTTAATGAAGCTTGGGAGAGGTACAATGTGCTCTTGAGAAGATGTCCTTCAGCTTTCTTTGACCCGGTCTCCAAAGTTCAACATTTCTTTAACGGGTTAAGGGGACGCTATCAGATGAATTGTGATGCCGCAGCTGGCGGTTCCTTTTCCTTTTTATCAGCTGAGGATGGATGGGCATTATTAGAGAAGATGTCGTACAATGATTACAACCGTGGTAGGGAAACCTCAAGTGGAGTCAGTTCTGCAACAATGGAAGCCATTCTAGAGCAAGTTAAATCGTTGAAGATACAAGTTGTGGCTTTGTCAGAGAACAAGAAGGTTAATGCGATACACGAGGGAATGACTCCGGGTTGTGATAATTGTAATGGAAATCATGACATTCAGAGCTGCCAGTTCAACTTCTCTCGAGAACATGTGGACTCATGCCACAATTTCTTTGACAGCGTGCCCCAGAACAACTATCAGAGGAACAGTCAGAATCAGAATAGGGGATATATGAGGAGAGACCATCCGAGTTTCGCTTGGAATAATGCTAGTGGTGGTCAGGCCGGGCAACAACAACCTCAACAGGGTCTGAGGCCAAACATTGGAATCTAGCAACATAATACTCAGCAGGCTCTTTCGGGGCCTAATCAGTTGCAAATAACAGATGGTGGAAGGCAACCTTGGGAGTTGGGTTTTGAGAAGACGAATGCGGCAATTGAGAAGTTGGCAGTCAACACAGGCGCAACCATTGATAAGTTGGAAACTCACACGGGGTCAGCAATTCAGAATCTAGAGACGCAGATTGCTCAGCTCGCAAAGCAACTAAATGAGCATCCCCCAGGAACTTTCCCAGGTGATACCGAGAACAACCCTAAGAACCATTGCAATGCCATAACAATTAGGAGCGGTAAGGTGTTGGGATCTAACAGGGGTGCAACTAGTTCTCAGGAAGACAAGGCCCCGGAACAACCACATGTTGAGGAAGAGCAGCCTGAGAAAGAGGAGTTGGCAAGTGACAAGTCACCGGAACAAGGGGGAAGGCTGAAACTTGTAGATGAAGAGTTCCGAAAAAAGAAGTGGGTTGAACCCCAAGACCTCCTGCCCTACATGAAGGTACCATATCCTGAAAGATTGAAGCAGCCCCAACAAGATAAGCAATCCAATAAGTTCCTTGATGTCTTCCGCAAACTTCAAATTAACATTCCATTTGCGTAAGCCTTGGAACAAATGCCATCGTATGCCCGGTTTATGAAGGAGCTTCTCTCCAAGAAGCGGAGAATAGTGGATAAGGAAACGATTGCTTTGACCGAGGAGTGTAGTACCATTCTTCAAAGAAAACTTCCTCCAAAGTTGAAGGACCCCGGTTCTTTCTCTATACCATGCACCATTGGGGGGATGAATCTAGGGAAGGCATTGTGTGATTTAGGGGCAAGCATCAACTTGATGCCCCTCTCTATGATGAAGAGGTTGGGGATTAAAGAAGTCAAGGACACACGGATGTCACTCCAACTCGCCGATCGTTCTATAAAATATCCTTATGGAGTGGTCGAAGACTTGTTAGTGAAGGTGGACAAGCTCATATTTCCGGTGGACTTTGTAGTGCTTGATATGGATGAAGATGCCGAAATCCCTCTCATATTGGGTAGGCCTTTCTTGGCCACTGGGGGTGCCCTAATAGATGTGTGACAAGGGAAACTCACTCTAAGGGTGAAAGATGATGAGGTAGTCTTCAATGTCTTTGAAGCAATGAAGCACCCTACTGAGAGGTCGAATGTGTATCAAGTGGATATGGTGGAATCAATGGTCAAGGCAAAGGCAAATAGAGAAGTCCATGGTTCTTCACTTGCACAAGTGTTGGTAAAATCCCATGATGATGATAGTGAGGAAAAAGACCCTTTGGAGGATGAGGTCTATCTTGAGTGGTTAAGAGACATGGAAGCCTTACCGAGTCTCCTAAGGGATGAATGTGCAAAGGAAGAGCTTAACAACAAAGCCATGGAAAAAGATGATAAAGCACCGAAGTTGAAAGGTGGCACAACCGTGGTGGTCAATGAAAACAATGAGTTGATCCCAAAAATGACCATCACGGAGTGGAGAGTATGTGCCGATTATAGAGGGCTTTTGGATTTAAATGAGTTGTCCGGGATCCGCAAGCAAGCAATCTACAAAAAGCGGACTAAGGAAAGGCATGACAAACACATCTTGCCTAGGAAGTTTGAGCCCAGGCAAGCGGTACTTCTTGACAATTCAAGGTTGAAACTCTTTCCGGGAAAGCTAAGATCAAGGTGGTCGGGACCATTCAAAGTCCTCCAAGTTTGTCCACACGGAACAGTAGAGTTAGAAGGGACCTCTGGTAACTTCAAGGTGAATGGGCAAGGGATAAGGCACTACCATGGGGAATCAGTCCCAAATTGCAAGCAGTTTCTTCCTCCGGATTAACCCTTAGGGGCGACTTGAGTCAGGCTCGGGACGTTAAACAAGCGCTACTTGGGAGGCAACCCAAGCTAGGTATCCTTTATTTTTAGTTTCTGTCATTTTCATTTATGTATTAAAAAAAAAGGAAGAAGAGCTTGATTCGCCGGGCGAATCCATAGTGGCCACGCGAGACAGAAGCCCTGAATCTAAGAGGCTTGCTCACGCTTCTGTCTCGCGTCGCGAGGGCTACTTTCGCCTCGCGATTCTGGGCATCATGATCTGTTGAAATTCCAGATTCACCTCGCGAGATAATACTCGCCTCGCGATTCTGGAAAGTATGAAGAACAAATTTCCAGATTCGCCGCGCGATTGATCTCTCGCCTCGCGAATCTGCAACTTAGTTTTTGATTTGCAGGATTTCTTCCAGGAGAGGCCTTTGGCCCAACAGGGGGGTGCCCGAGGGAACAATTGGATGACGATGAAACCGTAGAAGAACTTTCCGTGGAAGCGGCCACCTCCACTAGTATTTGATCAGGGAGCACCCTCTCCTTTCCTCACTCTTATTTTATATATATGTGTTCTTTCATTGAGGACAATGTATGCTTTAAGTGTGGGGGAGGGAACCAATTGTTGTTTTTGTTCTTGTTTGTGTTTTTGTTTTTGTTTGTCGCTCTTGAATAATTTGAGAAGATCAAGAGTTTGTGTATGAATGTGTGTCGGCAAGCTTGTTGGATTTTAATTAAATTTAGCATAGATTGATTGCATGAATTATTTTGACCATTGATGATTTCCCCCTAGGTTCTGAAAATAGAAAAGTTGATCCCCATGGAAAAATTGAAAATTGAACTTTGAGAAATTTTGTTGTGATTGCTTGATTTATGACAAGTTTGGGGTGAAGGGGTGCACACACCAGGAATCGTATCTCGGTCAAACAATTTGCAAAAATGTCCAGGTGAGGATTTGAGCCTCCAACTTTGTTTTTGATAGTGTGAATCACTTTTAAGTTGCACTTTCCCGGATTTGCTTGAATCTCTTCATGGTTTGCATGTTTATGTGTTGCATCAAATGATTTAGGCAATTTTCTTTGAATAGCTACTTGGCCTAAAAAGAACCATCCCTAATGCATGTTCCCTAGTTAGCCACATTGAGCCTAATTAGCCTATTGTTTCTTGATGACCCTATATTATAAGCCAAAATCTGGAAAAAAAAAAAAACCATGTTAACCCAATCTTAGGATTAGGAGAGCATGGAAGCTTAGCAAGAGAAGGGTTGCGAGAAACTAAGTTTGGGGTGGCTACAAGGTGATATGTCATTTTGGGTTGAGAAAAAGAAAAATAAAGGTTGAAACCCAGGGCAAAAAAAAAGAAAAAAAAGGCAAAGAAAAAATAAAGAAAAACAATTACCAAAAGAAAAGGGGCAAAATAGAAAAAATAGCAAGGAAAAGGTTGTAGTCACCCAAGGCAAAAAGAAAAAAATGGAAAAAGGAATTTGAGTGGAAGATGTGTCAAATGCTCATGCTCTCTTAGTTCCTAGGGACTTAAGCCTAGTATCATTGAATATCCTACCCTCAGCCTGGCCCCATTACAACCTTTATAAGACCTTCTGATGTTGCATGCATGTTTTCGTGGGAACCATTTTTGAGATGAAAATCAAATTCATGGGAAGTGCTCTTGATATGTGAAATTGAGTGAAAAGTTGATAGCCTAGACGAATTTGAGCGAATGAGTGAAATTTTACATACCCTTGTGAGGAAGGCAATTGGTTGAAATTGGTGATCTTCCTTTATGTGTGTAACTTTGATCCTCAACTTAGATTAATGAATGCATGAATGATGAAGTTCTCAATTGTTTAGAGTAAATGAATGTGGGGATTACATTGATGCAAGGGGGGAATTCATTGAAGGAAAAACTGTTTTGTTAAGATTACATGAAATTTGTGCGAAGATTGATTGATTCCTTTAGGCTTGCCAAGTCTTGAGTCTTTTTGAGTTTTAGCTTGCTTGGGGACAAGCAAGGTTTAAGTTTGGGGTGTTTTGATAAGCCTCTGGCTTATCTAGTTTTATAACTAGATGGACTGTGGTTTCTGTGCTAATTAGTCGAGTTCAATCTCGTTTCCGCCCAAATTTGGCCTTGTTTTGTTCCTAAGTTAAACTTTGACTCGTTCTAGGCATTTTTAGTAGTTTTTAGTCTATTTTGAACAGAATTACGCTTTTTGTTTCTTTTTATTGTTTCAGGTTAGAAGTGAAGCCCCGAGAGTCAAGGAAAATCAAGAAACAGTGGAAATTGCCATTCTGGATATACTCGCCCCGCGAGTGGATGCTCGCCACGCGAGCCTGAAGATCAGTAAAACAGCAACAATCATCAATTCTGTCTCGCCTCGCGAGAGTCTGATCGCCTCGCGAGAGCCTGAAGACCCTGGAAGACAGAGACCATCACGGCCTAGCCGTGATGAAGGTCACGGCTGTGACAGATTAAAGTTTGAAGACTCACCTCGCGAACATACTCTCGCCTCGTGAGAGTCCAATTTGAAAGCGCGCCATTTTTAATATTCGCCTCGCGAGCTCGCGCAGTATCAGAACTCTATATATTGCTGTTTCAGAATCAGAAAAGGGGCTCTCTTGAATCCTAGTTTTTCCACTTGTTTAGATCAGTTTAGGCCGAATCCTTGTTACTCTGGAGCTGCGTCTCCTTCTTTTCTTCTTTTATTTTACAATGGTGGTTAATTCCGATTGTTCGTTTGTCGTTACGGGCATGAGGAGCTAATCCCCTGGTCTAGGGAATCAATGAAACCACCCATGGCGGTGTAGAATTCGATGTGATGTTTGTTTCTCTCCCTTTTCTCAATTAATGTTTTCCAATTCTGATTTGATTATGTTGATCATATGCATGCGTGATTGACTAGTTAAACGTGTTGAGGCTTAGGAGGCAATTCGCGTTTTAGAACTTGAATTGGGATCATCGATCGACTATTGCACGAGAGTGAGTAGGAGATCGGTGCAACCTTATAGGAACCAGATTTAATAGAGTTTGATGATTAGGGTTATGAGACCTAGTAAGTAATTAACTCAATCATCGAATACGTCCTATTGAGCACGACAGTGGATATAAGAGAATTTGTGGGTCCTGGTTGACATTGTAATTGAACTTAGGGAAGAATCATCATCACTTGGGTACTATGCATGATTGGGTAGGTGGATTTGAGACCTTAGATATTTTAATTTCTGATTTTAATACCTTAGCTTAGTTGATTTGTTAATTTGATTGTGACCTCGGTAAATTCTTACAGTGTTATTTTATTACTTGCGACGACCCGGTACACTTGCCGGTGACTCAACAGAGGATCATGAACAACCCTAATAGTCTCACTTCTAGGCTTCTCAAAGCTAAATATTTTCCAAGAAGTGACTTTATAGGGCCTCACTTGGGTCATAATCCTAGCTATTTTTGGAAGAGTATTTGGAGCTCAAAAGCATTGATTAAGGAAGGTTACAAATGGAACATAGGGGAGGGAGATAAAATAAATGTTTGGATGGACCCCTGGTTGTGTGAGGGCTCCTCTTTACAAGCTTTTATCTCTAATGATTCTCTTTTGCATGACCTATATGTTCACGACCTCTTTATTCCAGGTACCTGGAGCTGGAACGTGCAACTTATTTCCAACATCATGGATCCGACTTGCATGGAAGCAATGTTGCAAGTTACCATTCTGGAGTCGGTCAGAGAAGATTCTATTTGCTGGAAACTAGACAAAAGAGGCTCCTACACAGTCAAAAGCGCCTACCATCTTTGCACCACCAAACTTATGGACACGGGCCATTTACAGGTGATTGGGGACTAGCCCAACACATGAAGAGTCTAGTTCAGCCCCTAGATGGTCCCCTCCTCCTCCAGCTTTCCTCAAATGCAATATTGATGCCTCTTTTGCCCAGCCACATAAAATAGGCATTGGTATGTGTATTAGGGATGAGAGGGGCCACTTCTACAAAACCAAAACTTTGACACTCAGTCCCAAGGTTCAGGTGCATGAAGGTGAATGCTTAGGTCTTTTGAAGGCTTTGTAGTGGACGAAAGAAATGGATTTGAGGAACGTGGTTTTTGAGCTTGATGCAAAATATGTTGTGGATAATTTTCACAACAAGAAGGAAGACCTTTCTATTTTTTGTGCAATTATTTCTGACTGTAGGCTTTATTTAATTCTCATTTTCAAAACTCTTCTATAGAGTTCACTAGAAGAGATGCTAATGTATTTTCTCACACTTTAGTTAGGGTAGTTAAATGTTTGGCTAGCTCTCATACTTTTGATGACATTCCAGTTTGTATTGAAACTTTGATTATCAATGATATGCCATAACCAATTATTATAAAAAAAACATTTTTGGATAAATTACAAAATATTTTTAGGAATTTTGATTTTACGCTAAGATTGACGATAAAAGAAAATATTAAATACAAATTTACTTTAATATATACTAAATTTTTATATTATAATTAGAGAACGATATCTTATAATATATTACTATTATTCAAGTATCGAGAATTTTTTGTATAAAAACAAAGTATCGAGAATTTAGTTATTTGGTAGATTTTTTGTAATTAATGTTACTGTATAATTTATTCTCTTTGTTTTATTTTTTATATTCGAACGAACTTACTAAAAACAAATGAGACTAATATCTCATATTAGCTCATTCGAGTACAACCAAGCATTTTTTAGTCTCTTTCAATCAAGCGATTCAAATATACCACTCATGTTACATAAGAGGCATAAATCATATCTAAAGCACTCATCCATCCACATGATGTGTGTTATATATCCAATTATCAACTTTATGATCGATTTTGTTACGGGTGATGTTTGATGACATTAAAACAACACCTCATGTAAGAAAAACATAGTGATGTAATATCAAATAACCATATACACAATTGCTAAAATGAGAATTGCTTATTATATTGATATAGCGACCCATGTGGCATTCTCATAACTGGTGATTCTAGTACACTATTACTCTTATATGTACTTATGTGGAGATTTGATATCTAATATTCATGGCCCATGTGAGTTGGTCATTAGTCTACGCACGTATACTAGTATACTAGTATTTATGCATTATTGTTATCTCAATTCATAATAATAATCAACTAGGGACATTAGTTTTCTCTTTGTATCCAATAAGATCTCACTATTGAATCATGCACGTGATAACCAATGGTATTGACCATAATGCGTTAAGGAGTTCATTGCATTCAAGTAATTCGATGATCAAGACAAACACAATAAGTGTAATGTCCTATTCATTGATAGTGGCACAAAGTATGGCTAGTATATAATTGGCCCCTAAGGCATACACCAACATTGTCGATCATGTGGCTTATCAACCTCTGTTGGATGAATAAATACATCTACCTAAGTCAATGTGAATTTATGATAGTATTAAGTTTAAACCACTTTTAATATAATGTAGTTGTTTTTTTGGTCGCGCTATCCCTACTAGTTGTTTTTGTGGATAAATGATTCTTTAATGTTTTGATTAATGACCAAACTTAATTATCAAATGATTTGATGATTACTTTGATTCACTAACAAACTTTCAAAGCTTGAGTTTTTTCAATGAGTATATTAGAGCAAGGAAAGTGGATGCAAAGGACCATGAAGAAGGAACTTGAAGAAAGCATCATGAAGAATGACTTGAAGAAGGAGCATCATGGGCAAGGAAATTGAAGAAGATCATTAAGGATTTATGTAATGGAAATCCTCTAGATTAACTCTTAGTTAAGCTCTCAATCAATAAGGAAAATGATTTTAAAAAATAAACAAGTTTTCAAAATGAACTTAGAATGAAAAATGTTAATTAATGAATTTGAACATCTATATGTACATCTATGTACTTTCAGTTAATTAACTAACTTTTAATGAAAACTTGTGTGTACATTTATGTATAAGTGTTATACATCCATGTATACATCGATTGATCCTTTACTTGCTTGATCATAAGACATTTTTAATATTATATATCAATTAGTACATCTATGTATAAGCCAAAACAGAACCAAGGAACTTTTGGGATAGTAACATAATCGATTGGATAATCGATGTATGTGGTTCTGGGTTGCAGATACAAGTGTTTTTCAAGAAATACATCGATGTACTAATATGTGTAACACTCAAGATCAAGAAGATTCAATAACACAATCGATCAGGCAATCGATGTACACATGTTATAAAAGAGAGATTTTGTTTGATACATCTGTGTACTAATCAATTGACTGATAACGGAATTTTTCAAATTAATTTGTTTTGATCTCAACTGACTTATAAAGTGTGTCCAACGGATCTATTTTGAAACATAACTGTATAAGGACATTAATAAACACTTTTTCAAAAGATAATTACTGATAATACGAGATCAATCACTGAAAATTTGAGAGAGCTTAGCATTGAGAAAATCTGAGTATTTTCAATAGTTCTTCAATTTGTAAAATCTGATTTTCTAGAATCTGAATTTCAATCTTTTCAGTTGTAAAAGTTGTGAAAAGAGACAAGGTTCTCCCGATGGTTGATTCAAGAGTATAAGGGATTCTTGGTGCTGTGCAAGAGTAGAAGGAACTCTTGTGGGTTTGCAAGATTGCTTGGAAAGCTGACATTTGGGTAGAAAGAACCTAGAAGTGAATCTTGTGTAAAGAAACTTGTAAATTGATTTTGATTAGTGGACAAAACTCACAATGGTGTGGGGATTGGATGTAGGTTATCAGAGGAGGTAGCTGAACCAAGATAAAATTGGGTTTGCATTTTCTCTCTCCCTAAACTCCTTATATGCTTCATTGTTGAATGCATGTATTAGAAATATCATAGGGAAACTTGCATGATCTAATTTGTTTCTAATCTTATTCACATCTAAAATATATAGTCTTGATAATATTTATTTTCTAAATTCCAATTTTTTCTTAAAGTTACATCTTGTAAAAACACATTTTGGTTTGTTGGTTGACAAAATATTTTTCAGAGTAAGAAAGGCAATCAGTTTTTGCAAAAGAGGTGAAAAGGTTTTTTAAAAAATAACATGTAACATCCGTGATTTCATGTATAGTTTATTTATGAGTATTAGGGTTAGGACTTGGATTATATAGTTGAGATGTGGTTTGAGGCATAGAGACCTTTGCATGATAAGTACGCAGCTTTTTCGGGTGAGTTTGAACGTAGAGACCAATTAGGGTTTCTCGGTTAGCATCTTTGAGATGTTTGAGGGTGGAATAAGAATTTTGGAGTAGAGTTGAGATTAGGCCTTTTTGATGGTTTTATGTTGTTTATTAGGTCCTAATGAGCCTATAACTCAAATTTGAGCGCAATCGGACGTCGAACGGACCCTAAACGCAAAGAGTTGACTTTCTGTTAGAAGTCAACGCTCGAGCGTGGGTGTATCCACGCTCAAGCTCCCAAGTCAATAGACAAGGGCCATGTTTTGACTTGCCATGTGTCAATCAGGGCTTATGTGGCAGCCTGTGAGTGGATGCATGGCGCGGTGGTTTCCCACACTCAAGCGTGGCCCTTTTCACACTTGAGCGTGGCAGCGTGAACCGGGAAAATAAAAAGGGTTTAAGTGACATAAGTCACTCAAGAAGACAGAAGACTGAAATGAGAGCTGAGGGTTGAGAGTAGATCAGAAAGCATTCTAGAGTGAGAAGGAGAGAAAATCTAAAGAGAGAAAAGGTCTCGGCACATCGTACAACTTGTTCGGGCATCCCGTTTCTAATCGGAGAACACCGTTGCGTTCGTGGCAACGTTCTCTACCTTGTTCTCTTCTCCTTTTCTTCAAGAATTGAAGGTAAATCATCCTCTCCTTGTGTCGAAACTCGTTTCATTACGTTTCTCTATGTATCTTTCGTTTCGTTTGTCGGAATTCAATTCCGTCTTCAAGTATGAACTCATGGTAACGTGTGCTTCACAATGTGTTACTTAGGTGAATTTTTGGAAGCTCCGAGGCCCTAGAACTACACAGGCGGGAATCGAGGGCGTCTCGTTTTGATTTCACTTCGGACATCGTACGACTCTCCAGGTGGGAGAAAGAAACTATTTAACGTCGGAAATGGCGCGGTTGCATTTAATTCGATAATTGTGTTATTCAATTAAAAGTTTTTTTAAAATACATTAAATCAAATTCATGTAAGCAATTTTCAATTTTAATATATTAAAAAATTATTTTGTTTAAATTTATAAAAACATTTTTATTACATCTTCATATTAAAAATATTAAAAAAATAAAAAAAATTATTTATAAAAAATATATTTGAACCTATTATTTTAATTTTAAGTTTAGTCAACTTAATCATTATTATAATTATCACTATTAAAAATTATATGCTTATATAAATTCTTAATGGTTTATTTATTTTAATATATACACTATACACATTTAGGAATAACCTCATTGAATTCTATGCCATGTGTGACCCTCTTAGAAAAACATCATTTAACGCAAATCCACTAATAAAACTCAAGGCACACAAATCAGTTAATAATATTATTGAAATCAATTAAAAATAATTTTTAAAAATAATATTATAGATAAATATATTTTCTAAAAATGGTTAACTTACATCGGAAAGAGAAGAAATAAATCAAGCAAATTTTCAAGAGAAAATAAAATTAATAATATGATATATAAATATATTTTATAAATCAAATAGATTTTCGAGAGATAATACTTATAATAATATGATAGATTAATATATTTTTAATTTGCACTGGGAAAGATGAGATATAAATCAAATGGATTTTCAAGAGAAAATAAAAAATTCAATAGATACATATATTTTCTAAAAACTGCTAACTTGAAAGGAAAATAAGATAAATAAATCAAATAGATTTGCAAGAGAGAATAAAAATAATATAAAACAAATGATAAATATATAAATGTTCAAATGGTTAACTTGCACGAGAAAAAGGATAAATAAATTAAATAGATTTTTTTAAAAATAAATTACTAATATGATATATAAATATATTTTCTTGAAATAGTTCACCTGCATGGGACAAGAGGATAAATAAATCAAATATATTTTGAAGAGAGAAGATAAAATATGATAGATAAATATATTTTCTAATAATGATTAACTTGCAGGGAAAAGAATAAAAAAAATGTTTTTTGATAGAGAATGTTTATAAATCAAATAGATTAAAAAATATATTATAATTAAACTTATATGAGGATTTATATTTGATATTTTACATAACAAATTTTTTTTCAAATATTTCTGCATAATTAACCTCATAAATGAATAATTTGAGGTGTATAATTCCCCCAACAAAATTTTAAACTAAAAATGTGAAATCAACAATTACATATTTTTCGATGAAATCCTTAAAAAAATAATATATTCCCAATGCATAGTACGGGTCATTTACTCTAGTATATGTGTGTGTGTGTGTATATATATATATATATATATATATTGAGTGTATCAAGTGAGAACTTCTATTTATTATGAGAAATAATAACTATCAATAAGAGCCGTTGGATCACAATTAAAAAAAATTAACAGATCAGATTAAAACCTTGTCTTAAAAAGTCACATCTCCTCCACCATCCTCTCATATCCTCCCTTTCAGCCCTGAACAGCGCTGGCCTTTGAAGATGCAGCCCTCTGAATGCTGCCACTGCCGCTGTTACTCGGTTTGTCTTCTATTGTTTACGTATGAATCATGAATGTTGCCTTCCTCGTTCACTTATCAAACAGGGCATCCGCTTGATAGACATATGTTGGTGTACCGTATATTGATCCCATTATATAAAATATAATATAAACCTAATTTCGGATGTAAAACAAACCAGTTTTTGTTGGAATATCTTACATTACCTCAAAAGATTCCTTAGGATAAGGTAGTATCAACACAGGTGACGTAGTCAACCTTCGCTTTAACTCTTGAAAACTTTTTTGACACGCTTCGATCCACGTGAAAACTTGATCTTTCTGAGTTAATTGGGTAAGTGGTCCTACTATTTTGGAAAATCCCTCAATGAATCTTCTGTAGTATCCCGCTAAACCCACAAAACTACGGATTTCTGTTACAGTCGTAGGCCTTTCCCATTGTAAAATAGCTTCAACTTTCGACGGATCTACGGCAATACCATCACTCGAGATTACATGTCCTAAAAATTGAACTTGGTCTAACCAAAATTCACACTTTTCAAGTTTCGTGTAAAGCTGTTTCTCCTTTAAAATTTGGAGAACCACGCTGACATGTTCAACATGTTTTTCTTTACTGGGAGAATAGATTAGAATATCGTCTATAAAAACAACGACAAACTGATCCGGATAAGGACGAAAAATCCTATTCATGTAATCCATGAATATCGCTGGACCATTCGTAACTCCGAATGGCATCAAAAGGTACTCGTAATGTCCGTAGCGTGTTCGAAATGCTGTGTTTGGAACATCTGTTGCCTTTACACGAATCTCGTGATAGCGCGACCGTAAATCTATCTTGGAGAAAACAGTCGCTCCATGCAGTTGATCCATTAAATCATCTGTCCTTGGAAGTGGATACTTGTTCTTAATTGTCACCTTATTCAGCTAGCGAAAATCTACACATAAGCGAGAAGTCCCGTCTTTCTTTTTCACTGGTAACACTGGAGCTCCCCACGGTGATACACTGGGTCTAATAAATTCCTTCCTCATCAATTCCACTAGTTGCTCTTTCAAGTCCTCGAGCTCTGATGGCGACATACGGTATGGTGCAATGGATATTGGTCCAAGGCTCGGAACTAGATCAATCGCGAACTCAATCTCCCGAATGTGGTAGTCCGTACATTCTCGGGAAAAACATCCGAGAAACTCATTGACAATGGGTATACACTTGTAAGTCTAACTCGCTCTTAACGTCTAAGGAAAATAACAACATGTATCCTTGCGCTCCCTCTTTCAAAGAAGTTATTATTTGATTAGAAGATAAAAATCCAGAATTCTCATCCTTAGGATAAACTAAAGTTTTACGATCACAGTCAATTAGAATACGGTTGGAAGATAACCAATCCATGCCTAAAATTACATCTAACTGTATTAAAGGAAAATAGATCATATCCACAAGATAATGTCTATCCTGAATAATCATAATAGGGCAGTTCAAGCAAACAGTACTCACAATAACTGGTTTAGCAGTTGGAGTAGTAACAATCAGATCACATGATAATGAAGAAACATGTAATTTCAGAAGTTTCACACAATCCATTGAAATAAAAGAATGGGTCGCACCTAAATCGAATAGTACAATTAAAAGATTACCATTTACGTCACACGTACCTTGAACAAGATCATCAGAGTTTGAAGCCTCAGCTTCGCTCATTGTATAAACTCTTCCCTCGGCCGTCGGTTTATTTGTTCTGGTGGTGTTAACAGTCGATCCTCGCTTTGGTGCATTGCAGTCCTTTGCCATATGCCCCACTTGACGGCAGTTGAAGCACTTAGATCCTCTAAAAGGACAAACGTCAGCCATATGTCAAGTATCCCCACAATTAAAACACCTCTTAACTTGGCCTTGATTTTGGTTCTTCTGGCCTCCACTCCCTGATGCTGAAGCATTAGAACGATATGGTTGTCGGCCTTGTTGATTTCCTATGAACGGAAATAAGGTTTATTCTGGATCTGTTTTCCTATTTGATTTTGGAATTGACTCTTTGGCTTAATTGGCCCGCCTACATTTCCTCTGTTGTCTCTTCCTTTTCTCATAGTCTCCACTTTTCTGCACTTCTCAACCAAGGCTTGGAAATTCTTGATTTCCAATGGTAGCACTGATTCCTTAATCTCGAAGCGGAGTCCTCCCTCAAAATGCTCACACTTCCATTCCTCATTTGGATTATTATGAAAGAAGCGAAAATATTTGGCAAGCGATTCAAACCTTGCTGCGTACTCTCCAATAGTTAAATCCCTCTGCGATGTGAGAAATTCTGCCTCGTTTTCAGCTCGCGCACTTTGAGGAAATTACTTGTTCAAAAAAGCAGTTCGAAATAATACCCAAGTAATCACCTGATGCTTTACTTCTAGTAGTTGTATGGCGCCCCTCCACCAATACTCAGCGTCTCCCAGTAACATATAGGCAGCATAAGACACCTTCACTCCCTCTGGAGAATGAATCAACTCGAAAATCTTTTCTAATTCTTGAATCCATAAGCCAGCTTTCACAGGATCCACATCTCCATTGAATTGTGTCGGATCTTGGCGTCTAAAAGCAGTTAAATTCTTGCCTTCAACAACCTATTCAGCTCGAACCTGTGCCTGCTGGTTCTGGGCATTCATGGATGCGCATCGATTAGCAATCGCAGCTGCTACATTCTCCATAACTTGTGCAACATAGTCCACTCCATCATCATAGTTTTCATTCGCATTGCCATCACCAGCTACACGTCCCCTCGTCGACCTCTTAGTCCACGACCGCGTCTACCTCTTAGTCCACGTCCACCTTCTGGTTCCATAACTGACCTGCAAAACATAATCGCTTAAACCGCAACTGAATGTGAAACGTGCGCTTATGTAACATACATTACTCCTAAGAAGTAATTCAATCACGTATTAATTAGGGAAACAAAACATTAACATAAAAGACCTATTAATTCCCAAAGATTCCCGAAAGACTCGACCAGCTCTGATACCACAAATGCGACACCCATTCTAGGTTCATCACATAGATACCCAAATGCGGAAAATAAAATTAAAGCGCTGGTTACTTTCGGAAAATATAACTTTTAAGTAATTGTCTTATCACTGAAATTGTGAATTTTTTTTTCTTTTAACAGCCAAACACATCGTGAATAAACAAACGTATAAGGAGATACGTATATATATGCGTCACAAGTTTTAAACACACTATAACTACTATAAGTTACAAAAGATGTCTTTATCGATCTAGGAATTTCTACACACTAAGTAGAAAATATAAAGACATGTACAAAAAAGTAGTGAATGTCTAGAACCATACAAAAACTAATGGCTCTCAGTAGCCAGATCAAATGACGAATATCACTACCCAAAATAGCAAAACCTATAGCTGGTCTATACAAAAGGAAACCATTAGGGAGACATGTCGAGTCTCAAACTTATTTAATATATGTACTGCTGTTTTCGAAATACTTGCCGTCGATACTTTTCCAAATTACCGTCAATTAACATTTTTAAAGTCATTTAAGCCTAATATTAGCCTTTTCCACTTAAATAATATTCTAAAATCATAATTAAGTTATCTTGGAAAATTAATTTCATAAAATAACTTTTTATAATATTACGGAATTTCTTACGTAAAAATCAAGTGATACAAAAATAATTTCACTGATTACGTCCTCACTGTGACTCATTGTTCACTTTTTCGCTGATAATTCATTAAAATACTAATAATTTCCAATCCTTCTTATTTTTTTCCAAATAAAAGTTTTCCATAAATGTTATGTTCCAACATTTATCAGAAAAACATTGAATATAATTTATAAAGCTTATTAAAGTTTTTATCTGATTAATTGATTGGGCACTGACCACTGTCAAGCTTCTCAAACAACATTCAATAACAACATCATAATTATATTCCCAGGTAGATCATGCATCTCAACAACATAATATATAACTACAGATAACCAATTTAAATGCGATAAAATAACCACAGTATAAATAACACAACTTAAACATATTAATTAAAACACCACAACCACAAAAATAATTATACAGGCCAACAAACAATGGTACATGGTCATCGGAATAATCTCTCAGGCAATCCCCTCTTACCTCTCGTAGAATTCTCAGCGGAGTAAAAGTATTTTGTCGGAAGTCCGGATCTCGAGTACACAACGAACTCACTTAACCTTCAACAATTACAATCCAATAATTACCAATCAAACAATTAAAACACCTATGCACCTCCTATATTGGTCACGACCTTAACATGATTTTGTGGCTAAAAATTTCTAAATTTGCTTAAGTCATTGTATTAATGATCCTAATTACTTAAGACAATGGATTCGTGATTAAACAACCAAGTTTGAACCAAAAGCTTCCAAACTCCCAAAGACCTAGGTTCGGCCATGATGAGTACATAAGGTTAGAGATTTTAGTTTGATGAACTAACTTGGATTCAACATGTATACATACCAATAAGACAATGTACAAGATTACTTATGAAAAGAATGAACAAAAACTTCCTCCAACCAACCACATAGGTTCGGCCTTAGCAAGTTAAATGGGGAGGAAATTTTGGATTTCAACATACTCTTGGATTATGAACATATGTATGATGACAAGAACATAGAAATTGGTTTCATATTTTTAGGATTTTTCTATGATTTTCTATGAGTTTTCAAAGTGAAGAACATATATGACGAACAAGATGAATAAAGCAGTGAATCTTGAAATGAATTTTTTTTAAGCAAAAAGGCATGCAAAAGCATCACAATAACATAAAACATCCCAACTAGGTTGGCACCTAAACTCAGTTACCAATCATCTGCAAAAGACACCTAAATTTATTGATAAAAAAATAAAATGAATACAAAAAACATGGGGGCAATAAACCTGACCCATGAAAGAATTAACAAAACCTGTAATTAGGTAAACCAACCCAATTATGAAAAAAATCATCCCCAATAAAACTAGAGAGTAAATCCCACCAAACAAAATTCTGAACAGTAATACCATGAGAGGCAATTTTATCTGCACAGTTATTGGCCTCACGAAAAATGTGAGAATGAACAAAACGCATCTTTTTAGTAAGAGCCAAGCAATTAACCCATCTATTTCTAAGCTTCCAAGGGACAATGTCTAAAGAATTAAAAGTCGAAATGACTAATTTGGAGTCGCATTCCAACCAGAGAGAGTGCCACCCTTTTTTATAAGCAATTTCAATCGCAAAAATAGCCCCCATCAATTCAGTGTATAAGGCATTAGAGATCCCAAGATTGGTTGCAAAACAACCAAGATTAGAAGCCCTGTAATCACGAAAAATACCCCCACAAGCCGAGGGGCCCGGAGAACCTTTAGCTGCCCCGTCTGTATTACATTTCACCCAATAACAAGAAGGAGGAAACCAATTAACCTCTATGATCTTAGGAGCACGAACTGGGTGACCTGTGACCTTGAAGGATTTTAAAATGACAAAATCCCGAATTGAAGCTGCAGCCATATTACCTTTGCTCAGGCTACCAGATAGAGAAACACTAGCTATAATCAAATTCTTAGCAGTCTGTATAGGGATCTGTTTATTGTCAAAACGGGATTTATTTCTACAATGCCATAAAGCCCAAATTATATTTGTTATTCCAGCATTGATAAGATCTCTTACCTGCGGGCACCAATTCAAGTTACAGGTAGACATAACTGATTGTAAAGAAGAGCAATCCACTGAATACTTAATAGTGTCACTGAACCAAACCCAAAGATCTTTAGCAAAAGAACAATGGAAGAATAGGTGTTCAGTTGTCTCAGCTGTTGAACCACAGAGGCAACATCTAGAAACTATAATGCAACCATTGTTCCATAAGTTCTCATCTGTAGGCATGCGATTATGATGAATTCTCCATAGAAGAAAGGATTTAGAAGGAGGTATAAACTTGTTCCAGATATGCTTTGTCCAAGACATAATCTGACCATTAGACTTAAGGAAATTGAAAGCCTCCTTAAATTTTAAATGCCCCGAATCTGACTTGTACCATATCAGCTGATCTTTACAGTACTGTAAAGGGATGCAAATCTGCTGCAACTCTACAGAAATAGAGGGACATTTTTGCAACAACAAATCCGGAATGCTCCAAGAGCCATTAACTATGAACTCACTGACCTTAGCTTTCAAAAGTTTAGACATTCTCTATGGAATTGATAAGAGGGAACAAAGAGGCTTTGACAACCACTTATCTAACCAGAAATTAATCTCAGAGCCATCCCCAATTAGCCATGTACTCTGCTCCATCACAGTATGCAAATGAATCTTCAAACCTGACCATATAGATGATGTTATATGCTGAACTTGAGAGTTGTATTTAAAAGCTCTAGCTCACATAAGGCAAGCCCACTGACCACTTGAAGAAACCAAATCCCAGCATAATTTAAGCATGGCTGCATTATTTATGGATTTAATAGACCGGATGCCCAAGCCACCTTCAGATTCTGGTTTACACAATTTGTACCAAGCCACTGTAACTGTTTTCTTGATATCAGGATTCCCAGACCATATAAAATTGCACAACCAAGTATCTATAGAATTCAGCAGATTGATAGGCCAAGGATACATTTGAAAACTGAATAACATCATGCTAAGAACAACTGACTTAACCAACTGCACCCTTCCCATGATTGATAGCATATGCCCTTTCCAAACAGTAAGTTTCGATTTTATTTTGTCTGCCAAAGACTGCAGATGAATTCTTCTTGGTTTTCCTCTAAATAAAGGCAAACCAAGGTAGATAAAGGGCAACTTTCCAGCAGAAAAACCAAGAGAGCTGCTTATGTTAGCCAGCCTACTAGCAGAGATATTTCCAGAGTAGAATTTAGACTTACCATTTGACCCGAGGCCTCCCCATAGGCCCTAAAAAGAGCCATTAGATTGGATAAATTTCGTCTGGACCCTCTACAGAAAATCATTATGTCGTCAGCATATAATACATGACTTGGAGTATGGAAACCTCTAGGGCCAGCCATATGCTGCAGATTACCATCTTGAACAAGCTTTGTAATCCCTCTACTAAGGACATCTGCTATGCAAAATAAAAGAGGGGACAAGGGATCACCTTGCCTAACCCCCCTTTTACAAGAAAAATAACCAATAGACTTACCATTAACTCCAATGGATAACTTGGCTGAATGCAAAATGTTGTTAATCCAATAAAAAAATTTGGAATCAAAACCAAAAGATTGAAGGACTTTAAGAAGGAATTTCCAATCCATGGTATCAAAGGCCTTTTTGATATCGATTTTCAAGGCTAAGTTGCCACCATAAGCTCTCTTATCCAGCATATTGATGCCCTCTGAAGCAATACACAACCATTCAGAGATGTGCCTTCCTTTGAGGAACCCTCTTTGATTTTCTGAAATGATCTTCGGAGCCACCATAGCCAACCTATCTGCCAACACTTTGGTTATAATCTTAAATTGAAAATCAGCCAAAGCAATTGGCCTATATTGATCAATCCTATCAGCACCAAGGACTTTAGGAATAAGCACCACCAAGTTAGAATTGATATTAGGAAGAAGCCACCCTTACTCAAAAAATTGCAAAACAGCCTTTAAACATCATCCTGTATGGTGTCCCAATATGTTTGATAGAAAAAACCCCCAGAGCTCCACTACCATTCATAGAGAAAACAACATTTTTCACTTCTTCCTTTGAAGGCAGGTTTGTTAGCATTAGATTATCTTCCATGGTAACCATAGGGGAAATCACATTTTCCACTAGATCATTTTCCACACATTGATTTTTAGATGAAAACAGCTCAGTGTAATAACTAAGAATACGATTTTCAATGTCCTCTGCATTATGGATAATATCATCATCTTTCTTGATTATTGAAATCTGCTTGGAAACACTTCTAATTTTGGCAACTTTGTGAAAAACTCTGTATTTCTATCACCATTGATATGCCAATCTATTCTAGCTTTCTCTTTACAAAAATCTTCTTGACAGCTAAGACCTTGCTGCAGTTCAAGTTGCACCTCTTTTTCTTGATCAAACAAAACATCCGAATAACCAGCTGAGATGATAACCTGTTGAACCTGATCCACCTTGGCCATAGCAGACTCAACTCTTTTGTTAACATCACCAAAAGTGACTTTGCTCCATGTTTTAAGTCTCAGTTTCAGCATTTTTAGTTTCTGGGAAAGAATGAACATGGGACACCACACTATGGAACTACTCCAAACCTCTGAAACAACTTTGATACAGTCGGGATGGGAGGACCACATTTTAAAGAATTTAAAGGAGGAGCTGTAATTTCTTTCTTCTTTCTTCAAGGACACCAATAAAGGAAAGTGGTCAGATTTACTCCTTGTGAGAGTACAACAAGACACACTATACCAGTAATTTAGCCAAGAATCATTGCAAATAGCCCTGTCAAGTCTCTTCTCTGTGCAATTACCTCTTCTCCCATTAGACCATGTAAACTGAGCTCCTCTAGTCATTAAATGGGTCA
This sequence comes from Sophora flavescens, assembly GCA_030762895.1. Taxonomy (NCBI): domain Eukaryota; kingdom Viridiplantae; phylum Streptophyta; class Magnoliopsida; order Fabales; family Fabaceae; genus Sophora; species Sophora flavescens. The sequence goes on from CM061062.1 coordinate 142,244,791, forward strand.
ATTGGCAGCTATCAGTCCACAATTGAAACTCATCAGAGGAAATTTTCAAAGGCAAGTGACCTCCTCTTTGCTCATGAGTCCCTAAGACAACATTAAAGTCTCCTATAAAGCACCAAGGGCCAACATTAGACTGCTCCAAATCTGTTAACTCCTTCCATAATGATCTTCTCTTTTGATAAGTGGTACAAGCATATATGGCAGAGACAAACACTTCCTGATTATCCATTTTAACAGAGAAAGAAACCTGTTGATTAGAGCATCCAATGACATTCAAAGATAAACTCTCATTACATATACACCATAAATTTGGCAAAAGAGGATCTGTCATTTATTGCAAAGGCTTTTTCCTGCAACCTATTCCAAAAGTTGATAGGAAATTGATCTAAACTTATCCAAGGTTCAGCTATAAAAATCAAATTTGGCTTGTTTTTAACTAACAGATTTTGGATGACCAACCTAGTATCTAGGTTACCAATACCTCTCAAATTCCAGAAGAGGATTTTCATTATGCAATTGGGAAGGACCTGTCCTGGATCGGGCTCTATTCTTACCTGCATTTGATTTCTGCTTTTTCTGCTTTTTTCTGATTTTTCTTTTTTAACTTCTTTCTTTGAGACCTAGAAACATAAGCTGTGAATGCTTCGTCAGTTTCTTTATTGATCAAATCATCATCTGAATACTCATTTTCAGCTTCATCCTCAATACCATTACTCCAGAATTTTGAAACCAATTCCATATCTTTCCTAGCCTGTGGAGGCAGATCAGCAATCTATGCTGAAGAGATAACTCTATTTCCCCCAATATCCTGAGAATAGATTCTGAAACATGTGATGGGACACCATCACTACCCAGATTTTTAACAATTCCTTGAGGAGAGGGAACTGAGACATGAATTGGGGTGAGAAAACTTTGCTCACCCGAACCAGCCTTAGGAGTATTCTGCATCTCAATTGAATTTCGAACTGAGACTTATGAATCCAGAGAGTCTTGAACAACCTGAACTGATTGAACAGGAGTAATTTGAACATCATCAGAATTTCGAACCAAAGAATCTTGAACTTCTTGAACCGAGGAAGAACTGCTTGCAGAAAAGACCTTATGTAGAGCCTCCTCTACATCAATATTAACCATGGAATTTCCTTGAACATATTCCTTATGCATTGTCACCAGATTGTTATTAGCAACCTCAGTAGTAGAAATAAATCCCAAAATAGGATTTTGCATAATTTCTAGGTCCTGAGGAGGAATTGGAACATTATTAACTCCAACTAGATCGGCTCTATTCACATCTTCATCTTCAACTGCATAATGTTCTCTGTCAGTATTATCAACAACAGGAATACTGGTGCCTTCCCCATTGATATTGCAATCAATTTCATTACTGTGAGCTATCTTTTCTTTTCCCTTATCAATCATTTGCTTTGGAACATACTTAGGAATTGTACGAACAGTATGTTTCTCAAAAGCAACAGATTTTCCATGAGGTTCAATAACCTTTTGCTGCATTCCAGAACATGCATTCTTTTTACAAGAAGATAAAGAATGACCAATATTTTGATAGGAAGAGCAAAATTCTGGAAGATTTTCGTATTCTATATAAACCAAGAATGCAAAATCTTCTCTTCTACCATAACCTTACTCCTTAAATCAGATTTCAAATCTATGTCAACAAGAACACGTGCATAATGACCAAAATTCCTTTCAAAGGTACACTTACTTGTTGTAACATCTAAACATATGGGAGAACCAATGCTGCTAGCAATAGCAAAGATGATCTTATGCCTCCAATATTCCTGAGCTAAACCAGAGATCCTTATCCAGCATTGAACCGAGGTTTGCTTCTGCTTAATAGGGTTAAAGTCAGGTGTCCATGAGAACAAACGCAAGAAACCAGGCTTTATATTCCAAGAAGAGACTGATCGCACCTTTCTTAGGTCTTCTATAGAAGAGAAAGAGAATTTATAAAAGCCTTTTCCCAAGGAAATCATTCCCCAAGGGCCAAGAGGTTTCCATAAAACAGATAACTTGTTTTCAAGGTATCCATTTTAATTGGTGAATCACCTTTAGCAAGGATCACGCGACCATGAAGGTGAGTTTTGCAACCCTCCAGGCCAACCTTGTATTCATCTTCGGGAATTTTAATGTAGACCTCATCTCCTTTTTTACAAGGGCGAGGAAGTTGACTATGTGGGATGTCACACACATTCTTGAGGGCATCTGCAAAGGTTCTTCTTTGTGGAGACAAGGAAGACAACGATGGATCCTGAGGTGGATCCCTCTTAGGAGACGCATGGAGGGTAGAAGAGGGAGAAGGAGATAGCGGAGCTAAGAAACGCCAAGGACAAACGGCCATGGTTGCCACCATGAACCACCATGCAAACCCTAGGGAACACTTGAAATCCTAGCAGCCACTTTCTGAAGAAACTATAGCTTAAAGATGATGAGGAACATGAATCACTTCTTGGAATTTGAATATGGGCAAGAAATCACCAACTTGCTTCACAAATGGAGCTTTCTTGTGCAAGGAGAAATAAGAACAAATAGGAGCTTTGGAGAAGATGAAGGAAAGTGCAATAATGAACTAGAATGAACTTGACTCATCAAGTTTATGAGCCAAAGATGGGCTTGGCCCTTTTTGCACAATGGGCTTGGGAAAATTCACCAAAGTCCAATTGATTTTAAGCTTGAAAATGCTTAAGACTTAATACTTTGTCAAGGAAACTTAAGAGAACAAAATGGCTTTATGCAAAACAATATTCCAACCATTGTAATGCCCTGATTTCCGTGTCTTTCTGTGGCAGTAATTACATATGTATATATATTTAATTTTGATAAAATCCAAAGAGTGATTTTAAATAAAATAAAATCATTTTCTGGTATTCTCTTATCATAGGAAGTCACGGTTAAATTTTCGGTTGAAAATTCAGACGAAAGTCGATCTACATTTTCACTGCCGGTATAAGTTTACTGAGCAAAAAACCTAATTTTGAACCGTGAACAAAACGGTTAGTGTTTTTGTGATGTTTTGTATGATATTGGAAATTTTCGAAAATTCTTATTCTGGGTCAAAATATAATACTTTACCCGGGCGAAATACAATCGGGAACTTGAACCGGATACACAATGGAGCAGAGTAGGAAGCACAAAAGTGATGCGGTGACATGTGGGAGTGTGGTGACTTACTAGGGGATGGCGTAAGTCACATCCTAAAAAGTTGTCATGAGGACACTTTTTGAATTATAACATACTATATATATATATATATATTCTAAAAACCCATTTTTCTTTTTCTTCTCCAACCAAACATGGCCTAAGCCAAAACTTTGTTGGAACCAAAGTGGTTTTTGATTTAATAATCTCTAAGTTTTGATGCTAACAAAAGGATTAAATTTTCATGGCAAAGTGTTAGTTGAGATCTAACACGTGCTTTCAGTTATGCAAGAATATTTACATATAAGTAAAAGAAACATGGGATAAGTTCTAATTGAAAAATACGTGTCCACCCCTGTAGATGGGCTGCTCAAATACTTTGGTAAAGTTACTTAGTTATTTAATTAAGTAGACTGGTTTTCTTAAATAGACGAGGCTCTAAATATTTGCTAGATGAATACCTAAATAACTTGTTAGGTACAGCAAGTCCAAAGACTTGATAATAAGCGCATCCATCTTGCCACGTAAGCAGACGGAAGTAATTAGTTGAAGTAAATGAACTGAAAAATAAAGTAATCTAGTAGACGATCTCTAACCGCAACGCCACTACACGGGGATCTTTATAACTCATTAAGGAAAGCAATGCCGAAGACTTGATAGACTAAAGGATATGCCACATCATCAGACGAGCATAGTAAAATATTGAACAGACTTAGTCTTTCATATAACTAAGTAGACGAAGTTTCCTGTTAGACGAGCTCCATCGTTCAATGAATTAAATGCAATCCGAACCTCTTGAATTTATTTCAAATGATTGATATTTATTTCAATAGAATATTTGTTCTTCATATTTGTTTTATCTACTTTAATATTTCACCTTGTTGTAATAGAAACATAGTACCATCAAGCAATGCAAAAAGCAGAATCGTACAATAAGATACTACAAAACGATCTGTACGATGACAACTTTATGGCTGAAAAAGTTGGATTATACACAAAGGAGGAACAACAAGTGCTCAAGCTGCAATACTCAGAGGAGTAAGCATCATTTTTCATGCTACTTCGATAACCAAGAGTACTATTCAGCATTGCCACAATCAAGCTATCAGTCACAACGGATATCATGCATTAAATGTTATCTCTAAACGGGATTATTCAAAGTAACCGTTGAAGAAATACAAGTGAAGAAGAAGATCACTATAAATAGAAGACCTCAAATTCTGAAGAACAAATTTTGCCAATCAATAATCACTCATTCTAATATTCTTTTAAGAGCAAGAGTCTGTATTCTTTAGTTTGAATATTTTTGTAATATTCAACTGAGCTTAAACTGTCATATCCTCACACATATTGAGTTAAGAAGATCAAATATTATATCTCTTTTTTAGAGTTAGAGCCTGAAGAGGCTTGGTAAGAAAAAAATACTTGTAGCCTGGAGAGGTGTTGAATACTTGGTTGTAATCTATTTGGAGAAATAGTGGTTAAATCCTTCAAGTCGAAGGGATTGGACGTAGCTCTTGGTTGGAAGAGAGTGAACCAGTATAAAATCTCTTGTATGAATCTTCTATCCCTAAACTCTTCAGTTTTTATTTGCTTATACTAACTGTGGGATTTTGATATTGCTTTTGTTAAAGTCTTTTAAAAAAAAAGGGATCTTTCTCTTTGTGCTTGCTTCTGTTTCTAATCTCCTTGAGTACAAAAATTGTTTTAAAGGTTGTTTTCGAAAATTATTAACAAACACAAGTCAACCCCCCCTTCTTGTGTCTGCCTGTGTCAACTTCAGTTGGTATCAGAGCTCAGCCTTGAAAGGGTTGAGCATCTAACAAGTGCTGAGGGAGTACGACCCAACAACCATGGATGCAGAAGGACAAGCTATCAACAGACCTCCTCTCTTTGATGGTTTTGATTATGACTATTGGAAGAAGAGGATGATGGCATTTTTAGATGCACAAAGTCTAGACATCTGGGAGCTCATAGAAACTAGTTATACTGAACCCAGGAATGAAAATGGAGCTGCTGTTGCTAGAGCAGACTAGACAGCAGATCAAAAGGCAAAGCATCAACTCAATCTTAAAGCTGAGCATTATTTGATGTGTGCCATCACCAGATTTGAACATGACAAAGTTCACAGCTGCAATACTGCTAAAGAAATCTGGGATACTTTTGCCCTAGCTCATGAGGGTTCCTCACAAGTTAAGGAATCCAAAATCAGCATGCTGGTTCATCAGTATGAGCTGTTCAAGATGGGTGAACATGAAACAATAGACCAAATGTTTGGAAGATTGCAAACCATCACCAACAGTCTCAGATCTCTTGGAAAAATTTATGAAAATAGAGATCATGTCAGAAAAATCATGAGAAGTCTATCCAAGCAATGGAGACCCAAAGTAACTGCTATTCAGGAATCCAAAAACCTGAATACACTCTCTCAGGAAGAGCTTCTTGGATCTCTCAAGGTTCATGAACTTGAACTTAATGAAGAAGAAAATTCCTGAAAAGGAAAATCTATTGCCCAAAAGCCAAAGAAAGCAAGTTCATCAAAAGCTCTCAAAGCTGCTGAGTCGTCTGATGAGTCTGAATCTTCTGATGATAATGAAGGATCAGATGAGGATGAATTATCCTTTATCTCCAGGAAGATTCCACTTATGTGGAGAAAGAAAGGTGGTTTCAGAAGGAAGCAACTCCACAAAAATTTTCCAAGGAGAAGGCAAACTCCAAGGAAAAAGGTCCACCCTTGTGCTTTGAATGCAAGAAACCTGGTCATTTCAAAGCTGACTGCCCTGAGCTAAAGGACAAAAAGAAATTATTCAAAACGAAAAAAGGCTTAATGGCTACATGGGAGGATTTTGATCTGTCTTCTTCAGATGAAGAAAATGAAGCAGTGGAAGAAGCAAATATCTGTCTCTCATGTGGAACATTTGCATCGTAAAGTAAATACACTAATGCTGAGGTAATGGACTCTGACCCGTCCACTCTTCAAAATGTTTTTGATGAATTGTTTCATGAGTCGTCTATACTATCACGAGAATATAAGAGTCTCAAAAAGAAGTTTTCTAAACTGTCTAAAGAATATGATAGAGTCTGCACTGAGAAACAAAACTTCAAAAATGAAAACAACATACTAAAATTAGTGAATGTCAGTCTAGCTGACAAAGTGGTGTGTGAACCTGATGTCTCTTATGAAGTTGCAAAACCGAAACAAGATGTAACATATCTAACTGATTCTCTGTCAAAGTTTTTAGGTGGCTCAGATAAGCTGAGTCTGATTTTAAGGTACTCTAGGTCACCTTATGATAAATCTGATCTTGGTTATGACAAAGAGAAGTAAGACGCATATCACAAAAAGTCAAAACCACTTAAACAACATAGAGCTTCAAAAGATCCAAATAAATATACCAAAGCTAAGTCTAGCTCGTCCAACACCTTTTGTAAAGTATGTGGAAAAAGTGGGCATATTACATCTAGATGCATACACAATAAATATGCTAAGCATACTCGTCCAGTGACAACTAACAAGAAAGGACCCAAGTCAGTTTAGGTACCTAATGATAAGATAATACCTGTTGCAGATTTGCTTAACAACAGGAAGAAAACAGATGTCTTGGTACTTTGACAGTGGCTGCTCACGACACATGATGGGAGAAAGGTCAATGTTCCAAAACCTTAAGCCCAAAGATGGTGGCTGGGTCATATTTGGAGGATATCAGAAAGGGAAAATCATTAGTATAGGTAAAATTGGTAAACATCATTTTCTCTCCATTGATAATGTTCTTTTAGTAAATGGCTTGAAGCACAAAGACGGTTCTATATGTTTTATATCTTTACTACCTTGAATATGATTTAATACAATCTGTTCCACGATGAATTTATTTCAAATGATTGATATTTATTTCAAATGAATATTTGTTCTTCTCATTTGTTTTTATCCGATTAATGTCTTGTTTCCTTTGAGAAAATTCATAGTACTATCAAGGAAATACAAAAAGCAAAAAGTATAATTGGAATTGCAAAACGATTTGTACGATGACATCTTTTTGCTGGACAAAAGCTGGGTTATACACAAAGGAGAAAAGAAAGTTTTTAAGGTACAATTGCTCAGAACAGTGAGCCCCCATTTTTTGTGATTTTCTGATAACCAAGGATGCTTTTCAACATGGCCAAAATCAAGCCATCAGTCTCAACGGATATCATGCATTTAATACTATCCCTAAACGGGATTATTCAAAGTAACTGTTGAAGAATTACAAGAGAAGAAGAAGGTCACTATAAATTGAAGACCTCAGATACTGAAGATAAAACTCTTGTCTGCACAATCTTGCTAGTAGAACTTTTGGCATTTGATCAATTACAAGATATTCAAAGCTCATATTCTTGTTGTAAAGCAAAAGTCTGTAATTCTTAAGGTTGAATATTTATAAAAATATTCAGTAAATCTTAAACCTTCATACCCTCACATATAATGAGTTAGAAAGATCTTAGAAAAATCTGTGATTGAGTTAGAGCCTGAAGAGGCTTGGAAAGAAAGCAATACTTGTAGCCTGGAGAGGTGAATAATACTTGTTGTAGAAACTATTTGGAAATAGTGGAGAAAATCCTTCAAGTAGAAGGGACTGGACGTAGCTCTTGGATGGAAAAGAGTGAACCAGGATAAATTACCTGAGTGAATATTCTTTCCCTTATCTTTTACAGTTTTATTTATTTTTACTAACTGTGGGATTTGATTTTGGTTTTGTTAATATTTTAAAAATGATTTCTTGTGTGCTTAATCTTTTTATCTTGTACTTGTGAAAAAGTTGTTCAAAAAGGGTTTTTGCGAAAATAATTAACAAACACGATAAGCAAGTAAATGCCATTATTAATCTTATAAATCTTGCAAATATCAACTCCTCATGCAAAGCTTGAAATCCTAAAACAAACATGGTTACAGGGGCAAAACTAGAATAATTCAGTTCAGTGGAGTGGACCTTTCCTAATTAGGTATTAATATTATGAGAAAATAACTAGATCAAAGAAAATTTAGAAACTTTGGGGGTATGGAATTATGTAATTCCACCACAATATAGTTAAAAAAGTGTGGTGACATATGCATGTAAAAATAAGGTACAGTTAATTGTGCAGAGAGCAGACCAAACCCAGTCTCAATCATCTATGATTTGGTAAGCCACAAAGAATAGAGAAGGTGAGAGTTCACACCTTAAAATGACACAGCTCAGTCAAACTTAAGTTCGCACATGACAGAGCCCCTTGGCACAAGAGATAATCTTTTGAGGATATTGTACTTCTTCCTTAGGTCCAAGGAAAGGACAGGTGGGATACGAAACAACTAGGAACACTTGGCTGTGGAGCCCATCTTGGTAAAGGTGACTGTTCCTGCGGGTAACAAAGAACACCACGACTCACATAAGATGCAAACATAGTAATGAATCCTGTTCTTATTATTATTATTATTTTGGAAGCAAACACACTTAACTCATTAACTCATTTCATTGATAATAATATATCCAATACACCCAGGGACTGAATTAAAACCATCTGGACTAGCATTGAACATAGCTACCGCTAAGCAATAGGTCACCACTCACTACAATAGCTTATCTACAAATAAACTTAAAAGTTTGTGTGACGAGAGAGTAAATCTCTACAACTAGAGATGATAAATCCAAATTCTGAATCATGTTATATATCTTAGTGATTATGTATTTTAAATTTCAAATAATTTGAAAATTGGTTGATATGTTATGTGATAATGAATATTTATTTGTTTTAAATAGCATAAAATAATCAAATAGCAATCCATCAATTTCTAATTTGTGTAATCAATTTCATAAAAAACTGGGAATTGATTAAATTCACATCAAAGTTATCAAGAAGTTATCAGGTGGCGTACAGGAAGTTATATAGACCAAAGGTTCAATGAAACAAACTCGAGAAGAGAACTGAACAAACCTTGTCGTTTTGAATTATGAGAACTTGAAGAACATGGCATTTGTCAAGCAAGCTGAGTAGGGAATTCGATTTGACACTTGGAAGAATGAGCTCTAGATGAATTAAATGGCGAAATTCCGAAAAACGTAGATCAGGGAAGCTACCAAGTAGCGACTGCTTATACACGACAACAAAAAAGTGATTATGTAATATTATAACAAAACTATTATACGGATACATACATATTAGATCGTTATTTATCCTAAAAATAATTATTTTGATCGTTATTTAAAATTGAGATTATTTAGATCTTTACTCTTACTATTATAACCATGATAATAATAAATAAATAAATAAATAAAAACTTTACCTTTGTTGTTGAATGACTCAACACTAGATGTTTTGTTCCAGAGAGATTGTTCCGCATAACTGATGTCGAGTTTCAGCATCTTCAGTGACGGTAAGCTAACCGTTGTAGAGCGTTGCAAATGATGCACAAGGATTCCATCACAGAGACCGATGCACACACATGCTGTTATTAACAACAATAAAAATAAAAATAATAAAACAAAAATAAATAATAAAGTTGGAGGGAAACGAGGTTAGTACAAGTGAGGAGGGTTGGAGGGAGGAAGAAGCCATGTTCGTCAATTGCAAAGAACGTGAGGTGGAGTTCCTCGAGGTGGGGCCCACTGGCAGCGCAGAGCCACGTGTCGACTGAATAGGCATAGAACGTGTCGACGAGGGAGTGGTAGTGGCCACAAGAAAGACTCTGAATATGTAATCTTGCTAGACTTTGATCCGTGCTCACACTGATTAAATCATAAACATTTTTTTTTTATCTTTTCATATTTATTTATATGAATATAATAGAAAATAAAAGAAAAATATGATAATTACACGTAAAAATTAATACATGATAAATTTTTATCCTTTTTCTCCGGTATGTCTCAAATTTTTTTTTTAATAATAAATTTCAATTTTAATAAGATTTACGTAAATATATATTGTATGACCTTAAATTTAAAATTAAAATTGAAATAAATTAAATAATTATATAAGTTTAGTATAACTTCCATTCAATTTTTATTTTTAATGTGTTATTTTTTGTTAAATTTATAAATATAATAATAAATCCAAAAATTGTAGTGTTGATATTTGACACATGGTACAGAGTAAATAGCCAAAATAGTCCCTGAAACTGTGAGGTCGTGTCAAGTTGGTCCCTCAAATTAACCAAATTTCAAAAAGGTCCCTAAAACTGTCAAACGTTGATCAAGTTAGTCCCTCCGTTAGTCAGGGTTCGTTGACGCCGTTAACGACGCTTATGTCGCACGTTAAGTGCCCATGTGGCCTCCACCTTGCATGACAGCTGCACCACAATTTTGGGGACCAATCTAACACTCAATTTTAGGGACTAAAATGATATTTACTTTGTATTTTAACACTTCACCTTCATTTCATTTTCATCCCTCATTTTTACCTTTTCATCTTCCCGCCCTAACCTCCCCTCTGCCACACCCTTCCTTCTGCAACCGCTCGCCGGAGGCCATAACTCGTCACCGGGAACCGCACCGGAACTCGCTTCCACTCAAAACTCAGGTGTGTATTTTGTTTACCCATTTTGTTTTGGGTTATCGGGTCATGGGTTTTGATTGTTCATCTTCTTCTTCATACTGTGCATGTGGTAGGGGTTAGGTAGGGTTTCATCTAAGCCTCTATTACATTAGTTTTGTACTTAGGCATTTGCCCTAGTTATCGTTTTACCCATTGTTGCACATTCTTCATCATCAATGTGGGTGGGTTTAGGGTTTGTTGCGATGCTCTGTTTTTTTGTTTTGTAAAGAGTATATGAAACGTTTTTTAATTTATGCATCCTTGTTAATGTGCAGAATGAGTACTCTGATCACTGTTATCGTGCACCATGGAGGCATATTGTTTAGGAATGAGATAGGAATTCAGGAGTATGTGGGTGGTGAGATGGATGTGTGGGGAGAGTTGGACTCGGACACACTCAATGTTTTTGATTTGTTTAGCATTGTGAAGGTGTGTAAGGGTTATGATAAGGTTGAAAAATTGTTGTGGTTGAAGCCAAACAAGGACCTGGATATTGGGTTGAGGGAACTAACCTCTTACAGTAGCTTCATAGAGATGGTTAAGGCTGCCCTTCTTAATGGGAATGAGATTGAGATTTATCACAAGTATACCCCCGAGCCCCTTCAGGCATGGGTGCCGAACCAGGAAGCTGTGAATGCTGCTAACATGGATGTTGATGAGGGTCTCATGAGTCCATATGAGGACATCCATTCTACTGCTGATGAAAGTGCAAAGGACAGCCATTACAAGCCTCCTCCAGTTGAAATTAGTTCATATGATTCTGAGGAGATGGTGTTAAGCAAGTTTAAAGGGAAGAAGGCTAAGGGAAATAAGGTTGCTGGGACTTCATCCAAGGGTAAGAAGGCTAAGGGTAAGAAGGTTGTTGGGATTTCATCCAAGGGTAAGAAGGCTGGTGGGAGTGATGGAAAGGGTAAGAAGAAGGTTTCAAGTAAGAGTAGGCAGAGGTCACCTAGTCCTTCAAATGGTGACAGCAGTGATGATAATGATGGTGGGGCTGAGTTTTATACAGGGCTTGAAGACTTCTTTAATTATGGGGAGTTAGGTGGTGGAGGCAATCAAGTGCAGCAAGAAGTTGTGAGTGATAGAAGCTTCAAGTTTGAGGAAATGAAGGATCCTATTAGTACAGAAGAGGAGAATAATGGAACAACTGGTTTGCCTAACTTCCCTCAGTTTAATGACAGAGCAAAGTTTGGTAATGTCAGTTTGGTAGTAGGAATGGAGTTTACAAATTTATCATCTTTCAAGGCAGCTGTGAAGGATTACACCATCTACATGGGCAGGCCAATAAAATGGGTGAAAAATGATAGCTTCAGGGCTAGAGCTAAATGCAAGGAAGTTGGTTGTGATTGGGAGATTTATTGTGGTAGGAGTAATGTAAGGAGGAGTTTCCAAATTAAGACCTTCAAGGAGACTCACAGCTGCTGCAGAGCCTTTAAGGTTAATCAAGCAAACATAAAATGGGTTGTGAAGAAGCTAGAAGAAAATATTCGTAGCCAACCCAAAATCACACATGTAGAGGTTTTTGATTTCCTAAAAAAGGAGTTCAATGTCATCATTGATAGGTTAATGATTTTTAGGGCAATTAGGGAGGCAAGATAGTTGGTTGAAGGTAGTGATAGAGAGCAGTATGGTAAGCTTTGGGATTATGCTCATGAGTTGTTAAGGAGCAATCCAGGGTCATTGGTTAAGATTGATACCATCCCTCTGCCACATTCACAACCATAGTTCCAAAGGTTCTTTGTTTGTCTAGATGCATGCAAGAGAGGATTTAAGGCAGGTTGCAGACAACCATATTTTTGTGATAGCATATGCTATAGTGGATGTGGAAAACAAAGACAATTGGGGATGGTTTTTGACACTGTTGCATGAAACACTAGGTGATTACAGGAAACATGGATGGAATTTCATGTCCGACATGCAGAAGGTAAGATTTTGTCATTCATTACGTGGTCTGGTTTGATAATTTGTTGCATATTTCAGGGACCAATTTGATATTAAGTGACTAATTTTAGGGACTGATTTGTATGTTATGCTTGCAGGGGCTAATACCAGCCATGCAGGAAGTGATGCCAGGAGTGCCCCGCAGGTATTGTGCCATGCATCTGTGGAGGAACTTTATAAAACAATGGAAGGAAAAGGAACTAAAAGGTGTGGTTTGGGACTGTGCCAAGTCAACCACAGTTACACAGTTCAACATGGAAATGGAAAGGGTTAAGAGGTTGAACCTGAAAGCCTGGGAGTATTTGATTAAATGGCCAAAAGAGGCATGGACAAAGGCCTACTTTGAGACAAACTGTAAGGTGGACAACATATGCAACAATACATGTGAGGTTTTCAATTCATGGATTGTGGATTATCGTGGTAAGCCTATTCTGACTATGGCTGAGGAAGCTAGATGCTATGTGATGAGGACAATGTGTGCAAACAAGCTGAAGCTTGCTGGGAGGAGAGGACCTTTGTGTCCTATAAAACAAAGTAGGCTGGAAAAAGAGAAGTTGGATAGCAATCTGTGGACTCCTGTGTGGTCAGGTGATGGTGATGGCATGCGGTTTGAAGTACAGAACCTTCCTTCCAAGGTTGATGTCAACCTGAGTGCACAAACTTGCACCTGCAGGTTTTGGCAACTAACAGGTGATGGTGATGACATGTTGTTTGATTTTTGTATATTGTTTTCTACTTTTTTATCTATTATGACAGTGTTATTTATGTATATTTGCATACTTTTGCATGTATGCCATGTAAGCATGCATGTGTTGCAATTGCATATAGGAATCAAAGGGCAGAAGAGTGTTGTCATGTCTGGCTAACAATGGGGTCATATGATGAAACTTACCAAATTTTCATTCAACCAACACAGTCTGAACAATTTTGGATGCCCACTGATTATGACAAGCCGGTTCCACCTAAGCTCAAGAGAAGTGCTAGGAGACCAAAGAAACAGAGAAGGAAGGATGGAAAGGAGGAACCCGTGTGTGGTCATAAGCTGAAGAGGTCATATCCTAACTTCAGTTGCTCAAGATGTGGCATTGTGGGCCATAACAGTAGGGGATGCATGAACACTGGAGTTCCTCAAAAACCTAAAGCTAAGACATCAACTCAATGACAAGAGGATTTAGTGTCTGAGATACCATTAACACAAAATGCTCCTACTATTGAGCCAGTGCAATCTCAAGATGTACCACCACAAGTGTAGCAGCAAGTACAAGATCCTCCAGCACAAGTTCAGGTCAATCCACCACAAATGCAGGCTCCACCACCATCATAGCAAAGAGTGCAGAGGGTAAGCTGGCTTTTGCAGGGACTAAGTTGATTTCATATATAAAAGTTCAGGGACTTTTTTGATTTTAAGTTGCATATTTTGGGGACTAAATTGACACTATGTTATCCTTTTCTATTTCTGCAGGCAAGGAGATATGGTATAAGAGGACCTCTTATACCACAAGTGCCAAAGGAACCCCCAGTTAGAGGTTTGTCTGCTGTAGTTTCTGGTTTGGTAGAGGTTTAGATGTACTCTGTTTGGGGTATACTTTTTGTAAGACATATTTAGGCACCTTTTGGTGCTTCAATTAATACATATGCAATTTATCTTTTGGACCACATTTTGGTGCTTCATTTCATTTTCTATAACAAAATGACGCAGTTTATCTTATGCAACAAAATGACACATTTACTCCAAGCTTGTCATTCATTTCATTTCCAAAATAGGACAATACATTACACATTACATTCTGAAATATGCCTACATCATACCTAAGAACATCACACCTAAAATTACCTAAGCACTCTGCCTATCAATCCACCAAACCAAACAAACACTTAACAACACACACATTACAACAACCCCAAATTTGACCATTCTAACATCTGCAACCAAAGTGTCAACCTTGACAATCAGCTCCATCAATTCTGCCTTCAATATTCCCTCACTTCCAGTATCATTAGGAGTTGCACATCTCTCAAGAACCTTGAAAATCTCAGGAATCTCATCCACCCAAACAAGATAGCCACAATTGCCTTCACCCTGCAACAGTTTGACATAAAGAAATTAGGGTTAGTAGAAACTGTGCTCCCTGCAAAGTGCAAGAAAGTCGCAAACCCTAATGGAGTTTTGGGATTGAATGTTACCAATGGTAAGGGACATCCATAGAAGGCCCTCCCTGGGTTCCTCGGTATCCTAGAGATTTGTAACACAACTCTCCTCTTACAATTGCAAAACAAAGGTAAGGGGTTATTGATTTCTGCCCCATCAACCCTAGATCTACTCGACCAAGAGGGAGTTGTGGGTTTCTTGGTTTGTCTTGAGTATGGTAACGACGAACCACCAACCATCAGCTTTCCTTTTGTGTAGTTACAGTTAGAGAGGGCGAGAGAGAGAGAGAGACAGAAACAGACGAAGGACAGAGAGTGAGATGGACGAACCAGAGACGTTGGGGAAGAAGAAGATGAACGTTAGGGTTTTTACAAAAACAATGAGTATCAATTTGGTCCCTGTATCAATTTGGTCCCTCAAATATGCGTGTATAGTACCCATCTTACGTAGCAGGATGAGTTAGCAGCCAAATGGGCACTTAACGTGCCACATAAGCGCCGTTAACGACGTCAACGAACCCTGACTAACGGAGGGACTAATTTGATCAATATTTGACAGTTTCAGGGACCTTTTTGAAATTTTGTTAATTTGAGGGACCAACTTGACACGACCTCACAGTTTCAGGGACCATTTTGGCTATTTACTCCATGGTACATGATAACATTTCATGCACATGAAAGATCACACATGATAAAACTATATTGTATTGTTATTCTAGAATATTCTCAACTATTAATGCTTGTATATATCATGTATACTTGCTTAGATGGAGTCCTCCCGTATTGGGCTCTTGCCCCGTATCACTCATCTTCCAAATGTGGAGGGACTTGTTGCAGAGAAGGAGCACACTGTTGACGAAGACGGCGAAGCTTTTGAAAAGTTCAGGCTGTTCATCTCCATGGGATTCGTCGCAGAAGTCCAGCACTTCGAGATGCTTCCAGAGGTGGCGCCACCTGCGAGATGGAACGCTCGTCGCCACGCAGGTTTTGGTCGGGAGGAATGAGAGGATTTGGAACAACACACAATCTGGTAGACTACTGATTCTGTTGGTGTCTCCTCCTGCGTTTTCTTCTTCTTCTCGTCGTTTGGAAGTTGACTGCGCCATCGTCGTAGACGTTTCAACACTTGCCCCCTTTTTAATTTTTGCCGTTGCAAAGAGGGAGTTAGCGTCTTCCACAAGCCTCTATATTATTATAAGTGAACCAGCACCAGCTGACAAAATTTCAAAAGTGATAACAGGGACTAGTCCCTTTCTCTAGTTTCCTTTTCCCATCATTTTTTATTTTAGCTTTTGGTACTTTCTTTCTTGTTGATACGGCATGTTCAGAGTGGTGGAAACCTGCTTGTAACAGGTCCCTTGGCAGTATGATTTTGACTTTGGATCCGGATCCCCTAACTTTTCGGGAGGAAAAAATCAGGTGACTTTAGTTAAAGGAAAGAATCATGTCAAATAATTTGTTAATTATTGTAATTGATAGAGTATTTATTGTAATTGATAGAGTACAATTAATTTTCTTTTTAGTATACGTGAGTGTAGGCATAATGTTAGGATCCTATTCTGTAACATTTCTATAAAGCTATGATTTGTGATAATGAATAAAATAATTCAGCCATATATGGTTTCTTTATGGTACCAGAGTAACGATCTGGGAAAACCCAACAAACACATACCTTAGCCTAGGTAGCCATGAGAGATGATAATGAAAAAAACCACATCATCATCAACCAAAGGGGACATGGCTCCCACTCCAAAATGGGAACAACCCCATCACCCTCTTTACCTCCATCATTCAGACCAACCAGGTGCAGTCCTTGTACCACAACCTCTGGTGGAAGACAACTACAACACATGGGTTCAGTCCATGAGCATGGCCTTGAGGGTCAAAAACAAAATCGGTCTCGTTGATGGATCTATCTTGAAGCCAAAGGAGAATAACTTTGATGAACTTTTGCAATGGACTCTTTGCAATAATTTAGCCAATCAAGTTGGTAAAAATTCAAATCATGATGAATTCTCAGGTAAAGCCTTTCCATTCACACAAAATGGAAAGAAAATTATTTGGATCCTCGATAGTGGTGCTACTGACCACATTGTTTGTAGCCCTCATCTCCTCACTGCTTCAAAAACTGTTAAAAATCATTCTGTTGAGTTACCAAATGGCTTATTGGCACAAGTCACACATGTTGGCAAGATTATTTTCTCTCCCAACTTTATCCTTGATAATATCTTGTGTGTACCACTTTTTCAGTTAAATTTAATTTCCATTAGCAAGCTAGCCTTGGATTCATTTTATATTACAATTTTTCTCAGACAATTTTGTGTTATACAGGAGTTACGATCGGGGAAGATGATTGGGACGGGAATTGAGGGGGGGGGGTGCTCTACTATCTCAGTCAAGCAGAGAAAGGATCCTATAATTCTGTTCAAGCCATAGCCCCTGCTCTTTGGCATCAACGCCTTGGACATCCTTCTCACAAAATATCCATGTTATTTCCTTTTTCCAATAACAAATCTTGTGAACCAGAGAAATGTTTAATTTACCCATTTGCCAAACAAACTCGATTACCATTTCCAGTGAGTTTTATTGCCAGCCAATCTTGTTTTGATTTAATACATGTTGACATTTAGGGTGGCTATCATGTTCCTTCACTTTCAGGAGCAAAATATTTTCTCACTGTTGTTGATGACTACACAAGAAGCACATGGGTTTATTTGATGAAACAAAAATCAGAAACACGTAACTTCTTGGTCAAGTTCATTAACATGGTTGAAAACCAATTCAATGCCAATGTCAAAATTGTTCGTAGTGATAATGGTCTAGAATTCAAAATAGACAATTTTTATGCCACGAAAGGAATCATCCATCAATCTAGTTGCGTCAACACACCCCAACAAAATGGTGTTGCTGAGCGCAAACATAGACATTTGCTAAATGTTGCCCGTGCTTTGCTTTTTCAAAGTGGTCTTCCAAAACAGTTTTGGGGGGATGCTATCCTCACTTCAACATACCTCATCAATCGCACACCTACACCACTTCTTCAAGATAAAACACCATATGAAAAATTACTCAATAAACCCCCCCAATTATTCACAACTAAGAGTCTTCGGTTGTTTGTGTTTCGCATCTACACACCCCACCAAGCCCACTAAATTTGACCCTCGTTCCACTCGTTGTCTTTTCCTTGGCTACCCTTATGCCCAAAAAGGATATCGTGTATTTGACCTTCAACTTCAAAAGGTCTTTGTTTCACGCGATGTTCTTTTTTATGAGGACGTATTTCCATTCAAAACACCAAAAACTTCCGCTGCCACACCATCAATGCCTCACCCTATTTCACCTTATCCTTTTCTTCCCAAGAATACCACAAACACTATAGACCCAAACACTCCTCATAGCACCGATAACCCTCAAATCCCACAACCTTCCAATTTTGAACCTTTAAATTCATTCTATTTAGACCAAGACCCTCCACCACCTTCCATAAATATGCCATCCCTTGAAATAATGCCCCAACCTGCCATTGAAAATCTCCTACCTGAGAACACCACTCACAATCAAATTGAAATCACACCGCCACCGCCACCAAGACGCTACACTAGATCTACTAAAATACCAACATTTTTACAGGACTTTCATGTTAAGGCAACCCTCCCGTCTAGGACCGTTCCTTCATATTCAACGAACGTGGTCACCTCCCAAGGTACTTCTCATCCTTTTTCCCAATTTTTATCTTATGATTGTCTTTCCCCAAGTCATAAAGCATTTACCACTCAACTGACCCTTCACAAAGAACCCAAGAATTTTCAACAGGCTAATCAAGATCCAAGGTGGCGTGACGCCATGCATCATGAAATCCAAGCCCTCCAAGCCAACAATACTTGGAGTCTTGTCCCTCTGCCATCTCACAAAAAGCCTATCGGTTGCAAATGGTTTTACAAAATAAAACTCAACCCCGACGGAACTGTTGAGCGTTACAAAGCTCGCTTGGTTGCAAAAGGCTATAGTCAAATTGAAGGTATTGATTACCGAGAGACTTTTGCTCCCGTTGCTAAACTCACAACAGTCCGAGTACTCCTTAGTGTTGCAGCCGTACGAGGATGGCACTTGCACCAACTTGACGTTAATAACGCCTTCTTACATGGAGATCTCTATGAAGAAGTCTACATGTCCATCCCGCCTGGTTTCGAACGAAAGGGGGAGAACCGTGTCTGCAAGCTACACAAGTCAATTTATGGTTTAAAACAGGCATCGCGACAATGGTTCTTAAAACTGTCTAGTGCCCCTAAGAAGGCTGGATTTCAGTAATCATGGTCAGAATACTCGCTGTTTGTTCGAAACCATGCAGGTAGTTTTATTGCATTATTAATTTATGTTGATAATGTGATATTAGCAGGTAGCAACCTGCAGGACATTACAAGCACCAAACATTTCCTCTCAAATCATTTTAAGTTGAAAGACATGGGGCCACTTAAATATTTCTTGGGGATAGAAGTTGCACGATCAAGACAAGGAATCACATTGTGTTAAAGAAAATATGCTCCAGAAATTCTAGAAGATGCAGGGTTCTTAGGTGCCAAGCCCTCACGGTTTCCTGTTGAACAGAACCTTTCAATCACACAAACGAGTGAGAAGTTGCTAGTTGATCCAAGTCCATACAGGCGTCTTGTGGGTCGACTAATTTACCTCACCATCACAAGGCCAGATCTTGTTTATGCTGTCCATGTATTGAGTCAATTCATGGACAAACCTAGGCAACCTCATCTTGAAGATGCTCACAAGGTTCTAAGGTATATCAAACAAGCATTGGGTTAGGGAATTTTGTTACCATCTACAGGTTCACTAGAACTACGTGCCTTTTGTGATGCCGATTGGGCTCGGTCCAAGGATACAAGAAGGTCGGTAACTGGTTATTGTATTTTCCTGGGTCAAGCACCAATCTCTTGGAAAACTAAGAAGCAACATACGATGTCGCGTTCAAGCGCGCACTACAAAAAAAAACCTATTTAGCGACCGAATATTTCGGTCGCTAAACATGATAATTCGGTTGCTAAACTGTATAGCGACCGAATTAGCGACCGAATTAAGGGGGTAGCAGAAACCCTGGTCGCTAAATGTTTAGCGACCGAACTTATATTTCGGTCGCAAATCTGCGACTGATATTTCGGTTGCAAAAGTATATATTTCGGTCGCCGTATAGTTGGTCGCATACCCAGCTCGCCTAATTTGGTGACCGATATTCGGTCGCTATTTCGGTTGCAAAATTTTGATTTTTTTTTCCTGTAACGATCCTGCCGACCAAATATAGTTCTTCAACTATTACCCCATTGATTTTTAATTTCTGATATAAACAAAATACACCAATATTTTTTTAAAATAAATAGAAAACATAAATATGATGTACTAACGATCCAAAACACCACAGTCAATATGATCAAGAAAACATATACATTAATTGACACAAGTTTAATAATGGTTTATAAAAAAAAGTTTAATAAGTATTAATTAACGATCAAAACATAAAAATACAACACAGTCAATAAGTACTAATCAAAATATCAAAACTCATCAATCTTCCAAAGGGATGAACATGTAGAAACGAGAACCCCCAAGGTACTTAAACTTTGCCAATGCACCAGTGGACAACAAATACAACTCCCTGATACCATTTGTATCTGTTGCAAAATATGGGCCATCCTCATGGATTACTATATTCCCATTGAACATATTTCCGCTTTTGTCTTCAATAGTCACAACACGCGGTATTTGTTGTCCACAACGACAGTAGAATGATCGCGGGATTGAAATCAAATCCTGCAAATACACAAGAACAATTTAGTAAATGATTAGTTTATGCCTTAACCATCATTACGTGAATCCGATCGTTATTCTTAAGTTGATGAGATACTGTACCCGGTCTATATGGATGGCTGTCTCAAAACATTTAGTCGGGTCCATTTTCTGATAAAACGATAAGGAAAACAAGTCATATGTCTAAACTTCATCAAATGATAATAAGAAAAGATGGAAAGATCCATGTAGCATACTATCATGTTAAAATAGAACAAAGAAATGCAACTTCACATGCAACTTTACATATTAGCAAACATAGTAGTTTTCAGGAAAGCAGATGCTTTTACGTCGTTTTGAAGGATGGTCATAGAGAGGACTTTTCCTGCCTGAAGTGCATAGATAAACTAGTAAGTATGTTCATCAACAACTATTTCTGGAAAGCTCCATTTCCTAATAAAACAAATGAGTAAAAAACCAGAGTTGTTTTCATAATATTGTATACAAAGTCGCTTTCTAATGTGAATAATGTTTTAATGATGACGACACGTCATGCATGTGCCTGGCAAACTGTGCCTAGCCCTTCATTTTATCTAACCCTATACTTAATCCTTCATTATCTAAGAGACTCGCTTTTGTTGGCTTCAAGAAGAGACTTTCTAATTAAGCTCATGGACTTTAAATTAGTAAATGAATATTAACAACAACAAAGTCATGCCATTTACGAACTAATAACACTTTATCAATTCATTCCAATGCTTATAATGTAAATATATACAAATATGATTCCATAATCATTTCCAAACAAGTTATCAATAAATACATATCAAATTATTCTAATTACATTGATTCATTGTTATTGAAAGATTTTTATTTTAAAGAGAATAAACTATTCTTCATAGCAATCCAAATGTATGAACATGCTCAGATATAAGTACCAGCCTTCAATAAATTTACATCATCAAACAGAAAAGAGATAAGTAGAATTACCAAATGAATCCGATTCAAAATGAGTGAAAAGCTCTCTTGGAATTACAGGCTACAATAATGTTTTTAGATCATTTCATACTCCAACAAAGAATATTTGTTTGTTTACAAAGAAGTGAACAAGAACTTGAAATCCCTAAAACCCTCTTTTGAAATTTTTGAAACAGATTCAGACAAGAACCAACAAATTCATGGATTCCAAACGAATCAAAATACAATATAATCAGAATGCATACACGTACAATACGATATGAAATTATTCAAGTTAACAGCTGCATCACAGAGGCTATAGATCATACTATTGTGAGATATTCAAAGACATAAATTCAGCCAAGATATGGAAAGATAAACAGATTGTGGTCGATGCAGTCCGCAATCACGGTCCGATGCGGTTTCAGTGGCCACCGCAACCGAGATGTTGCGGCCGCATCACGTGATGCAGTCCACAATTTAAAACCTTGATCTTCACACTCATTCTCACTCTACCAATTTCCCAATACAAATATTAAAATTTATAAATCACAAAACTTTACTTGACAAATCCAACAAAAAAAAGAATTGGCAAAGTAGCCACACTTACTCTCCCTACAAAACTCTTTGCTCTCCCTGTAATTTTACCTTCTCTTAAGCAACCCGTATCATATTCTTAATTTTCTAGTTCAAACAAATCTCACATATCTCATATCAAAACATATCTTCCACAAATCTCAGTATTAAATATAAGATATGAATCTATTAACAAGATTAATTACAAATTAATGTCTGTAATATCAGTCTCAATCTCTTTTATCCACAATTTCTTGCCATTATCTCTACATCTCTACAACACATCTCAATTAATGTCACCCCTTCATATACCTTTACCAATTCCCCCAAACAAGTATTTATAACCCATAAGAATTAAACTTGACAAGTAACCACTAACCACCATATTTTTTTTTTTTTATAAACAAGCAAGTCGTGTACATAAGAGTACAAGAAGTGTTCTAATAACCCGATACATCATTACACTTAACGGTCCATTCTATAATCAACATAAAATGGATCAAAACCAAAACATGATTGCACTCAAAGCAAAACTAATTGCTCTCCACACAATTAATCTTACTTTCTACAAGCAATCTTTATCATATACTTGGTTTCTTATTTTAAACAAATCTCACATCTCATATAATGACATCTATTATATGTATCTTAATATTCATTACATGATATAAATATATGAATGAAAATTGAAAACCACAGTAATTTTTAAATAGGAATTTACATCAAGATTAATCACAACTTACATTAGAAACAATGGTAAGGTGTTCTACTCAATCACAGTCACCTATATCACAACTCACAACTCACATGAAATTCACAAGTAGCTCTTCTCAGTAGTAAGCAATAAAGCAAGCAATGAAACAATGAAGCAAAATAAAAAATGATACATAGAGAGTCCATGCATGGTTACCTCAAGGCAGAGCAGGGAATGCACAAAATGAGGAGAGAAGAGGGTAAGAGGAGCTCTGTGCGTGCGTGGTGACCGGAGAGCTGCGTATGGCGGCCTGAAACAGAGGGGGCGGAGTATGGCGGCCTGAAACAGGGGGGGATTAAAAACAGAGCAGGAAGAGGGGAAAGGAAGAGAGGAGAGGAAGAGGGAAGAGATGGAAGAAGAGGAGGAGGAGGACGGAGGCTTACCGGAGACGGCGGTGGTGGCGGTGCCCACTGCACGGTGGTGGCAGCCTGAACGCGGGGGAGAAGATCGAAGATGGGTGAGGGAGGAAGGAAGAGAAGGCAGAAATGAGGAAGAAGGGAAAGATTTCATGATTTTATGCATTTATAATTTGGCGACCGAAATAATCGGTCGCTAAATCGGTCGCCAATCACTTAAATAAAAAATGGTCGCTAAATTCGGTCGCGGGATGAGTTAATTTGAAATTTGAATTCATAAATTTAGCGACGGAGTATTCAATCGGTCGCTAACACGCGCGATTTAATTTTTTTTACGCTGCGTTTAGCGACCGAATTCAAATCGGTCGCAAATGTAAATAAAATTTAATCGTTGCATTTAATTCGGTCGCTATTTCGGTCGCTAATAATACATAAAATTTCTGACTTTCAACCGTTGCATTTAATTCGGTCGCTATTTCGGTCGCTAAGAAGGGATAAAATTACTGACTTTTAAGTTCCTTTATTTAGCGACGGAAATAGCGACCGATAACCCTGCTACGCTCTATTTCGGTCGCAATTTCGGTCGCAGTATTATCTCTAATCACTACTTCATGTAGATCCTACAATCGGTCGCCAGTTCGGTCGCAAAAAGCAACCGAAAAATTCGGTCACTATTTTCGGTCGCTAAACAACCTTTTTTTTGTAGTGGCGGAGGCAGAATATCGTTCCATGCCACTACTTGTTGTGAGATTACTCGGTTGAAAAATATACTGAAAGACTTGAAGGTGACTCATACACAACCAGTTACACTGTTTTGTGACAACCAGGCTGCCATGCATATTGCTTCAAATCCAGTGTTTCATGAACGAACGAAGCACATACAGATCGATTGTCATTTGGTACGTGAGAAGATTCAAAGTGGGCTAGTGCAGACAGCTTATATTCGGACCACAAGCCAACAAGTTCAACACAGTTTGAAATGCTACTCAGCAAGTTGGGTGTCATTAACAAACACTCCAACTCGAGGGGGAGTGTTAAAGGAAAGAATCATGCCAAATAATTTGTTAATTATTGTAATTGATAGAGTACTTATTGTAATTGATAGAGTACAATTAATTTCCTTTTTAGTATACGTGAGTATAAGCATAATATTAGGCATAATGTTAGGATCCTATTATGTAACATTTCTATAAAGCTATGATTTGTGATAATGAATAAAATAATTCAGCCATATCTGGTTTCTTTATCTTTCTTGTTGATACAGCATGTTCAGAGTGGCGGAAACCTGCTTGTAACAGGTCCCTTGGCAGTATGAGTTTGACTATGGATCCGGATCCCCTAACTTTTGGGAGGAAAAAGTCAGGTGACTTCAGTGTATTTTAAGAAAAAAATATGATATAAGATGAAAAAAATAATATATGAGAGAGATAGATAGAAAATCATGTGACTTTGATACAAAAAAGTTAGAGAATTGGATCTTTTGCCTACTATGTCTTTTCACTTTCACTCAGTAGAGACAAAAAATTTAGATAACTTGAGGCCCCGTTGTAAACCAAAAAAAAAAAAATTTAGTTAACAAAAAAATTATGGTAAAATTACTAGATGTGGTGCTACTATATTTCTGCTCATACCTCCCCTTTTTTTTTCCCCTGTCTTTTGATATTATAAAAAAAACGCAAGGAAATGAAAAATATAGAATAAATTATCACCAAATATAATTATAATAACAAGAGAAACAAAATATATTTATGACATGATCTAAATATGCCTAAATAAAAGAGAATTGAAAGGTAGAATAAACTATCACTAATGCAAAAAAAAATAAAAAATATCATACATTCAGTATAATTTTTATCCTTTAAAATTAAAAATTAATAAATATAAAAATGTCTATTTTATCCTTTAAAATATTCATAAAGGAACAAAATGAGGAGATACCATATGTTTCTCTAATTTTCTTTTCACCTCCTTTTCTTTTCTTTTTATTTTCTATAAAATTAAACGAGTGGTAACTGTTTTCTTTTTATTCATATGAAAATTTCCTTTTATTAAACTAAAATTTTTAATTTTAACTGTAATTTAAATAATAGTGATAAAATAAATATTTTTAAAGTTAAAATTTTTTTGCACAATTGACTAACCGTAGCGGCAAAAAATATATTAGACATAACTATTTTTTAACTAAGGTCGTAGGGTATTAAAATCTTTCATACACATAATCGACTCTCAAATCCTAAATATGATTTCAAAAACTATTTTATTTTAAAAGGATTTTTTCAATGTTTTCATTAAATAAATTTTTGTGACATTAGATAGTCTTGTTATTAAATCAATGAATTACGATGTCACAAAAAAACTTAAGGGACCTGTTTGAAAAATTAAATTAACTTAACGAACCAAAGCACTAGTTTTGCCATATATATATATATATATATAACATCCATGAGAGTACGAGTTGTCCCAACATAGGGACCATATACTACTAAAGCTATACAGACACTGATCAAGGAAAAGGTACATAAATACAGGTCACAAACTATACAGAGCAAAGGTACTACATTACCAAGCTCGCCTCTCTAAAAATACATCAAAATATGAAAATAAGCTCATAGAGATACACCTTGACAGATGCACCCGACAAATCCACACTATCAGTGATGTGGGCGTCTAGAACTACCTCCACTCTCACCGAACCTCCAACGATAGACTCTAGCATCTCTAGCCCTTGGCTCCCAGATGGTCTAATCAATGCTCATCACCACCCTACAGCAACGGAAGTGATACATAGTCTGAACACTCCTCCTCCTTCTGCCTCTTTAAACCATGCCCACATGGCTCCTAGCCTCTGACTAATCCACCATGTTCCAACATGTCATCAATAAACTCCCACTGACGTGATGGATACCATATCTCATGAAACGGTAAGTGCTGGGCGAAGCGGTACGGGCCGACGATGGTAAAGTAGGGACCTCCTCCAAAATCTATATACAAGCTGACCGGGCTGATGTACGTCATGAAGAACTGTGAGTGGTCGACCTGCCACCCACGGTCATCATGGTACACTATCTCTATGTCACCGAGGATAGGGATCCTGGGCGGGATCCTCTGTAGGTAGTGCACTGGGTGATAGTCATGCCATGTCGTTGTCCCCGTCCTGCTGTTGCTCATCTACCATAACGATATTCATACATAGAATGATAGAAAGAATGGATATAAGCAACTAACCAACGTCATAAAAGGGGTTGGGGCACAATACATCTTTCAAGTCATTCTTTTACAAACATCCTCAATTATACATCTAGGATCAATCCTCTATGGAGTCACACTCCTATGCTTGGGTCGATATCTCCCACAGGGAATACTGATTCCCGGACATTCTCTTTCTCTCTCTCTCCTTGCCCATAGAATGTCAGTTGGTTTGTCAAGGTAACTGTTCCGCTCACCGTGGCCAACAAGGGTGCTTCCCTTATGAGCTCATCTCCAATAAGGATATCTTGGTCACCTCAGAAGGTCCATCTGCAACTGGAATACTAAGGGCCCAGAGGTCGAGATAGCCGAGTTCCAACGGAGATTACGACACATTGCGTGCAAATCACTGGTCACTGTCAATCAAACCGAACCCGGCTACATCCCCAAGGTCCCCCGGACCGTCCCTCTTGTATCATGTACCCACACCAGGGTACACCAACCTCGCATGACTCTCAGTCACACGGCTCGCCACTTTGGCAATATGCAATGCACAAACAGTCTAAGTTGACACTAGTACAAATTTAACACTTAAACATTTCATGATGCCCGACGCATCCATAACTCGTCTCGGTAGTCATATACCGCAATCTCAACACAGAACCTTTCAATGTACCCTTAGGGTGTCAACTAGGGTCTCTAGCATACAACCAATCAACCTCAGGAACAACATATATGCATATCATATATCAACAATCAATAATATCAACATATTAACTAAACATATAAACAGGTATCACACATCAACCACCACACTCATCCAGAGACATTAGCATATAGCCGATGAAACATACATCCTCAACCAGAATTTTCTAACCTAGGGTTTTGGCCTAATGCTGATAAGCCTACAATAAACAAACTCTATCAAGCATTCTAAAACCTTTTTCAATTAGGGTTTAGCCATTGTCGACTACTCAACAACTAGTAGGGTCAGGGGACCCTACACGTATAATCTAACACACGGTATTATACTTGACACACCGACGTGTTAGGTACTTTCTCCCCACCTTGTACAGTCGTGTACACTTGTTCGGAACCTAGAAAATTGCACTCTCTTCTATTTCACAACGGCTGGCAAGCGTCCTCGGGAGCTCATCAATGCTTTAAATTTGCCCTAATGCATAGATAACATCCAGACATCGTCACAAACCCTAATTTTGCAAAAAAACTATAAACGAAGCGAGAAATCATGCAAGAACGAGGAAATAAAGAAGAACTACAATGTCGATCGACGTGTTAAGGATTTGAGCATTACCTCATTCAAAAGACTAATCGATTGCAGATTTAAGACGTACACATTGCTCGGATCGCAGAATCAAAGTCGAAATTGTGATCAATGGATGAATGGGACTCAAACTGAGCTTTCTCTCTCTAAAATGCTCTGATTTCTCTCTAGAACGCTCTGGTCAAAGATGGTGAAAGCAAGCAAAGTGAAGAGGAAAATATAACTTGGGGCAACCAAAATCTTATCAGCACGCATGAGCGTGCTGGACCCCCATGCTCAAGCGTGCCCTCGCTCTGGCGTAGGGTCTCTTCACACTCGAGCGTGGAACCCATTCTGCCATATTTTCACCATTGATAGTGTGATTTTATATCATGTTTCCTGTACACTTTTACATGCATTTTCATATAGATTAGGCATTCTTTATTTGATTTTAGTTAGATTTTCCCTTGGAACGGGTGAAGCGGTTTCTTGGTGTTGTTTTGCAGGAATTAATGTAAAAATGATCAAAATCAGCCATGATGGAGCCTGGATGAAACAGAGCTTGAAAAGTGAAGAATATGAGCCAAACATAGCCCATCACGGCCTGGCCGTGATGACCATCACGGCCATGATCAAGCAGAGCAGAAGGCAAAAGTCAGAAGCTGTCACCGCCTAGCCATGATGCTCATCACGGCCGTGACAGACCAATTGATGAAGACAGAAGCAATCACGGCCTTCCCAGGATGAGTGTCACGGCCGTGACAGTCCAAAATTGAAAGCGCTCCTTTGACAGAACACGTCACGGCCGTGACGCGTGGTCTCCCTATAAATATGAGCGCAGAAGACAGAAAAAGGGATTCTGGATTGATTCCAGAGAGGATTCTGGGGATCTCTGACACAGACTTCCAGACCTAAAAAAAAATAGAGACCTTGGAGGATGCGGCTAAGGATGGATTGGAACCCTAGAACGGAGTGCTGAGAGGGGCTGCTGTGACGATAGTGGAAAGCTCCCATGGAGTTTCTTCTCTCCTCTTCTCCTATTTCTCTGATTTTTGTTTTCTCTTTTATGAGTAGCTAAATCCCGTTTGTTGGGATTAGATGTAATCAAACTGATTATTATGTATGTGCCTTGACTGATTATTCTGTGTTCATGCCTTCGTATTAGTGATTAATTTTCCATGCTTAATGCTTGTTGTGGCTAGCACCCCCATGACTCGATTAGTGTTTTGGTATGCAATTGGGAAATTCGTATTAGAACCGGAATTGAATTTAATCACCTAGTAACCCTTGCATCTAGGAATGGAGTTTGGTTTACTAGTAATCGCGTAATCCCTAATCCTAATGCAAATTCGTTAATCTAGGCCACCTAAGGAATTAGGGTCTATTAGTGGATTTAGGCTCTTGTCATCCGAGGAATCGGGGCTTGAGTAATTTAGTGGATTGATTTTAATATCTGAAGCATGAATGGGAGGTATCTAGTCCTGATAGTACATGAGCTAGAGGTTTGGTGAAGTCTAATCCCAACATACCCTTTTCGCATTCCAAGTGCTCAATAAAAATACAAAAAGATTTTGATTGTTTTCTTTTATTTTGAATTCATATTTTAGTCTAGATAGTTGCTGAATTTGTGAACTGGTAATTGACATCCAATCCTCGTGGGAACGATAAACGGTCTCACCACCGTATTACTTGCACGACTGGGTATACTTGCCCAGATCCGTCAACAACTATGCGTCGTTTCTTCGTTGCTACGTGTCCACTATGTATCCAGGACCACAAAATTCTCGAGTGTCCATACGACCCACATTTGAGCATGACAATGCTCTAACGTTGGGCTTCTCCACGCTCAAACATGGAGCTGATGTAGGTACACAATTTTCGCGTGTTACAGTGCGTTATGAGCTCGTTTCAAGTTCGATTGATCACAAATTTGAAACACAAGATCACTAACACCCATGGAACGTGATTAAGCCTTCAAACATGCTTAATCCTTTCCTCATTTACTATTTGAGAAAATGGGGCGTTACATTACTACCCCTTTAAAATTAATTTCTTCCTCGAAATTTAAAATAAGTACCTTAGGCGAACAGAGGAGGATACTCCGTTATATGTCTGGTTCCCTATCCCAAGTCGCATCTACTGTAATAGCATCCTAGATGACCTTGACCAATGAAATTTGCTTTCCTCGAAGTTCCTTTATCCTCTGGTCCTCGATCCGTACAGGTAAAGCCTCAGACTCAAGGTTTTGTCTTATCTCGATTGATTCAGACTCTATTATGTGTGATGGACCAAGATGGTATTTTCTGAGATGGGATACATGAAAACATCATGGATATTGGACAAGTTGGGTGGTAAGGCTATCTGATAGGCTATTGGACCAATTCGGCTAAGAATCTGAAATGGTCCAATGAAACAAGGTGTAAGCTTTCAGATTGAGTTGATGTTGAGTTTTCTGCTCTGGAGTCCATTGAGCTCTTGGCAGCTTCAGCATCACCTCTTGGCTCAGTATAGCCAATTTCAATCAGCTCCCATATATCCTCATTTTGTGCATTAAGAAAAGTCATCATTCTCTTTTTTCAATAGTCATAATCACTGCCATCAAAGAGAGAAGGTTTGTTGATTGCTTGTCCTTCTGTATCCATGCTTGTTGGATCGTACTCCCTCAGCACTTGTTAGATGCTCAACCTTTTGAGGCTGAGCTTTGATACCAACTGAAGTTGATACAGGAAAACACAAGAAGGGGGGTTGAATTTTGTTTCTCAACAGTTTTTCGAAAAAGCTTTTTTCTCAAACCTTTTACAAGCAAAACAATAAAAGCAAACACAAGCACGAAAATATTTTTTAAAGAGTTGACAAACTCAGATCCAAAGCCCCACAGTTAGTATAACTAAAAACTGTAAAAGATGAGGGTTAGAAGGTTCACACAAGTGTTTTATCCTGGTTCACTGTCTTCCAACCAAGAGCTACGTCCATTCCCTTCTACCTGAAGGTTTTTCTCCACTATTCTCCAAAATAGATTACAAGTATTCAACACCTCTTCAGGCTACAAGCGTTCTTTTTCTACCAAGCCTCTTCAGGCTCTAACTCTAACAAAGAGATTTACATATTTGATCTAAGAACTCACTATGCATGAGAATATGAAAGTTTAATATCAGCAAGGTTTACAAGTAAATTTGTTTAACAATTTCAGTAGAGTTTTTGCACTTTGATATCAGAGCGTGTATCTCTCTCTTTTTTTCTTTCTATCGTGGTTCTTCCAATATTTATATAATGAGAGCTTGGCTGTCTTGAACTTCTTCAACGGTCTTTAGATTATATCCTTTATACATAGCATTTAATGCTAGGATCCGTTGAGACTGATAACTTGATATGCTTCATGGAGAAGTGCTCTTGTTTATCAGAAGAATGCTCAAAGAAGAGCTGTCACTTCCCTGTTGTACCGAAGGTTTCTTTCTGAATTTCCTTCTTTGTACTTGGTTTACACTTTACAACAATATAGTTGACAGAGTACAAAGGTTTATATTCTCGATGGTACTATGTTTCTAATCTCAAGAAACAGAGAGTTAACAATTGAAGCAGCACTGATAAAGAGACATATATTCTCTTGAATTAAATAAACAATCATTTGAAATAAACTCGCTTAAGCTTAGACGGGTTCACTTTTTAAAAGCTAATGGACGTGCAAGATTAACTTATCATCAAGATGGGCTCGTCTATTGATATTGTATCTATAAGCATTTCTCTAGCTCCAAGTCTTTGGACTCGCTATACTCAATAGCTCGTCTGCTGACGTGGCGTATAGTGAGACTACTCATCTATTATCAAGTATTTGGACTTGTTGTTTTTCTGAAGATTATTTTATTGGCTCGTCTACTTGACTTTTCTTAGACTTAGATACTCGTCTACCTTAGCCAATTTAAGACCTCGTCTAACAAAATCTTTAAAGACTCGGAATTTTACCACATATTGATGACTCGTCTAGAGAATCAATTATAGAATCTGATATGATTCCATTAGCAAAACGAAGATACTCTTTTCAAATTTTTATGTCTAGAAACATCCAAACAGTCCTGCAATCCAGAATAAATAAGTTAGACCTTTGACAATACTTTGCCATACAAATTTAACCATTTTGTTAACATCAAAACTTTAAGAGATTATTTAATCCAAAATCACTTCGGCTCTAACAATCTCCCCCTTTTTGATGATGACAAAAACTAATTAAATTTGAGTGAGCAAAGTCTAAGAGAGCTACGAAGCTCTCCCTAAGACAAAGCATTCAAACTTAAAACAGATAAGCAGCAGCACATATCATATATATCTTATCAGTTATGAATTGACTGATTCATATTCAAAACATAGTATTTGAGCTAAAAGAACCTTTAAGACAATAGCTATAATAGCATAGAGATATATCAAAAGCAGCAAACAAAGTATCAGAGCATATTAAACAGAGGTATGTAACAAGACAATATAAGAGTATGCATATGCAAACAGATACTTATAATCCAAAAACTGAATTTTTGTATATATTTCTTTATAAATTTAATTCTCAATTCCTTTCTCCCCCTTTTTTGTCATCAGACAAGAAGGAAACAGGAGTGGATCATCATTGTCAGTTAAAAAAGAGAAAAGAAACCTAAGAAGAGGGTGGAGGTGGTTGAGGAGGGTCTTGATTTGGTGGAGGTGGAGGAGGTTGAACAACAAGGTTGTCACTTTGTTGGAAACTGGTAAGGATTCTCATCATCTGACTAAACATTTGTTGGAGCCAAGGATTCTCCAACTTGTTCCTTCACTTGTTCCTTGACCTCTACTTTCATTTTCTCCTCTACTATTTTGCCTATAATTTCTTCAAAATTCGGTGGCAGAGAAGGTCTTGAGCTTTCAGCTGAATCATGCAGATATTACTAACCTTGCAGAGTACTGAGAGCTTGATATTGTTGAGGTTGGTCATGGGGATGTACAACTACCAGTGCCGGTGGTTGTGAAGAGTGCATCCCAGAAATTTCTTGTCTGCTTGCAAACTCAACAACTTCTTCACCCATCGGTTTAGTCTGAACAGCTGTTGTGTGCATATCAGGGCCTTCAACAATTATCTCTTCCTCAGTGTGCTCCGAAGAAGAAGAAGAATCTTCAAAGGCTTGTGGAGATGATGCAAGGGTAAGCACATGAGTAGGTAAATCTGGAGCCTAGTGAACAGGATCTTCTTCATAAAGAGATGATGAGTGGCACTGCTAGTGTATCAGCATGAATGAAGTGCCTGAAGTAGGAGAAACCAAACTTCCCTATGATAGTGGGAGTGGTTCTTCTGTCTTCATCAGTCAGTCTAGAAGAATATGCTTCTTTTGTGCAAGCTTTTATGTGACACTCCCAGAAGCCAACAACATCTTGATCATGTAAACTCTCCTCAGGTTGTGACATCCAATAATCTATCATTTCTTGATCAATAGAAGGATCAAAGTTTAGCTCAAGCATGCAAGAGTTGTCAGCTGGTCTTTTGTGAGTGTCTCTTGGCTTCGTGAGATCCTTGTCCTTATTCAAGTCAATCATTGGCAGCCTTGGACAAATCCTAGGAGGTTGAATGCCTATTTTTGTATCCTCCAGGGTATGGTATAGCCATCTAGGAGGCACAAAATTGGCAGCTCTGTAGAATCTTGGCAATTCGAACTCAGCTTTGAGATGTGCATACATTATATGGTCACACATATCTGCAGCACTCCCATACTCCCTAGGATGGACAAATTTCTTCCATTTTGTATTTTTGTCCATGATGAACTCTGCTCTGTCATAGGTCCTAGACCTTCTGCACTCAACTCGTTCTGCAGTAACCTTGAGAGGATTTAGGGTCCAATCAGGAATGATGTGTTGATTTACATCATGTGTGTGGGGTTTGAAAGGTGGGGGTTTGATGAGGTTTGGGTAGAATTTTTTAGGTGGGAAGTTTTGTAGAGGAAGGTGAGTGAGGGCAAGTCCAATATTATTGTATAGAAGAGATGGAAGTGGATTAGTCTGCTTATAAGAAATGGGTGCATGTCATGGGGTGTATGTAGGTTCATGCTCATATTCATACTCAGGGAGAGGGTAAAAAGGTCTAGTTGACTCTGGTTCAGGTTGATGAGTGTGATAAAGGATTCTCCAATCTCTTCTGACTTTGGCCCAGCTTTCAGCTTTGCCATTATATAAGATTGAAGTGTCTGTGTAAGGGAAAGTGGTTCTTGGCATTTTGGGAAAGGGGGCACCAGGGTTAATCCCTACATCATCTGGTTGATTAAACCAGGGATCATCAGCAGGTATTATAGGTGAAATTGTGGTCTATTTGGGGTTGTTTGGATTGGTGATTGGACAAGTGATGTTGTTTGTTGTTGTGGTTGTGTGGCTTGTGAATCAGTTGTGGGTAGTGTGGGTACATATACATCAGTGTCAGGTGGTGACACGAGTCGATGGAGGTGTAATAACAGCAATATCATTCCTGTTTTCAAAACTTTCTACCAATGCATCTACTGCTAATTGTACAGGGTCATTAGCAGGGATGCTTACCTCAGTAACCACAGCAGACTTGGTCTTCCTCTGAGGTTGTCTTTTCCTTGTTTGAGTTGGAGCAACAGTAGCAACAACAATCTTTTGCCTCTTCAAAGCAGAGCCAATGGGGATATTGTCCTCATCATCATCATCATCTTCATTATGGGTCAGGACAATCTTCCTTGTCCTTTTCTGTGTAGGAGCAGGTTGTGATGTAGTAGAAGATGGTTCCCTAATCTCAATTCCAGCAGCTGAAGGTCTTATTGCAACAGGCTTCTTAGCTTGGTTGTTTTTCTCCCTACAGTCTTTCTTTTCAGTCATAGAACTTCAACATTGTTCATTTCAACTTGTTCTTCTTTTATTTTAAGCATTTCTTCCTCCTTGGCCAAAGCAGCTTGAGTAACTGTGCTTAGTTTCATGTTTGACAAATTCATCTTGCCAAAAACTACAACAGAGATTCCTTTCTCAGTTAGAATTTCTGCTTGCTCTTTTGGTGACTTGGCAGCAAGGATGTCATAAATTTCTTGAGCTTTGAAATTTGTTGACAGCAAGTGACAGAAGGGAATGGCAGTTGCCTTCTCCCTGTAGATTATGTACCCCCTGAATTTACCATAGAGAATCCTAGGCATATTGATCTTGGTCTCTTGTACTAAGTGACAAAGACAGATTTTGTGTAGAGTAGAGAGGTTGTCCATTAATCCAGTCTTGTGAAGAACAGTCTATTCAGGATTTGATGGAGGATTCTCACTTCATCCTTTATCTCTACTGCCTTCCAAGAGTGGTTCCTGACCGTATCTTGCCTCGTCGGAAAGGCAGCAACTACCTCAGAACCTCCAAGATCCTTTTCCCAGCTATCAGTGTGGAAAATCCCTTCTTGGGCACAATGAACAGCTTCAGAGATGGTTTTTCAGACACCACCACTCTTTTTCCAAGTATGTCAGCATAAATTTCAGTATCTTTCACCCGAGGGTTTCTCCAAAAGTCCCTGATTAGATTTGGGTAGACAGAGACCTTCTTCACGAAGAGTCCTCCCCAACCAGCAGCATTGATGTTTTTGCTAACTTCCACATTATAGTCTTTCATAATCCCAAAATCAAAGTGATGTTCCACACAAATGTTCAATTTGTCCACATTGTAGGTTGAAGCAGCAGAAGAGGAAGCCATTGTTGAGTTTTGAGGGTTAGGGTTTGGTAGCAAGAAAAGCATAGAGACCTTTCGTGAGAGAATTTGAAAGATGAAGGTAGTGAAAAGTTTTCAAAGGGAAGTTCCTTTCTTAAAAAGGTTTCGAATATGAAAGGTTTTCCAAAGAAAATAAAACAAAAAGAATTTTGAAAGAGACGTGTGAGAAAACATGTCATAAATGGTAACACGACGCAGGTTTTTCGAAACTGTAAAAAACAAGTGATGGGATTGATAGAAGTAACTGACTCAGCAGAGAGAGAAATTATTAATTATGTCTTTTAGACAAAATAAATGCATTTAATTAATAGGCAAATGGACAAGTCTATTCAAAGAAAGTAAACAGGCATTGGACGCGGCTGGACGTGCATAAAACATGCAATAGACTTGAAACACAATAGACGCACATATAGCATATAAAAGATTCTCGTATCTGGACGACTTCATCAATCCACACATATCATGTTAAGATGCTTTCTAATAAAAATAAACATGTCCTCAACAAGATGTTTAGTAAAGATATCTGCCTATTGGTGGTCAATATCTACAAATTGTATATCAATAATGCCTTTTTGCATATAATCTCTAATAAGGTGGTGTTTAATCTCTATATGCTTAGCCCTTGAATGCAATATTGGATTCTTAGATAGATTTATTGCAGCAGCATTATCACACATAAGTGGAATACTACTTACAATCACATTGTAGTCCTCCAATTGGTGTTTGATCCATATAAGTTAGCAGCAACTAGCAGCTGAAATATACTCCGCTTCAGCAGTTGATAAGGCAATAGTACTTTGTCTTTTGGTTGACCATGAGACTAAATTAGCTCCAATGAAGTGACATCCTCCACCGGTACTTTTTCTTTCAATTCTATCTCCAGCATAGTCAGCATCACAAAAGCCAACTAATCTGTAATCACCATTTTTCTTAAAGCACAAACCCATATTAGTAGTACATTTTAAATATATAAATATTCTTTTAACTGCTGATAAATGAGATTCTCTTGGATCAGATTGAAATCGAGCACATAAACATACACTGAACATTATGTCGGGTCTAGACGTAGTGAGATACAAGAGAGATCCTGTCATACCTCTATATACCTTTTGGTCTACCATTCTATCTTTATCATCTTTATTCAGTATGGACGTGGGATGCTTAGGAGTGTTCATTGGTTTGCAATCATCCATTTTGAATTTCTTTAGAAGTTCTTTTGTGTACTTAGTTTGATGGATGTACACCTCATCCACTGTTTGTTTAACTTGAAGTCCAATAAAGAACTTGAGTTCTCCCATCATGCTCATTTCAAACTCTTTATGCATAAGCTTAGAAAATTCTTTACATAGAGATTCATTAGTGGCACCAAAGATTATGTCATCAACATATATTTGAATAACAATAAAGCTAGACTTACTGGATTTTCTAAATAAGGTTGTATTAACTTTTCCTCTACTAAATCTATTGTTCATTAAGAATGAACTTAACCTTTCATACCAAGCTCTAGGAGCTTGTTTAAGGCCATATAAAACTTTCTTTAGCTTATATACGTGTTCAGGTTGGGTTTCACTTTCAAAACTCGGAGGTTGCATAACATACACTTCCTCACTAATAACACCATTTAGAAAAAGCACTTTTTACATCCATTTGATATAGAATTATACTATGATGTGCAGCAAAAGATAATAAGATGCGAATAGTCTCTAGTCTAGCAATTGGTTCAAAAGTTTCAGTATAATCTATACCTTCTTCCCGTGAATAACCTTGTGCAATAATTCTACCTTTATTTCTTATCACCTTACAATTTTCATCAAGCTTGTTTCTGTAAACCCATTTGGTTCTAATAACTAATTTTTCTTTTGGTAAAGGAACAAGAGTCCACACTTCACTTCTCTCAAACTGGTTCATTTCTTCCTGCATTTCTAGAATCCAGCCCTCGTCCAGTAGAGCCTCGTCTACTGTCTTTGGTTCTAACTCAGAGACTAATGCATACTCATCTTGCTCTTTGAATGTTGATCTGGTTCTTAGCCTATCACTGAGATTCCCAATGATTTGATCTTGTGGATGATAATTCTTGAAGTACCAAGATCTTCGAACATTTTCCTGTTGAGAAGCTGAAGTTTCTGACTCATGTTGTTGAGGACCGTCCACTTGATCATCAGGTTTGACCTTTGCTTGATTTTCAGAATCTTTCAGATTCAAATCTGTAACAGCTTCATCAAGCTCTGATAATTTCTTATCAGGCTTCTTGTCATCAAACTTAACATGTATACATTCTTCTACTACTAAGATTCTAGAATTGTAAACTCTAAACCCTTTTGATGATTCAGAATACCCTAACAGAATTCCATTATCTACTTTAGCATCAAACTTACCTAGTTGATATTTAGTATTTAATATATAGCATTTACAACCAAAAGGATGAAAGTAATATGTTGGGTTTTCGACCTTTCCACAATTCATAAGGAGTCTTATTCAAGATTGGTCTAATGCATATTCTGCTCGAACGAAGCGTGCAAGATATTGCGACTTCACCCGTAGTGTCTAGGGACATAGTTGTCATTGAGGATTGTTCTAGCCATTTCTTGAAGAGGTATGTCCTTTCTCTCTACCACACCATTTTTCTGGGGTTTTCTAGGTATTGAGAAGTTATGAAGTATACCACTTTCTTCACAGAACTTTTGAAATAGCTGATTTTCAAACTCTCCCCCATGGTCACTTCTGATTGAAGTGATACACATGCCTTTTTCATTCTGTACACGTTTGCAGAATACATAGAAGACCCTGAATGACTTATCCTTGTGAGCTAGGAACATAACCCATGTCCATCTAGTGTAGTCGTCTACTATGACTAGACCATATTTATTTCCACTAACAGAGGTAGTCCTAGTTGGTCCAAATAGATCAAGGTGTAGCAGCTCTAGTGGTCTATTGGTACTAACAATATTATTAGATTCAAATGAACCTTTGACTTGTTTTCCCTTTTGACATGCATCACAGAGAGCATCAGAATTGAACTTAAGGTTTGGTAATCATCTCACGAGGTTATGCTTATTTAGCTTTGAATTTAATTTCAAGCTTGCATGACCCAGTCTTTTGTGCCAAATCCATCGCTCATCTTCATTGGACACTAGACATGAGACACCTTGATTTGTGAGGTCCTCCAAGTAAATCTTATACAGATTGTTTTGCCTCTTGGCAGTGAATAAGAGTGATCCATCAGCCTTCTTAACATTACACATGTTCTTATCAAAAGAAACAGTAAACCCACTA
This sequence comes from Sophora flavescens, assembly GCA_030762895.1. Classification (NCBI taxonomy): domain Eukaryota; kingdom Viridiplantae; phylum Streptophyta; class Magnoliopsida; order Fabales; family Fabaceae; genus Sophora; species Sophora flavescens. Next base: position 142,283,426 of record CM061062.1, read on the forward strand.
TCACACAATTGACTTATGCTTAGCAGATTGTGTTTTAAACAATTAACTAAAAGAACATTATCAATGGAGGGAAAATGATGTTTACCAATTTTACCAATTCCAATGATCTTTCCTTTCTGATTACCTCCAAAGGTAATCCAGCCACCATCCTTATGTTTAAGGTCTTGGAGCATACACCTTTCTCCCGTCATGTGACGTGAGCAACCACTATCCAAGTACCAGGATGTGTGTTTCTTTCCTGTTGTTAAACAAATCTGCAACAGGTATAATCTTATCTTTAGGTACCCAGATTGACTTGGGTCCTTTTTTGTTATTAGTCACCGGACGAGCATGTTTGGTATGCTAGTGATGTATCCATCTAGATGTTACATGACCACTTTTTCCATATAATTTACAGTAAGTGTTGGACGGACTCATTTTAGTTTTAACATGCTATGTTTGAGCTATTGAAGCTCTATTATACGTATGTGGTTTTGACTTTTTATGAGATGCTTCATGCTTCTCTTTGTCATAACCAAGGCCAGACTTATCATGAGGTGACCTAGATTACCTTAAAATTAAACTTAGTTTGTCTGAGCCACCTACAAATTTAGACAGAGTGTTTGTCAGGTATGTCACATCTTGTTTAAGTTTTGAAACTTCACAAGAAACATTGGGCTCACACTTGAGTTTGTCAGTTAGACTTACATTCTCATATTTAAGGTTATTATTTTCATTTACAAAACTTAGTTTTTCCATGCAAACCTTATCATATTCTTTAGATAGTTTTGAAAATCTCTTTTTGAGACTTCTATACTCATGAGACGGAATTGATCAGTTGTGCAATAATTCATCAAATGCATCTTGAAGGATGGATGGGTCAGAATCCATTACCTCAGCATCAGTGTATTCACTTTTTGATGATGCATCAGCCATGAGACAGATATTTGCCTCTTCCTCAGCTTCATTTTCTTCATCAGATGAAGACAGGTCCAGATCCTCCCATGTAGCTATCAAGCCCTTCTTCTTTTTGAAGAACCTCTTTTTGTCCTTCAGATCTGGGGAGTCGTCTTTGAAATGACCAGGTTTCTTGCATTTGAAGCACAGAGGTGGACCTTTTTCTTTGGAGTCTGATTTTTCCTTGAGGAACTTTTTGTTGAACTGCTTCCTTCTGAAGCCACCTTTCTTTCTCCACATATGTTGAATCTTTCTGGAGATGAAAGACAATTCATCCTCACCAGATCCGTCATCACTGTCAGAAGGGTCTGCTTCATCTGAGGATTCCTCAACTTTAAGAACTTTGGATGAGCTAGCCTTCTTTGCCTTTAGGGCAACATACTTTCCTTTTCTGGAACTTTATTCTTCATTGAGCTCAAGCTCATGAACTTTCAGAGATCCAAGTAGTTCTTCCAAAGTGAGAGTGTTGAGGTTCTTTGCCTCTTGAATAGCAGTGACCTAGGTCTCCACTGTTTATGTAAGCTCCTCAAAAATTTTATGACATGATCTCTATTCTCGTAGGTTTTTCCAAGAGATCTAAGACCGTTGGTGATGGTTTGTAACCATCCAAACATTTGATCTATAGTTTCATGTTCATCCATTTTAAATAGTTCATACTGATGAACCAGCATGCTTATCTATGACTCCTTGACTTGGGATGACCCTTCATGAGCTAGGGCATGAGTATCCCATATTTCCTTAGCAGTGTTAAAGATATGGACTTTATCATGCTCAGATCTGGTGATAGCACACACCAAATAATGCTTAGCTTTCAGATTGAGTTGATGTTGAGTTTTCTGCTCTGGAGTCCATTGAGCTCTAGGAATGGCAGCTTCAGCATCACCTCTTGGCTCAGTATAGCCAGTTTCAATCAGCTCCCAGATATCCACATTTTGTGCATCAAGAAAAGCCATCATTCTCTTTGTCCAGTAGTCATAATCACTACCATCAAAGAGATGAGGTCTGTTGATTGTTTGTCCTTCTGTATCCATGTCTGTTGGATCGTACCCCCTCAGCACTTGTTAGATGCTCAACCCTTTTGAGGCTGAGCTCTGATACCAACTGAAGTTGACACGGGAAAACACAAGAGGGGGGGTTGAATTGTGTTTCTTAACAGTTTTTCGAAAAAACTTTTTCTCAAATCTTTTACAAGCAAAACAATAAAAGTAACACATAAGCACGAAAACCTTTTTTAAAGAGTTAACAATCTCAGATCCAAAGCCCAACAGTTAGTATAACTAAAAACTGTAAAATATAAGGGTTAAAAGATTCACACAAGTGTTTTATCCTGGTTCACTCTCTTCCAACCAAGAGCTACGTCCAGTCCCTTCTACCTGAAGGTTTTTCTCCACTGTTCTCCAAAGTAGATTACAAGTATTCAACACCTCTTCAGGCTATAAGTATTCCTTCTCTACCAAGCCTCTTCAGGCTATAACTCTAACAAAGAGATTTACAGATTTGATCTAAGAACTCACTATGTGTGAGAATATGAAAGTTTAAGATCAGCAAGGTTGACAAGTAAACTTGTTTTAAAATTTCAGCAGAGTTTTGGCACTTTGATATCATAGCGTATATCTCTCTTTTTTTTCTACTGAGGTTCTTCCAATATTTATATAATGAGAGTTTGGCTGTCTTGAACTTCTTCAACGGTCTTTAGATTATATCTATGTAGACATTGCATTTAATGTTAGGATCTGTTGAGACTGATAACTTGATATGCTTCATAGTGCTCTTGTTTATCAGAGGAATGCTCAAAGAAGAGTTGTCATTTCCCTGTTGTACCGAAGGTTGCTTTTTGACTTTCCTTCTTTGTACTTGGTTTACACTTTACAGCAATATAGTTGACGGAGTACAAAGTTTTATGTTTTCGATAGTACTATGTTTCTAATCTCAAGAAACGGAGAGTTAACAATTGAACCAGCAAGGAAAAAGAGACATATATTCTCTTGAATTAAATAAACAATCATTTGAAATAAATACGCTTAAGCTTAGACGGGTTCACATTTTAAAAGCTAATGGACGCGCAGGTCTTTGGACGTGCAAGATTAACTTATCAGCAAGACAGTCTCGTCTACTGATATTGCATCTATAAGCATTTCTCTAGCTCCAATTCTTTGGACTCGCTATACTCAATAGCTCGTCTGCTAACGTGGCGTCTAGTGAGACTACTCATCTATTATCAAGTCTTTAGACTTGTTGTTTTTCTGAAGATTATTTTATTGGCTCGTCTACTTGACTTTTCTTAGACTTAGATACTCGTCTACCTTAGCCAATTTAAGACATTGTCTAAAAAAATCTTAACAGACTCAAAATTTTATCACATATTGAAGACTCGTCTAGAGAATCAATTATAGAATCTGATATGATTCCAATAGCAAAGCGAAGATACTCTTTTCAAATTTCTATGTCTAGAAACATCCAAACAAATCCACGAAATCAAGAATAAACAAGTTAGATCTTTGACAATACTTTGTCATACAAATTTAACCTTTTTGTTAATATCAAAACTTTAAAAGATTATTAAATCCAAAATCACTTGGGTTCTAACAACTATCTCCTTGATGTACAACTGGGTCAACTTCTCCATTGAAAACCTTCGATTGATAGGCAGTAAATGAGAACATTTTGTCAACCTATCAATTATCACCTAGATTGCATCATGCTTCTTCTATGTCTTTGGCAAACCAAACACAAAGTCCATTTGCAATACTGTTCCATTTCCATTCTGGGATATCTAAAGATTGCAATAATCCCACTAGCTTTTGTTGTCCACTACTCCACTAACTGGATCATGGCTTTGAGCTGCTTCATAGTGTAACTTCCAACTTCCCCCACGTTCCAATGTTTTCGCATGGGTAGGCCCACCTTGACGTTAGTGGCCTGGAGTGGAGCATCCCATTGACGCTGTGATCCTTCGACGTTCTGAATTCCGTTGAATTGTTAGACTTCCTTAAGGGCCCGTTTGGTGGTCAGGATAAGAGAGACAAGATAGGATAAGTTATCATATCCTGTTTGAAACTGTTGTTTGGTGAGCCAGCAGGATAGGATAAGGCAATCTTGTCACTTATCATATCATATCCATCTAGTTAAAATTCTATCCTGAAGGGAGGGCTGGGTTAGCACTCAACAGGATAGGATAAGGTTTTTTTTCTGGTAACAAGTAGGATATGGTGATTTAAAGTATAATAAAATATCAAAATATATAATACATAAAATAATTAAAGTATAATAAAATAATAATTTAAATTATAATAAAATTTAACATGGTTACCAAAAAAAGGTATAATAAAATATAAAATATTTAAAATAATAAAATATTAATAATTCAATTTAAAATTTATTTTTATTTTATAATAATGCTAATTTTGTTATTTTATATTATTTTAAAAAACTGTAAAATATAAAAAAAGTATTCTAATAATTTAACTATATGTAAAGTAAAAACAAAAAGTGAATATTTAAAAATATAAAAAATTAATTTTATTTAGACAATATTTAAAAAATTTTAAAAATTATATGTAATTTTATCACAATGATAATTTTGTCTTTTTATATAATTTTAAATAATGAAAATTATAAAAAAAAACTAAAATCTAATAAAAGATGAAAACATTTAGAATAAAAACGAAAAATTTAAAATTCATACTTAAATTATAATGCTGTCTGGTTGGTTATCTGGTGGACACCAAACGTCGGATATGATAACAGCTTATCCTGCTCATATCCTATCCTACTCCTATCTTGTTCTCTTATCATATCCGCCTCTATCCTATCCTGACTACCAAACGAACCCTAAGGGGTAGGCGATGCTCGACTAGGTCTCGGTTTAACTCAAGCATTTCACTACATTCCCATGCAAAACAATCCTTGTATTCTTTTAACAACTCGACAAGTCAGCTTTTGAACTCCTCTAGCAACAATGCGATGACATAAGTTATCCATTTGTCTTGTTCCGTTCCCAAGTTGACTTCGTCCAATGGGTCTTTTGTTTTCGAAAAATGCTAAACTGACACAGTTTAGCAGACATCGTACGGTACACCGTATAAACAGTGCCGCATAGTGCGGCACTGTTCACAGTTTTTTTTTTAAATTTAAAATTTTTTTTAAATAATTTTTTTGATTAAGTATGTGTCAATATCTGGTGAACCGGGTACAAATATTTGGTGAATTCAATTCATTATTTGGTGAATGGGTTTTTTGAGAAATAATTTTTTTGATTAAGTATGTACAAATATCTGGTGAATCAGGTATAAATATCCGGTGAATTCAGTTCATTATTTGGTGAATGGTTTTTTTTTATAAATAAATTTTTTGATTAAGTATGTGTAAATATCTAGTGAATCGGGTACAAATATCTGGTGAATTCGGTTCATTATCTGGTGAATGAGTTTTTTTGAGAAATAATTTTTTTGGTTAATTATGTGCAAATATCTGGTGAACCGGGTACAAATATTTGGTGAATTCAGTTCATTATTTGGTGAATGAGTTTTTTTGAGAAATAAATTTTTTGGTTAAGTATGTGTAAATATCTGGTGAATCATGTACAAATATCTGGTGAATTCAGTTCATTATCTGGTGAATGGGTTTTTTTGAGAAATAAATTTTTTGGTTAAGTATGTGCAAATATCTGGTGAATCATGTACAAATATCTGGTGAATTCAGTTCATTATCTGGTGAATGGGTTTTTTTTGAGAAATAAATTTTTTGGTTAAGTATGTGCAAATATCTGGTGAATCATGTACAAATATCTGGTGAATTCAGTTCATTATCTGGTGAATGGGTTTTTTTGAGAAATAAATTTTGGTTAAGTATGTGCAAATATATGGTGAATCATGTACAAATATCTGGTGAATTCGGTTCATTATCTGGTGAATGAGTTTTTTTGAGAAATAATTTTTTTTGTTAAATATGTGCAAATATCTGGTGAATCGGGTATAAATATCTGGTGAATTCAATTCATTATCTGGTGAATGGGTTTTTTTGAGAAATAAATTTTTTGGTTAAGTATGTGTAAATATCTGATGAATCATGTGTAAATATCTGGTGAATTCAGTTCATTATCTGGTGAATGGGTATTTTTAGAAATAAAATTTTTATTTTTTTAAAAAAGTCAAAATTAAAAAAAAAAAAAAAAGATACTACAGTAATGCTACTGTAACAGAGGTGTCGTATTTGTGTCAACTTTTTGGGTCTGTATAGCATACCTGTTTGTTTTCACCGTGCCTTCTCCTTTCTCTTTCAGTGATTCCTCAAATTCTAATGGTCAATCATCAATCACACAATCATGCAACACGTCGTTATGAGCACATGTTGCTTTGTTGGCCCCATAGGCCGATAGTCAAGCCATTTGGCTCTCAAGTTGACTCAACGAGGAAATCCTTAGGAGAAATAGAAACTTGTTTTGAATCAAAATATTTTATTGATATTCTTGATCAACATTGTCTTCTTTCTCATCTCTTAGAAAGGACAAAACGCAAAAAGCACTGTTGTTGCTGCAAAGTACACAAGTCTGCTATACTCTGATCAAGGAAAGTCAAAAGCGTACTTTATCACTGTTGCAAAGACTGCTATGCAGAAAGTATGAAGAAAAGCCAAAAAAAACAAAGGACAAACAAACGTTTCCCCTAATTCAGAACGGCTATTTGATCTCCAATGGACAAAAGAAAAAATTTGGAGTTAATCTCTCTCAACGGATACATTTGAAGATAAAGCTTATATAAGAAGTAAAATGAAGCAGCTTAAGAGAGGTTAGGCATGAAAAGGCTAGCAAAAATAATACTTGATTGAGTTCGGAGAGGTTAGGTATGACATTAATACTCTATGGTTGAGGTTGGAGAGGGTAGGTGAGAAAAGAATACTTGTCTATTACCTAATCAATTATAGTGCAAAAGTTTGGTGAAGGCAAGAACAAAACATAACCCAAGAGTTGTGGATGAACCAGGATAAATCTTTATGTGTTTATCTCTCCCCCTTATTCTCTTTAATTATTGTATTTATCTTACAGTTAGTAACCTTGGTGAGTGTTTGTGTTTGATCAAAGTTTCTATTTTATCTCTCTGTACAGATGGCATCAGATGCCTACTTAAGCGTATGATCTTTGCGTGTGTTGCCTTGTACTTGTAAAACTGTTTCCGAGTTTTTTGTTTGTTTGTGAAAACACTATTTAACCTCTCTTTTAATGTTGTTTTATGTCATTTCATGAAGAACATGAGAAAAATATTTTCCATTAGTTAAACTTTTCATCTTCCTACCTTTTTATATTTTGTAACTGTGCTCTCTTTATTTATATCATTGATAATTTGCAAAAAAAAAAAAAAACATTTTTCATATATTCTTTGATTAATTTTTAGTCTTTTTATTATGAGTTTAATTTCTATGCACTGTCGGTATAAAAAATCTTTACACACACATCCAATAATATATTAACAAATTAGCACCATTATTTTTTCTGTCTTAGTTATTACAATAAAAGCACATATGTCAAAATATTAGTGAATGTTAGTATAAAACTTTTTACACTCACAATGGATACTACTTTAATTCTTTCATTATACTACTATTTTCAACTTTCAAGTATAAATTGTATTAATTGTTGTTTTAAAATCAGTTTGTTTAATATTCTCAATAAATGCTATTAGAATTTAAAACAATGGTTCGGTTGGATTAAATAAAAAAATGGTTCGGTTGGTTCATCCAATTATTTTTATTTTTTTTTTTGGTACGTGGAGGGGCACCAGGCCCAAAGGGAAAAAGATCTAAACAGACACTAACCTGGGCATACAGGCCCCTGAAACATTAGTTAGAGAAAATAAGCTGTAAACTAGCAGAAGGGGTTACAACTTCCATGTACCCATATTAATTATATCAAATCTTATACCTCTATCATAATATGGTTCTCAATAATATTTGTTTTGAAAAGCATAGAGATTTGAAAGGCATATGGTTGATCCAAAAAACATGGTTCTCAATATTTAATATTCTTTCTTTTTATTTAATATTCAATATTCTTAAACATATAAAAAACATTCTTATCACAATATATATTTTCATGTATCTTAAAATACGTTCTTAATACATGATTCGGTTGGTTCATCCAATGTAGGTTTTACATTGGTATTGCTTCTGCTAGAAGAGCTGCTGACTTGAAAAGGTTCTTAGGCTTCTCTGCTGGTTCTCTCCCCTTTACTTACTTAGGGGTTCCTCTATATAAAGGTAAACCTAGGCTTAGGCACCTGCAGCCTATTGTTGATAGGATTAAATTTAAGATGGCTGGTTGGAAAGGGCTTCCTTTATCTGTTATGGGGAGGGTTCAATTAGTCAAGTCTGTTATCTATGGCATGCTGTCCTATAGCTTTCACATTTATTCTTGGCCCATAGCTCTGTCCTATTTAGTCAAAGTTCCTCTTATTCTTGGTAGGCCATTTTTAGCTACAGGTCGTGCTTTAATTGATGTAAAGAAAGGTTAACTGATTTTGAGAGTAGAAGATGAAAATGTGGTTTTCTAAATCAAAGATGCAGTGAAGCATGCTCAAGATTCTGATTGTTGTTTCCGGGTTGAAGTTTTGGATTCCTTGGTCCTAGAGGAATTTGAAAATAGTGTTGCAGAAAGTCTCTTGGGGGTTTTTCCCTATAGGCGTATGCCTTTCGGGTTGTGTAATGCACCCGCCACATTTCAAAGGTGCATGTTCTCAATCTTTTCTGATTTAATTGAAAAATGCATAGAAATTTTTATGGATGATTTTTCTGTGTTTGGATCTTCATTTGATATTTTCCTATCCAACCTTGATTTGGTTTTAAAAAGATACCAAGAAACTAACCTTGTTCTTAACTGGGAAAAATGTCATTTTATGGTAAGAGAAGGTATAGTTCTTGTTCATCAAATTTCTGCAAAAGGAATTGAGGTGGATAGAGCAAAGGTGGAGGTAATTGAGAAGTTACCACCACCAGTTAATGTGAAAGGGATAAGAAGTTTTCTTGGACATGCTGGTTTTTATAGGAGGTTTATAGAAGATTTTTCTAAAATTGCTAAGCCCTTGACAAACCTTTTGGAAAAAGAGGCAAATTTTGTGTTTGATGATGCATGTCTGGATGCTTTTAATAAAATAAAAGAAAAACTAATTTCTGCACCTGTGATGGTTGCTCCTGATTGGAGTTTACCTTTTGAAATTATGTGTGATGCGGGTGACTATGCTGTAGGTGCAGTTTTAGGACAAAGAAAAAATAAAATTCTGCATGTGATTTATTATGCAAGTCGTGTGTTGAATGATGCTCAGAAAAATTATGCCACAACTGAAAAAGAGTTACTTGCTATTGTGTTTGCTTTTGACAAATTTAGATCCTACCTTGTTGGGTCTAAAGTCATTTTTTACGCTGATCACTCTGCCTTGTGGTATTTGTTTGCTAAGCAGGATGCTAAGCCATGATTGATTAGGTGAATATTGCTTCTCCAAGAATTTGATTTGGAGATAAGAGACAAGCAAGGAAAGCAAAATGCTGTGGCAGATCATCTCTCTAGACTTGTCCAAATTGAGGGGGACAAGAACATTCCTTCCATTTCGGAGGAGTTTCCTGATGAAAAATTGATGATGGTAAATTATTTCCCTTGGTTTGCTGATTTTGCAAATTATAAGGCTGCAGGTATTGTCCCTCTTGATTTAAGTTGGGAGCAAAAGAAAAAGTTTTTTCATGATGCTAAATTTTATGAGTGGGATGAACCGTTGTTGTTTAAAAGATGTGCTGATGGGATTATTAGGAGACGTGTCCCTGAATGAATTTGAAAAAAATTTGTGGCACTGTCATGGGTCTGAATATGGTGGGCATTATAGTGGCAAAAGAACTGCCGCTAAGGTCTTGCAATGTGGCTTTTATTGGGTTGCTTTGTTTAAAGATGCCCACAATTTTGTTGAAAAATGTGATAGATGTCAAAGAGTAGGAACATTTCTAAGAGGAATGAAATGCCTCTAAAATCCATCTTGGAGGTTGAAATTTTTTATGTTTGGGGGATTGACTTTATGGGACCATTCCCATCGTCTTTCTCAAATAAATATATTTTGGTTGCTGTAGACTATGTCTCCAAGTGGGTAAAGGCTGTGGCATTACCAACCAATGATGCCAAGGTTGTGGTTTCTTTCCTTAAGAAACACATTTTTATAAGGTTTAAGGTGCCTAGAGCTGTGATAAGTGATGGGGGGTCACACTTTTGTAACAAACAATTTGAATCATTGCTGAATAAAGATAGTGTAAAACATAGGATAGCTTGTTAAATTTTAATATATGTATAACAGTGGATTAGCATTAATTAGTTATTAAATTATAATTAAATTATAATATATCAGTTATAATATTAATTCCTAATTACGTAACCAATTGATAAAATAATTGTTGGGTATTTACTAAAGAATGACCCTATGATGGGATGGGTCATATCTAATATTAACCCATTGAGAGGTCCCTACTCTCTGCTGGTAGGTTATAAGAATAGCCTCCCCATTAGGCATTCTCATAGTCAGTAACACAACCAAAAAACTTACCAGAAAGAGAGGAGTAACCCTCTCATCTTCTCCAATATTGTGAAACCGTTCATCTTCTCATCCTTTGATCTGCTGTGATGGATTCTGCAAATCTCCAAGGTATGGAATCCTCCTCTTCACTTTGATTAACATGAGAATGACATGCTATGATTTGTATCTGTATGGTATTTAGATTGTATGTTTTCTTTCAATTGGTATCAGAGCCTTGGATAGATACATGTTATAGCTGTTCTGAAAATTGTTAGGAATTTTCATATCATGTTATATCAATATGAAAATTGTAAGTTTTCCTTCAACAACTTTCGTTTTCATACTTGTTGTTTTCCTTCAACAACTTTCGTTTTCATACTTGTTCTTCAAAATTCGAAACTATGATTCTGGCCAATGATTTCGAAAATTGTTTAAGGGCTTTTCTTCTCACATGTTATTCGAGTAACATACTCGAAAATCGTTGGATTTCATTAAATAAAACGTGAGAAATCGTTGTTTTTCGTTTCCCTTTTGCGTGAAACTGGTTCAATCGCCCCGCGAGTTTTGCTCGCCTCGCGATTCTGGGTTGGAATTCCAGATTCGCCTCGCGAGATTATTCTCGCCTCGCGAACCTGAAAGCCAGAAGAACAGTGAAATTGTCATCCTCTCTGGGTCGCCCCGCGATTACATTTCTCGCCGCGCGACCCAGAAGGCTGACTGTTCTCGGAAAATGAAAGGTCTCTGGGTCGCCTCGCGAACATGTTCCTCGCCTCGCGACCCCGAAGGCTAACTGTTCTCGGAAAATGAAAGGTCTCTGGGTCGCCTCGCGAACATGTTCCTCGCCTCGCGACCCCGAAGGCTGACTGTTCTAGGAAAATGAAAGGTTTCAGGGTCGCCTCGCGAACACTTTGCTCGCCTCGCGAGTACCCGCGAGAAGACCAAACGTTGCTGACTTTTCACAAGTTTCGCCTCGCGAGATACCTCTCGCCTCGCGAATATTTTATGTGAATTAAGTTGTGTGTTCTATGCTGCATTTGTTATACAAAATATTTTTTCTAATGTATAATTGTAGCATGACTATTGATATTTTGTATAGCTATGAACTCACCTATCGTGGGTATAATTATACAAAATTTGTGTTGTTAAACAATTAATTATTCTAATGTGTATGGTATTATATTAATAATAATTATACCCTATCGGTGTATTATTATTAATGTAATTCGTTATTATACATTGTACTATTGTCTTAAGCTTATATCAATTATGGTTTCAAGTACCCTATCGGTATTAGAAATTTTGGTGATATAAGTTCAGTACATTGTATTATTCTTCTTGTTATATTTCTTATTTATTATGATTCGGGACCCTTAGGCGGAATTATAATGAATAAGAAATTTCTATTATGGGCAAGATTGGCTGAACACACATATATATATATATATGGAATCATATTGCCTTCAACTCTTAATGATTCCTATTCTCTGTTTTATATCAGCCTCCTTCCCAAATTCTGTCAAAACTCTGAATGGGACAAACTATGAGGACTGGAAAGAGTCTCTAGATCTCTACTTAACTATTGCTGACTTGGATCTAGCCTTAAGGGAAGACAAGCCAGCAGCTCTCACTGATGAATCTACCGGCAAGACGTAAGATTGCCTATGAGAAATGGGAACACTCTAATAGAGTGTGCCTGAAAGTGATGAAGTACACTATGGAGAAATCCATCAGGCAGAGTATCACAGAGACCAATAATGCTAAAGAATATCAGAAAGCTGTTGGGGAGAAATTTATGACTTTTGAGAAGGCTCAGAAAAGTCAATATCTTTCCTTGTTTGACAAGACCAAATATGATGGGGTCAGTGGTGTGCGTGAGCATATCATGAAGTTGATGCACTATTACAACAAACCGAGATCTCTTAAAGTGGAAATTGGTGAAAGCACTTTAATCTACCGGGTTCTTGAATCTCTTCCTTCACAATTCGATGTAATGAAGACCTCTTTACAATACTCGGAAGGCTGAATGGACAAGTGGATGAGATGATTGCCATTGTTACACAAGAAGAAGATTCCATTAGAAAGGGTAAATCTCACGGTGCTCATTTTGCTGCATCCGATCCAAATCAAACTTCTAAGTCGGGCTCAAGGTTTGTGAAGAAAGATCAAAAGGGAAAGAAGAAAAATGCAAAACAGCATCTGCAGGCTAAGAAAGGTTTCTTCAAGGGTAACTCGCAAATATTGTAAGAAGTATGGCCACAAGGTAGAGGATTGCTATTTCTTGAAAAAGAAACAAGAGAAGCAAGGTATATTCCTGGCTTTAACATGCTTTGAATCCAATGTCATTGATGTTCCTCCAAATACTTGGTGGTTAGATTCAGTGCAACCATTCATGTTGTGAATTCCTTGCGAGGGGTTCACAAGCCTGAGGAAACCAAGTGATGCTTGAGTCCAAGATTATAATGGGAGATGGAGCTGGAGTTTCATTATTGACATTGGGATTGTTTCTTTACTTTTGCCTTCTGGACATAATTTGCTTTTAAGAGATGCTGTGTATGCACCTTCTATGAGAAGGAACTTGATTTCTGTTTCTGCTTTGGATAAATGTGGTTACACTTTTAAGTTTGGTAATGGGAAATTGCTTGTTTATTCAGATTCTGTTTCCGTTGGTTCAGGAATTTTACGTGATGGCCTTTATATGTTAGATCTGCATGACATGTCTCAATTCTGCTGTTGGAAACAAACGCAGTAGGATTAATGAACAATCATCTATGTTATGGCATCGACGTTTGGGGCATATTTCTAGGCCCCGTATTGAGAGGCTAGTCAAGGAAGGTATTCTCCATGATCTAGACTTCTCCGATTTTGATACATGTGTTGATTGCATCAAGGGCAAATTTACTGCCAAGGTTAGGAATAAAGCTGCAAATAGGTGTGACGATGTGTTACAGTTGATTCACACCGACCTGTGCGGACCTATTACACCCACTGCCATGGGTGGATATGGGTATTTTATTACCTTTATAGATGATTTCTCGAGATATGGATGGATAGATCTTCTGCAAGAAAAGTCTAGTTCTCTAGATGCTTTCAAATCCTTTAAGGCTGCTGTTGAGTTGAAAACTGGTAGGAAAATAAAATGTGTAAGATCTGACAGAGGTGGAGAATTCTATGGTAGATATAATGAGACGGGTAGAAACCCAGGACCTTTTGCCAGATTTCTTGAGGAATGCGGTATTGAAGCTCAATACACTATGCCTGGTACTCCTGAGCAAAATGGAGTTGCAGAGAGGCGTAACCGCACACTTATGGAGATGGTAAGATGTATGTTGAGCCATTCATCATTGCCAGACTTTCTTTGGGGAGATGCCTTAAAAACTGCTGTCTACATTCTAAATCAAGTACCCAACAAGTCTGTACCAAAAACTCCATATGAGCTCATGAGTGGAAAGAAGTCGAGTTTGAAACATTTTCATGTATGGGGTTGTAAGGCAGAAGTTAGACCTTATAATCCTCGCTCTAAGAAGCTTGATCTTAAGACTGTTAGTGGCTTCTTTATTGGCTATTGTGTGGGTTCCGAGAGGTAGCAGATTCTATTGTCCATCTCATTCTATGCGAGTCGTCGAATCTGATCGAGCGGTTTTCTTTGAGGATGACTTAGATAGTGGGAGTGATATACCACGACCAGTTACTCTTAAAGAAGATCGCACCATTGTTCCTATACCGATTGTTCCTTTTCCTACAGAAGTTTTGATTCCAGCTGATGATGTTGATCAGAATCTTCAACATGAAGATGGTGTGGCAGCACCGCTTGTAGATGAACAAGATCATGATCTTATTGTTGATGAAATTCCACTGAGACGATCTCAAAGAGTGCGCAGACCTTCCATACCGGATGATTATGTTGTATATCTTCGGGAACATGAGTTTGACCTCAATGATGATGATGATCCTATTACCTTTGAGGAGGCAATTTCTAACTCTCATGCTTCGATTGGCTGAATGCTATGCATGATGAGTTATCTTCTATGTCTCATAATGGTGTTTGGAGTCCGGAGGAATTGCCAATAGGTTGTAAACCCGTTGGATGCAAATGGGTTTTCAAAACCAAACGTACTCCGGATGGTAAAGTTGAAAGGTACAAAGCCGATTAGTAGCTAAAGGCTATAACCAAAGAGAAGGCATTGACTATAAGGAGACCTTCTCACCAGTCTCTCTGAAAGATTCATTTCGAGTTGTTATGGCTTTGGTAGCTCATTTTGATCTAGAACTTCACCGGATGGATGTGAAGACGGCATTTCCGAATGGAGACCTTCATCAAGATGTTTACATGGTTCAGCCTGAAGGTTTTACTTGAAACAGGCAAAGAGCACTTGGTTTGCAAGCTGAATAAGTCTATTTATGGATGAAACAGGTCTCCAGGACAATGGTATTTGAAGTTTGATCAGGTTGTCACTTCTCTTGGCTTCAAAGAAAATGCCTCGGATCGGTGTGTTTACTTGAAGACTTGTGAGGGTGGATTCATCATTCTCGTTCTATATGTTGATGATATACTTCTTGCTAGCAGATTGTGTTAAAATCCTGATCGAGACAAAACTCATGTTGAGCAGCCACTTTGATATGAAAGACCTTGGTGATGCTTCGTTGTTTTAGGCATCCAGATTTATCGTGATAGGTCACGTGGTGTTCTTGGATTGTCTCAAAGAGGATATATTGAAAAGGTCCTCAAAAGGTTTAACATGCATTCTTGCTCCCCATGTGCTGCACCTGTTCAAAAGGGTGAAGAAAAATTCTCTAAATCTCAATGTCCTCAAAATGATGTAGAAATAAATGAAATGAAAAAGGTCCCATATGCTTCCGCTGTTGGCAGTTTAATGTATGCTCAAGTTTGTACTCGTCCCGACATTGCTTTTGCTGTAAATGCTTTAGGGAGATACTTGAGCAACCCAGGTTTGGGTCATTGGAAAGCCGTAAAAAAGGTCATGAGATATTTGCAGGGAACCAAAGATTATATGTTGACCTATAAGAAGTCTGATCAACTTCAGGTCACTGGTTATTCTGATTCTGATTTCGCGAGTTGCCCTGACGACCAAAAATCTACTCGGCTTTATCTTTATGATGGCGAGAAGGAGCTATTTCTTGGAAAGCGTCAAACAGACGCTTACAGCTACTTCTACCATGGAAGCAGAGTATGTTGCTTGCTATGAGGCTACTTGTCAAGCCATGTGGCTGAAAAATTTGATTTCGGCTTTCATATTGTTGAAAGCATATCTAGGCCACTTGTGATATATTGTGACAATACTGCTTCTGTGAACTTCTCTCATAACAATAGAAGCTCTTCTCGCACTAAGCATTTTGATGTGAAATATTTGTTTGTTAGAGAGAAGATTCAGGAGTTTCAGACTCGTATTGAGCATATTGATACAGGAAACATGCTTGTGATCCACTAACCAAAGGCTTAACTGTTGGAATATTCCGAATCATGTAATTCATATGGGCTTAGTTAAGTCTTTTGATGTATTGGATTAGTGGGAGTCTGAAACCATTATTTGCCCATTATCGTTTTTTTTATGAGATATGTAAATTGACGTCATTCTTGGTTTCATATCTCTTATAGCATTTTAAGATGCTTGGACCATCTTTTGAATTGCATATTTCTCTTTATTAATTATATGCAATTTTATATTCATCAATCTTTATGTGAAATATGAGTCTTTAGCATGTATGATTTACTTCCCTATCGGATACTATTTATGCATTGTTAAAGCTTGTATTTCTTATAC
This sequence comes from Sophora flavescens, assembly GCA_030762895.1. Lineage (NCBI taxonomy): Eukaryota > Viridiplantae > Streptophyta > Magnoliopsida > Fabales > Fabaceae > Sophora > Sophora flavescens. Next base: position 142,299,681 of record CM061062.1, read on the forward strand.
TGCTGGTTAACGTGTGTTTAGATCGTAACTGGTATTTCTCTTTAATAATTGATTAATGCTATCCAAGTGGGAGAATGTTAAATTTTAATATATGTATAACAGTGGATTAGCATTAATTAGTTATTAAATTATAATTAAATTATAATATATCAGTTATAATATTAATTCCTAATTACGTAACCAATTGATAAAATAATTGTTGGGTATTTACTAAAGAATGACCCTATGATGGGATGGGTCATATCTAATATTAACCCATTGAGAGGTCCCTACTCTCTGCTGGTAGGTTATAAGAATAGCCTTCCCATTAGGCATTCTCATAGTCGAGAACACAACCAAAAAACTTACCAGAAAGAGAGGAGTAACCCTCTCAAATTATCCAATATTGTGAAACCGTTCATCTTCTCATCCTTTGATCTGCTGTGATGGATTCTGCAAATCTCCAAGGTATGGAATCCTCCTCTTCACTTTGATTAACATGAGAATGACATGCTATGATTTGTATCTGTATGGTATTTAGATTGTATGTTTTCTTTCATAGCTACCCCTACCATCCACAAACTAGTGGACAGGTTGAAATTTCAAATAGAGAGCTGAAGAGGATCCTAGAAAAAGTGGTAGGTTCCTCAAGAAAAGATTGGGCTAGAAAATTGGATGACATGCTTTGGGCATATAGGACAGCTTTCAAAAATCCAATTGGAATGTCCCCATATCAGTTAGTGTATGGCAAATCACGCCATCTTCTAGTTGAGCTGGAACATAAAGCTTATTGGGCAGTGAAGCTGCTTAATTTTAACTTGAAAGCTGCGGGTGAGAAAAGGTTGTTGCAGTTAGATGAGCTGGAAGAGTTTAGGTTGCAAGCCATTGAGAGTTCTAAAATTTACAAAGAAAAAACCAAAAGATGGCATGATAAAAAAAATAATTGTGAAAGAATTTGAACTAGGACAACAAGTGTTATTGTATAACTCTAGACTAAGAATTTTCCCTGGAAAGTTAAAGTCTAGATGGTCAGGTCCTTTTGTTGTTAAGGAAGTGAGTCCTTATGGTGCAATTGAGATTGCAGAGCCAAATTCTGGAAAAAGTTTTAAGGTAAATGGCCAAAGGTTTAAATTGTACTTTGGGGGTGATTTGAACAGGAACATGGTTAACATTATCCTTCACTCGCCTTCTAAGGAGGGTAAGCAATCTCACTAAGTCCTATAACATGAATTTTTCTTGGGAGACATCCCAAGTGGTAGTTTAGTTTTTCTTTTCTTTTTTAAATTTTTTATTTTAGTTTTTTTTATAAAATTAAAAATACAAAAATAAATTTTTTTGTTTGCTTTTTAGTTTTGTTAACTTGATAGTTTCTTTTGAAAAAATAAATAAATAAATAAAAAGAAGAAAAAATTGAAAATTTAGAAAGTTGAAAAAAATTTGATTTAGATATATATTTAGTTGCTTTTTCTTTTATGACTTGCCTATCTTGCGCTAATGTTTTCTCTGTTTTGAGATATATATTTAGTTGTGCTTCATGGTATCTCATGACAAAAAGGAAGGATAGGAGGCACTAATGATGGTGACCTCAAGTTTGGACCAAATTTTGGAAGTACAAGATAGGAGACTTTTATTTTGCTTTTATTTTTTTTTATTTTTTTTATCTGTTTGTGTGCTGTTTTATTTTCGAGCTTTTTTTTAGTGTTTGCAAGTTAATGTCACTACTCCTCTTTGAAAAAGAAAAAATAATAAGCATACTTGTGTGGAACCCCATTCTTGGCAATTTCATTGTATTGTACACCCACCATGTTTGTTTTCCTTTGATGTGAAGATGACACTTGTGGTTTAGTTTGTCATTTGAGTTTGTTCTTGATTAGATTTCACAACTTTGGTGCATTGTGTTAAACCTTGTTGATTAAAGTTCATGGCTATAAAATTTTGGCGAGAATTAAGTGGATTGCTTAACTTTAGCCTTGTGAGTCATTTGGGCTTATAATTGTCAATTTTTTTCTTGTGAGTGCATCATTGAAATTCATGCTCTTGAGTTTGCTTGGTTCTTGTTTAAAGTTCATGATTCACATGCATATTATAAAAATGATTTGGGCCATTTTTCATGTAGTCACTTTGACCAAATAACCAACCTTAAATTTTTTCCTTTGCTTGGCCCATTTGAGCTTTCAATGTAAATATTTGTTTGTTTTACCCACGAGCCTTAACTTGAAAAACAATGTTTCTACCCAAACCTTAGTGGATAGGAGAGCATTGAATTATTGTGTGTGGGTTTGGCATAAGTGTTGGGGAGAATATTTTATGCTTATATGTTGGTGAAAGGAAGGGGTGGTTATCAAAAAGAAGAAAAAAAAAAACAAATGCAAAAAGAAGGAATGTGAAAAATGGTATGAAATACTTGAAAAAATAAAATTGTGCTTTGAAAGAAAAGAAGGCGAAGGAAGTCAAAAAGAAAGAGGTGGGAAAAGGGTTGTATGCAAAGCATGGTTCTTTAAAAGTAATTGTTGCTCTCCTATTTCCTTTGGTGCTAGCTTGCTTATCCTTTCTTATCCTTCTCATTTACCTTGACCACATTACATCCTAAATAAAGTCCCTTTGATTTATGCATATTGTGAATTGTGGATGAATGATTGAGATGAAAATCAAGCAATTATTACCCACATAAATTTGAGTGATTGAGTGAAATTGCACTTCCTGTGAATAGTTGGGTGTCCAATAGTTCTTCCTTAATTGAATTAGCCATGTTCTTTAATTTTTCAAGTGTGGAAATATTGGAGCACCATTGTTATGATTTCTTCTTTGGAATAGTCTTTGATGTGCACTTGTTATAAAGGTGATTCTTTTGTTTTAGGATTTCTTGCATGGTTGGGTGGTGCATTGCTTTGTTATTGTTAAGTTAGGGTGTCCCTTGAGTCGATGTTTACTTGGTTTGTTGTCCTTAGTGTTTTGTGTGTTAGTTTGGGTTACTTTTGCTTGGGGACAAGCAAAGTCTTAGGTGTGGGGGTGTGATAATCTGCTAGGTTATGTGATTTATATATACTTTTTCAGTGAATTTTTACTCCTAAATGTATTAATTGATTGAGTTTTGTCCATTAGTTTAGATAATTTAGTTTTTTTAATAATGTTTTATATATTTTAATTTAATTTTATATTTTTAGAGTTAATCTAATAATATTTTTACTTGTTTACAAGCGTAGGAAAAATAAATTGCAATTGGCTTGTTACAAGAAGTAAGAAAAGATGAAAAAGCATGGAACAAATGGACTTAAATTTTGCCAAAAGAAATGAAGCCCACGTGAAATTGGCTTTGGACAAACTAGACTAATCCAAATTAGATTGGATTTGGAAAGAAAAAGATGGGGGCTGACGTCTGGAGCTCTAGAGAGAGTTCTTTGAATTAAGTGAGAAAAAAACTATGCAATTATATTTGCTGAATTGGACATGGACCCATTATGAGTTTAAGAAGACATTTTGGAGCAAACAAGAAGCCCGATACGTGAAGCAAGAAAGAGTGCTGACAATTGAAATGAAAATGAATATTGTGAGAGAAATTGTAGAAGAGAGAATTTGAGGAGCTTGGCCCATGTGAAAAGCTTGCTGAAAAAAGAAAAGAACCTAATTAATTGAGAGAGGGCAGCAGCAACGTAAAAGGGGGCTTTTATTAGAATGAAAAAATAACGTAAAGAATTGAAGATGAAATAGTAACACGGGGGGGCTGGACGGACAACAGCGTGAATAAAGTGAGAGAGTGGCACTGAACAAAAAAAAGGTGCACCACCCAAGATGACCTGCTTTTCTTCGTTTTTTATTTGGTTTTTCCTTTTTAATTATTCTAGCCAATTTTTTTTTTTTAGAGGTAGATGGAACTATCTAGATAACTTGTTTTGATTCTGGATTTTGACTTTATTTGGTTTGTTTAATTTCAAGAGTTTATTCACTGTTTTCGTGTTTATTTACTGTGTGGATTTGCAATTGGGAAATTCGAATTCATAATTGTTGTTTGTGAATGAACGATTTGCACATATTACTTAGGAATAAGAACACAATCAAATTAGCATTTTTGAGTTGCAATCAGTCTTAATGCTTTTGCTAATTTATTAATACTCAACGAATTGAATTAGTAATTTAGTCAGAAAGGTTTATCAACCTAAGGAATCAGGGGATAAATTAAAAAACTCAATTTCTTGAAATTAGATAAACTATTTGAGTTAATTTCCAGAATTGAACAAGTAGGAAAGACAGGGAAATCAATCCTCTAACAGTTTCTTCTTGATTGTTCAAAAACCAATTTTCTGTTGCTTTGGTACGTTAGTAGTTAACGGTTCAATCCCCGAGGACGATATTTTATACTACAGTTAGCGATTTGGTACACCAATTTTGCTCAATAGTGCATTCATCCATTGTTGATGAGTTAACTGCAGCTATGCCTATGATAGCCTTGGAAGTTGCTAAAGAAAAAGGGTGGAATCGGCTTTGGCTGGAATCTGATTCTACTCTAGTTGTTGAAGCATTCAGTTCAAAGGAGAAGGTGTCTTGGAAGCTTCAAAACAAATGGTTCAACTGTGTTCATATTTCCAAGTACATGTTCTTCCAGATTAGTCACATCTTCAGAGAAAGAAATGAGTGTGCGGATCGACTAGCTTGTTATGGAATTCATCGTCAAAATTATGTTATTATATTAGTTTTTAAAATAAATTGTCTTTTCAAATAATATAAAATTATTCTTTCCATTCATTATTTATCTGGGTATCGCACGGTTATGTTCTAGTTTTAATTATAATGATGCTCCTCGCATCAAATTTCATTTTAAAAAAATTGACAAACTAGTAGGAAGAAAGAAGTAATATATTGCAAAATAGCTTATGTATATTAGTAAGGAATCAAAACAATCAGTGATAGACTTATAGTTGGATTTTACTGCTTAAGGTTTTTGAGGGGCAAATCTTTAATCCTCACTCCTAGTAGTTGTGGATCCATCCTCCAAGGGTATAATGGTATAACATTAAACAAAAACAAAAGAAAAAAAAAAACCAAATTGGAGCCAAAATGCAGGGTAGGGGCAGTTGGATGCGTGAAAGGGAGATGGTGTTCGGTGGTGACTTGTGGTCTGCGGCTATGACGGCACTGGCTGCACGGTGACTAGCCTGTGAGGGGACGTGGCGACGCTGTACGACGGAACGACTTTTGGTCCGAGGCGACACTGTGGGTCTGGTGCGATGGTGGAGAAGAAGAACTCGAACCTTGATGACGTTAACTGAGCTCGCGGCGGTCCAAGTCTGGTGCACGGTTCATAGTGGCCTGGGCTCGCATATATGGGACGATGAGGCGTGACGCGGCGACGACGAAGCAGATCTAGTTCGCGGTGGTGCTCCATGGGTCGCGCGACAGTTCTGCAAGTAGCAAGTAGCAGTCTAGTGAGGAGAATAGGGAGGTGGTGGTGGTCTTGGACGTTAGTAGAGAGGGGGAGAAACGGAGAACGCGAGCAAAAAGGGAGGTGGTTGCTGGTGGTTCTGGGGTGGCAGTCTAGTGAGGAGAAGAAGGAGAAAAGGTAGACATGTGTTTTCTGCTTTTGTCCTTTTTACCCTTTTCAATCTGCACCGTTCAATTATAATATTACTATATCAATGACTAAGGGTACACAAGGATCCATCCTCCCACATTATGTGTGAGGATTGAAGACGGAGCTGTTTTTGAGCTTTTGTTGTGGCAATAATGTCACAGGGTTAATCTGGCACATTCACTCATTTTCTTTTTTCTTCTTTTATTAGATCTTCATATATATATATATATATATATATATATGTAATTAATTTTAAATCTTAATTAAAATTTTTATTTTGCTAAATATTATTATAGTAGAATTAATAATTACTGACTATTTTCTTCGATGTTCATAAAAAAAACTATTTTCTTTGATAACCGCCTACTCTAACATATTCCTACTTAAATAAAATAGTTATAATTTATTGATCGAGTAAACAAAAAATTAAAGTTTTAAATAAAATTAAACCTTCATCATATATGAAAACTTTTAAAATCTTTTAATACTTATCTCTTTAAATAATTAAGTACATATAACAGAAAGCATAAATTGTCCTTCACTAATTTCCTCGGGAAACTTAATACACACACACACACACACACACACACACACACATATATATATATATATATATATATATTATCGACTATTCACGGAACTATACCGACGACTAGAGAACGATATCGACGGCCGGATCTGTCGAAAATGCCTCTGTCCTTACCAGTGGCTTGATCCGTCGAAAATCAATTGAAGATACCGACAACCTTGTCCGTCGGAAATGCCTTTGTCCTTACCGACAGCCTAGTCCGTCGCAGATCAATGAACAATACCGATGGCCCTGTCCATTGGAAACACCTCTGCCTCTTACCGGCGGCCTGGTCCGTCGCAAATCAAGAACAATACTGATGACCCGGTCCATCGAAAATACCTCTGTCCCTTGATGACGGCCTTGCCCGTCGCAAACTTGGCGGGAATGCTTCTCACAAACTTACGACTGTCTTATCGTGAGGACTTTCGACGACTGACACATCGGTAAACTTACCTAGGGCCATGTCCATCTGTAATGTGGCCGAAAATGATTGTGCATATCGATGGGTTATAACCATAGGAAACAGTAGAATTTCTGAGGGCCTTTTGTCGGTTAGAAAAAAGTCGTTATTACTCAGGACATTAGTAACACTTCTCATTATACATAACAAAACAATACGTCAAATTTCATTTACAAAAAATAAAAATTAATGAGAACTATATGACAAAATAGCTTACTTAAGTTGGTTAAGGGTCGAGCAATTGAGCACAGGGAGTTTATTTTCTCCCACTTCAAGTTTTAAAACTTCAATGTGGTGGTGATGTCATTGATTTAATCTTGCACTTGGTCACACATTTTCGTTCTTCGCTCAGGAGGAGTGATAGTTTGACATAAAAGTTATTTGATGTGATATTTTGAACTAATGGATTAAAGAAAGAGTAAGAGAAAATAATAAATAAATATTGTATTGTATAAATGTATGGTGTTGGACATCAAAACCGTGTCCAAATATCACTAGTATTACGCAGATGCTTGCATCTTTTATAAAAAAAAAGTAGAGAGTACTATAATTTGTATAAAATTAAAATTATTTCAAATTTTGAATCTATGAATTTATTATTAATTTTGGTAAGTATGCTTTATTTTTAAACAAATTATGGTAAGTATGCTATTCATTGTATTCATAAATTATAAATTATTTTCTTTCATAAGGTAGATTTTACGTTTGTTAACAAAATCCAATAAAAACGTATAAAAGGGATTTTAAATTTTGAATCATAAATTATTATTAAATTATAACTATAATAAATTTTTATTATTAATTACTTTCCTTGGTAAGGCGGATTCTCAGTATCCATAAATAACATAAACATATATAATTTATTATTAAAGTAAAAATTAAATACTAAATAAAAGTTAAATATTTAATACACGAAAATAAAAAGTATTAGTAATTAAGAGAATTAATAAAAAGTGTAAATGCTAGTAACCTAATATACTCTCTCCTATAGTGATGCATTAACACATAAGGGTGTAAGTGGATTTAATCCGACTCGCGAACCCGGCCGATCCGAACCGATCCGTTTTTGTGGTTCGGTTCGGATCATTGGTTCGGTTCGGGTCAAAATCAATGGACCTGACCATGGTTTGGTTCGGTTCTCGGTTCCAGGAAAAGTGAACCCGCTAGAACCGAACCGAACCGAACCCCTACTTTTTTTTTAATTATATATTAATATATTAGACACTGTGACAGACAGAGAGTCACTATCTTGGTACGGGTACCTCCAATTCTCCATCTCGCAGACTCGCACTCCTCGTCTTCTCCAGTTCAAACCCTACTTCACCTCTCACCATCCGGTCGGCGGCGCGTGCCTTCTTCCAAAGACCGCCGCCATCGTAGAACACCCGGTGCCGACGAGCGAGGCGGGAGTGATCGCCGGTGCAAGAAGGCACGGACAAGGAGCGGCTCCTGGCAGGCTTCTAGGTGGAGGGACACATGAATGAACCGATTACACACCCGAATGAGAGGGATCCTGAGATTGTGTAGGTATGGGACTATACAGTTGAGGATGACTTATATGAATTGATTGGTACTACCTATACCAACAAGATGCATCTTCTTTTCGGTAGCCCATCACTTAAGAACTCCACAGTTAAGCGAGCTTGACTTGGAGCAATTCTGGGATGGGTGACCTCCTGGGAAATTTTCCCGGGAAGCGTATGAGTGAGGACAAAGCACGCTGAAAAGACCCGTGTTGATTTGTGGGGATAGTCGTCAATCCATAATGCAGCCAGGGATGTTACAAATGGTATCAAAGAGGCACCTCTCCCAGTACGGTGTGGTTCGGGGACGAACCAAGCGGAAGCTGGTGGGCATGTAACACCCGGGTGCCGATGAGGGCGGGGAGTGATCGCCGGTGCAAGAAGGCACGGACAAGGAGCGGCTCCTGGCAGGCTTTTAGGCGGAGGGGCACATGAATGAACCGATTACACACCCGAATGAGAGGGATCCTGAGACTGTGTAGGTATGGGACTATACAGTTGAGGATGGCTTATATGAATTGATTGGTACTGCCTATACCAACAAGATGCATCTTCTTTTCGGTAGCCCATCACTTAAGAACTCCATAGTTAAGCGAGCTTGACTTGGAGCAGTTCTGGGATGGGTGGCCTCCTGGGAAATTTTCCCGGGAAGCGTGTGAGTGAGGACAAAGCACACTGAAAAGACCCGTGTTGGTTTGTGGGGATAGTCGTCAATCCATAATTCAGTCAGGGATGTTACAACCGCGACCAGCACCCTCCATCACCGCGACATCTCTCCACCTCGCTCCATCACCGCGACCTCTTCACCTCGCTGACTCGCTCAGTCGCTCCATCACCTCAACCTCTTCACCTCGCTCAGTAGCTCCATCACCGGCACCGTGACACCTCCCTTCGGCCTCCACCACTCCATCACCGCGAGTCCGCGACACCTCTCCACCTCTCCACCTCTTCACCTCGCTCTATCACTGCGATACCTCTCCACCTCTTCGCCTCGCTCGGTTGCTCCATCACCGGCTCCGCGACATCTCCCTCCGGTCTCCACCTCTCCACCACACTCCATCACTGCGAGTCTGCGACATCCTCTGAGATTGGTACCCAATTTGTGCATTTAGGGATTTTTGATTTTAGGGTTTTTAAATTTTTTATTTTGGGATTTTTTATTTTATGGTTATTTGAATCATTGATTCTTTCTTTCTGATCTATGCTTCCTGTGTGCATTCCTTAATTCCTTAGGTTTGGTGCAAAATGACTGAGAATCAAGATACAGCTGGGACTCAAATTTCTAGTGCACCTACTCCTCCAACAGAAATAACTTTCAGTGTCAGTGAGATACCTCAGGTTGAAGGTCAATCTGCACAGCCTGCACCAAGGTACATGTCAAACAAAAACCCAGTAGACCTCCATCTATGGCTTGGAATCATTTTAAGAAAGTGGGTGATAAGGCTATCAGTATCTATTGTGGCAAACATTATGCTTGCAATAGTAGTAATCATGGGACTTCCAACCTCAACAAACATATGAATAAGTGTACTAAAAACCCAAGTAACACCGATAAGAAGCAAAAAACGATTGCCGTAGGAAAACAAAGTGAGAATGATAACACTGTATCTATGAGGCTTGTTGAGTTTAAGCAAGATGAATGCAGAGAGGCTTTGGCTAAGTTGCTAATAATGGATGAGCTCCCTTTTAAGTTTGTCGATAACCCCGGGTTTAGAGCTTTCATGAGTGTGGCTCAACCTCGATTTAAAATCCCTAGTCGTGTGACCATGGCAAAGGATTGCATGCAACTCTTTATGGGTGAGAAAGTACTTTTGAAATCTTTCTTGGAACAAAACTATCAAATGGTTTCCCTTACAACCGATACTTGGACTTCCATTCAAAACATGAATTATATGTGTGTGACTGCCCATTTTATTGATGAAGGGTGGGAATTGCAAAAGAAGATAGTGAGTTTTGGTTTGATTGCAGACCATAGGGGGAAACCATAGGAAAAGCTTTAGAGAAATGCATAAAAGATTGGGGTATTACCAAGATTTGCATCAGAATCGTAGATAATGCTAGTGCTAACACCACAGCCATGTCATATTTGGTTAGAGGCATGGATGATTGGAAAGGTACTACCATATTGAAAGGGGAGTATTTGAATATGAGATGTAGTGCTCACATCTTGAAATTAATTGTAAGTGATGGGTTGAAGGAACTAGATAGTTCTATTTCAAAGATAAGGGCTTCTTGCAAGTATGTGAGGTCATCTCCACAAAGATTGGCCTCTTTTAAGAGGTGTGTCGATGAGGCAAACATAACCATGGGTCAAATGCTTGTGCTTGATGTGCCAACTAGGTGGAATTCCACTTATTTGATGTTGGACATAGCTGAAAAGTATGAAAAGGCGTTTGTTCGCTTACAATTTGATGACCACTCTTATTGATGACAACCAAGATGGGGTTGCCTTGTTATGATCTATTTGATTGAAATCTTGTTAGGTGTTGTGCAATTTTCAAATTAAAACTCAAAGTGAGATGATTCCAAATTGTAACCAAAACAAGAATTGAAGAATAAAAGAAGAAAATGGAAAGAGTAGAAGATGGGTGAAGGCGCCACAAACAAATAAGGATTTGTTTGATAAGCCAAATGAAATCCGCCACAAGAATGTTGGAATTCTTGATAAGGATAGAAACCTTGGTTCAACCAAGAACTTAGGAGAACAATGCTCACTAACAATGGAAAATTCCAAATCACATCAAAAGTTACCATTCCATGTGTTTGTCACAAATTACATATAGTTGAGCAGCCAACTTTTGGGCTTCCAAATCCAAACCATAACCCCCACTTAATTGACCTTAAACACTCACTTATTCTCACTTAACTTAGCCATCATAACATGAGTTAAAAACCCTCATAATGTAGCCACCAAATCTTTCAACTCAGCCATAAGACTATGAAGGTTACGCCCCCCCTCTTCTTGACTCTTCATTCCCCTAATTATGTGGTGGTTACACTTGCTTCTCACATTAAAAGTGTAACCCCCCATAATTTATACAATTTATCAAAATATCAACACACTAGTTTAGGAGTTCTTATAGCATGCAAGCTAAAGATTCCTCCCACTAAGACACATACAAATTCGAATTCCCTCATGGATTACAAGTGGGCTGCCCCAAAAACATCACTTAGTAATTGGGCTCACTCATAAAACCCATTTACACTTATTGAATTAAAACAAACAACTAAAATTGGACTCTTCTTCATGTTGCACGCCCCTCTTGTCATGGATCCTTTAGTTGGATAATGTAAGTTAATAATTTGGGCTTCATTCCATCCAATCTTGCATTTGAGCTTGCTTCCATGATGAGAACCATAGTTTGAATTAACACTTGTTGGCCTTTCTTGGTTGTAACATTTGTAATTGGCCCACCAAGTCCTTGATAAGCTTCTTGAACCATACTCCAAATTGGGCTCATATCACTTATGTAGCATTTGTTGATAGTGAAGGGGGTGCTCCTCTTATTGATGATTGGAATCGTGCTCGTGTTTTCACTAAATTTTTAAAGATTTTCTATGATGCTACCCTTACTTTTTTTGCATCATTGCATGTTACTTCTAATGGCTTCTTTGATAAGTGGTGTGAAATCCAAGCTACATTGAATAAGTGGATGCAAAGTGATGATGAGGTGCTGAATAGGATGTCATCAAATATGAAAATAAAATTTGACAAATATTGGGACATTGAGCATTTGAATTATCTGTTGTTGGTGGCTATTTTCCTTGACCCTAGATATAAATTGGAGTATTTTGAGTGCTGTTTGGATCAGGTATTCAGTTCGGATATGACTATTGAGATGGAAGTATTAAAAAAATTGAAAGATCTTATAAAAAAAATATTTTCTCAATATGTTGTTTGGTATCCTATTCCCAATGATGCTTGTGATTCTAATGCCCAACCCTCGAATAATACTCTTCAAGCACAAGGTGGTCAAAACGACAAGAGTGAAATATCATGTAAAGGTGCATTCATACGAAAGGTAAGGAGGAAGCAAGGTGAGCTGAAGAGAAATGAGTTGGAAAGATATATTGAAGATGATGTGAAAGACTATTGTGATGATTTTGATATTCTCAAATGGTGGAGAGGTAAGACGGTGAAGTATCATGTTCTTTCTCGAATGGCTAGGGACATATTAGCTATCCCGGTGTCTACTGTGTCATCTGAGTCCGCATTTAGTACTGGGGGTCGTGTTCTTGACCCATACCGTAGTTCATTGCATCCCTCCACAGTAGAGGCTTTGTTTTGTACTCAAAATTGGTTAAGGAGTTGAACGCGCTGTCGCGCACGCGCCAAAAAGCGAGCGGTTTGTAAAAATGTAGTTTAGGGAGCGACAACTCGGATATCGTCTCACAAGGACTCTTAGGTTGTTGTTATTAACACAAAATCAATTTTTTTTGGGGGGGGGGGGGGGGGGTGGTTTGGATATTTTAAATTAAATAAAGAAAACAAAGCAAAACAGAGCGATGAAAACAAAGCAGTTTAAAGAGATTAACAAATAAACTAAAGCGATTAACCTACTGTTCTCGGTTTCCCACTATCATCGGTTCATGTAAATTCCATGCCCTAAGCAGATTCTAATCCCCTTTCGGTTGTAGCAACAATTAACAAACGAAATCACTACTACAGATATATGTTTCTATTCCCGAATTAAACAAACGGGGTGAAGCCCTCATGAACTAAACGAACATGAACGAACACACGCGAATTAAACAAACGCGATTCAATATAGGAACATAACATCACCGAAATGAATCAACACAACACTATACACTCCTGAATTAAACAAACAGAAATATATAGCATAGTATCGAAAAGAGAATAGCAAACAAAACAGGAATTACAGAACCTCAAGTATAAATGAAAACCAATCGCAGTAGATTAATCAAGGAGACTAGTTCTCCATTACAAAGGAAAAACAAAACATATCTAAACTAAAGAGAAAACAAAAGATCAAAAAAACTAAAAAAACTCCTCAGTTCTGCCTTCAAACAGGCTTAAATACAGTTTCTGAATTCCACGAGCTCGCGAGGCGAGAACACCTTCACGAGGCGAATAATGCGAACAGTCTTCAGCTTTTGGTTCTCTCGTGAGGCGAGCTTATCATTCGCGAGGCGAGACTCTTCAAATTCCAAACTGTAACGTCCGTGACCTTCAACATGGATAAGCCGTGCTGACTTCTGGTCTTCAGGGTTGGATTACTCGCGAGGCGAGTCATGTTTCGCGGGGCGAGACAGAAAGGATTGCAATTTCTGGAGCAGTCAGCCTTCAGGTTCGCGAGGCGAGGAATGGATTCGCGGGGCGACACATAGAGGTTTGCAATTTCTGGAACAGTCACGCTTCAGGTTCGCGAGGCGAATGCCTTCTCGCGGGGCGAATAACTCCAGAATTATTTCTTTTTATTAACCTGAAAACAGTAAATAGCATAAGTGCTTTATTTGACTCTAAAACTAAATTAACTTAAAAATACTTTACAGACTCAAAATGATGCTTAAAGACAATCAAGTCTAATTTGGGCGAAAATGATATATAATTAGCACAAAACCACGACCATACTAGTCATAAAACTAGATGAGCCAGCGGCTGATCAGGAGTAAAGCTGAAAAAGTTGATAATCTACAAAGTCATATGACTGAAGATGATTCAAGTAAAAAGTTTATTAATTATTTTATCATTGAATTTGATATCTTTAAGACTTTCTAATATATTTTTTGTATTATTATATTATTAGAGCTTCCAGAGATAAATGTATTGCATCAGGATATTGGGAACACTAGTAGTCAGTTTATGGCCTTGAATTAAGGTAACTTATTATTTTGTTGTTTTAAACTTCATTCATTATAAACATGTATTTAGTGTTTCCCTTTTTTTTGTTCAGGTACAACTTGTTTCAAAGCAACCGTTTCTTGAAGGGACAACTTGAGTTTTTGTTCAGAGGTACAACTTGAGTTTCATTTCAAAATTTAGTTTAACAAGTTGTTGATACTTAATGAGTATTTCGATTTGAAATTAGATGAGCTCATGGTACTCTTTCCTCTTGACCAGGACACATTACTGTTTGAATCTTGATGTGTTCATATATTGCAGGAGTTAGGTTACTTCTTGAAAGGTTGTTTTAAATGTAGCCTTTTGGGTTTGAAGTTCTTGAAGCCAAGTTAAATCTTTTTCTCACGCTTTGTTGCACTCCTTACACGCCTTATAGTTGAAAAAGACAACTCCAACTTTGGCAGCCATGTGATTAAGAATAGCTTGTTGAGCTTCAATGCTATTGGTCACCTTGGCTAAATTTTATGTATTTTGGTTTGGTGAACACTTTGATTTTAGTATTGCATTTCCCTGCTTTTATGTTTGGACTATTTGTGCAATGTAATGCCACAACTATAATAGCATATGGTGCTGTGCCACAGTTCTGCAATTCTGGAATCATATGGTGCTGTGTTGATTTTTGTTTTGGAATTCTATCATTCTGGAATCATATGGTGTTGTGGATTTTTTGTGTTAGATGTTGTGTTGATTTTTGGGGAGTAAACTAGATTTGATGTGAGATATGTAATTTGCATTCAGGAGGAATGGAAATCGAAATAGGTGAAACAGGAATAATAGGAGAAAACCGTTTTTTTTTAAAGGCGGGAACCCGACGATCCGATCTGAACATGATCGGTTCGGATTGGTTCGGGTCTACTAACAGAAAATGTCAAAAACCGAACCGAACCGAACCGAACCGAACAATTTTGATTGGTTCGGACATTGTTCCCTCAAATCCGAACCAAACCGATCCGATTACACCCCTATTAGCATACTCAGCCCTTTATCTAAAAAAAAGAAAAATATACTCAATATAATTATTAGCCAAATTCAACTTTTCCATAGTCACGCTCTTCACTGTTATACTAGGTTTTACCTGCCACTGAGTCACCTATGTTGTTTTTCTTTTAGATGCTTGCATCTTCTGTGCAAAAAAATAAGGATAATATAAAACTTATATAAATTTTGTGGATTTAAAATTTAGTATTACAGTGAGTATGAGTTTAATTGAATTATTAATTATTGTTTATACAGATTCTCACGTATCGCTACTAAAATAATATCTACAACTTATTAACAAAAATACAATGTATTATTAGATTATTATTTTTTTGAAAGAACAATGTATTATTAGATAAACAATAAGTCTGAGCCAAAACATAATAAACGATAATATTTTAATATAAAATAAATTTAAAAAATATTTAATATACTTTCGTTAATAATCAAGTGAGAGGAACAAATCTGGGTGATTAAACCATACATGGATGGTCATGATTAAAAGTTAGTTGGTGGTCATGTGATCACTTAAAAAAGTCACATGACATTATGTTCTAATCTTGATCATTCATCTTTGATTTAAATGTTCAGATTTACTCATCTCATCTCTCACAATAAGACACTCATCTCATTTGAGTTGCTCTATATATATCTATACTAATATAAAAGTTGGATAAACAATTTTATTGTATATACACATAAAATCACAAGGATTGTTTACCTTTTATTTTTTTAAAAATAATTTTTTTGAAAAAAAAAATCTTTTTTACTTTTTTTTTTAGAAAACTTAATTTTTTTACGTTTATTTTTTTAAAATTTTAATTTTGTTTTTTTATTTTTTATTTACGTTTTCCTTAATTTTTTAAATTTTTTTCCTAATAAATTTTTTTTGCTAATACTTTTTTTTGAATTTATTTGTATACACTGAAAGTATAAAGTTTTTTTACACTGTCAACCAATCATAAATTGGCAAACAGTAAAAGTAGAGTTGTCATGTTCTTGAAGTTTTAATTTTTATATACTTATATTTTAATGTATATATATTTTAATATTTTTAATATTTTTTATATTTTTTATTTATATATATTTAATATTTTTCGATTCGAACCGAATCAAACCAAACTAATTTTAAATGGTTCGGATATTGTTATCGACTTTTTAAAGTTTATAATTTTTTTTTGCTTTTAAATATTTTTAGCCAGGAAAGGTAGCAAAGCTACCCTGTTCTTCAAAAAAGTTTAGGGTCGTAAGACTCAAACCAATAATTCGATGAATTTGAAAATCTGAACCAACCAATTGAATTGGTTCGTTTTTTTTTTCTTTTTTATGCACGGCTCAGAATTGAACCAAACCCATCGGTCATTAATTCGATTATTTTAGAACCGAACCAATTACTATATTTTATAATATATATATATATATATATATATATATATATTAATATTCAATATGTATATCACTTTATCAATTAACAACTTTTCTTCTATGGTTCCTGTAACAGTAGAAGGAGTTGTCAACTGGTGGATTATTTTGGATTATTTAAATTTATTTATTTATTTTTTAAACATATATTCTTTATAATATTTTTTAAAAATTTACTTTTTTCCCGAATTACTTTTTTTTCCAATTTAGTTATTTTTAAATGATTTTTTAAAAAAATATTTTTGTTTTCTAATTAATTTTATCTTTCTATTTTTTTAAAATATTTTATCTTTTGAATATTATCTTTCTAATTCGTATGATTGGAAGAAATTACATATAGGTGTCTATGGTAGTTTTACCTAAGTTGAATGTAAGCGGAAAAGAGAAGTTCTTGAGTAGAACTAAGTTGTTAGAAAAGTTCAAAATCTAAGAATTAGATAATTCTATTCTATATAATCTCTTTTGGTTTAATTGCATTAAGATATGAAATGAAGTTATTTTGAGGATGAGATGTGTGAGGTAATATCAAAATTGAAGTGGTGAATCATACTCAAGAGAAACTAAGACTATGATTAAATATTTTGAGTAGGGAGTTGATGCGTGATGCTGTGAAGACATTGTTGGTATTAGTGATAATATTCAGAGTTAGATGATTGGGATAAGGTTTCTGGTGGAACCATGTTGATAAGAGAAGTGATTAAGTTTTGATTTTGTTTTTCGAGTGTGATAGACTCTGATGAAATTTTGAGGATAGTACGGATATGTAGAAATGACATAAGAATGAATTGTGTTATGGAATATAGAATAAGAGGAATGAAGTGATGTGAAGGGCAATGTAAAATCTTAAGGTTAAGATGAGATTACAAAATTCTGTTTAGTTTCGAGTCTCAAAATTTCGAGGACGAAATTTTTTTTAGTGGGGTAGTAATGTAACACCCTGATTTTCGCTGCTTGGTAATATCAGTAATAAATATATAAATATATATTTTTATCCGAGACTTAGAAAATGATTTTGGATAAACCAAGGTCATTTCCATGTTATACTTATTTTCATAGGGTTACGGGAAAGTTTTTGGTTGAAAATTCAGACGGAAACCGGTCTATCGTTTTCTGTGTTTTCACTGACAGTAAAAGTCTAATGCTCAAAACCTAATTTTAATTCGTGAACGAGATGAAAAATATTTTTATCGTATTTACTACGATACTGGGAGTTTTGAAAAATTTAGCGTAAAAATTAAAATATTATATTTGCTGCGGGCGAATACGTCGAGATATCTCTAGGAAAACCTGCGTCAGATGAATCGAGGAAACAGCAACGGAGCTGAAGTGACTGATGTGACTGATGTGACAGGCTTTTATGAAGATCTTATTCGCGCCATAATGGCCATAATGGCACATTTATGACAAAGGAATATTTTGCCTGGAAATGACGATTTTACCCTTGGTTCTTCATGAAATTTTCAAGCCATGCCATTGTAAATTTGGACCAAATTGCCCCTAAACCCACGGCTCCCCCTCTTTAGCAACACGCTTTGGCAAATTTCTTCATTTCTTCATGACATCTCCTTCCTCCAAACTTAATGTTTTCTTAAGACGACATAAGAACAATCATAGGTGTTCATACTCGCCAGATTTTGCCAAGCGATTCTGACCATTTTCTATTCTGAATCTCGAAAAACTTTCTACATGAAAGTTGTTCCTCTTTCTCTCTTATTTCCAAAGACATAAAGATCATCAAAAACGGACAAGTATAGTGAGAGATATGTCCAGATTACCGAAACTGCTCTAAATCTTCATCTTTCTCTCTAAACTTCTCAAGAACACTTAGAACACCAAGGTGATTTTGTGAAGAACATCATAAATATCATCCTTTTCTTTGATCATCAAGAGGTAACAACTCTTAATCTTGTCATTTAAAGACTTTCTCTTCACAACTTTTGTAGATTTATGACATGAATCATCATGTTCTTCATTTCATTCAAAGTTCATGAAGCTAAATTCAAAAATCCATAACTAATTCTAGAAAAATCCTTTTGACATGAAACCAATTGCAATTATCTAATAATCATCTATATTTTCATCATCTATAAGCATGTGATCATGATAAATTTCTTCCCTATTTTTCTAAGCTAGGCCGAACCTATGTCAAATAGGTGTTCTTGGATTTTGTTTCAACTTTTAGTCATGATTCATGATTTAATCTCTTGATAATATGATAACTATTGTATACAAGTGATTTGAAAACCAAAAATCAAACCATAGCATATTTATTCCAAAAAGGGCTGAGACCCTAAATTTTGTTGTTGGATGAATTTTGATTCAAAAAGTTGTCTTGTGACACTTAAATCCAACTCTAAGTTACCTATGTTTGTTGAATCCAAGAGTTGATAAAATTTCAAAATCCCTAGCTTTTTTATTTTGTGAAAAAACCGAAAGCCTAGTCTTGGAACTAGATGAGTTTCATTCAAAGTTCTTGGTGCATGATCATTGATTAAGTCTCTATCATGTTTAAGGATCATAAATCCATAAGTTAGAAATTTTTTAACATCCTTATCCTAATGATATTGAGTAGACCGAACCATTACCATATGGTTTAGAAAGTTTTTTGCTTGATTTTCATTAATTTTGTGATGATTTGTTGTGAAGGATAAATCGTTGTTGATTATCCTGAGTGTACGAAGGAAATAGAGATCAAATCGGGAAATCGTTCGGGAAACAATTACTCGAATCTTCAAGAGGTAAGGGGAGTATGCCTGAGGAGTTTAAGATAATCACATGCTGTTGGAGTCATTTATTAATTTTCTGTAGAAAATAATTTATAATCTTGCATTGTTTACTATTGACTGCTGGATTGATGTGATATTTATCCGAGTAACTGAATTGATGTGATGTGTGGATTTACATGATTATAATTATTTGGTTATATTATAATGGTGATGCATGTCATGAATTGATATATGTCATGTTATTCGGTGATTGAAATTTATCTGCTGTTGAGTGTTGGACTGAGAACCTGACATTGGCCAGTGTTAAAAAAAATTAAGTCGAGGATAAAAAACTTAATAAGCTTGGATAATTAATCAGAGGGATTAATTTGGGAAATTTTGAGAAAAATGAAAAAAAAATTATTTTAATAATATTTTGTGGAAACTGTGTAAATAAGCGACAGTAAGGGCGAAACCATGAAATTTTTTCACAGGCTCTAATTTTTGTAAAATAAATTCAATTTTATTATAAAATGTTATTTAAAGTGAATAAGTTCCGAAAATAATGTTTTGTAGCAGTCAGAACAATTACTTCTGACAGAAAAGTGATTTAAGTTATAAAAAGAATTTTATTAAAAATTTTGGGAAAAGATTAAATATCTAATTATTTTATTATTATAAATTTGTTTACTGATTACTTTTAAAAGTTGCTTTTTATTGAGAATTAATTTCATAAATAAAATAATCAGAAATGAAAGGAATTTATCAATGATTTTCAGGTTTTATCAACGTTTTAACAGAAAAGGACTTCTATAGGAGAACTTTTATTCACTGAGCGAAATGTTTTACAAGCAGATAAACGAACCTAGGAACCGAGACGTCGGGGTTCTAGTGTTCTGTGGACACATAGATCAGGGATCTGTGTCATTGGACTGAGTGTCCTATAATCATTTTTGTGGACTGTGTGTCCTAAATTGATGTGGAAAGTGTGAGTTCCATATCCGCGAAGCCTAAGACTGGTGCATCGGTTTAGGGTTTCGTGACTGAGCACTCGGACTGCATGTCCTGTGTTGTTAATAAAAGACTTTAGGACATTGAAAACTACGTTGCTCGTAAGCTTTTGAGCTTTGGAAAAGGAAAGATTATACACGAAGAAAACGACGAGAACAAAATGTTTTATATGCATGCATTGGCAGACGTGCCCGCGTCCTATGTCGGATACCTTAATGATAGGGTATTTGGGCTACGAAGTTATGTA
This sequence comes from Sophora flavescens, assembly GCA_030762895.1. Taxonomy (NCBI): domain Eukaryota; kingdom Viridiplantae; phylum Streptophyta; class Magnoliopsida; order Fabales; family Fabaceae; genus Sophora; species Sophora flavescens. Next base: position 142,320,009 of record CM061062.1, read on the forward strand.
TGGTGCCTTGGGGAATAAGGTATTCCATGCTACGAATTTATGTATGATGCCTTAATGATAGGGTATTCATGCTATGTCCTATGTTGGATACCTTAATGATAGGGTATTTGGGCTACGAAATTATGTATGGTGCCTTGGTGAACAAGGAATTCCATGCTACGAAGTATGTATGGTGCTTTGATGAATAAAGTATTCCATGCCACGAAGTGCCTAATATACCTGGCTATCGAGCTTGATCAGCTCATTTACGCGGTGTTGTGATCTTCGGAGATTAGGAAAAAGTTAGATGATGATTATTAAAGTGTACATGCATAGTTTTTCAAATGACAATGGCTGCCGGGTATGAAACCCTTTGAATTAAATTATTCTGCTGTTTCGAAATAATTTTATTATGCTGTGAATATATGGTATTTGCTATTTGAGTGTCGTGCATGGGGTTGTCTTATTAAAACTCATATATTGGAAACTCACCCTTACAAATATATCAGGTTTATTTTAGACTTAGGTAGCACTTTGGTACACGAGTACAGATGAAGCGAAGGAATTCACTGAGTCGTTCGAAGACTTAACTTCGAGATGCTTGAAGAGGTATTCGTTAGTGGGAATGTCATAAGGGTATTTTCAAAAACTGTCTTGTAGAAGTGACCAGCTATAGGCCTTTTGGTGTCTTATAAAGTAGTGGTACTTGGTTAGTCTGGATGTTTGGTTATTGAGAGTCATTCCTTTGAGTTGTGATTCCAGATTACCACTACGTTACAATTACGTCTTTATTTTCTTATGTTATGATTTTGGATATGACCTATTATGTGAAGGTCTAAATGTAAAATTCTTAGGATACCTATTTATATTATGTTAATGGTATTGGATTGTATAAGGAGAAAAAGAAAAAAAATTATCACTAATTTTGAAAGGGATAAGTAACTAGAAAATTATATTTTCCGAAAGCAACCAGCAACACTATTTTATTGAGTGTATTTCCGCAACAAGTTACTTAAATGTGATACCCTGAAAATGGGGTGTCGCATTTGCACTGTCAACCAATAATAAATTGGTAAACATTAAAAGTAGAGTTAATTTAATAGTTCAAAATTTAATATTTTATATATTCTATATATATTAATATTTTTCAGTTCGAATCGAATCGAATCAAACCAAACCAATTTTAACTAGTTCGGATATTGTTATTGACATTTTGAAGTTTATAATTTTATTATTATTTTTAAATATTTTTAGCCAGAAAGTTAGCAAAGCTACCGTGTTCTTCGAAAAAGTTTAGGATCGTAAGACTCGAACCAATAATTTGATGAATTTGAAAATCCGAACCAACCAATTGAATTGGTTCGTTTTTTTTTCTTTTTTATGCACTGCTCAGAATTGAACCAAACTCAATGGTCATTAATTCGATTATTTTGGAACCGAACTAATTACTATATTTATTTATATTTTAATATTCAATATGTATACTACTGTTTCAATTAACAACTTTTCTTTTATTGTTCCTGTAACAGTAGAAGGAGTTGTCAACCGGTGGATTATTTTGGATTATTTAAATTTATTTATTTATTTTTTAAACATATATTCTTTATAATTTTTTTTAAAAAAATTATTTTTCCCGAATAAGTTTTTTCTAATTTTATTTTTTAAAAACGATTTTTTAAATTTTTTTTGTTTTCTAATTAATTTTATCTTTCGAATTTTTTTGAATATTTTTTTCTAATTATTATTTTCCTAATTTTTAAAATATTTTTAATCAAATTTTTTTCCTACTTTACTTTTTTTAAATATATTTTTTCCTAATTTTTTTTAAATTTTTTTATAATTTATATTTTTCTTATTATTTTTTATTTTTTATAATTAATTTTATTTATATAATTTTTTAAAATCTATTTTTTTCTAATTTCTTTTAAATATAATTTTTCATAAATTGTTTTTCCAATTATTTTTCGTTTAATTTTTTCTAATTTATTTTTTCCTTTTTTTTCTTTATAAAATAATTTTTATAATTACATTTTTTAATTATTATTTCTTTTCAATTTATTTTTACGTTTTCCTTAATTTTTTTTAAAATTTCCTAATAAAATTTTTTTCCTAATACTTTTTTTTTCAAAATTTATTTGTATAAATTGACAGTGTAAAGTTTTTTTGCACTGTCAACCAATAATAAATTGGTAAACAGTAAAACTAGAGTTGTCGTGTTCTTGATGTTTTAATTTTTATATACTTATATTTTAATGTATATATAATTTAATAGTTTAAAATTTAATATTTGTATATATATATATATATATATATATATATATATAAATATTTTCCAGTTCAAATCGAATCAAACCAAACCAATTTTAGTTGGTTCGGATATTGTTATTGTCTTTTTAAAGTTTATACTTTTTTTTTAAATTTTTTTTAGCCAGGAAAGGTAGCAAAGCTACCGTATTCTTCGAAAAAGTTTAGGATCGTAAGACTCGAACCAATAATTCGATGAATTTGAAAATCCGAAACAACCAATTAAATTGGTTCTTTTTTTTTCTTTTTTATGCACGACTCCGAATTGAACCAAACCCAATGGTCATTAGTTCAGTTATTCTGGAACCAAACCAATTACTATATTTTAATATTTATATATATTTTAATATTCAATATGTATATCACTTTATCAATTAACAGCTTTTGTTCTACTGTTCCTGTAACAGTAGAAGGAGTTGTCAATTGGTGGATTATTTTGGATTATTTAAATTTATTTATTTATTTTTTAAACATATATTCTTTATAATAGTTTTTTTAAAATTTATTTTTCTAAGGCTCCAAATTGAACCAAACCCGATGGTCATTAATTCGGTTATTTTTGAACCGAACCAATTACTATATTTTAATATATATATATATATATATATATATATATATATATATTTTAGTATTCAATATGTATATCACTTTATGAATTAACAACTTTTCTTCTACCGTTCTTGTAACAGTAGAAGGTTTGACACCCTTCTACCCTGCATGTTATAAGCGCTTTTAAGATAAGCAATTAATAAAATTTAGTCATGAACATACTGGATAAAATAAAGCGTCCGTCCATGGGTAGAAAAGTCCACATGAACTAGTTCTCAAAATCGCGGAAAATAAAATGAGTTTAAAACAATTTAACATAGCAAAGAAATAAACCTATCCCAACCCCGATGTCACATACAGAGCTGGTATAACCGTTCCGGAATAAATCCACGGAATACAAACTGAAAACTAACTAACTGAACATAAAAACAAGTCCTAACTATGAGTGACGACTCCTCAGAGTCACTCCTCTCCGGGCTGCTCGTCATCCTCTGTAAGGTGTCAATCAGGCCAAACAACAAACAAATAATGGAGAGTAAGAATCATGTAATCATAATAGCAAGGAGGTAGGAAGTAAAGTAAAACATACAAGCATGTCACCAACGTAAGCATATATCAACAACATGTATAAACATACATCAACCTTATCAACATCAAGCATGCTATGCAGTGCAATGCAGTCCTACTCCACTAAACCAACAATGCATATGGATCCACCAAACTCGGTATGGACGACTTCGGAGTTACATATCCACATTGAGAATCTACTCAACGCCGGAGAATCTACTCCTTGGATAGCTAACGCGTCAAACCAACGGATGTCTCGTCACGGGGGCGCAAGGAGAATCTACTCCAACCGTGGATGGTGCAACGCCCTTCGTTACATTAGTAACCCAAAACAAATTGTATAAAAATCCTTTAATACATTTAATTAAAATATGTTAATCATAAAAATTTTATCAATTATATAAGACTGGAAAATGTCTCACATTAAATAAAATAGTAATAATGTATCAAAGTAATAAATAGTAAATCCATACGTCCAAATAAAAACCCCAAGCCTCAAAACCGGGCGTCTACTAATAAACCCAACGATAGTTAAATAAAAACGTCTAGCCACATATGGCTCCTTATTTAAGAAAACACTAACCAAGCTAGGAATAATAACTAAGAAAATTCGCTAGGTCTTCAATCCTCTCTAGTCCTAGTGATGTCGTCCTCTTGCTCTGAAAACAACACTTTTAATGAAATATAATCCCAGTGAATAAAAATAATCGTTTATTGAAAAAGTTCGCAAATAGTGTTGTTTTCAGTCGGCGCGGTAACCCGAAAAACATTCATGGTACCCGCTAATTTTTAAAATATTGAATATAATAAACCTCCAAAATAATAAATATATATAAATAAAATTAATGTCAAGCATTTAAAGCACAAACTCATAAACTCAGCAACGGTCACATCTCATTACATCTATTCACATTCACCATGCAAACTCTACCCAATGCAACTCCACGAACATGACTCGGTGATTCCCAGAATCACTTAACTTGACTCTTTGGTTTCCAGAACCGATGTGAATCCCATATCCACCAAGGTCTATGAGCTCATATCCATGCAATGGCGTCCCACTGCCTTCCCCATCCCAGATGGAGGTATCTAATAATATTCCATCCCAGATGTAAATATTTTAATCATCTGATATCCCATCCCAGATGGTGATATCTTCATCCTATTCCCGGAATAGAATGTAGAACCGTCATCCCTTCCCGGAAGGTGATAACCAACTCATATACACTATGCAATATGTCATCCCAGATGACTACCAAAATTTTATCAAACTCCATGGCATCAATTTCATGAACACTGTAATAGATTTATAACACAACTATCATGACAAATTAATATTGAATTTAATATATTTATTATAATACCAATATTCTAAGGTAACCGGCTTTTAAACACAAGAACCCAAGCATGCAACAGGTGTTTCACCTGCTCACCACTACAACAACATTATTAACATAAGGTACAAAAAGTATAGTGTGAAATTCAAAATAATTTGCATTCAAATGGCATTTACAATTTTATAAAATGTAGATTAGATAAGCCAAAATGACTAATTTAGTACATAATAGCTTAAACAGAAGCACGTACAACATTGCCACACAAAAACATATTCTTTGATAAAAAATCAAATATCAAAAGGTGAGATGTTTTAAGAATCTCAAAATCAAGAATGCTAACATATTTTACTATTTCAGAAAAGACAGATTACATGTAGAAGCCTCAAATTAATTGTACCATGAAAGTGTGATAAAAGTTATTTTTACTCACCTTTTGCAGACCTCCAATGTGCTCTAAAAATTATGTATGATAAGAATTTGCGCTTCCCTGAAAATTCCTCTCCCGTTCGGTGACGTTCTTGAATCTGTGTTGTTACGGTTGTACCGGCAAGGAAGAAAAGAACGCATGTGCGGCGCGCAGTGAGAGAAATTTATATAGGTATAGTGCGTTAAGCACAGTAACCTAGCGCACAGTGCTATACATATCTTTTTGGTTTTATGATATCTTTTTTTTTTTTGCACAAGTCCACTATTCACACACACACACGCACACACACATATATATATATATTAATTCTCCTTTTTTTTTTTTTCATATATTCATTTTAATTTAATATTTCTTTTGTATTCACTAACCAATTCTAATAGATTTTATACTAATAAATCCTTTACACTAAACCTCTTAATTATATCTTATTTTTACTATATCATTATTATTTATTTTCATTTTTTATAACATAATCCTTTTTTTTCAAATCAATTAAATTAGAATTTTAGGATGTTACATTTTCTGCCCTCCTTAAAGATTTTCGTCCCCGAAATTCATCTCATACACACGCGTCCATTGTAACATATGTCGTATTCTAAACTAAAAGGTTACCATACCTTAGATAATAAAATCTGGGCATTGACGCACGATGTCCTCCTCCATCTCCCAAGTGGCTTCCTCAGGAGTCAATCCGTCCCATAACACTTTCACCAATGGAATTGCCTTGTTCCTTAGAGTCTTAGTACTCTTGTCCAAGATCTGACTAGGCTTTGGCTTGTAGATCAAATTATCCTTCAATTGTACAGACACGTGAGCTATCACATGAGATTCACCAGGCACATATTTTGAGTTGCGACACATGGAAAACATCGTGAAGGTTTGCCAACTGTGGCGGAAGAGCCAATTGATAAGCAACAGGCCCGACTCTTTTAAGAATTTGGAAAGGTCCTATGAAACGTGGATTTAGCTTGCGGACTTTCATCGACCTCCCTACCCCGTCTTAGGAGTGACTCTCAAAAATACATGCTCGCTTTCCTGGAATTCTAGAGGCTTTCTCCTTTTGTCGGCATAGTTCTTTTATCTACTTTGCGTCGTGCGCATCCTCTCCCTAATCATTTTGATTCTCTCAAAGGTTTCCTGGACCAATTCAGGTCCTATCAAGGTTTTCTCTCCCACCTCACACCAACATAAACGGGACCTACACTTCCTCCCATATAGGACCTCATAGGGTGCCATGCCTACACTTAGGGTGATAACTGTTGTTATACGCAAACTCAATGAGAGGTAGGAATCTATCCCAACTCCCTCTTCATCCAGGACACACGCCCTAAGCATGTCCTCAAGGGTCTGAATGGTCCGCTCTGACTGACCATCCGTTTGGGGATGATAGGCCGTGCTAAGGTTCAACTTAGTCCCAAAGGCTTGCTGAAAGGCTCTCCAAAATCTAGAGGTAAACCTCGGGTCTCTATCCGACACTATAGATGTGGGTATCCCATGAAGTTTGACTATTTCCTTGATATAGAGGTATGGCAACTTGTCTAAGCTATAGGTTGCCTTAATTGGCAAGAAGTGGGCATACTTGGTCAACCTATCCACTATCACCCAAATGGCGTCTAAGCCCAAACGTGTCTTAGGTAACCCCATCACAAAGTCCATAGAAATTCTCTCCCACTTCCATTCTGGAATCTCCAAGGACTGCAACAACCCCGAAGGCTTTTGATGTTCTATCTTAACCTTTTGTCACACTAAACACCTAGTTACGAAGCTAGCCACATCCTTTTTCATTCCCGGCCACCAATACATCCTCTTAAGGTCTTGGTACATCTTAGTTATTCCAGGATGTATGGTAAACTTTCCCTTATGAGCTTCCTCTAATATCTTCTCTCTAAGGCTCCCCTCCTTAGGAACAACGGTCCTATTCTTAAACTTCACTAGCCCATCAACAGACAACTCATAACCCTCTTGTCCCAACCTAGACTGCAACTCCTGGCCTAAAAGTTGTTCCCGCCTAACCTCATCTCTAAGGTCACTATTAATTTCCAACCTATTCAACTTCAAGATTAAGACACTTAAGGACACATCCAACACCTCCAGATTCATGTCCCTAAACTCTCCCATGAGGTTCAGCTCTTGCACCATCAAGATCGACACGTGTAGGGACTTCCTACTCAAAGCATCTGCCACCATATTGGCTTTTACCGGATGGTACTTCAACTTGAAGTCATAGTCCTTAAGGAACTCCATCCACCTTCGTTGTCTCATGTTCAACTCCTTCTGGTCGAACAGATATTTAAGGCTTTTATGGTCACTAAAAACTTCAAACTTTGCCCCGTAAAGGTAATGTCTCCAAATCCTAAGGGCAAAAACCATGACTGCTAGCTCTAAGTCATGGGTAGGGTAATCCCCTTCATATGGCCAAAGCTGCCTAGAGGCATATGCTACCACCTTGCCCTCCTGCCTTAAGACACATCCCAAGCCATTCTTAGATGCGTCGCAGTATACCACAGAACTCACTAAGGGATCCGGTATAGTTAAGACTGGTGATGACACCAATCTCCTCTTAAGCTCTTGGAACCCGTCCTCACACTCCTGGTCCCACACAAAAGGTTTCCCTTTCCTAGTCATTTGGGTCAAAGGTAAGGCTAGTCTAGAGAGTCTCTCTATGAACTTCCTATAGTAACCAGCTAAGCCTAAGAAACTTCTTACTTCGGTTATTGTCTTAGGTTGTTCCCATCCCAACACCGCATCAACTTTAGAGGAATCAAACACTACACCATCCTTTGAGATTGTGTGTCCTAAAAACTTTACCTCTTCTAGCCAAAACTCACACTTCTCCGGTTTGGCATAAAGACGCTCGTCCCTCAAGATCTGCAACACCAACCTTAAGTGTTCTCCATGTTCTTCTGGTGTCCTAGAGTATATTAAAATATCATCTATGAACACCACCACAAACCTTTCCAAAAAGGTCCTAAAGATCCGATTCATGCAGTCCATGAAAACGGCTGGGGCGTTGGTCACACCAAAGGGCATCACTACATACTCATAGTGCCCATACCTTGTCCTGAAGGCTGTCTTAGGGATGTCCTCGCTTCTAACTCTAATTTGATGGTATCCCGCTCTTAGATCTATTTTGGAAAACACTGACGCTCCCCTTAACTGATCTAAGAGATCATCTATCATATGCAAAGGGTATTTATTCTTGATGGTCACTTTGTTCAACTGCCTATAGTCAACACATAGCCTCATGCTCCCATCCTTCTTTTCCACCAGTAGGACAGGTTCTCCCCAAGGTGACACCCTAGGCCTAATAAACCCCTTCCCTAGCATCTCCTCTAGCTGTTTCTTAAGCTCGCTCAACTCTAAAGGTGCCATTCTATAAGGCACTACCGATACTGGTCCACTCCCTGACACTAGATCTATGTTAAACTCACCTTCCCTATTCGGAGGCAAGCTAGAGACATCCTTAGGGAAAACATCCTGGAACTCGCACACCACAGGTATAGCCGTCACATCACTGTCAGCCTCTATCTTTGCAAAGAATAAGAGTACATATCCTTGAGCTCCCTCAACTAAGCACTTATGACAAGCAACAACAGAAACAATAGAACTGGGTACGGGAAAATCATTAGACATTGGTTGTATAGGAATGGAGATAGTTTTATCAGAGCAATTTATGACAACATGATTTACAGACAACCAATCCATACCAAGAATGACATCTAACCCAGACATGGGCAAGCATATAAGATCAACAAAATAATGTACACCTTGGTACACTAAGGGATAGCTCAAGCAAGCAATAGAGGTAACAAGTTTATCATTTGCAGGAGTAGCAACACTCAAATCATATGGCAACTTAGAAACAGACAAAGATAGATTTTTCACACACTCTAAAGATATAAATAAATGAGTTGCTCCCAAATCGAACAATATAATAGAGTAATTTTTCTCCTGTACGAGTTGAAGAAATTCAGCCTCCTTCGGATCTAAGCTGCTCAGAATGATGGCGGGTTGTTCTTCTTGAATTCGGAAAGTCCCACGTGTTAAGGGTCCTAGGTCCTAGGTTGGACTCCATTCCCATTCAATTGACTGAGAGTCTCCGCCTGCGCTTGCATAACTCTGGCTATACAATCCAAAGCTGGTGCAAGTGCAACGTTCGTCCCCCGCCTATTAATCGCCATAAATCTGCTCACTACCAATGAAATACTGGGTTGATCAGGTCCAATATCCCATTGAATAGCATGCAACATTTATAACTCTAACAAGCATCCTATGCGCCCAAGTTTTGTTTTATAAAAGCCCCAATGCCACAGTCCGATTTAGAATCGAACTGCTCTGATACCATAGATGTAACGCCATTCGTTACATTAGTAACCCAAAACAAATTGTATAGAAATCCTTTAATGCATTTAATTAAAATAAATTAATCATAAAAATTTTATCAATTATATAAGATTGGAAAATGTCTCACATTAAATAAAATAGTAATAATGTATCAAAGTAATAAATAGTAAATCCATATGTCCAAATAAAAACCCCAAGCCTCAAAACCGGGCGTCTACTAATAAACCCAACGATAATTAAATAAAAACGTCTAGCCACATACGACTCCTTATTTAAGAAAACACTAACCAAGCTAGGAATAATAACTAAGAAAATTCGCTAGGTCTTCAATCCTCTCCAGTCCTAGTGATGTCGTCCTCGTGCTCTGAAAACAACACTTTTAATGAAATATAATCCCAGTGAATAAAAATAATCGTTTATTGAAAAGGTTCGCAAATAGTGTTGTTTTCAGCCGGCGCGGTAACCGGAAAAACATTCATGGTACCCGCTAATTTTTAAAATATTGAATATAATAAACCTCCAAAATAATAAATATATATAAATAAAATTAATGTCAAGCATTTAAAGCACAAACTCATAAACTCAGCAACGATCACATCTCATTGCATTTATTCACATTCACCATGCAAACTCTACCCAATGCAACTCCACGAACATGACTCAGTGATTCCCATAATCACTTAACTTGACTCTTTGGTCTCCAGAACCGGTGTGAATCCCAGATCCACCAAGGTCTATGATCTCATATCCATGCAATGGCGTCCCACTGCCTTCCCCATCCCAGATGGAGGTATCTAATAATATTCCATCCCAGATGTGAATATTGTAATCATCTGATATCCCATCCCATATGGTGATATCTCCATCCTATTCCTGGAATAGAATGTAGAACCGTCATCCCTTCCCGGAAGGTGATGACCAACTCATATACACTATGCAATATGTCATCTCAGATGACTACCAAAATTTTATCAAACTCCATGGCATCAATTTCATGAACACTGTAACAGATTTATAACACAACTATCATGACAAATTAATATTGAATTTAATATGCTTATTATAATACCAATATTCTAATGTAACCGGCTTTTAAACACAAGAACCCAAGCATGCAACAGGTGTTTCACCTGTTCACCACTACAACAACGTTATTAACATAAGATACAAAAAGTCTAGCATGAAATTCAAAATAATTTGCATTCAAATGGCATTTACAATTTTATAAAAAGTAGATTAGATAAGCCAAAAGGACTAATTTAGTACATAATAGCTTAAACAGAAGCACGTACAACATTGCCACACAAAAATATATTCTTTGATAAAAAAATCAATTATCAAAAGGTGCGATGTTTTAAGAATCTCAAAATCAAGAATCCTAACATATTTTACTATTTTAGAAAAGACAAAGTTACATGTAGAAGCCTCAAATTAATTGTACCATGAAAGTGTGAGAAAAGTTATTTTTACTCACCTTTTGCAGACCTCCAATGTGCTCTAAAAATTATGTATGATAAGAATTTGCGCTTCCCTGAAAATTCCTCTCCCGTTCGGTGGCGTTCTTGAATCTGTATTGTTACGATTGTACCGGCAAGGAAGAAAAGAACGTATGTGCGGCGCGCAGTGAGAGCAATTTATATAGGTACAGTGCGTTAAGCACAGTAACCTAGCGCACAGTGGTATACGTATCTTTTTGGTTTTATGATCTCCTTTTTTTTTTTGCGCAAGTCCACTTTTCACATATATATATATTAATTCTCCTTTTTTTCAATATATTAATTTTAATTTAATATTTCTTTTGTATTCACTAACCAATTCTAATAGATTTTATACTAATAAATCCTTTACACTAAACCTCTTAATTATATCTTATTTTTACTATATCATTATTATTTATTTTCATTTTTTATAACATAATCATTTTTTTTTCAAATCAATTATATTAGAATTTTAGGATGTTACAGATGGCCAGATCGTCGTACTCTAGGACAACCTCCACTATGTTGAACATCCCTCAACAACAACAACTCTGATGCAATGCGTATGCAACATAATGACCACGGATAACCACCACCTCCATAACTCCAACGGAATCAACCGAAGACATCAGCGGAATAGACCGTAGCGGAATCTACCGCAACACCTTTAACCAACGGAATCTACCGCAGCAGAATCGACTGCAACACCTTAGACCCAAACCGTGGAGTCAAGGTCCCCCTCGGGACAAACTCTCGGTCCCTAAAGTACAACATCAATAAAACCTTAGACCCAAACCGCGGGGTCAAGGCCCTCTTGGCCATAAGGCACCAAGGTACAGCTCAAACAACTTGCGGTAACCCAATGGTTACCGGCTTAACCATCTTAATTAATCTTTAATTAAGTTATCTAGTCTTCATCATTAATTAACTAAGTCATCGTTTGTCGTTGAGGAAGATTAGGGTTAAAACCCCTGTTTAAGTCCTTAATCTCAGATTCTGTCCAGAGGGGTGAGCACGGTCGTGCTTAACCCCAGCACGGGTGAGCTGCCACTTAAGTGGAGCACGGTCGTGCTTCCTCTGTGAGAACGGTCGTGCTCCTCTGCTGCACGACCGTGCTTACTACGTGGCCATTTTCCAAAATTCAAACTGGGAGCATGATAAGCCTCTGGCTTATCTAGTTTTATAACTAGATGGACTGCGGTTTCTGTGCTAATTATTCGAGTTCAATCTCGTTTTCGCCCAAATTTGGCCTTGTTTTGTTCCTAAGTTAGACTTTGACTCGTTCTAGGCAATTTTAGTAGTTTTTAGTCTATTTTGAATAGAATTACGCTTTTTGTTTCTTTTTATTGTTTCAGGTTAGAAGTGAAGCTCTGAGAGTCAAGGCAAGTCAAGAAATAGTGGAAATTGCCATTCTGGAGATACTCGCCCCGCGAGTGTATGCTCGCCTCGTGAGCCTGAAGATCATCTAAGCAGCAACAGTCATCCTTTCTGTCTCGCCTCGCGAGAGGCTTCTCGCCTCGCGAATCATGAAGACCCTGGAGAACAGAGACCATCACGGCCTAGCCGTGATGAAGGTCACGGCTGTGAAAGACTAGGATTTGAATCCTCGTCACGCGAAACATACTCTCGCCTCGCGAGAGTCCAATTTGAAAGCGCGCCAAAACTAATTTTTGCCTCGCGAAAACTTGTTCACCCCGCGAGCGGGCGAGAAAAAGAATCCCTATATATTGTTGTTTTATATCAGATTTGGGAGCCTTTTTGATTCACCACTGATTTTGGAGCGTTTTGGCCGAATCCTTGTGTTTCTGGAGCTGCGTCTCCTCTTTTCTTTTTCTTATTTTACTATGGTCGTTAGGACCGATTGCTTGTCTGTCTTTACGAGCATGAGGAACTAATCCCCTCGTCCGAGGGATCAATGAAACCACCCATGGCGGTGTAGAATTCGATGTGATGTATGTCTTTATCCCTTCTTTCAATTAATGTTTTCTAATTCTGATTTGATTGCGTTGATCATATGCATGCGTGATTGACTAGTTAAACGTGATGAGGCTTAGGAGGCAATTCGCGTTTTAGAACTTGAATTGGGATCATCGATCGACTATTGCACGAGAATGAGTAGGAGATCGGTGCAACCTTATAGGGAACAAGAATTAATAGAGTTTGTTGATTAGGATTATGAGACCTAGTAAGTAATTAATCCAATCATCGAATACGTCCTATTGAGCACGACAGTGGATATAGGAGAATTTGGGGGTCCTGGTTGACATTGTAATTGAACTTAGGAAAGAATCATCATCACTTGGGTACTATGCATGATTGGGTAGGTGGATTTGAGACCTTAGATATTTTAATTTTTGATTTTAATACCTTAGCTTAGTTGATTTGTTAATTTGAATTACAATCCTATTTTCTCTCTCTCAACCATTTGCTGTCACTTAACCAACTTATCGAATTTCTCGCGAATTAGTCGAATTGGTAGCCCAATCCTTGTGTTCGACCTCGATAAATTCTTACTGTGTTTATTTTATTACTTGCGACGACCCGGTACACTTGCCAGTGACTCAACAAGTTTTTGGCGTCGTTGCCGGGGGTTGGCACAACCAATTTTCCCAATTTTTAGGGAAGTTTGATTATTTGTTTAAGTTATTTTTTATTGTTATTTTTTTTATTTTTATTTTTATTTTTATTTTTATTTTTATTTTTATTTTTATTTTTATTTTTATTTTTATTTTTATTTTTATTATCTCTCTCTACTTCTTTGATTCCACTTGGTCTTTCCTTGTTTTGTATGCGAGGTACACGAGGGAATGCTTCCGGGTTGCGAAGATTGTAATGGAGACCATGACACTCAGAGTTGTCCGTTCTACTTCTATCAAGAACATGTGGACTCATGCCATAATTTCTATGACAGCGTGCCCCAGAACAACTATCAGAGGAACAGTCAGAGTCAGAATAGGGGTTATATGAGGAGAGACCATCCGGGTTTCACTTGGAGTAATGCTGGCGGTGGTCTGGCCGGGCAACCACAACCTCAACAGAATTGGCAACCACAACCTCAACAGGATGGTGGAAGGCAACCGTGGGAGTTGGCTATTGAGAAGATGAGCGCGGCAGTTGAGAAGTTGGCAATCAATACAAGCACAGCCATTGATAAGTTGGCAACTCATACAGGGTCGGCAATTCAGAATCTAGAGATACAGATTGCCCAACTCGCAAAGCAACTAAATGAGCGTCTCCCAGGGACTTTCCCAGGTGATACCGAGAACAACCCTAAGAACCAATGTGATGTCATAACAAATAGAAGCGGTAGGGTGTTGGGATCTAACAGGGATACAACTAGTTCTCAGGAAGTTGAGGAAGAACTACCACATGTTGAGGAAGAGCAACCTAAGAAAGAGGAGTTGGCAAGGGACAAGGCACCGGAGCAAGGGGGGAGAGTTCAAAATGAAGATAAAGTGGTAGTGGACTCCACCATGCTTGCTGAGCAATCTGATTTTGCTGCATTAAATAAATATGTTGGCTTGCATGCATGTGTGGACACTGGTAAGTTAGTCCGTCCCACTTGTCTGGCACAGTTCCTCGTGAAAACACAATTTGACCCGAGAGGAAGTGAGTTCATAATTGCAGAGGTCAAAGAAGTTTTCATACACGTGCTAGGTGGAATTGTGGAAAGAGTCGTATTGCTTCTGCAATTGCCACTTCACAAACCATGGGATCCGGGTGGAGGATCTCACATGATGAGCATCTCTTGGACCTTATGCCACAGGCTATGGGATCCAGGTGGATGCTTCTTAATAAGTCAAGTTAGTGACGTTAAAGAAGCGCTTATTGGGAGGCAACCCAAGCTAGGTATCCTTTATTTTTAGTTTCTGTCATTTTCATTTATATATTAAAAAAAAAAGAGAGACTTGCCCTGCGAATACACACTGGCCTCGCGAGTCAAGCCCTGGAATCTCAGAGTCAAGCTCAAACTTCTGTCTCGCATCGCTAGATCCACATTCGCCTCGCGAATCTAGGCATCAGCAGCTGTTGGAAATTCCAGATTCGCCCCGCGAGTTACTACTCGCCTCGCTATTCTGGAAAGTGTGAAGAACAATTTTCCAGATTAGCCTCGCGAGAGTTTTCTAGCCTCGCGAATCTGCAATTAGGGTTTTCAATTTTGGGGAAAAATTTAAAATTCGCATCGCTAGGGTCCTCTCGCCTCGCGAAAACTGAAAATTATATAGCCCCGCGAGCGGATCGCGAAGCATTTCGCGACCCTTCACTGTTTCCCCCTCCTCTCTCCCTCGCGTGGACATCATCTCTGCCTCACTTCCCCTCCCACTCAGTTCACTAACTCACACACTCTCACCCTCACGCAGTAGCATCTGTTCATCTCTACAAGGTAAGATATACCCCACTGACTTCACTTTGTGCTCATTCATGCTTGTGGAATTCGAACAGACACACCACACACTGTGCACTAAATGTATGTTATAACTGGTAGTAGGGTAGATGCCATGTTCATGAACTTGTCTAGTTTAGGGAATCTTACTGTGCATTGTTCTCTGCTCTGAGTGTTATGGTTAGGAATGCAGTGGGGATACTGTCTAGGTGTTCATTGCATATCTGTATGATAGTAGGACAGTGGGGGGGTGATACTGTATTTGTGCCTCTTTGTTGCATATTCTGGATTAATGATTATAACTGTACTGGGACTTTTCTGATTTTCAGGTATGGCTCCGCCTAAGAGCAACCCTGCTGAAAAGCAGCCGGTTAAGCGCAAGAAGCGCGGATCTGCTCAGGGGGACGATGTTGAGTTGCCTTCAGGGTCGGGCGTCTCCTCTAGGGCCACCTCCTACTCTCCCAGTTTCCGTTCTCCTAATCATAGGGAGCATTGGAACCCGGTGGTGAGGAAGGAGATGGTTTTAGAGCGGCGTGTGTCCCTGGTGGGCAACAACTACGCTAGCGTCTCCGAGTAGATTTGCAACCGAGGTTGGGAGATGTTGGCTGATCTTCCTCACCGGTATGACATCAAACTGGTGCAGGAATTTTATGCCAACGCTCTCAAACTCGAGGTCACAGGCCCGAGCTGCGTGACAGAGGTTCAGGGGCCCCCCATCACCTTCACTGCATCAGACATTAACTCCTGCTTGGGGATCCCGATCGGAGAGGAGCCCTGCGAGTATGAGCAGCTCCCCGCAATGCAGGCCCTCGCTCAGGCCATCATCGACACTTGCTGTGTCCCAGGAGCTGCCTAGGGGATGGGAACATCGGGGAACCTCTTGAGGTTGAGGAGGCAGGACCTCACCCCAGATGCCAAGATCTGGTCGGCGTTCCTACACGCTAACCTTAGAGTGAGCTCTCACGAGTCCACCGTCACCGCCGCCAGAGCCCATCTCCTCTACGGCATTCTGACAGGTCGCATGATTAACGTAGGGGAGTCATCGCCTCAGACATTCAGATGAAGGCGAACTCCCGGGCATTAAAGGAGAGCCTGGGGCATGGACTGCTTATCACCGAGCTCATACGCCGGGCGGGAGTGCCCGTGAGTACAGTTATGGAGAAGGTCCCGCGGCAGCCCATTGACCGGGAGTACATCCGGCGTTTCTGCTATGTAGCCCCGGCCGCACCTAGGAGGCCACCACCCCTACCCACTCAGAGGCCACGATCATCGGACATGGCTTTGCTCTTGCAGAACCAACAGGCGATGAGTCGGGACCAGGAGGTGTTGCGGGAGTTCTTCAGGGAGATGGCGTTGGCTCAATGTAACGCCCTGTTTTTCGTATGCTTCTTTATCAGTAAATACATGTTTTAATGTGTTTATTTTTGATAAAATCCGGAGGATGATTTTATTTAAAATAAAATCATTTTCTTGTGTTGTTTTACTGTATGAAGTCACAGTAAAATTTTCGGTCGAAAATTCAGACGAAAATCGGTCTGCCTTTTCTCTGCCAGTACAAGTTTACTGAGCTAGAAACAAAATTTTAATTCGTGAACGAGACAGTTAGTGTTTTTATGATGTTTTGTGTGGGTTTAGTAAATTTTCGAATTTTGTTGTCCAGGAATAAAATATAATATTTTATCCGGACGAAACCTTCAGAAAATACGATCGGATGTGCAACCGGTTACGTATTTAAACAGTTAAAGGAACCTTAAAGGAGGAGAGAAGGCTTGATGGGAAGTCTCATTAAATGTTTATGACACACACTAAGAAAAAGTAAATCCTTACTTCCCTCCAAAATCTTTCTTTTCATTTTTCTCTCTCCAATCACATCACATCACCTTAACTCTTTAACCTCTCTACAAGCAACCACCTTCTTTCTTCTTCTTTCTTCTCTTCTTTCCTCTCCAAAACCGTGCCCCCTCCCTCTTACTCTATAAATATCACTCATCAACTTCACTTCATCACTTTCCTTTTTCCTACTCCATTAAAACCCTTAAGTTTTCATCTTTTTCTTAACTTCAAGCTTCCAAAGCTCTAGTTTTTCTTCTTCTTTTCACTAAGTGTTCTTCATCAAAGTTTTTCCTATTGCTTAGGTTAATACTCTCATGTATTCTTTTCTTTAAAAACTTCATCTTTTTCTAAAGTTTCTTCTTTATGTCATTTATGAGCTTTTATCTTCAAAAATCTCTCAAAAATGGTAGAAAACTCCTTTTGAGTTGAAACCAATTTCTATGGCCTTGTATTTACTTGTAGTTTAACATACTAAAAGGTTGTGTAAAACAAAGTTTCCTAACCTCTACTTTCTAATGAGGCCGAACCATGCCTATGGTTTTGATGGATCTTGTTTCAACTTTTACAAGTTTGAGTTTGTATTTAAAGATTTGTTTTCCAAAATGATCATGGACCAAGGCTCCTTTATGTTAAAGGATGCTATGTCTAAAGTGATTGGAAAGTTTAAAGATTTGTTTTTCCCAAAATGATCATGGACCAAGGCTCCTTTATGTTAAAAGATGCTATGTCTAAAGTGATTGGAAAGTTTAAAGATTTTTACTCTACTTTTATGTCATTTACTTTCATGCCATTTATATTTATGCCATTTACATTATGTCATTTACTTTTATGTCATTTATATTTATGCCATTTACTTTATGTCATTTACTTTATGTCATTTACATTATGTCATTTACTTTTATGTCATTTATATTTATGCCATTTACTTTATGTCATTTACATTATGTCATTTACTTTATGTCATTTATGTTTATGTCATTTATGATTCATTTACTTATGTCATTATACTTTAATTATTTATAAGCCTATGTTGTTCTTACTTTATTTGCTTATGAGCTTTGTTATTTAAAATCCTATGTTGCTTTCAAGATGATCATAGACTTGAGCTCCATAAGTTATTGGATGCTAAAAAGGTCTAAGAGATTGGAAGAATTTAAAGATTTTTATCATAAAAACCCAAGGATGGCCGAATCTTAAAGGTTATGGACCTAGGGTGTTTCGTTTTTCATTTTCCAAAGTGATCATGGTTTTGAGCTCCTTACTATTAATGGATGCTAAACCAAAGAGATTGGAAATTTTAAATGTTCCTAGCCTATTTTATTGGTCAAGGCCGAATCTCCATCAAAGTGTAACTTGGTGGGATTTTTGTTCAACTTGTTTTAAAGTAATCATGTTTTAAACTCCTAGCACTTAAGGATCATAAATCCCTAAGTTGCATGTGTTTTGGAAACTTCTAACCCTAAGTTCTCGATTGAGTTCTAATCCTTGAACCTTGTGTCTTGAAACCTAGACTTTCATCCTAACCAACCTTGAAGAACGTTCGTGAAACTGTTTATTTTCTCGCATTTTCTTACCTTCTTAAGGTAAGAGGGGATTTCCTAAAGATATTCAATAACTGTATGCATGTGTGTATGTGTTTAATTGGATATTTACATATTGATTGAGCTTACTTGATTATCTAATATACTTGAACTGTTATGCTATTATCTGATGTTGAACTGTACTTGCTCTAAATGTTATAATGCATATATGTGATGAACTGCTTTCAACTGTGATATTAGTATTGAACTGATAATATGTACTGCTGTTGATTGAAAGTTTGCTAAGCCAGACTTGTGTCTGTGCTCAACCATAATAAGGATTAAAAACCTTAATAAGCTTTGAAGATGAAGGGATTGGTGTTCTTTTCCAAAAGCTCTTTAAACTTAAAATACTTGTTTTAAATGTTGAAATGATTTTGGTGTACTATTGTTATACAAGAGAAAAATCCTTTTCGAACTATGTGTCTTCAAGTGAAAACTTTCAAGATTATTTGGCAATATCCTATTGGGGGAAATATTTCAAAGATAAAAGAATTTCAAAGATGCTTTATAAAAGATTTTCAAAGAAAAGGCTTTTCCTAAATATTTTAGAAACTTTCCGATAACCTGGATAGGTTATCGAGGATTCGGTTTTGAATTTGTTTTTCACTGAACGAAAAATAAGTACTTATGAAAGAGAATCTAGTACGCGAGACGTCGCCTCTAGTATTCAGTTATGCACACGTGATTTTGGATCAGTGTTATTTCGGGACTACGAGTCCTGGTTATGAGTGTTATTTCGGGACTACGAGTCCTGGTTATGAGTGTTATTTCGGGACTGCGAGTCCTGGTTATGATGTTATGGACTGAGAGTCCAATTCTCGAAATCGAGGACAGTGCGTTCTGATTTCGTTGTTGTGGACTGTGTGTGTCCTAATCACGTTGTTGTGGACTGTGTGTGTCCTAATCACGTTGTTGTGGACTGCGTATCCTAACCACGTTGTGATGAGCATTGTTAAAAGTGAATATTTTTTTCTACGACCACAAGCCTAGGACTGGTGCATCGGTCTCGGGCGTTGTGATTGAGCATTCGGACCGCGTGTCCTATGCTTCTAAGTTTTCAAGTGATGGGGAAATGATGATTAAGTCGTTAGCTTCGAGCTGCGACAGCGAAAAAGAATGAATACAAAGAAAACCTTTTAAAAAAAAATATTTTCTCATGTGCATTTCCCCAAGCAGACGTGCTATTGATGAATAAATCAGATACAAAAGATGGTATCTGGGAGTCTGTCCATGTAAACCGAGTGAAGAGGCACATGTGACGTTGCTCGTCCTGAGACCTTATGCATGAGGGTAAGGAGGCAACTGCTCGGTGGGCTAGAGATTGACCAACTCTAATACTTCTCCAGTGAAAACGGTGTTGAGATCTCATGAGATTAAGTTAGAGCCTGATATTGAAGTGCCATGCATATTTTCAAAAGATTGACTGTGCGGGTTTGAGACCCTTTGATATAACACTATTATATTGTGTACATGCATGATTTGACTGCTTATATGATTATGTGATGTATGTATCATGTATATGGTTGTTGTGGGATATATCTTATGATAGTATCTCACTCTTACAATTATATCATGTATCTTCGGGTTTTGCTGTAGTACCTTGGTACTCTAGTACCGATGTTGCAGAGGAGTCTTTCTAAGTCACTTGAAGACCTAGTGTTAGGGGTTGGGAAAGTATTCCGATTGGGGGTCTCTCCAATGAATATTTGATAGAATGACCAGCTTAGGAGTATGAGTTGGGTTGTATATCTAAAGGGGTCCGTGAATGTAGTGTTATATACATCCATCTGAAGTTTAAACTTTCCCTTATGGAAACTTATAGAAATGTTGTATGTCATGGTAACTTCGTTACGAACGTGACTTTACGTTTTAAATGTATGTATGATGGATTTCAGAGTTATCCTTATAGAAGAAAATTTTATGCCCCAATTTTCTGACTTAAGAGAAAACAAATTTTCCGAAAGCAACCAGCAAATTATCTTTTAATTTAAATTCCGCACGTGTTACGTAAGTAATGCCCCGAGGGCCGGGCGTTACACTCAACAGGAGGGTCGGGTGCCCGTATACCCCTCCGAGGAGGAGCTGTCCCCTCGACTTGGGTGGCAGGACTACCCTGGGGACCAGGGTGCTATGCCATAGGGGGGGTGCCTGAGGGACCATAGGATGAGGAGGCACCGGATGACCAGGGTGACCCGGCGGACGACATTGATTTTGATCAGTGATCCGGGCCCCTGCATTATTTTGTTTAGAGTTCTAGTTAGTAGTTCGATATGGTTGTACATTATAGCTAGCTAGAAACTCTGTTTTCTGACCTTTCACTGGCAAACTTGGAATACTGTGTGTGTATATATATATATATATATATATATATATATATATATATATATATATATTGTATGTTATTGCTTTAACTTTCATGTTTGCTTGTGAATGGATCAACATGGAGAGCCCAGGTTGAATGAGGATGGGGCCGAAACTAGCCACGTTGTGAGGCGGGTAGTAGAGAGATGGAAAGAGGCAAGGAATTCAACTGAAAGCATGGGGTCCGCTTGGACCCCCTCGAGATAAAAATTTCTATCCTTGATCTTTTCTATTCTTTCTCCTTTTGTTTTGTTTTCTTTTCCCTTTTCCTTTTGTTTTTGTTTGTCGCTCTTGAATAATTTGAGAAGATCAAGAGTATGTGTATGAATGTGTGTCGGCAAGCTTGTTGGATTTTAATTAAATTGAGCATATATTGATTGCATGAATTATTTTGACCACCGATGATTTCCCCCTTGGTTCTGATAATGGAAAAGTTGATCCCCACGTGAAAAATTGAAAATTGAACATTGAGAAATTTTGTTGTGATTGCTTGATTTATGACAAGTTTGGGGTGAGGGGGTGCACACACTAGGGATTGTATCTCGGTCAAACAATTTGCAAAAAAATGTCCAGGTGAGGATTTGAGCCTCCAACTTTGTTTTTGATTGTGTGGATCACTTTTAAGTTGCATTTTCCCGAATTTGCTTGAATCTCTTCATGGTTTGCATGTTTATGTGTTGCATCAAATGATTTAGGCAATTTTCTTTGAATAACAACTTGGCCTAAAAAGAACCATCCCTAATACATGTTCCCTAGTTAGCCACATTAAGCCTAATTAGCCTATTGTTTCTTGATGACCCTATATTATAAGCCAAAAATCTGAAAAACCATGTTAACCCAATCTTAGGATTAGGAGAGCATGGAAGCTTAGCAAGAGAAGGGTTGTGAGAAACTAAGTTTGGGGTGGCTACAAGGTGATATGTCATTTTGGGTTGAGAAAAAGAAAAAGAAAGGTTGAAACCCAAGGCAAAAAGAAAAAAAATGAAAGAAAAAAAAAGAAAAATATTGCCAAAAGAAAAGGGGCAAAACAGAAAAAATAGCAAGGAAAAGGCTGTAGTCACCCGAGGCAAAAAGAAAAATGGAAAAAGGAATTTGAGTGGAATATGTGTCAAATGCTCATGCTCTCTTAGTTCCTAGGGACTTAAGCCTAGTATCCTTGAATATCCTACCCTTAGCCAGGCCCCATTTCAACCTTTAAAAGACCTTCTGATGTTGCCTACATGTTTTCGTGGGAACCATTTTTGAGATGAAAATCAAATCCACGGGAAGTGCTCTTAATATGTGAAATTGAGTGAAAAGTTGATAGCCTAGACGAATTTGAGCGAATGAGTGAAATTTTATATACCCTTGTGAGGAAGGCAATTGTTTGAAATTGGTGATCTCCCTTTTGTGTGTGACCTTAATCCTCAACTTAGATTAATGATTGCACGAACGATGAAGTTCTCAATTGTTTAAAGTAAATGAATGTGGGGATTACATTGATGTAAGGGGGGAAATCATTGAAGAAAAACTGTTTTGTTAAGATTGCATGAAATTTGTGCGAAATCGATTGAATCCCTTAAGCTTGCAAAGTCTTGAGTTCTTTTTGAGTTTTAGCTTGCTTGGGGACAAGCCAGATTTAAGTTTAGGGTGTTTTGATAAGCCTCTGGCTTATCTAGTTTTATAACTAGATGGACTGTGGTTTCTGTGCTAATTATTCGAGTTCAATCTCGTTTTCGTCCAAATTTGGCCTTGTTTTGTTCCTAAGTTAGACTTTGACTCGTTCTAGGCAATTTTAGTAGTTTTTAGTCTATTTTGAATAGAATTACGCTTTTTGTTTCTTTTTATTGTTTCATGTTAGAAGTGAAGCTCTGAGAGTCAAGGAAAGTCAAGAAACAGTGGAAATTACCATTCTGGAGATACTCGCCCCGCAAGTGTATATGCTCGCCTCGCGAGCCTGAAGATCATCTAAGCAGCAACAGTCATCCTT
The DNA here is from genome assembly GCA_030762895.1 of Sophora flavescens. Classification (NCBI taxonomy): domain Eukaryota; kingdom Viridiplantae; phylum Streptophyta; class Magnoliopsida; order Fabales; family Fabaceae; genus Sophora; species Sophora flavescens. The sequence goes on from CM061062.1 coordinate 142,343,124, forward strand.
TCTGTCTCGCCTCGCGAATCATGAAGACCCTGGAGGACAGAGACCATCACGACCTAGCCGTGATGAAGGTCACGGCTGTGAAAGACTAGGATTTGAATCCTCGCCACGCGAAACATACTCTCGCCTCGCGAGAGTCCAATTTGAAAGCGCGCCAAAACTAATTTTCGCCTCGCGAAAACTTGTTCACCCCGCGAGCGGGCGAGAAACAGAATCCCTATATATTGCTGTTTTAGATCAGATTTGGGAGCCTTTTTGATTCACCACTGATTTTGGAGCGTTTAGGCCGAATCCTTGTGTTTCTGGAGCTGCGTCTCCTCTTTTCTTTTTCTTATTTTACTATGGTCGTTAGGACCGATTGCTTGTCTATCTTTACGAGCATGAGGAACTAATCCCCTCGTCCTAGGGATCAATGAAACCACCCATGGCGGTGTAGAATTCAATGTGATGTATGTCTTTCTCCCTTCTTTCAATTAATGTTTTCCAATTCTGATTTGATTGCGTTGATCATATGCATGCGTGATTGACTGGTTAAACGTGATGAGGCTTAGGAGGCAATTCGCGTTTTAGAACTTGAATTGGGATCATCGATCGACTATTGCACGAGAGTGAGTAGGATATCGGTGCAACCTTATAGGGAACAAGAATTAATAGAGTTTGTTGATTAGGATTATGAGACCTAGTAAGGAATTAATCCAATAATCGAATACGTCCTATTGAGCACGACAGTGGATATAGGAGAATTTGGGGGTCCTGGTTGACATTGTAATTGAACTTAGGAAAGAATCATCATCACTTGGGTACTATGCATGATTGGGTAGGTGGATTTGAGACCTTAGATATTTTAATTTCTGATTTTAATACCTTAGCTTAGTTGATTTGTTAATTTGAATTACAATCCTATTTTCTCTCTCTCAACCATTTGCTGTCACTTAACCAACTTATCGAATTTCTCGCGAATTAGTCGAATTGGTAGCCCAATCCTTGTGTTCGACCTCGGTAAATTTTTACCGTGTTTATTTTATTACTTGCGATGACCCGGTACACTTGCCAGTGACTCAACAAGTTTTTGGCGTCGTTTTCGGGGATTGGCACAACCAATTTTCCTAATTTTTAGGGAAGTTTGATTATTTGGTTAAGTTATTTTTTATTTTATTTTTATTTTTTTTATTTTTATTTTTATTTTTATTTTTATTTTTATTTTTATTTTTATTATCTCTCTCTACTTCTTTGATTCCACTTGGTCTTTCCTTGTTTTGTATGCGAGGTACACGAGGGAATGCTTCCGGGTTGCGAAGATTGTAATGGAGACCATGACACTCAGAGTTGTCCGTTTTACTTCTATCAAGAACATGTGGACTCATGCCATAATTTCTATGACAAAGCGCCCCTAACAACTATCGGAGGAACAATCAGTCAGAATAGGGGTTATATGAGGAGAGACCATCCGGGTTTCACTTGGAGTAATGCTGGCGGTGGTCTGGCCGGGCAACCACAACCTCAACAGAATTGGCAACCACAACCTCAACAGGATGGTGGAAGGCAACCGTGGGAGTTGGCTATTGAGAAGATGAGCGCGGCAGTTGAGAAGTTGGCATTCAATACAAGCACAACCATTGATAAGTTGGCAACTCATACAGGGTCGGCAATTCAGAATCTAGAGATGCAGATTGCCCAACTCGCAAAGCAACTAAATGAGCGTCTCCCAGGGACTTTCCCAGGTGATACCGAGAACAACCCTAAGAACCAATGTGATGTCATAACAAATAGAAGTGGTAGGGTGTTGGGATCTAACAGGGATACAACTAGTTCTCAGGAAGTTGAGGAAGAACTACCACATGTTGAGGAAGAGCAACCTAAGAGTCTGAACACAGTTCCTTAACCAATTTTTAGGGTGTTTTATCCTATTAATCGCTAACTCATTTTAGAACCTAATTTAACCAATTAAGGTTTTTAACATTTTAACCATCAACTCAACAGTCATAGCATCAACTATACAACCAACATAACATCAACAACCAACATCGTAATAACAATGACAATCATCATACTATTGTGTTCATATTAAGGCAACCAAGATAAATATTAACATGTCATGAACATGGAACACATACAAATAGCATACCAAAATAGCCAAGAACATACCATCACCAAACAATACAATTTAACATGTTATTCATTCATACACATAAAACAACACGGGGTTATGGGAACCCCTTTACTTTACACTAACCCCAAGCCTATGAATACACTACCCTTCTCCCCATACTTGGTATGACGAACCAAATTCCAAGGAAGAAGGAGGTCAAAGATCCGTTCTTGATTCCGTCTTAGGATTCAAACGCTTGATCAAGAAACATAAAAGAGAAGAATGAATTCAATTTATAATACAAGAGAATTGAAGGAAAAGAGATGAACTCTTGGACTTTGATAAGTTACCTTGATTAGAACACAAAATATCCAACTTATCTCCAATTTCAAGATCAAACACCCAAGGGTGTGTTCTTGATGAAGAACAACCAAAAACAATGATTGAAGGATTGTAAACTTTTGGGATAATTCAAGGGTTCCAAAGGAAAAATAAGAAGGATGAAGTGAGGCACATTCTGAGGTTGACAATGTGAGAAATAGGGTTTAGGTCTCTTATGGTATAAATACAAGTTAGGGCATAACGGGTTCCTATTTCAGTCCAAACTGTATACAGTTCGGTATTTTGACCATAACTCGAGCTACAAGTTTCCGATTGAGGCGTTCATGGCGTCTTTAGAACGCTCAGAAATATCTACAAGTTAATGTATGTGGATCAAATCCTAAATCGGACTCTAAGATGGTCAAAAGTTCGATAGAAGTTTAGCGACAGATTTGGTAGTTATTCCTAGATAGGATCCTTAGGAGATTATGATAAGATCTTAAGATATAAACAAAAAGAGGATGATCCTATATTGATAAGGACTCAAATCTGATTGGTTGAGGAGCTAAAATTTAAGAATAACACCATCTCTATTTAAATACTAAATCACATGATATCTTTTCATATCATTCTTAATCGCTTATTATTAATAAAACCACATATCATATATTAACATATAAAATCAAACATTAAGAGACGCAACCTCGTATTAATGCAAATAATCATATATTAATATACATATTATCATATGCAATAATGTATACACAAATGTATAAATATCAAATATATATATACCAAAACTAACACATATAAACATAAGGGTGAATCTTGTTACAGAAGGAGTTGTCAACTGTGGATTATTTAAATTTATTTATTTATTTATTTTTCAAACATATATTCTTTATAATATTTTTTTAAAAATTTATTTTTTTTCCGAATTAGTTTTTTTCTAATTTACTTTTTAAAAAAATGTTTATTTTTATAATTGCTTTTTTTTAAAAAAAATTTGTTTTCTAATTTTTTTGAATATTTTTTTCTAATTATTATTTTCTTACTTTTTAAATAATTTGTATATACTTTTATAATTTTTTTATTTTTTTTTGAATTATTTTTTTCCCTTATTTACTTTTTTACTTTTCTAATATCTGTATTGACATAAATAGAGGCAGAGCTATTCATAATTTGTATTTTATTCTATATCATTGTCTTTGTTTTTTCTATTTTTAATAATAAATCTATATCTATACTAATTAATAAGGGGAAATGCTGATTTTAGTGTAACTCAATTGCAAGCCACATGTCAAGTGATGAATTTTTTTTATAATTTTTTTATTTTCTAAAATTTATATATATTTTTGTTTTAAAATATTTACAAACCGGTAAAGGTACAATGTTTTGGAAGTCAAACACGACAATCTCTGAATTGACATAAATAGAGGTAGAGCTATTCATATTTTCTAATCTATTTTTTTCTACATCCTTGCCTTTATTTTTTCTATTTTAAATAATAAATCTATATCTATACTAATTAATAAGGGGAATTGATGATTTTCTAATAAAGTGACACGTGTCAGCACCACATGATTTAAGAGGATTAATTGATCATTAGTAATAATCTAAGAGGAACACTTAACACAGTGTTACATTACGTATTGTAATACCATTTTAAAATAAAAAAAATATTCAATTCTTTGCACTCAAATTATAGATATAATTGTTTCAAGGTTTTTGCTGATCACTTGTCTATAAATAAAAAGCCTTGGAGATGAATGAGTACCACCATTATGGGTGAGAAGGAAATATTGAAAGCAGTGTGTGAAATAAGTCAAGAAAATATTTGACATAGTGGACTTAATTAGGGATAAAAGAAAAAAAAAGTTCCGTACATATAGAGACACAATTCAAGTTATTAATGATAACAATGCTATCAATAATAATAATAATTGATGACCCGTGCATCGCACATGTGCAAAAATACTAGTATTTATATAAAGTTTCACTAGATAGGAATAACAAATGCCATAACTTTCATTCTAAGATGTTGAGAAATCAATGGAAAGAAGGATACATGGCAACAAAATTTAATCTTGCACGGTCTCAAGATTTTAATGTGGCGATGAAATGTCATAGGTTTAATCTTGCACTCAGTCACCCATTTTATATTTTATTTAGACTCTTGCTTCTTTTATGTAAAAATAAAAATAAAGAGTTATGTAAAATGAAAAGATTGTTACTTTTGACTATTAAAATTTATTGTTAATGTAGCAGGTGATGATAGCATTGTATATATATATTATCAATATGTGGTTGGTCCAAGTGGTACACCTTAAGCAAGTGGTTAGGGGTTCGAATCCTAACTCTTGTGTATGGAGAAAACCTGGTTGGGAGGGAAGAATTCACCTTGTATGCCCAAAAGGTTTTCCGATGGAGATTAGTCACCGCTAATAATGGTGGATACATCGTACCTATTACATGGTTACAAAAAATTGTGTTTTTATAGACACATTGTCAATTGTTAATTGTCTTGTGGAGATAATCGATCTTTTACTATTTATCCTACAGGCACATCACAATAAAATCGACCTCGAAACTCTTTTACTATAGGCACGACACTCAAATCGATCTCCCCCTCGATTTATATGCTAGATAAAAATAGGCATTCCTGATCTCTTTCTTTTGAAGAAGTTCTTACTTGATTGGTAGATAAAAATCCAGAAATCTCAGGATCAGGAAAAACTAAATTTTTATGAGCACAGTCTAACAGGATATGGTTAGAAGATAATCAATCCATACCTAAAATTACATCTAATTGTATTAAAGGCAAGCATATCAAATTCATAAGAAAATGTTTGTCCTGAATGATAATAGGACAGTTTAGACAGATTGAGTTTACAATAGCTGGTTCAGCAGTAGGAGTTGAAACAATTAAATCATATGACATGGAAGAAACAGGCAATTCTAAATGTCTCACACTATCCATCGAAATAAAAGAGTGTGTTGCACCCGAATCAATTAGTACAGTTAAAAGATTACCCGCTATATCACAATTACCTTGTATCAAATCATCAAATTGTGAAGCCTCAACTCCGCTCATGGTATAAACTCTTCCCTTAGCCTGTGGTTTGTTGGTCTGGGAGTTGTTGAAAATTGGTGCAGACCTCTGAGCATTGTAGTCCCTGGCCATATGTCCCATCTGTCCACAATTGAAGCATTTGACTCCTTTCAACGAACACTCATAGGTAACATGATTTGTACTCCCACATCTGTAACATTTCTGAAAATTGCCTTGCCTTTGATTCTTCTGGTTCCCACTACCAGATGCAGAAGCAACGGGACGGTACGACTGTTGGTTCTGGTTGTTTCCAGGTGGTCTATAATATGGCTTCCTCTGAGATTGCTTCCTCTGAGCTTGCTTCCCACGTTGATCTTGGAATTGACTCTTAGATCCGGCTGGTCCTCCGACATTCCCTTGACTATCATTCTCCCTCCTCATCTTTTCAACCTTCTGACTCATCTCCACCAAAGATTGAAAATTCCTTATTTGTAATGACAAAACAGACTCCTTGATTTCAAACCTCAACTCTGCTTCAAATCTTTCGCATTTCCAACTTTCATTGAGTTGTGCTTGAAAGAATCATAAGTATTTGGCAAGCGACTCGAACCTCGCTGCATACTCTCTAACAGATAGAGACATATGTTTCAAGCTCAGGAATTCTTGTCCCTTTTCAATTCTGGCACTTTGAGGAAAATATTTTTCCAAAAAGGCCTCGTGAAAGACATTCCAGGTGATTTCTTGATGATCCGCAACTAACAATTGTCTGGTTCCCTTCCACCAATATTCAGTATCACCCAACAGCAAGAAAGTAGCATACGGAACCTTGACTTCCTCTTGAGTATGAATTAACTCAAAAATTTGCTCTAGTTCTTCTATCCATAGATCTGCCTTGTCAGGATCAATCTCCCCATGAAATTATGGTGGATTTTGACATCTGAAAGCCGTCAGTCCTCACTACAAAAAAAGGTTGTTTAGCGACCGAAAATAGTGACCGAATTTTTTGGTTGTTTTTGGCGACCGAAATGGCGACCGATTATAGGATCTACATGGAAGACTGATTAGAGTTAGTACTGCGACCGAAATAGAGCGTAGCAGGGTTATCGGTCGCTATTTCAGTCGCTAAATAAAGGAACTTAAAAGTCAGAAATTTTATGCCTTTTTAGCGACCGAAATGGTGACCGAATTAAATGCAATGGTTAAATTTTATTTACATTTGCGACCGATATTAATTCGGTCGCTAAACGACGCGTAAAAAAATTAAAATAGCGCGTCTTAGCGACCGATTTACAAATCCGTCGCTAAATTTATGAATTTAAATTTTGAAATGGCAATCTTGCGACCGAATTAGCGACCAAAATATTCGGTCGCTAAAAATTAAAATCCCTAAAAACGCAGAAACCCCTTACTTCTTCCATTTCGCGATCTCTCTTCCTCTCTCTCACTCGATCTCTCTTTCTCTCCTCCGGCCACCACGGTTCGCGACTTCCGCCCCTCCTCCGGCCACCACCATCACGGTAAGCTCTCCTCTCTCTCTCTCTCCATCTCTCTCTCTCTCTCTATCTATCTGTTTCTAACTTTTTCTCTCTCAGTTCCCTCCTTCTCCGCACGGCTGCCACTGTTGCCAGCACCACCAGAGCAGCGCCACCGTCCTCCTCCTTCTCTGGTATGTTTTCTTCTCTCCTCGCCTCTATCTCTCTCTCTATTCCTCTGGTTTGTGCATTCTCTGGTATGTTTTTGGTCTCATTCTGCTACATTTAGTGGTTCTGTTCTTCAGCCAAATTATAATGGTGGTTAAATCCTGACCACAAGTTCTTTGTTGTCTATGTTGTCTATTGTTTGTTCTTTGTTCTAAAATTCTATTTGATGTTAAGTTGTTTGTGTGAATTAAGTTGATTATGAAAAATGCACGTGAGTTGTTTGAGGATTTTCTCTGGGGGTAATGCCAAGTTTTTCTCCGGGGAATAGTTAGATAACTGAACTTTTCTTCCTAAGTGGATTAAGAAGCCTTTCAGGCTTTCACACTACATTTCTTAATTTTTATTTTTTATTTTTTATTTTTTTATAGGACATTTCTTAAGTTTTATCTCATTCATATAGTTTATCTTGACGTGATTTTTATGTTCATAAACTATTTTCAGAGTTTAAATTGAGACCAGTTATCAGATTGCTAATATATGCATATTTTTTTTGGGTGAATGCTAATATATGCATTTGACCCTTGCTTTTCTGCCTATATTTTTAGTTCGCTAATATCAGTTTTTGCTTTAATTTTTGTTTGAATTTAAGAAAGTGGTTGCTATTATATTAGTCATATTACTCAAATGCATAAAAGAAAAATGGCGAGTATGGCGAGTATGCGACATAGATCTTTCCATCTTTTCTTATTATCACTACTATATATCTTGTTGTTTGTTCGTGGAGAGCTGAGCTCAATAGGAAGGTATCCTGCCTGAAAGGCAAGATGCTGATTGTGTGTTGATAATTTAATATTTATGCATGCATTTGCAATTATGTGTTGTTTGTTAGTGGAGAGCAGAGCTCAATAGGATGTGATCCCGTCAAAAAGGCGGGATGCTTGTTGTGTGTTGCTAATTTAGAAGTTATGCATGTGTTTGACAATTATGTGTTGTCTTGTTAGTGGAGAGCGGAGCTCAATAGGATGTTTGCTACTATATTTTATTTAAGTTTGTATTGAAATATGGTTCAATATATATTTGTTGAAGTATGCTGCAATCCAAGCTTAGGAGTTGTTGATACATGCTCTAATTAGTTGATTTTCTATTTGTATGTGTATTGTAATTTGGTTTTGATTTTGTGATGGTGTTGATATGCCAATATGTGAGAATAGATATGTTAAAGGATCTTTCTTGACAGGTGTTTGTTATATTGCTTACAAGGAGATGTTATAGCTGCTGTCTTGAAAACCCGTATGGACATAGGTTCAGTGTTTTCCTTATAACTGTTTTTGTAGAACTATTTTGTTTATGATTCTTATTTTGTTAGAGACTAGACTCGATTTTCTACAGTTTAGGCACTGAATTTGATGTTTTTAACTGAGTATTGATGAAGAAAATTCTGTTAAAAGTTAGAGGACAATTGTTGTCCTGTTTTTCGAATGCGGTAGCTTGTTGGTTAAAACTGTACTTTTTGGAATGTTTTTCCCCAAAACTAAATTTAAATTTATAAACTAGACTTGTTTAGCTTTCCATAGAGGGGTCGTTTGTCTAAATCCGACTTCATTTTGGGACCTTAGGTTGTAACTTACATGTTGTTTGTAATACTGTGATTTCAATTGGGAATTGCTTGTTAATAGTAGTACTGTATTCTAATTGAGAGATTATAGAATGTTCATGTCAATGGTTTATGTGTTTTGTTTTATGTCATTAGTTGTTAAACGATAGATTGATTTATGAGTTAAGTTATTCAATCTTATGATGAAATGATTGTGAAACACCATTTGGCATCCAAAGGTAGTAACCATGCTAATCCTCTCTATGACCATCCTTCAATACGACGTAAAAGCATCTGCTTTCCTGAAAACTACTATGTTTGCTAATCTGTAAAGTTGCATGTGAAGTTGCATTTCTTTGTTCTATTTTAACATGCTAGTATGCTACATTGATCTTTCCATCTTTTATTATTATCACTTGATGAAGTTTAGACATATGACTTGTTTTCCTTATTGTTTTATCAGAAAATGGATCCGACTAAATGTTTTGAGATAGTCATCCATATAGACCAGGTACAGTATCTCATCAACTTAAGAATAATGATCGGATTCACATAATGATGGTTAAGGCATAAACTAATCATTAATAAATTGTTCTTGTGTATTTGTAGGATTTGATTTCAATCCCGCGATCATTCTACCGTCGTTGGGGACAAGAAATACCGCGTGTTGTGACTATTGAAGACAAAAGCGGAAATTTGTTCAATGGGAATATAGTAATCCATGAGGATCACCCATATTTTGCAACAGATACAAATGGTATTAGGGAGTTGTATTTGTTGTCCACTGGTGCATTGGCAAAGTTTAAGTATCTTGGGGGTTCTCGCTTCTACAAGTTCATCCCTTTGGAAGATTGATTAGTTTTGATATTTTGATTAGTACTTATTGATTGTGGTGTGTTTTTTTATAAACAATTATTAAACTTGCGTTAATTAATGTATATGTTTTCTTGATCATATTGACTGTGGTGTTTTGGATCGTTAGTACATCATATTTACGTTTTCTATTTATTCAAAAAAAATATTGGTGTATTTTGTTTATATTAGAAATTAAAAATCAATGGGGTAATAGTTGAAAAACAATATTTGGTCGGCAGGATTAAGTTACATGAAAATTTAAAAAAAAAAATAATCAAAATTTGCGACCAAAATAGCGACCGAATATCGGTCACCAAATTAGGTGAGCTGAGCATGCGACCAACTACACGGCGACCGAAATATATAATTTTGCGACCGAAATATTGGTCGCCAATTTGCGACCGAAATACAAGTTCGGTCGCTAAACATTTAGCCACCAGGGTTTCTGCTACCCCCTTAATTCGGTCGCTAATTCGGTCGCCAAACTATATAGCAACCGAATTATCATGTTTAGCGACCGAAATCTTCGGTCGCTAAATAGGTTTTTTTTTTGTAGTGCCTTTTCCTTCAGCAGCAGCTTGAGTCTGAGCATTCATCGTAGCAGTTTGAAGGGCAATAGCAGCAGCAATACCCGCCATCGTTTGAGTTGCATAATCAGGTCCATCAACATCCTCATAATGTTCCTCAAAATCAACTTGTCCAGCTATCCGGCCACCTCTACTGCCTTTTCCACGGCCGCGACCACGTCCTCGACCACGTCTACCTCCACCTTCGATTTCCATAACTATCCTACAAGGTACAATCAGTTAAATCTCAACTCAAAATTGAGATATACTCTCAATTAACAACACCCATTACTTCAAAAAAGTAATTCAAACATGTTGTAGTCAGAGATTTACACAACTTAGACATAACGGACCTATTCCTAAAGATTCCCGAAAGACTCGACCAGCTCTGATACCACTAATGTAACACCTCCCTAGGCATTACATCACCTTCTATTTTATCGGATACAAATAAAATAGAAGTGTATAACTTAACGCTAGTTACTTTCGGAATTTACTTTCGATCTTGGGGAGACCTCCATGATCTTCCCCAGGGTCCAATGGGTCTGGTGAAAATCCTCCATCAGCATCAGCCTCCACAGGCTCCATTTCCTCGTCGAGAGGATCATATTCCGGTACCTCACCCTCCGGCTCCTCCTCGATGAGATCCACCTCAGGAAGTGCCTCGACGACCAGGATGTCATCATCCTCCTCCTCTCCACCATAGATGAGGATGGGAGCAGGTGGCGACGACTCCGGTACTCCCGGAGGAACGGTTTGCGGTGGTGGCGGCTGATGGTAGTATTCCCAGACTCTACCAGGTGTCGAAGCAATGTCCAGATGGGAGGTAACGGGATCTCCACGGTCTTCACCTGCCGAGTGATCGAGGTGACACCCTTCTCTATCCCCTTCATCGACTGCAGTGGCCCCGTGTACGACGCGCTGCGGGCGTCGGGGTGGATGACCCACACGCCAGCCTCACCGCGAAACTCAAACGTATGGGCTAGGAAGCCCAATGGTATCATGTGATGCAGTGGATCCATCTAAACATATAATATAAAGTTTCCACAATAGAGAAAACCAATATAAATGTGAGTTACCAATATATGAGCATAAACCATAGCGGGCATATACTTAATCCAATCAGTATAATAACAATAGTTGCATAACATAACATTTAAGGATATCTCCACAGTAATTAAAGATAAAAAGTATTTGACAAGTTAGTCTTAAAACACTTCAATATCCACACTTCTAAACACAATATCCAGAGATCCTAACTTCCCTTCTTTGAGCATAATCACAATAATCCCCATAACACAATTTTTTCGCGTGGGTTGCCTCTCGAATGGGTCCGTTGCCCCAATTGTTCTAGGGTATCGTATTTCTCCTATATAATATTTGGATAGTTCCTGATTGAGAACATTCGTGTAGGGTAACCGAGTTCCACGACAAGAGGTTAAAAAGCCCCAAGAATTATGTGGAGTTCGAGCCCGAATGTCCTTAAAGACCCAAAAGCCCAAAAATATGCCTTTGGTCCGTAACTATCAAATTTGTCAATTCACCCCGTGTGAAACTATAGCTCGATTCACAACGGCACGTCTGCTAAAAACTCTTTTATGATACTGATTAGTCTTTTAATATCAGTTAGAATTTTAAAACATCTTTAAGGAATTTTCAAAAATCTCTTCTCAACAAACACTAGTCCGACGTCTCGGAACACTATGTTCTTAACAGTGGGATTGCTAGTCCGGCTTCACTGTAATCAGAATCCAGTCTGAAACCTTAGCACATAAATCTAGTCCATTCCTCTCTGTTTCCATTCACTTTCCAAATAAAGCCAAATCATTTTCGGTGTTCATATGATTTTCTCAAAAATAACTTTTCCAAAACATAAGCTATGACGAATGTCATACCTCAACTAGTCTCAACAGTTCAACAACACAAATGACAACATATACACATATTCATCAGACATACGCAATTCTAATATCTCAGCATCATATAACATATAAATATTCATAGTCAAACAACACATTATATATCATCACAAGCAGTTCACAATATTAAGTATATAACTACTAGGAACTCCTCAGGCTAACTCCCTTTACCTCAGAAATTAGAGTTTCTTGTCTTGGAAGGAATCGTGTAATCCTACGCTCCCTCAGTATCGTCCAAGATATTGAACTACTCAGTGAACCCTTCACAAATCAATTGATTTTCAAGTTAAAATTTGAAAAATCCTATTAATCCTCCTACATATCAATTTCGGCCACACCTAGGAAAATAGGCTAGGGAATTTTGTTGAACTTAAGCTCTTAGGGAGCTCAAAACAAGTATTAGAATTGGAAAAAGAAACAAAATCACTCATCCTCTCTCAATCTTAGTTTCGACATTCATAGAGGGAGAGGGTTTGGGTTTTTCATTTAGCTCAAACAATAACAACAACAAAAGACAACAAGATTATGAGATGATAAAGTGAGTTTTAACTTCCTAAGCTTTGATCATAAAATCAACAAGAAGATGCAAGTTCATGAGAATAGAAAATGGGGTTTTCAAACTCTTAAGACATGAAATGAGTAAGATCAATGAAAGGAAAAAGAGAAGATTGAATTGGTGAGGTTACCTTAATGAAATGAAGATTGAAGATGATGGTAGTAGCTTGATGATTCTTTGATGAGTCCCTCTAAGCAACTTAGCTCACAAGTTTAAGCTTGGAAGATGAAGAAAATATGAGAGTGGGGGAAGGGGTTTCAGCGGCTGCTTTGGGGGTTTTATAGGGGGGAGGGGATTTTGATATTTGAGGGAGTTGTTTGGTTAGATTGAAATGATTAATGGGTTTTAACTATATAATAATATATTAGGTGTAATCATAGATTAAAAGTTATGATGTAACTAATTTTCATGAGTCTCAACAATCACTTTTATCATCTCTGCTCCACATTATTTTTGCACTACATCTCGTTCTGTTATTTACCCGTCTCAAATTTCTTCTGCGTGCTTTCATTAATTATTTTGAAATAACTCCTATCACTTGAGATCAGAGTAAAAGTCATTGATTTTTGTTTACAAGTTAAAATTAGGTTTTCTGATCAGTAAATTTTTACTGACAGTGAAAACACAAACCAGTTTCGTCTGAGTTTCAAACCTAAAATTTAACTGGATCTTCATTCTATTGGATATAATTCAGAAAAGATTTTGTTTTAACCAAAATCATTTTCTAGGTTTCGGGTAAAAACATCCACATTTACATATATCAATAAAATAAGAAAGCGATGAAAATTAGGGTGTTACAAGAAGAGGAGAATAGGGAGGTGGTGGTGGTCTTGGACGTGAGCAGAGAGGGGGAGAAACGGAGAACGCGATCAAAGAGGGAGGTGGTTCTGCGGTGGTAGTCCGGTGAGGAGAAGAAGGAGAAAAGGTCGACATTTTTTTTTCTTTTGTCCATTTTACCCTTTTTAATTTGCACCGTTCAATTATAATATTACTATATCAATGACTAAGGGTACACAAGGATCCATCCTCCCACATTGGGCGTGAGAATTGAAGATGAAGCTGTTTTTGAGCTTTTGCTGTGCCAATGATGTCACAGGGTTAATCTGGCACTCATTTTCTTTTTTATTAGATCTTCATATATATATATATATATATATATATATATATATATATATATATATATATATAATTTACTTTTAAATCTTAATTAAATTTACTATTTTGATAAATATTGTTATAGTATAATTAATAATTACTAACTATTTTCTTTGATAACCGCCTACTCTAACATATTCCTACTTAAATAAAATATTTATAATTTATTGATCGAGTAAACAAAAAAATTAAAGTTTTAAATAAAATTAAACCTTTATCATATATGAAAACTTTTAAAATCTTTTAATACCTATCTCTTTAAATAATTAAGTACATATAATAGAAAGCATAAATTATCCTTCACTGATTTCCTCAGGATACTTATTTGCCACATTTTTATATATATTATCGACGGTTCAGGGAACGATACCGATGGCTAGGGAACGATATCGACGACCGGATCTGTCGGAAACGCCTCTGTCCTTATTGATGACCTGATCCGTCGATAATCAATGAACGATACCGACAACCTTGTCTGTCGGAAATGCCTTTGTCCTTACCGACAGCCTGATCCGTCGCAGATCAATGAACAATACTGACGGTCCTGTCCGCTGGAAACACCTCAGCCTCTTACCAGCGGCCTGGTCCACCGCAAATCAAGAACAATACTGACGGTTCGATCCATTGGAAATGCCTTTGTCCCTTGACGACGGTCTTGCCTGTCACAATCTTGGTGGGAATGCTTCTCACAAACTTACGAGTACTGTCTTATCGTGGGGGCTTTCGACGGCTAACATATCGATAAACTTACCTAGGGCCATGTCTGTCTGTAATGTGGCCGAAAATGATTATGCGCATACTGATGGGTTATAACTGTTGGAAAAAATAGAATTTCCGAGGACCTTTTGTCGGTCAGAAAAAGGTCGTTATTAATCAGGACATTTCTTGTAGTGATAGTAACACTTCTCATTATACAATAACAAAACAATACATCAAATTTCATTTTAAAAAAATAAAAATTAATGAGAAATATATGACAAAATAGCTTACTTAAGTTGGTTAAGAGTCGAGAGCAATTTTTTTTTTTTTTGACGGAAAGAGTCGAGAGCAATTGAGCACAGGGAGTTTATTTTCTCCCACTGCAAGTTTTAAAACATCAATGTAGTGGTGATGTCATTGATTTAATCGCACTTGGTCACACATTTTCGTTCTTTACGCAGATGCTTGCATCTTTTATAAAAAACAAGTAGAGAGTACTATAATTTTTTTCTTTTGAAACCAGAGAGTACTATAATTTGTATAAAATTAAAATTATTTCAAATTTTGAATCTATAAATTTATTATTAATTATGGTAAGTATACTTTTTTTTTTAAACAAATTATGGTAAGTATGTTATTCATAGTATTCATAAATTATAAATTAATTTTTTTCATGTTTCTTAACAAAAGAATTATGTTATTTGAACACAAATTTTGGACACTATATGTGACACACACCGTATCTCTATCTCTCACTTGCTTTTTATCTTCTTTGTATATACGTTTTTCAAAAATATACTTAAAAAAAACAATAAGGTGTCCCAATTTTGTGTAAAAAAATCATTCCTCAATCCAATAAAAATGTATAAAAGGAATTTTAAATTTTGAATCATAAATTATTATTAAATTATGACTATAATAATTTTTTTATTATTAATTACTTTCCTTGGTAAGGCGGATTCTCAGTATCCATAAATAACATAAAAATATATAATTTATTATTAAAGTGAAAGTTAAATACTAAATAAAAGTTAAATATTTAATACATGAAAATAAAAAGTATTAATAATAAAGAGAAATTAATAAAAAGTGTAAATGCTATACTAAACTAATATACTCAATATAATTATTAGCCAAATTCAAGTTTTCCATAGTCACGCTCTTCACTGTCTGTTATACTAGGATTTACCTGCCACTTAGTCACCTATGTTGTTTTTCTTTTAGATGCTTGCATCTTCTGTGCAAAAAAATAAGGATAAAGGAAAATTTATATAAATTTTGTGAATTTAAAATTTAGTATTACAGTGAGTATGAGTTTAATTGAATAATTAATTATTGTTTATACAGATTCTCACGTATCGCTACTAAAATAATATCTACAACTTATTGATTAATTCAACAAAAATACAATGTATTATTAGATTTTTTTTTTTGAAAGAACAATGTATTCTTAGATAAACAATAAGTCTGAGCTTAAACATAATAAACAATAATATTTTAATATAAAATAAATTTTAAAAATACTAATACTTTCGTTTATAAATAATTAAGAAAATTTAATATATATATATATATATATATATATATATATATATATATATATATATATATATATCAAGTGAGGGGGCTTTATTTATGTGAGAGTGAGAGGAGCAAATGATAGCCATTAGATCCAATCATGAATGGTCAAGATTAAAACAAAAATAATTAGATCTAATGGCTATGATTTGTTCCTCTCACTCTCACATAAATAAGGTACTCTAACTAACTAACTAACTATATATATATATATATATATATATATATATATATATATATATATATAAATTTTCACTAAATGTTGCCAAAAAAAAAATGTTTCACTTGATAGGAATAACAAATGCCATAACTTTCATTCTAAGATGTTGAGAAATCAATGGAAAGAAGGATACATGGCAACAAAATTTACATAGATTGGCAAGAAATCTTGAATTACGGTAATAAATTTGTAGTTTAATTTCTACCACTTCATGGTCTAAAGATTTTAATGTGGCGATGAAATGTCTTAGGTTTAATATATGTTGCACTTTTTGTTTTTGACAAAAAAGTTTAATCTTGCACTTTTTTTTTACGCAAAATAAAAAAAATGCAAGATTAAACTTTTTTGTAAAAAAATAATAATAAAAAAAATGAAAAAGAGTTATATAAAATGAAAAGAGTGTTACTTTCTAATATTAAAATTTATTGTTAATGTAGCAGGCGATAGCATTGTGTGTGTCTCTAAATATATATATATATATACTAATATATGGTTGGTCCAAGTGATAAAAGACTTGGACACCTTAAGTAAGTGGTCAGGGGTTCGAATTCTGACTCTTGTGTATGGAGAAAACCTGGTTGAGAAGAGAGAATTCACCTTATGTGCCCAAAAGCTTCATCGATGAAGATTAGTCACTGTTAATAGTGGTAGATACATCGTACCTATGATATGGTTAAAAATATTGTTTTTTTATACAAGCATTGTCAATTGTTAATTGTCTTATGGAGATAATCGATCTTTTACTATTTATCCTAATTAAATAAAAAAACAATTACTATTTATTAATAAAGAAAATAAATTTGTAAGTATTAAATTTAAAAGAGTAATTAATACATTAAGTATTTGAGAACGTACAGTTGACACAAATTTTCAAAGTATTTAAGAGCATTCAATATAAAATATTAATATTGTTTAAGTAAAACAATTGACTTAAAATAGGAAGGATTTTGCTTGGAGAGTATTTGCTAAAGAATTGAAGATGGTTTTTTTTTTTTGAAACAAAGATAGAATTTTATTCTTTTAGAAAAATTGATATATTTGATATATTAAAAATTCCATAGTTGTAATTTTTTTAAAAAAAAACGTTCAACTTTTAATTAAATATTTGCTTAATATAAATAATATGTAATATTGGAAAGTAGTAATTGGTTATAAAAGGAAAATTTTAGAGTGATAAGAATTAGGCATTAGGTGCTCCTCTCTCTCTCTCTCTCTCTCTCTCTCTCTCTCTGCATAAGAACCCACAGTAGCTACACTTTGATTTAGCCAATGGCTCATTTTCCATGCGATAGCAATGGAGTGTGTATGGTATGTAAGGTTCAACCTGTCAAGGAAGAGAACCTCGAGTGTAGAACTTGTCATACCCCGTGGCATGTGGCATGCCTTTCATCCCCTCCAGCCACCCTTGCTGAAACAACGCAGTGGGTCTGTCCCGACTGCTCCATCTTAGTGTCTACGTCAACGGCTGTGCCGGCACCAACCCCTAGTGGTGGGTCTAGGGAGCTGATCGCAGCGGTGCTAAATGTCGAGAGTAACGCCTCTCTTAGCGATCAAGACAAGGCTAGAAAACGTCAAGAGCTCATGACCGGAAAGGTGGCTAAGATTGAGGAAGAAGATGACAACAACAAAAACAAAAGGGAGGAAAATGGGCTGTTGCTGGTCTCAGATATTTTAAATCGGATTCTTCAATGCTCAATCTGTATTCAGTTACTAGATAATCCTGTCACGGTAATTTAATTTTCGTCTTTTGCATTTTTTTTATTAGTCGTCTAGTTTTTTTTTTCAACCCTTGTCCCTGAACAAAATCTTGCACCAATCACCACCTTTGAGAACACCACTATATTTACCACCAAACCATGTTGTTGTTCGCATCGACGCCACCGCCGCTACCTGAAAAAATATTCCCCTAATGCAAACCAGTAGATCCTCAAACGTCACAGACCCAGATCCAATGTCACAACCTAGATCTGTGAATTTCATCACCCAGATCCGCGAATACATCACAATGCCACGAGTCACGACCCTTGTTTTCAATTCTCCCTACCACCATGTTAAACCCTCCCAGTGGCGGATCTTGACTAATTTTATCGAAAAACCACAAAGTACTAAATAAAATAATATAATTAAAATTCATATGAATCACATATAAGATCCATACAAACATGCATCATGCAACTACCATATACACAAGATCAATAAGACATCCTCTGTATTCAAATCAAATACAGCACACCAGCCCCACTAAGCTATCAGAGATAGCAACAAAATATAATATTAGACTAATAGAATCAAGAATCATTCAATATTGAGGGTGCCTAAAAGAATTCATTATAAAAAAGTTAAATTTTTTTTTTTTTTTTTGAGGAGAGCCGCTACTCCCCTCAAGTAACACTAAGGTCCGCCGTTGAACCCTCCTCCAAAACCACCATGCACAACCCAGATCCACCACCCAAATCACGAACTCACAACCAAGATTACAAACCCACGACCCAGATAGTGATCGTCCCACAACCCATATCAAGCCACTGTGAATCGCCCTTCTATCTAGAACGTCGTCGAAAGTAGAAAGCAAATGACGACCACGACGGACACACAACCTGTCACTACGACCCACCATGTGTCCACCAACAATAAATTTTAAAACCTTAGTTGTGAATTGTATTTCATATGGATTATATTGTATATGATAGGTTAATTGATTAGTGACAAACGAGAGATGAATTAGGGAATTTTAATTTTGTTTTGATTGGTTGATTTCAGACTCCATGTGGGCACACTTTCTGTCTAAGGTGCTTTGAGAAATGGATTCGGCAAGAAAAACCAATTTGTGCCAAGTGCCGTCAGACTATCCCTGCAAAAATTGCAAGCCAGCCCCGAATCAATTCTGCGCTTGTATATGCCATTCGTATGGCAAGATCAGCAGCCAATAACAATGGTGGTGAAGGTTCTTCTAGTGGTCATCATTTTGTACATAATGAAGATAAACCAGACGAGTCATATGTTACGACCAAGGCAAAAAAGAAAGGTCATGCAAATGCTGCATCTGGAAAGATTTTTGTGACAGTGTCACCTCATCATTTTGGTCCAATCCTACCAGAGCATGACCCTAAACGAAATCGGGGTCTACTTGTTGGTGATTGTTGGAAATATAGGCAAGAGTGTAGGCAATGGGGTGCTCACTTCCCATCTATTAGTGGTATTGCTGGACAAGCAAAACTTGGTGCTCAATCTGTTGTACTTTCAGGAGGGTACATAGATGATGAAGATCATGGTGAATGGTTTCTCTATACAGGAAGGTTTGTATTTTGTTTTCCGATAACAAATAACCACTCGATGAATGAATATTATGTTCTAATGCTTCATGCATAAATTATATTTTTAATCATTTCTTGATGTGTCACTTGTTTCATGCAGTGGTGGTAAAGATCTGAGTGGAAATAAAAGAACAAATCATAAACATTCTTTCGACCAAAAGTTTGAGAGGTACAATGAGGCACTTAAAGTTAGTTGTCTCAATGGTTATCCTGTACGAGTCGTGAGGTTAGTAGTTATTTGAAAGTTAATTTTATTTCAAGTGACTATTTTATGTTATCACATTCCTAATTAATATAATTTTTGATGGGTGTGCTACTTAAAAATATTGTCTTGCAATAGTAAGATTACTCATGTAGTTGTAAATAATTTACTTTTGCACCTAGAAATTATTCCGTGGTTCTTTTAATATGGATTGTACTGTGGACTTATGAAGGTCAAAGTGTACAAGGTAACTATGTTTCAAAGTGCATTTTTCAAATAGGTGTGTTTTCAAGTCCAGAATTCAATATTTATTAGCCAGTGGACTTGGTAGATATCTGGATCTTATCAATACATGTCAATATTTTGGTTGGGACTATGTTAAGTTTATTATATAAATGACTTGCTAAATTAACCATGAGAATTTCAAATAGTTTATTTTTTGAACATATGTACTTTGCTTATAAACTATATGATGTTTTGAAAACTTACTATTCTTATATTTTTTGTCTTAATCCATACTCCGTCATTTATATACATAACCTCTAATGAGCAGATCTCACAAGGAAAAGCGTTCCAACTATGCCCCACAAAGTGGATTGCGGTACGATGGCATTTATAGAATTGAGAAGTGCTGGCAAATCGAGGGATTGCAGGTAGGTATAGGTATATATATATATATATATATATATATATATATATATATATATATATATATATATATATATATATATATATATATATATGTACATGCTCTTCCTTAATAATTTGATTGTCTATATATTTGATTCTTGATTTCATACAGTGTATCTAATAACATTTATATACACCTAATTAGGGTTTTAAAGTTTGTCGATTTTTGTTCGTTAGATGTGACAATCAACCCGCCCCCTGGACAAAGTATGTTGTATCCTTCTTATAATGTTTAACATTCATAAACTTTTTCCTATTATATTTACTAACTTATCTTAAGTGGAAACACAGTGATGGTCGTGGCGATAGGCCCAGACCTGTACCAATAATTCAAGAGCTAAATAAAGCTACCATCGTGATAGAAAGGAAAGGAAGTCCATCTTGGGACTTTGATGTGAGTGATTGATAATGAATTCTCTTTGTTGTTCTAATATCTATTTATTTAGTTTCCATTTTAATTAAAATTCATGTCTTTGCATGAATATATATATATTATCTGAAATATCGATCAAACGATTACAAAATTTTGAGTATATGTAATGAGCAAACGATTTTCTAGGCGAAAGATTCTTGTTGGAAATGGACAAAGTCACCACCTCCCACCCAAAACAAGATAGCACGTGTGGAATCTAAGGAGATATCAAAGTCATCGAGGAAAAAAAGATGTTCGAAACTAAATTTATCAAAGAAAATATGCAGAAAGGTATATTCTGACTCGTCATAGTGTTGTTATCCAATAAAAAAATATGTATTTATTGTTTTATAGTTTATTAGCAAAATTTTAAAAATAGTACTGATAATGTGTTATGTTTTTATTGTGGTATACTGATATATAATATGCTTTTTATTTACTTTGTTTCCTATATCCAGGGCTCTCATGCCAGATATGCAAGCAGGTTATGGTTTCACCGGTGACAACACCATGTGCTCACCATTTCTGCAAGTCATGTTTAGAAGGTGCTTTTGCGGGCCAAGATTTTCTGAGAGAAAGAAGCAAGGGTGGGAGATCGCTTCGGGCCCAGAAAATTGTAAAGAAATGTCCTACTTGCACCATTGACATCTCTGATTTTGTGCAGAACCCCATGGTTGTTATTATTTTCTTTTGATATGCGGAATATTAAGTAGTTTGGATAGCTAATTATGATTTTCCTAAGTGCTAAAGTGTTTGGTCTAATGATGTGTTTGTGTTATAGGTTGATATACTTTTGATGGAAACCATTGAGTCACTAAAATCTAGGGTTCAAGAAAATGAAAAATCGGTGGAGTCAAGTGAGGATGAAGATGGATTACAGGAAGATTCTGATGAAAATTGTGGTAGCGAGGATGACGATGCTAGCTTGGAGAATGAGAACTCTATAAAGGAGTTGAATGTTTCAATAGAAGGATCTGATATCAGCGAGCTGAAAGTGACCAGTAAGATGCAAGATACATTACAGACATGCAATGCGAAGAGAAAGAAAGTTGGTTCGAGAGAACAATCGTCTAAAATGGGTGATGGTAATGTGGCTAAAAAACGTGAAAGTTGTGGAAATGCTGAGAAAGGAGTAGATGAAGGAAATGATTCTCCATCAGATGTACCAATAGATCATGTCTCTGAGTGATGCTGATCTCTCTGGGGAATCCATATTATTGTTGGAATGTACAACTAATGACTATTAATATTTTAAGTGATGCATAATCTTTTTTTTTACGTACATTGATTACCTAGATCTTGGAGAAAAATGGAATGCTACATCTATATATAATCTATAATCTATAATATATACAGCAAAACATACATGTATCACCTCCACAACTATTCTGACAAAAAGATGGAAACATGTCACTCTATAAAACAGCCTCCATATAGCCTACCATGATTTCTGCTAACATTTAATGTAATTAACATATATTCGTGTTATATTCAAAAATGCATTAAAATATGATTTTCAAATAGCAATGCAATTATCATATATTCGTTCTATTCGAAAATGCATCAAAGTTTTTAATACACGTGCAATTATATAATTCTAAAGTCATGTATTTCTAATGAAGAAGATGTAATGATTGTTAAGAATTTATTGAATAATAGAATGTTACCAAATAGAGCAGAACTATCATAAAATTATTCTAACACAAACAAATTAGCAGAATTATATATCATAATGGAAACATTTGAATACAATGTATGTTGAATATTTTATTTCAAATTGTTACGTCCCAAAAATTGGCTACTAGTTAATTTAATATAAATTGGATTTTTAGGATGATTATATTTCAAGTTTAGAAGTGGTTAAAATGTCATAAGTGACTCAAAAGAAGTTAAATAGATAGCTTAATTTTAAGTATTTTGGGCCCAATTTCGTACAATAGACCTTCTATGACCCGATACCAAACTTAATATGGATATTTCATGGCCAAAAAGAACTTGTTTGGACTCTATGTCCTTATTAGAAATGTAGCTCTATCTCTTAGCTTTCCAAAGACACCACATTCTTTCATATTGGATTCTAGTAGCTCGAGTTATGGCCATGTTAGTAACCACTGTTCAGGTTTCAATGTCAGCACAATTTTTCTAACTTTAAGCCCAGTTTGGATCCTCTAGACGTCTGTTTCAGAATTTGTGTTCTTCATGAAAGTTGTATATATTGCTTTTGTAACACCCCGATTTTTTTTTTCTGCTTTTAATATCGGTAATATATAAAAATATGTTTATACTTTTATCCGAGACTTAGAAAATGATTTTAGATAAACCAAGATTATTTTCCATACTCTACTTTATCATAGAGAGTTACGGTTAAATTTTGGGTTGAAAATTCAGAGGAAACCCGGTCTGTGTTTTCACCGACAATAAAATTCTACTGATCAAAAAACCTAATTTTGACTCTTGAACAAAATGGTTAGGTTTTATATCGATTTTCCAACGACTTTGGTTATTTTGAAATTTTTCACTTAAAAGTGAAATAATATATATAATTGGGGGGATATACTAAATCGGGTGAACGACGGAGCTGAACACGCCTCGACGTCCTATTAAAGAAAACCCAAAATATTAGGACCTAATTTCGTTATTATCGTAAAGTGGATATATTAAAAACGACAGAAAATTAAAAACTTAAAATATAAACCACATATATGCAGTACAGTAGAGGGAATCCCATCAGTAGGATCCCAATAGGTACAAACTGGTAACATCAACGAAATTATATCAAAGGACAAAAGAAAAGATACCTCACTGCCTCTCGGCACCCCATCCCCTCTCAAAATACATCATAAGCCTCACACATTCACCTACGTGAATAGCCCTGACCTAGGCTATCACAGACTACTACCCTTGCTGTAACCCCGAGGTCTCGACAGACCTGCCTCTCCTCCACTGCAACCGGAAGAGCTCCTATCTGTGGTAGATCTCTGAAACACCCGTCGATAGTCCCTGGCATCTCTGGATGGTAGTCATCGAGAGGATACTCGAGAGGACTCTGACCCAGTGGCCCTAATCTCGGGTGGTGCTGGGGCCTCAGGAACGGGTAACGGGTCATAGACTGGATCTGCGAGGTCCATATCCTCCGCGACTGGGGCAAGTCCAGAATCTAGTGCAGGTGCAAGTATGGGTCCTGGTACCAGGGCATCAAAAGGTGCCATGAAGGGTACCGGGGCCACCTCATCCATGGGCGGCATCGGTGGAGCGGGTGGTGTGTCTGGAAAACCAATCGGGAAGGGAAGCGTCACACCGGCTCGAAAGGTGCCGACAATACCCAGGGGAGCTCCCTTCCCGAAGTCAGAAGTTGCTGACACTGGACCCGTGTATACAGCAAAACGAGTGACCGGGTCCACGAGCCACCCATTGGGGTCTACGCACTCGAACTCAAATTTCCCCGTGAGGGGAAATCCGGCCGACTGGGTCATCCAAGGATGGTCCCAATGAGCCATCGACACGATCCCGATCTGCGGTAAAACATGAAACAAAAGCAACCACAAAAGAGAAAGGGGATAAGAAACAATATAACGTCACACGTGAAAAGGGTTTAGCAACATTTAATTCTATAACAGCACACTAAACATCCGTCTCCAAAAATATAAGTATATATATATATATATATATATATCTGTGTGTGTGTGTGACACAACCATCCTCAATCCTTATCTAGGATTTTTTGTGACACCCCAAATAAGTATAACTCAAAATACCAAACTTTTTAAAATAAAAATGTATTTCGATACTTAATTATCGTATCTGAAAAATTCCAATAATGACTAAAATAGTAACAGAGTTGATTATTTACAACAATTCTTAATAGGACTAAGTGGACCATTTTAATAGACTTTGATCCGGCTCGACCTGACCAAAAGACTTTCCTCATTGGGATCTATCAACCATCACAGAAATGCTATCTAGAGCCCAATGCCACATTTAAAACCTGGAAATGTCAGAAATCCCAAAAATGAGTAAAACTCAGTGACAATAGTAAATATATTAAAACAGTTTGAACTATGACATTTCCAACTATACTTGGTGGGGAAGGTATAGAAAATCCTCTCTTAACAACCCAACACATAATTAAGATAAAATAAACACCAGAAAGTAGAATTTTCATATGTAAAAGAACAACATATGCTATAAAAATTACTATTCCTAAATGAATGTCAACCAGTCCCTTTCTCTCCCGAAGGCCAAATTTTGGCCGAAAACCATAACCTCGTGTCACACAATGTTGACGTGGCCACTTATAATCCTGTCACCATCCCCCATTCCCGTTAGGGATGTTAGTCATCAGTCGTCCAAGCGGCTAGTCCATAAACACCGGTGCACATCCCCATTCCCATTAGGATGCTCATGTAAAGCAATGACACTATTCCCCCATTCCCGTTAGGGAATAGCTGCACAAAATAAAAGTATCCCCATTCCCGTTAAGATACGGGACGACTTGGCAAGGACTACAGATTATCACGGTAGTTACCCTAATTCCCGTTAGGGAACTGACCCGTGACATCTGGTACCCGTAATCAGATACTCTGACCTCGTGTGTTCCATCCACACGGCTGTGAACAACACCATGCATTCTAATATGAGTCTCACCAACTCTTATCGGGTCATAATCTAGTGCCTTTATCTCTCATCCTAATCTCTGGTTAGATACTTACTTATTCTACCAGTCAAGCATACAAGTCACATATCAAATGCATTGCCAAACAAAGCGATTCAACTATCATCATGCTATAACACATTCTCACATATAGACATATCAATTCAAATGAAACAAGAAGGTCAAAACATGTGAACAAACCAATCAAACATAGCATGAAATCACATCAATTCATATAGACAATCACACCAATTCAAATAATTACCCACACCAAATAGAGAGGTTTTGAGGGATTCTATTGTCACCTTGAATCCTCTTGAAA
Source organism: Sophora flavescens (assembly GCA_030762895.1). Classification (NCBI taxonomy): domain Eukaryota; kingdom Viridiplantae; phylum Streptophyta; class Magnoliopsida; order Fabales; family Fabaceae; genus Sophora; species Sophora flavescens. The sequence goes on from CM061062.1 coordinate 142,368,956, forward strand.
AAGAGATGATATCGAAATCTAGCTCTTTTCTCAATGTGCTAGCTATGTCTTTGTTTCTTTTCCTTGTTATAGTCTCCTCAATAAAGAGTTTGAATTGAATCCTCTCCTTCCTCCTTCTCGTACAGTTTCGATCAACATAAAGAAAAGGCCTCCCATTTTAATTCAACAAACAGTCCGTTAATTAACGGAATATCAATAATTACTTATTATATAGTTAAGCAAATTTATAGATTAATCCTTAAAATAGGCAAGAATTGAGATTTAGATAAAATATGGGGTTAGGGTTTTTTGAATGAAATTGGGGAAAATGAAATTTGATTAGAGGATCTCAAAATTGAACTCAGAACTCATCAATTAAGAGTCCTAATTATACTAAATCATAATTAATTTCACAAAAACATAACCAAATTCAAATAAATCAACTTCGGGTTTAGGGTTCCTAAACACGATTTGGGGAAAAAATCATTTGATCAAAGGATAGCAAAATTAGTTTAATAAAATACTAATTTATAGTCCCAATTGCATAAAAACATAGTTTCAATTTCAGAAATTAAAATTGAAAACATAAGTTAGGGTTAGGGTTTTCAAAAATTGATTTGGGGCTTTCATAACTATAAGAGATTAGGGGTAAAACACTCACCCAAATAAATAGGAGAGGAAGTGGCGGCCATACATGGGTGCAGAGGCGGCGGCGACTCCGGCGACATGGCGGCAGCGGTGGTTGGGGCATCTCTGTGAATATATTAGGAATCTGCTAAGCTGTCTTTTGCTGTGAATGGGAAACCTGTGGGTTACTTTTCTTGTAAAAGAGGGGTGAGGCAAGGTGACCCGCTTTCTCCTCTTTTATTCTGTTTTGCTGAGGATGTTTTGAGTAGAGGCATTTCCTATCTTGTCAATCATAATTTTTTAGCTCCTATGTCTGGCCCTAGGGGTTTCCAAACTCCTAGCCATTTATTGTATGCTGATGACATCCTGGTCTTCTGCAAGGGAACTAAAAGGAATCTTAGAACTCTCATGGGCTTCTTTAAGGAGTATGGGGACATATCTGGTCAATTGCTTGGGTTGGACAAATGTAAATTCTACAGTAGTACTTTGACCCCTAGTAGATCAGCTGCAATTTCTGAAATTCTTGGTTTTGGCCCCGGGTCTTTTCCTTTCACCTATCTTGGGATCCCGATCTTTAAGGGTAAGCCAAGAATGGCGCACCTGAAGCCTATTGCAGATAGGATAAGAGCAAAGTTATCTTCTTGGAAGGGTTCCCTTCTCTCTATTATGGGCAGGGTCCAACTAGTCAACTCAGTCATCACAGGTATGTTATCCTATAGCTTCCATGTCTATCAGTGGCATGCAACCCTACTAAAAACAGTTGATGGCTGGATTAGAAACTTTGTGTGGTCAGGTGATGTTGACACGAGGAAAATTGTTACTGTGGCTTGGAATATTGTTTGCTCTCCTACTTGTGATGGGGGTCTTGGCCTTAAATCAGTTGCTTCTATTAACAAGGCTGCGGTTTTGAAGCTCAGTTGGGATATTTTGTACAAGGACAGCCAGTGGTCATCCTTTTTAAGGTCCAGATTTATTAGGAACAATGTCTCAGTGACCTATCATATCAGATCTTCCATTATCCCTGCTGTAAAATATCACTTATCTGCTATTAAGGATAATACAACTTGGATTCTGGGAGATGGTAAAAGCATCAATTTCTGGAACGATAAGTGGTTGAACAAAACTTTGGCTGATATTCTTCACATTCCTGATTCAGTTGCTAAATCCCTGCAGGCTACTGTCAGTGATTTCATCACTTGTGGTCACTGGAGCTTCCCTCAATCTCATTTGGACATTGCCCCGAACCTCCCCCATATTTTCAAAAACATTCGGTTGCCCCTTTATGTGGGCTGTGACCAGCTTGTTTGGTGTGGTAGTGATTCTGGTTTGATGTCTTTCAAGGAGGCTTATGACTTCCATCACCCTCATTGTCAATGCAAGCATTGGGGCAAATTGATTTGGTCAGGATCGGTTCATCCTTCTAGGTCTTTCCTGATGTGGAGGTTTATACATGGAAAGCTTCCAACAGATGAGTACCTGCGTGCTAGAGGCTGTGTGTCTGTTTCTATGTGATGTCTTTGTGGCACTCACGATGAATCCTCCTAGCACCTTTTCGTTGAATGCCAATTCGCTGTCCAAACATGGTTGTGGCTGCAAAGTAAGCTAAACTGTTCAGTTAACTATGCCTCAGCCTTGGAAGTTCTGCGAGTTTGTGATGCTAAGTGCAGCCCGCAATTGAAGGACGTGTACCTTGCTGCGGTTCTTAACACAATTTGGTCCATATGGTTTTGCAGGAACCAATGTAGATTTAGTAATGTCAACATTAGTTGGAGAACAGGCTGCTCTATGATCCTGGCTCAAACCTCGTTAGCTGGTTCGTTATCAAAAGGCCATATGTTCAGTTCTATTGCGGAGTTTCAGGTGCTAAAAGGCTTTGCTGTAACAACCCATGCTCCTAAAGCTCCTACTATTAAACAAGTAGATTGGTTTCCTCCCTCCTTTGGTTGGTTAAAGTGCAACACTGATGGGGCTGCTAAGGCATGCCCTGGACACGCTGGTGCTGGAGGAATTTTCAGAAACTCCCTTGGAGATTCCTTTGGTTGCTTATCCTCCTATGTTGGTATTACATCTGCTTTTCACGCTGAGCTCAGTGTTGTCATGATTGACATTGAGTTAGCCTTCAAGAAAGGCTGGAAAAAAATCTGGTTTGAGTGTGACTCCACCACCGTCGTTGCTTCAACTAAATATCACTCTCTAGTCCCTTGGAAAATCAGAGTCAGTTGGAGAAATTGCATGATGATTGGTGATCAGTTGAATTTAATTTTTACTCATATTTTCAGGGAGGGCAACCAATGTGCTGATAAGTTAGCTTCCTTTGGTGCTTCTGGCTCTAGTTACACTTGGTGGGATAATTTTTCGGATTTTGTAAGGGCGGATTTCTATCATGATAAACTGGGATTACCTCAGTTCAGGTTTAGATAGCTTCCATGGGTCTTGGCATAATCCCCCCATGCTTTCTCTTTGTATTCTCTATCTTTATATTAATAATATCTTGTAGGTGTGCTGCAGATGATTGGTAGGGTCTGGGGTGCCAACCTAGTTGGGATGCCTTGCCCTATTGTGATGCCTTTGCATGCCTAGCCTTTTATTAAATAAATATTATATTAGATTATATTAATGTACATCTTGGAAAGTATCAACAAAGTGATGAAAGTGTGTGGATGAAATGACTGTGTTGTTGTCACCATGGCTATGATATGGAATAGAATAGTTGTGAATATGTTAAATTATGTGTTTGATTATATGGTATGTGAATAAATAAATTAGTGGTGATATGCTAAATGTGACTATGTGTATGTTCATGGCATAACTTTTGGAATGAACTTATCAAGTGATGATAGTATTTGAGTGAAATGACTACAATGTTGCCTATATGTAATTGTGATTGTGAATGTTATGGACTTCATTGAATACCACTGAGATGGTTATTCAAGATTTATTATGAAGCACAATGAGCGTACGTTATGATAAGGCATGATTTATTGTACTTGGTGCTTTGGTATGATGCTTAGACATTGGACAAGACTTGGTGTATCCGACCGGTCAACGGATTCGATCGGTATATAAATGTGACCGTCGGAGCGTGGGGCCTCTAGTGAAGAACCCCGGAGTTTGGAGGGTGGTTGTGTAGTGACCGAGGTCACTTGTCGGTCAGCGGACTCGACCAGGATATAAATGCGACTGTCGAAGTGGGAGACTCTAGTGAACAACTCCAAGGGGATACACAAGCATCTTGCCCAATTGCAAATTGACTTCATAGCGAGTGAAGATTTGCTATGTAAGCTTATGTACAATGTGAAGAACTCAATGAGATATTTATGAAGATGCTTATATATATTGTACTATTTTGCTATTATGTTTTGTTTATCCCACACTGAGTTCTGGGACTCACCCCCGCCCTTTTTGGTTTTAGCTTCAGGTATTCCACAAGTGGAGCCATCTCAGGGAGCCCATGCACTTGTGTAGTGCGGGCAGCTGCTGCTGTTTCAGTTTCTTGTGGCTTGGTTTATTGTCATATGAGAATCTTCTGTTGTTTGGAGTTTAAAACTTCATTCTAGTTGTAAGCCCATTTGGGCTTTGTTTTTTTTAAAACTATTGATGTTGACTCGGGGCCACCCTTGGCTTACTTTTGGTATGATATTTTACTCTGATAATTACTTATGATATTCAATATATCTTGTTATGATGTGACTTATACGTGCTTGAAAGGCCTTGGGAATGGGACAATGAAGTTCTATTCTGGCCGGTCAGGGACGCCTAAGTCGGGTCCTGACATACTAATTACTAATTCCAAATATATATGTTTATTTAACTAACATTAAATTTCATTTCTTTCGTAGTCTCGATATCAGCTAGACGGTTGGTCGTGTGGATATTATGTGATGCAACATATGCTGAACATAGTCTATGCATCTATTACGGAAGGATGGAAGAGGGTAATAATACTTAATTAAACAACTTACTTAATTATATATTATAGTTTTCATTTTCATTGTGTCAATTAATGTTACCGTCATTTATTTGAACGTGTGCATGCTTTTAACAACGACCAATCTCCTCTAAACAAAAAAGAGTTCAAAGACTTGAGGACGCGGTTTGCAGAATTTTTCTTCAACTAGGCTAAAGAGAAAGGATTGCCCGCAAGTATATCTTAGGAGTATATAGAAGATGTATAGTTAGTAATTAGTATAGAAACTTATATGTAGGTGTGTAGTAATTAGTATGTTTTTATCCCCCCATTTGTTCCTTAATTTGTATATATATACTTTTATTTTATTAATGAAATTTAAGTGAAATATTGGACTGTTACTAAATTGTTTACAGGACTGGACTACTTACTGAATGCAGGGATAGCTGGGGGAAGGGATATATTGTAACCGAATTTTTAAAAAAAACAAAAAGTCTTTAACGTCAATTGTTTAGTACAACTGACATTAAAAGTATAACTTTAAACTTCAGTTTTAATAAAAAATATGACGTTAAAAGTTAAGCTTTTAACGTCAGTTGAATGAAACAACTGACGTTAAAAGTGTACTTTTAACATCAGTTTTGTAATCAACTGACGTTAAACGTGTGCTTTTAACGTCAGTTTTGAACTGACGTAAAAAGTTACACTTTTAACGACTGCTCCAATAACGTCATGATTTTTCATATGTCAAAAATCAATTTTGATTGACGTAAAAAGCACTTCCTACACTAGTGTAGCCATTTTCTTAAAAGCAGAAAAGGCTTCATTTTTATGTGCTAAGAAATATGTCCAAGTATATCTAGAGAAATAATCAACAATCACAAGAGCATAATGATTTCCACCAAAACTTTGTGTTCTTGAAGGACTAAAAAGATCCATATGCAACAATTGTAAAGGTCTACTAGTTGAAACAATGTTTTTAGCTTTGAAAGAAGTTTTCACTTGTTTTCCTTTTTGACAAGCATCACATAAACCATCTTTCACAAACTTCTTCTTAGGTAAACCAATTACAAGTTCTTTGGAAATTAATCTGTTCAAGTGATCCATGTGAATATGAGCTATTCTCCTATGCCATAGCCAATTTTCTTCTTCTTTTGAAATTAAGCAACATGCATCATTAGAAGATAAGTTGTCTAGATCTAGCATACAGATGTTATTCACTTTATTTCCAATCAACTTCATGTTCTTATCATGTCTAGATTTAATCATACACATGTTTGAGTTAAAGTCTACCTTATACCCTTTGTCACAAAGTTGACTTATGCCTAGAAGGTTATGCTTGAGCCCTTCAACATAGAGAACTCCTTCAATCTGAGTTACTGGACTTTTTCGAATAGTGCCAACACCAAGTATTCTTCCTTTGTTGTTGTCACCATATGTTACATTTCCACCTTGTTTGGAAGTGAATTTTGTGATGTCTCCAGTCATGTGTTTGGGGCACCCACTGTCTAAATACCAACTTGAGCTTTTGGCCTTCAAACACACCTACAAAACAGATTTTAACCATTTGTCTTAGGTACCCAAATTTTGTAGGGTCCTTTGGTGTTAGTCATGACATAAGTTCCCTTAGGAACCCATATTTGTTTGACACTCATCCTTGAAGGATTTCTAAAATAGCATGTAAAAGCAGTATGTCGTTTTCTTGCACAATAGAAACATTTAACAAAAGGGCTAGTAGATGACTTAGGTGCAACAAAGAGTTTCTTAAAAGCTTTTTCATGCATTGCTGGTTGGTAACCTATTCCACCTTTATCATATACTCCTTTTTGTTGTCCTAATATGGCATTTAGGTTATCTCTTCCCATTGTGAATTTAGAGAGAGTACTTTTCAGTTTTTCTACCTCTTATTCCAGAATATTGTAATTAGAGCATGTAGAACTAGATGCACTTAGCCTACTAGTTTTAGCTTCCAGTTCCTTATTCATAATTTGAAGAGTTGCATAATCACTACATTGTTTAGCAATGACTATCCTAGATGACATTAATTGCTTAGCTATTTTCAAATATTCAGTATGTAATTCATCAAAAGCATCTTGTTGTTCTTCATAAGTAGGGGGAAGATCATTTACCTCATCTTCACTTTCATTGTCACTATGATGACTAGTCATAAGGCAGAGATTCGCCTCTTCTTCCTCAGATTCTTCAGAGGAATCCATGTCATTTTTCTCCCATGCTATGTATGCTCTTCTTGGCTTTTTATTCTTCTTGCCTTTGGACTCATAGCTGTCATGTTTGTCTTTCTTTTGAAGCTTTGGACAATCATTCTTGTAGTGTCCAGGTTTGCCACATTCATCGCACTTCACATTTGAATTTGAACTTTCACCTTTTGAGAAATTCTTTTTGGAAAAGAAGTTTGAGGGATTTTTTTTGAAGGTTTTCTTCTTCTTGAAAAACCTTTTGAATTTTCTGACCAGCAGTCCCATATCTTCTTCTGAATCCTCATCCTCCTCAACTTCTTCATCTTCATCATTATCAAGGACTTCTTTTGAGATCTGTGCTTTTAGTGATAAGCCTTTCTTCTTTTTATCCTTCTCTTCATGATCATTCAGCCTATGAAGCTCCATCTCATGTTCTTTGAGCTTTCCAAAAAGTGTAGTGATGAGTGTGATTTCACCTCATCTTTGTTTATCATTTTGCATGCATTTTCATATAGTTTAGGCATATTTAATTTGATTTTTGGTTAATTTTACTTTGGAACGGGTAAGGCGGTTTTTGTGGTGTTGTTTTGCAGGAATTAAAGATTAAATGCTCAGGATCAACCATCATGGAGCTCGGATGAAGATGGAGCTTGAAAAGTGAAGAAAATGAACCAAACAGAGCCCATCACGGCCATGATCGAGCAAACCTGAAAAGAAAGAAGACTGAAGTCAGAACTGGTCACGGCCTAGCCGTGATGCCTATCACGGCCGTGACCTGTCAACTGAGTCAGACCCCCACAAGTAAAAATCTGTCAAGGCCTAGCCGTGATGACCATCACGGCCGTGACAGACCAATTACTGAAGACACACTCAAGGCAGAATCCGTCACGGCCGGGCCGTGATGGCCATCACGGCCGTGACGTGCGTTACTTGGATCAGAAGCAACTGATTTGGATCTAATTTGAGTTAGATTGGGATTTAAACTTCCCAAATCTATAAATATGGCATCAGGCTGAAGACTTAGGAGAATTTTTTTTGGCTGCTACTCATGATCTCTCTTCTTCTTCCTCCTCTCTTTTTCTGATTTTTATTTTCATGTTGTTGTTGACCAAGCTTGTCATCACCATGACAATGCTTGAGTAGTAGTTTAATTTCTAGGGACTGGGGCTATGACCAAGGTTGATTTATGTTGTTAATTTGATGTTGTACCTTTTTCAATTGCGATTTTGCTTTAGATCTGATTTCTAGTGTTTTAATTAATCATAAATTCGGTAGCCACTTGTTTGCGTGTCACAGATATTCTAAGGAGGAACCTAGCGGTGAACTTAGGTATCAGATCTATAGAATCAGACTTAGGACTGACATCACGAGAGTTAGAAGCCGTCCTTCGAGGATCAACGAATTGTCATAAAACGTAAAGGGTCCAATCTAAATTCGACTACCACGAGAGTAGGGGTTGGTTTAATTGGGCACGGTTTTTGTAACCCGATAGGGAGCTCAAACTATTTGAGGATAAATTCGCCTTCAAGGCAATTTTCGATAATTAACAAGGGTTAATCAATTTAGTAACATAAACAATCTTGTTGGTAACCCAAATCCCTAGGAATCCATTTAGATATGAAAAACCATAAATAACTTTTTGTTTTATTTGATTGCATTCCTTTTCAAATTATCTCTTATTCCAAAAATTCAAATCTTTTTGTACAGTCCAGTTTTATCACTTAACAATTAGTTGCGATTTGAGATCACGGTCTCTGTGGGATCGATATCTTTTTATTACTCGGCGACAATCCGGTACACTTGCCGGATCGCACGACGGACATCAAGTTTTTGGCGCCGTTGCCGGGGACTGTGCTTTCTCAAATCTCAATTTAATTTTTAAATTGATTTTTCTGGACCTTTTCTTTTTATTTAATTTTTATATTTAAAAAAAATAATAATTTCCTTTTTGAGTATCTATCTCTCTGTGTTTTTATACCTAGATCCCTAAGTCTTGGAGACCTTAGTGAAGGTGACCCCGAAATCGAGAGGACCTTTCATAGGCGAAGGAGACTACAAAGAGAGAGAGAAAGGTTGAGTCTCATTCCACTAATGGCGAATCAACCAGATACGAAACCTCTGAAGGACTACGCAGCCCCAAATGCCAGGGGTTTGCGAACGGGGATTGCTAGGCCAGAGATCGAGGCGGAGAACTACACCATACTGCCTATGCTCATCAACATGATTAGGCAACATCAATTCAGAGGACTGCCCTCGGAGGACCCGACTGACCATATAGAGACATTCTTGGAGTTCACCGATGCAGTTAGAATTCATGGCGCCCCGGTTGATGCTATCCGTTTGAGGTTGTTCCCCTCATCTCTCACTGGAAAGGCGAAAGCTTGGCTGAAGCAAATACCCGCTAACACCTTGTCGACCTGGGACCAACTGGAGCAGGCATTCTTGGAGAAATTCTTCCCTCCATCCAAGACGACCTACATACGAACCCAGATCACCGACTTCTTCCAAAAAGACGGAGAATGCTTATCAGAAGCTTGGGATCGCTACAAGGGACTGTTGGAGTCTTGCCCACACCATGGACTCGAGTGGTGGTTATTAGTGCACACCTTCTACAACGGATTGGATTACTCTTCGAAGGTGTCACTCGATTCAGTAGCTGGTGGAGCATTTATGAATAGGCCTCTGACTGAGGCATTCAACATCATTGAAAACGTGGCCACCAACTACCACCAATGGGGTTCAGAAAGAGGTAATAACCCGAACAAGATTTCGGGGGGTAAGTTTGAAATAAATAGCACTGATCTTATCATGTCAAAAATAGACTCACTGAATAAACATTTTGATCAGCTTGAACGGGCTAATGTGAGTGCAATAGATGCTACTAACCTTGTTTGTGAGATTTGTGGAATGCAGGGACATGACATAATGGAATGCCCACGTGGTATTGCTCATGGATCCGGCGCTTCGGGTGAACAAGTGAACTCTTGTCACAACTTCTACGACACAAACCCGAAGTTGCCCAATTATGTGCCCCCAAATCCCTACAACCAGAGGAAGAACAACCCTTACCTCTCCTACGGCAACTACAGCAACACACTAAACCACGAGTTCCAAGAAGGCCAAGGTAATAGGAAACCCGCAGCGGGGTATCCTCATGTACAGAAGTCTAAACTCGAGTCTTTATTGGAAGGTTTTGTTGAAACTCAGACAAAACAAAATGAGGAGTTTAGACAACAAGTTAGGGCAGTAAACGAGGCAATAAAAGAGCTAGCATCTAAGGTAGATAACTTAGCCATTCATAACAAGATGCTAGAAACTCAGATTGCCCAACAAGCCAGCACTTACTCTAGACCTAAGGGTACGTTCCCGGGGCAACCCGAAGCTAATCCCATTGAACATTGTAATGCTATATACTCGAGGGATGACAAGCTTGGGGTGGTTGAAAAAGACGTGGAACCAGAGGAGGACATGAGCGAAGATGAAGAGCCAGAACCAAAGTATGTCCCTCCACCACCATACCAACCCCCAATACCTTTCCCACAAAGGTTGGTCAAGAGAAAGCAAGTGGACATAGAAGCTAAAATGCCTCCTAAACCGAAAGACCCAGGTAGTTTCTCTATCGCTTGCTCGATTGAAGAAGTGCAAATAGACCAAGCCTTATGTGACTTAGGGGCTAGTGCGAGCTTGATGCCCCTCACTATCTTGGAAAGGTTGGGAACCAAAGAGTTGAGTCCATTCAAATTCTCCTTACAATTTGCGGATGGCTCGACTAGGACTCCTCTAGGCATACTAGAGAATGTTCCTGTAAAGGTAGGGAAATTTTTCATCCCTACCGATTTCTGGGTATTAGATATGAAAGAGAATTCTGAATTCCCCATCATTTTAGGAAGACCGTTCTTGGCCACCGCTGGAGCAAAAATAGATGTAAGGAATGGCAAACTCTCTCTAAATCTAGAGGAAGGTAGGGTAGATTTTCATTTGACTAACTCATATAACAACCCTCCTTTTGAGAGCCATGTGTGCAGGATCGATGTAACATCTCCAGTGGTAAAGGAAGAGCTCAACATGGAAGCAACTCCGAAGATATGCATGGCTGATTATGCACCCAGTAGTGATGAAGTTGGAGTTGCTAATCATGTGGAAACAAAACTTCAGTCGGGAGGGAGTAAGGCCAGGAAGCTCCGAGTGAAAAGAGCGCAGCAGAAGCTCAATTGGCCGTAAGAGCAGAATCGGCTCTTTGAAGGACTCCCATGGAAGAGAAGTGTTCCTGCACTTCTACGCCCAGCCGACCCCGGTTGACTGAAGGAAGTATGGTCAAGCTTAAGACCGTAAATAAGCGCTTCTTGGGAGGCAACCCAAGTTTTCTTTCCCTTTTCCTTTGTTTTTGAATCTAACTCTTGAATAATTTGAGAATATCGAGAGAAAAAAAAATCATAAATTAATAGATTTTTCAAGTGTTTTCAGGTGAAGAAGGAAGGAAGAGCAAGAAGGGCAGGAACTAACAAAGTCAGAAGTCATCAAGCCCAGGCCGTGACAGTGATCACGGCCGTGATGAGCTAACCCAAGAAGTCAGAAAGGATCACGGCTCAGCCGTGACATCTATCACGGGCGTGATGAGAAGGACCCTAAGATCAGAGCCTATCACGGCCAATGACAGGCCAGCTCCTGAAGACCATAATTGATCACGGCCTGCCCGTGATGAGCCTCACGGCCGTGATGCAGTTTCCAACAAGTTTTTGACTGGCATGCAGGCCAGCACCCGCTACCACCTCGGTGAGTTGTTCCATTTTTCTCCTCTCTCCGACTTGATTATTTACATTGGGGACAATGAAGGTCTTTAAGCTTGGGGTAGGGGTATTTTTGCAAATTTTTGCATTTTTGCATTTTTCATGTTGCATTCGTATAGGCATAGTTTTGCATGATCACACTCTCTAGATTGCCCCTCACTTAGAATTTGCATCCAATTGTGAGAACTTGATGCCAAATAAATTGAGATAGTGAATTTTTGAACCCAATTTTTTTATTCTTGTGATAAGGCTAAAAATAAAAATGCTTGAGATAATCTTTTGATAGTTGATAATTAGCATGTGGTTCCTTAAATTTGTGTTTCTCATTGATTTTAAACTACTAAATGTGAGATTTTTGAGCCAAAAAGGGGTACTCACTAAATCTACCCCATTCTTTGTGATAGAGTGTTTTATTCCTCTTGGATTGTATTCTCTAGAACTTGACTTGAAACCGTTTTGCAACTTAAAAATTTTTGAAAACATTTTTGAAAATGATTGTGGCATTAGGTATTTTTTCCGGCCTTCTGAGCTTTGATTGATTAAATGCTACCCCTTAGTTGCCCAATTTTGAGCCTAAAAGAATAAAATACTTTTCTTGGTACCTTGAAATATTTTGATGAATAATGTTCGATAAGGCACCTTTTAAAGTATTGTAAAAAGGGTAAAAAGGTAGTTGAAAAAGTATGGGATGAGAAAGTTAAAAAAATATTTCTCTTGAACTGAAAATCTCCTCCTTCTCCAAACAAATAAAATAAAATAAACAAAAAAAAATGGAGAAGGGGATGATAAAAAGAAAGTGAGAAATTAAATAAAATAAAAAGGAAAGAAAGGTGGAAAAGTTAATCAATGCCCAAAAAGGTATTTTAGAAGGTGTCATGCTTTGCAATGTTGATAATTTGTTTAGCCTTCTTGAAAATTCCTTTCTTGATTTCCCCACCTAACAATTAATCCCATTGCCCCATTACAACCAAAGTAAAAGACCTCTTGATTCTTATGTGTTTTCATTAATACAGTAGAGATTTGGTTGATAGTCAAGCTTATGGTAGAGTACCTTCCTTGAGGAAATTGAGCAAATTGTCATATACCCTTAAACACTTGAGTGAGGTGAGGAGAGTGCCCGAATCGGTGAGAATATGAATTTAGGAAACCTAAGCTTCTAATTGGACTTTAAATTGATTATCTCTTTGGTGCTTATTGAAAATGCCTGTTACTTGGATTAGTTACTCGGGTTCTTGGTTCACTACCCACGCTTTGATTATATATTATGGCCTTGGTGATTGCTTGAGAACAAGCAAAGTCTTGAGCTTGGGGTAATTTGATGAGTGTGATTTCACCTCATCTTTGTTTATCATTTTGCATGCATTTTCATATAGTTTAGGCATATTTAATTTGATTTTTGGTTAATTTTACTTTGGAACGGGTAAGACGGTTTTTGTGGTGTTGTTTTGCAGGAATTAAAGATTAAATGCTCAGGATCGACCATGATGGAGCTCGGATGAAGATGGAGCTTGAAAAGTGAAGAAAATGAGCCAAACATAGCCCATCATGGCCATGATCGAGCAAAACTGAAAAGAAAGAAGACTGAAGTCAGAACTGGTCACGGCCTAGCCGTGATGCCTATCACGACCGTGACCTGTCAGCTGAGCCAGACCCCCACAAGTTAGAATCTGTCATGGCCTAGCTGTGATGACCATCACGGTCGTGACAGACCAATTACTGAAGACACGCGCAAGGCAGAACCCATCACAGCCGGGCCGTGATGGCCATCACGGCCGTGACGCGCGTTACTTGGATCAGAAGCAACTGATTTGGATCTAATTTGAGTTAGATTGGGATTCAAACTTCCCAAATCTATAAATATGGCATCAGGCTGAAGACTTAGGGATACTTTTTTTGGGCTGCTACTCTTAGGCTATTATTTAGGATCTCTCTTCTTCTTCCTCCTCTCTTTTTCAGATTTTTATTTTCATGTTGTTGTTGACCAAGCTTGTCATCACCATGACAATGCTTGAGTAGTAGTTTAATTTCTAGGGACTGGGGCTATGCCCAAGGTTCATTTATGTTGTTAATTTGATGTTGTACCTTTGTCAATTGCGATTTTGCTTTAGATCTGATTTCTAGTGTTTTAATTACTCGTAAATTCGGTGGCCACTTGTTTGCGTGTCACAGATATTCTAAGGAGGAACCTAGCGATGAACTTAGGTATCGGATCTATAGAATTAGACTTAGGACTGAAATCACGTGAGTTAGAAGTCGTCCTTCGAGGATCAACGAATTGTCACAAAACGTAAAGGGTCCAATCTAAATTTGACTACCACGAGAGTAGGGGTTGGTTTAATTGGGCACGGTTTTTGTAACCCGAGAGGGAGCTCAAACTATTTGAGGATAAATTCGCCTTCAAGGCAATTTTCGATAATTAACAAGGGTTAATCAATTTAGTAACATAAACAATCTTGTTGGTAACCCAAATCCCTAGGAATCCATTTAGATCTGAAAAACCATAAATAACTTTTTGTTTTATTTGATTGCATTCCTTTTCAAATTATCTCTTATTCCAAAAATTCAAATCTTTTTGTACAGTCCAGTTTTATCACTTAACAATTAGTTGCGATTTGAGATCACGGTCTCTGTGGGATCGATATCTTTTTATTACTTGGCGACAATCCGGTACACTTGCTGGATCGCACGACGTGCACTCGCACGACGGACATCATGTAGCAATGTTCATGGTTTCTAAGTCGCTTGATTCAGCTATAGCGGTGATTTTTGGTTGTCATTCTCTTGTCAAGCATATCATGACTTTGTTGATTTGTTGTTCATCTAAGTGCTTGTTTGGAATCATGATGGGAACGATGCTCACCATGAAAGCTACTATTTGTAGCTTCATAAAAATTGCGGTGGACATGGTTGGTGGACGTGCAACCAAACGGTACATAAAATAGTCTTTCGAAGTCCATTTAGTTGATTCACAATATGGGTGAATCTCTTCTGCATATCATTGATGTCTTCATCTTTCTTCATGTAAAAGAGTTCATACTCGTGCGTGAGTGAGTTCATTCTTGCTCTCTCTTCACATCATTTGTCCCTTCATAAGTAATTTGCAGCGTATCTGACATTTGTTTTGCTGTCTTACAATTAGAGACCCTAAAAAATTCATCATAACTCAAAGCAGCAGTTATAATATTTTGAGCTTTAGCATTATAACCTACTATTTTCTTCTCATCATCATCCCATTCAGCTCTAGGCTTATTTGTCTGGTGCCATTTGCATCAAGAATGAAAGGGATGAATGGACCATTCTTAAGAGCATCTAATACATCAAGACCACTTGCCTCAAGGAATATTAACATGCTTTCTTTCCAATACATATAGACAGTGCCATTGAATGTAGGGGGTCTTGCTAGAGAAGCCCCTTCTCCCAAGATGTCATTTGAAGCCATCCTCTTAAGCTGTTAACTTTTACACAAGTTTGAAAGCTCGGATGCCACCCGTTGGTTGTGGCTTCTAGATACTCAAGAAGGGGGGTTGAATTGAGTATGTGTGATTTTTGAAAACTTTTCCCCTTTTTTCAAAAACTGATACTTTTCTAAACCTTTTGAAAAAGTTTTGTTAACCAACTATTCAAAACAAGTTTTTTCCTAAGTAATTGATCCAAGACTTTGTTCTTTAATAAGATAGATAGATGAAGAGATTGATTTCAGATATTTAACATTCACAAGTTATTCCTTAACAATTGCCCAAACATACATTCATCAATTAAAGCAATTAAAAGAGTTAAGGGATAGAGAGAAATGAAAACCGAGATTTTATCCTAGTTCAGCTACCTCCTCTGGTAACCTACATCCACTCCCCACAATTACTGTGAGTTTTGTCCACTAAATCAAAATCAATTACAAGATCATTTACAAGCTTCAACTCCCAGGTTCCTTCTACCCAATTCACAGCTTTTCAGTCAAAGCAATCTTGCAATTCCCAAGAGTCCCTTCTACTCTTGTCAAACCACCAAGAGTCCCTTCCACTCTTTATCTACACAGAGACAACACCTTCTCTCTAATCTTCCTTTTGCAGCAAGAAAAGATTTTGATTATTATTCTAAGAAATCAAGTATTACAAATTGAAGCTCTAATAGAAATATTAAAGTATTCTCAATGAAAAGCTCTCTCAATGAATTTCATGTTTAATCTCAGTATTGAATGAATTGTTGTTCAGAAAGTGTTTGCCCATGCTTTTATATAGTAGTATATCAAAATAGATCCGTTGGGCAACCTTCAGAAGTCAGTTAAGATCAAAACAAACTTTCTTGAAAAATTCAGTTATCAGTCAATGGATTGTGTAATTAATGTATTAAACAAAGTTTCCATTTTTGTAACTGAATACATCGATTGCTCAATCAATTGATTTCTTGGAATTTCTTGATCTTGACCAATACATCGATGTGTACATCGATTTTGTTCTTGAAAAACATAAGCATTCTCAGCCCAGAAGTCTTTACATCGATTGGTCAATCGATTGCATAATCATTTTCAAAAGTCTTTGCCTCTATTTGGGCTTATGCATCGATGTATCAATCGATTGTTCTATCATTTTCAAAAGACTTTACTTCTGTTCTGTGTATACATCAATGTACTAATCTATTGGATGCATATTACAAAAAGTGTTGGCTTCTGTTTAGCCTTATGCATCGATGTGTCAATCGATTGTATGTTTCTTTCAAAAAGTGTCAGCTTCTGTTTCACCTTATACATCGATTGTGCAATCGATTTACAGAAGCTTGTTTTGCATGCTGATCAAGTTAGTCATAATCAATTGATGTATACATTGATGTATAGCATTTATACATTGATGTACACACATGTTTTCATTAAAACTTAGTTAATTAACTGAAAGTACATCGATGTACACATAGATGTATAGAACTTTCAATTAATTCTTTTTCATTCTAAGTTCATTTTACTTTATGAAAACCATTTTGATTTGTTTTTAAGAGAGTTATTTCAAAGAGAAAATTCAATATTTTCTTTACATCAAAATATAATTTTGCTTGAGATGCCTTGTGATTCAACTTTGAGATTCTTCATATTCAAGCATTCCTTCAAGATCCTTCTTTTTCTCCTTTGATCCTTTGCATCATTTTCCTTGCACTAATGATATCTTGTACAAACATTTAAGCTTGGCAAGTAGTTAGTGAATCAAAGTGTAATTCAAGTTCATTTGGTCATTAATCAAAACACAATAAGGTCATTATCCACAGTCCCTTCACGAGCTAGGGCTAGAGTATCCCATATTTCCTTAGCTGTGTTACAACTATGGACTTTATCATGCTCAGATCTGGTGATAGCACACATCAGGTAATGCTTAGCTTTTAGATTGAGTTGATGTTGAGTCTTATGCTCTGGAGTCCATTGATCTCTAGGAATAGCTGCTCCAGCATCACCTCTTGGCTCAGTATAGCCAGTTTCAATTATCTCCCAGATATCCACATTTTGTGCATCAAGAAAAGCCATCATTCTCGTTTTCCAATAGTCATAATCACTACCATCAAAGAGTAGAGGTCTGTTGATAGCTTGTGCTTCTATATCCATGCTTGATGGATCGTACTCCTTCGGCACTTGTTAAATGCTCAACCCTTTCAAGGCTGAGCTCTGATACCAACTGAAATTGACACAGGGAAACACAAGAAGGGGGTTGAATTGTGTTTCTTAATAGTTTTTGAAAAAGCCCTTTCTTAAAACCTATTTGCAAGCAAGACAAGATAAATACACACAAACAAAATAACATTTCTAAGAGTTAACAAACTCATCCAAATCCCCACTGTTAGTATAAGCAAAGACTGTAAAAGATAAGGATAGAAGATTCATACAGTTGATTTATCCTAGTTCACTCTCTTCCAACCAAGAGCTACGTCCAGTCCCTCCTACATGAAGGTTTTTCTCCACTACAATCCAATAGCTTTACAAGTATTCAACACTTCTTCAGGTTTACAAGTATTCTTTCTCTACCAAGCCTCTTCAGGCTCTAACTCTAACAAAGATATTTACAGAATGATCTTACAAGCTAAGGTATGAAAGTTTAAGATTGGTTATGATTATAAATGAATTTGTTCAAGAGAACTTTCAGCAGTGTTTATGCACTTTGAATATCAGAGCTTGGATCACCGTTCTTTACTGGGATTCGTCCAATATTTATATATGAAATGCTTCTCTGCCTTTATCTTCTTCAACGGTCTTCAATTTATATCCATTCAGAATGAAGTGCTCTTGGTTATTAGAAGTGAGCTCAAAGTAGTTCTGTCATTTCTGAAGTTAACACAGGGAAACACAAGAAATGGGTTAAATTGTGTTTCAATTTAAAGTCTTTTCTCAAACACTTTTACAAGCAGAACAAAATAAACAACACACAAACAGGAAAATGTTTTTGAAGAGTTAACAAACTCATATTCAAAACCCCACAGTTAGTAAAATCAAAAATTGTAAAAGATAAGGGTTAGAGGAATCACACAAGTATTTTATCCTGGTTCACTCTCTTCCAACCAAGAGCTACGTCCAGTCCCTTCTACCTGAAGGTTTTATCCACTATTCTCCAAATAGGTTACAAGTATTCAATACCTCTTCAGGCTACAAGTATTCATTCTCTACCAAGCCTCTTCAGGCTCTAACTCTAACAAAGAGGTTTACAACTTTGATCTAAGAACTCACTATTTGTGAGGATTTGAAAGTTTAAGAACAACAAGATTTACACGTAAACTTGTTTTATAATTTCAACGGAGTTTCTGCACTATGATATCAGTGTTGGAACCAAAGTTATTTGGATTAATAATCTGAGTTTTGATGTTAACGAAAAGGATTAAATTTATATGGCAAAGTTTTAGTTGAGATCTAACATGCTTTATCTAGTCTTACAGGAATGTTCAATATATATAAGTTATGGAAACCTTGAACAAGTTTCATTATATCTATTTTGACTTAGATTGGGAATCCGCATCCATTAATGTAGACGAGCTGTTCAAAACGTTTGGTATATATATTTACTTAATATATTTGAGTAGACGGTTAATAAAATACTCTCAGTAGACGGGAACTTTAGTTTCAATGAGTAGACGAGCATAAATGCCACGTCAGTAGACGGAGATAAAAAATAACTCACCGAAAAGAAAACTTCAAGTCCATAGTGTAACACCTCAAGATTCACCCTTATGTTTATATGTGTTAGTTCTGGTATATATATGTTAGATATTTATATATATGTGTATATATTATTGCATATGATAATATGTATATTAATATATGATTATTTGCATTAATATGAGATTGTGTCTCTTAATGTTTGATTTTATATGTTAATATATGATGTGATTTTATTAATAATAAGCGATTAATAATGATATGATAAGATATCGTGTGATTTAGTATTTTAATAGAGATAGTGTTATTCTTAGATTTTAGCCCCTCAACCAATCAGATTTTAGTCCTTATCAATATAGGATCATCCTCTTTTTGTTTATATCTTAAGATTTTATCATAATATCCTAAGGATCCTATCTAGGAATAACTACCAAATTTGTCGCTAAACTTCCATCGAACTTTTGACCATCATAGATTCTGATTTAGGATTCGATCATTAGACACTAATTTGTAGACATTTCTCGGAGCTTTCTAAAAAAACCAAGAACGTCTCAATCAGAAACTTGTAGCTCAAGTTATGGTCAAAATACCTAAATCTATACAGTTTGGGTTGAAATAGGAACTCGTCATGACCCAAACTCATAAATATACCATTAAACTCGACCTAAACCTAGTTTACACGACCCCAACACTCAGAAAACTTCCTCCCTCCTTCCTCTTTGAATCCTTATGGTTTTTCTCCCCAAAACTCTCTCTAGGGAACACATTCTTGCATCGTTCTTCACTGCTTTTGATAGGAGAACGTCGCTACGAATAGGGGTTCATTGTGCTTGCTCTTTGGGACTTTAGAAAAGGTAAAATTCGTGCACCTTGTCCGTTGTGTTCTTTCTTTAAAGTTCTTGATCTCTTCATTTTAATTTCTTGATCTTAAATTTGAACCAAAGTGTCTCTTTGGCATCCTTGAGGTCGTAGACAAGCGCTAGTGAGACGAGACCCTAGTGGATCTTCTTTCTTCTTTTGAAACGCGAACCTTGTACCAGGTATGGGAGAAGAATAGTGTCTACACTAGGCTAGGGAGTAGCGTAAGATGAGGGGTTCCCATAGCCTCGTTTGTTGTCGTTATAATGTATTGATGCCATGATCTACCTGGTTGTATGACTGAATTGTTTATATGTTTAATTGGATTAATTAGTATGCCTATTTGTTATAATTGTTGAGTTGCTCATGATGTGGTATGCCCATTTGAATTGTCTTATGCCATGAGTTTTGGTTGAATTGGTATGAATACCCATGATTATGAATGTTGTTGTTATGATATGGATTATGTTGATCACATTAACTGGATATGTTGTTGATGACGATGTTACCGTTATATTGAATATGTTAATAAGACTCTAATTGACTTAATTAGGACTCTTAGTTAACATAGGAATTAAGGGATTAATTCCCCAAGCTTCATAAGGCATGAACTGTGTTAGTGAGGGGTGAAGTTTCATGCCGAATGTTTTAGTTAAGACCCTAGGATCTTATTTGAGAGAATTAGGGAGACTAAACTCCAAGAACACGTTAAATTCTGCCTAGAACAGTATGGCCCTGCCTAGGAGCATGGTCGTGCTGAACAAGGAGCACGACCGTGCTCCCAGTTATATTATGGAAAACAGGCCACGCATTGAGCACGGCCGTGCAGGACAGTAAGCACGACCGTGCTCCACTTAAGTGGCAGCACGACCGTGCTGGGGGTTTAGTACGCTCGTTCTTCCCCCTACTGGTCATAACTTAAGATTAATGAATTAAAGGGGTGTTTACCCCAATTATTCCCAGATGATGTAATAATACACTAATCAAATGATAACAAGTTAGATAACTTAATTAAAGATTAATTAAGATAACAAAGACTGATAAGTCAGGTTAGCTGGTGCAGATGGGTTACCGCACGTTGTCACGCTTTGGTGCTTTTTGGTCAAAGTGCTATCGATGCTTTTTGGTCTAGATGTTGTTATGTTGGACCTTGGTGCTTTTTGGCCAAGGGGGTCTTGACCCCATGGTGTGGGTCTAAGGTGTTAATGTTGATGTTGGTGATAAGTCTTGGGTGCTTTTAGGCCCAAGCAAAGTCTTATCGCGACTCTAGTTAGAATGCTGAGTTATAGTTGTTAGTTTTGTTAGTTGTTTAGTTTGTTTCTGTGATGTATCCGGATATTGGTTATACCAGCTCTGTATGTGACATCGGGGTTGGGTTTTACTGGTATCAGAGCAGTTCGGCCCTGTCCGGACGTGGTATGAGTCTGTCGTGAGTCTATTGTGTGACTCTTGTTTGAATTGTCTATATTTATATAGACAATGTTACGTGATACTAAGTACCTATAGCTTTGCTTTGGCTTGACTCACTGCATTTGGCTGTTTGTCTTGAACGATCCAAGGAGCCTTCGGGTGCTTATTGTGTTTAGGAAGGTTGTTCTATTATCTCTTGATAATATGAACTCTACAGCTGATCTTGTGCTTTTACTTTTTTTAAAACCGCTCGATGTTATTCTTTGAATGAACTAGTTATCTTCCAACCACGTTCCCTTAGATTGCTTTGATAGAACCATAGTTTTTGGAACTCTAACGAAGTCTAAGAATCCGACCCTTCTCTCTGCCAACCAAGTGAAAGCTTCGATTAAAAACGAAGCCCAAGTGTTCATGATGTTGTCTTCTAGGGAAGTTGAGAGCCCTCCTGATGTCGAAAGTGTGCCTATTGTGCGGGAGTTTCCTAAAGTGTTCCCGGGGGACGTTTACGAACTACCTCCATAAAGGGATGTGGAGATCACCATAGATTTAGTACCTGGTACCGGGCCTATTTCCATAGCGCCCTATAAAATGTCTCCTCTAGAGCTAGCCAAGTTGAAGGAACACTTAGAGGACCTTATCCAAAAGTAGTTCATTAGGCCTAGCGTGTCCCCATGGGGAGTGCCAGTGTTGCTAGTAAAGAAGAAGGATGATAGTATGAGGTTGTATGTCGACTATCGGCAGCTCATCAAGGTGACCATTAAGAATCGGTATCCCCTCCCTAGGATTGATGATCTTATGGATCAATTGATCGGAGCTTGTGTTTTCTCGAAGATAGATTTGAGGTCAGGGTACCATCAAATTCGGGTTAAGTCTAAAGACATCCTGAAGACAGCGTTTCGGACGCGTTATGGTCACTATGAGTACTTGGTTATGCCCTTTGGTGTGACCAATGCCCCTGTTGTGTTCATGGACTACATGAACAAGACCTTTCACCCTTACTTGGATAAGTTTGTGATGGTCTTTATAGATGACATCTTAGTGTACTCTAAGACTAAGGAGAACATGAGGAGCACTTGAGGGTTGTCTTACAGACCCTTAAGGAGAAGCAGTTGTATGCCAAGATGTCTAAGTACGAGTTTTGGTTAGAAGAGGCTAGTTTCTTAGGTCACGTGATCTCAAAAGGTGGGATAGCCATCGATCCGGCTAAGGTTGAGACGGTGCTCCAATGGGAAGCGCCAAAGTCAGTGACCGATATTAGGAGTTTCTTGGGTTTAGCATGGTACTATAGACGGTTCATAGAAGGTTTCTCTAAGTTTGCCTTACCCTTAACCCGTCTCACCAAGAAGGGACAGTTGTTTGTGTGGGACTCTAAGTGTGAAGAGAGTTTCCAAACCCTTAAGAATAGGTTGACATCAGAACCAGTTTTAGTGTTGCCCGATCCTATTAAACCTTTAGTAGTATATTGCGATGCTTCCAAGCAAGGTTTAAGTGGAGTGTTGATGCAAGATGGTAAGGTAGTGGCTTATGCTTCTAGGCAATTGAAAACCCATGAGAGGAACTAACCTACCCATGATCTAGAGTTAGGACCTATGGTGTTTGCCTTAAAGATTTGGAGGCATTACCTGTATGGAGCGAAGTTTGAGGTCTTTAGTGATCATAAGAGTCTGAGGTATCTCTTTGATAAAAAAGAGTTGAATATGAGGCAGTGTAGGTGGATGGAATTTTTAAAGGATTATGAGTTTTATCTAACCTACCACCTAGGAAAGACCAATGTAGTGGCCGATGCCTTAAGTAGAAAAACCTTGCACATCTCTGCTTTGATGGTTAGGGAGATGGATCTAATTGAGGAGTTTAGAGACATGAGTTTAGCTTGGGAAGTTCCCCTAAAAGCATTAGGCTTGGAACCTTGAAGGTTACCAACAATTTGATGGATCAGATTAGAGAGGGTCAGAAGTTAAACAAGTTTCTCTTAGCTCTGCGAGAGTTCCTTGCGCAGGGTAAAAACCTTAGTTTTAAGGAAGGAAGCGATGGAGTCTTGAGGTTCAAAGATAGAGTCTGTATACCAGACGTCCCAGAGCTTAGAAAGTTGATCCTTGAAGAAGGACATAGGAGTGGACTGAGTGTGCACCCAGGTGTCACTAAGATGTATCAGGACTTAAAGCGCATGTTTTGGTGACCTAGGAAGAAGAAATATGTGGCTGAGTTTGTGTATGCTTGTTTAGTGTGTCAAAACGCTAAGATAGAACACCAGAAGCCATCAGGAAAGTTACAACCGTTAAGTATCCCAGAATGGAAGTGGGACAGTATTTCCATGAATTTTGTGTCTGGACTCCTTAGGACTCTAGCTGGTTTTGAGGCTATATGGGTTGTCGTGGATAGACTGACTAAGTTCGACCTTTTCATCCCGATGAACATGGAATACTCTTTGGAAAAGTTGGCTAAGTTGTACATTAGGGAGATAGTTAGGCTACATGGTGTACCTTCTAGCATAGTTTCAGATAGAGACCCGAGGTTTACCTCTAGGTTTTAGAACAGTTTGCAATAGGCTTTAAGAACCAAGCTTAGGCTAACTTGAGCTTATCACCCTCAGACTGATGGTCAGTCTGAGAGAACCATCCAGTCCTTAGAGGACTTGTTGAGAGCTTGTGTGCTAGAACAACCTAGTAGTTGGGAGGAGATGTAGGACACCCTTGTGTTGGAGTGAACCTAGTGATAGTGTGGTTCTAGGGGCAGCGATAGTCCAGGAAACAATAGAAAGGATCAGGGTGGTTCGGGAAAAGATAAGAGTGGCATAGAGTAGGCAAAAGAGCTACCACGACAAAAGGAGGAAGGCGCTCGAATTCCAGGAAGGTGATCATATGTCCTTGAGAGTTACTCCAACGACTGCGGTTGGTAGAGGGATGAAAGCAAGCAAGCAATCTGTTATTAGGAGATCCGAGTCTTTCCTACCTTGGTGAACAAGTGCAACACCTTTGAGGATGCTTACGAGGTCAGGGTCGCAAGCCGCAAAAGTTCAGAGATCTAGAGCAGTAAGGACGAAAATCAGAAGAACGAGGAGAGACAATGTCATCGGCATAGACTTCAAGCAGAATGGCAAGGAATCACAGTTCTCAGCAGGTAAGCCCAAGGATTGGGATTCTCCTAAACATGTCAGATTTATAAAACGTGGAGAAGGTCACTATACCCATCAATTCAAGGAGCCAAACATCATCTGTTTCAAGTGTGGCAAATATGGTCACCTCAGCAGGAACTGTAAAGGAGAAAAGTCAGAACCACAGAGTGCTAGCAGGAATCAGAGTACGCAACGGAAGCGTAGTGTTGCTGGAGCCTCCAAGTCCGTGGACTCAACCCAATGTATGCACCTCATTGATGAAAGTTTAACCAGTTAAGGTGATAGAAATTTCGAGGACGAAATTTTTATAAGGGGGGGGGGGGTGGAATTGTAACACCTCAAGATTCACCGTTATGTTTATATGTGTTAGTTCTGGTATATATATGTGTATATATTATTGCATATGATAATATGTATATTAATATATGATTATTTGCATTAATATGAGATTGCGTCTCTTAATGTTTGATTTTATATATTAATATATGATATGTGATTTTATTAATAATAAGCGATTAAGAATGATATGATAAGATATCGTATGATTTAGTATTTAAATAGAGATAGTGTTATTCTTAGATTTTAGCCCCTCAACCAATCAGATTTTAGTCCTTATCAATATAGGATCATCCTCTTTTTGTTTATATCTTAAGATCTTATCATAATCTCCTAAGGATCCTATCTAGGAATAACTACCAAATCTGTCACTAAACTTACATCGAACTTTCAACCATCTTAGAGTCCGATTTAGGATTCCATCATTAGACTTTAATTTGTAGATATTTCTCTGAGATTTCTAATGACACCAAGAATGCCTCAATTACAAACTTCTAGCTCAAGTTATGGTCAAAATACCGAACTGTATACAATTTCGGCTGAAATAGGAACCCGTTATGACCCAAACTCATATATATACCATTAGACTCGACCTAAACCTAGTTTACACGACCCCAACACTCAGAAAACTGCCTCCCTTCGTCCTCTTTGAATCCTT
The DNA here is from genome assembly GCA_030762895.1 of Sophora flavescens. Taxonomy (NCBI): domain Eukaryota; kingdom Viridiplantae; phylum Streptophyta; class Magnoliopsida; order Fabales; family Fabaceae; genus Sophora; species Sophora flavescens. The sequence continues at coordinate 142,393,948 of CM061062.1, forward strand.
ATGGTTTTTCTCCCTAAAACTCTCTCTAGGGAACCCGTTCTTGCACCGTTTTTCACTGCTTCTTGATAGGAGAACATTGCTACTAATAGGGGTTCGTTGTGCTTGCTGTTTGGGACTTTAGAAAAGGTAAAATTCGTGCACCTTGTCCCTTGTGTTATTTCTTTCAAGTTCTTGATCTCTTCCTTTTGATTTCTTGATCTTAGAGTTGAACCAAAGTGTCTCTTTAGCATCCTTGAGGTCGTAGACAAGCGCTAATGAGACAAGACCCTAGTGGATTTTATTTCTTCTTTTGAATCGCGAACCTCGTACCAGGTATGGGAGAAGAATAGTGTATACACTAGGCTAGGGAGTAGCGTAAGATGAGGGGTTCCCATAGCCCCGTTTATTGTCATTATAATGTATTGATGCCATGATCTTTCTGGTTGTATGACTGAATTGTTTATATGTTTAATTGGATTATTTAGTATGCCTATTTGTTATAATTGTTGAGTTGTTCATGATGTGGTATGCCCATTTGAATTGTCTTATGCCATGAGTTTTGGTTGAATTGGTATGAATACCCATGATTATGAATGTTGTTGTTATGACATGGATTATGTTGATCACATTAACTGGATATTTTGTTGATGACGATGTTACCGTTATGTTGAATATGTTAATAATACTCTAATTGACTTAATTAGGACTCTTAGTTAACATAGGAATTAAGGGATTAATTCCCCAAGCTTCATAAGACATGAACTATGTTAGTGAGGGGTGAAGTTTCATACCGAATGTTTTAGTTAAGACCCTAGGATCTGATTTGAGAGAATTAGGGAGCCTAAACTCCAAGAACACGTTAAATTCTGCCCAGAACAGTATGGCCCTGCCCAGGAGCACGGCCGTGCTGAACAGGGAGCATGACCGTGCTCTCAGTTTAATTCTGGAAAACAGGCCGCGCATTGAGCACGACCGTGCAGGACAGTAAGCACGATCGTGCTCCACTTAAGTGGCAGCACGACCGTGCTGGGGGTTTAGTATGCCCGTGCTTCCCCCTACTGGTCAGAACTTAAGATTAATGAATTAAAGGGGTGTTTACCCCAGTTATCCCCGGATGATGTAATAATATGTAACAGCCTGATTTTTTAGTTATGTTGTTTAATCGGTTAAAATATAATTAATTATATTTTAATCTGAGAGTTATAAAGTAATTTTAAATAAAATAAAATCATATTCATAGTCTCTCGTATGGTAGAAGGTTACGGTGAAATTTTGGGTTTAAAACTCAGACGGAAACCAATCTGCGTTTTTTTTACTGGCGGTATAATTTTATACCGGCAAAAAACCCTAATTTGACCCGAAACTGAAATTTGTAGAGTTTTTATCTTTATTCCGTGAGGGATTCTACTTTCCAAATTTCTGATCAGAATTAAAATATTATGTTGATTCGAACGAATTTTAGTAAAAGTTCAGACGGAAAACAATCGATGTTTTCACTGACAGTAAGATTTTAATGATCAGAAAACCTAATTTTGACTCGTGAACGAAATGGTTTATATTTAAATCATATTTCTAACGAGTTTGGTTGTTTTGAAAATTTTCAACCGAAAACGAAATATTATGCTTTTACGCAGGCGTAATACCCTAATCGGGAAACCGACAAAGTCGAAAACGGAACTACAGAGACCCGTCAAGAGATCGGGACAACGATTCATACATGATGACTCATGGAGGACGAGTCACCAAGAATTTATGAGCATTAAATGCCAGTAATCATGACTTTTGGGGAAAATGACCAAAGTACCCCCAAGCTTTCGCGGTTATTAACAAGACACATCTACGCACTCTTAACCACTCATTTTACATGGTTGTAAACCTCCCACATCTCCTCAATTTCGTGTATCCATATATACTAAACCATACATATTTCATTTTTCTTTCGTGTCATCATTTTCCTCTCAAAAACCAAAATCGGGTAACTGACGGAGCTGCTTACAGGATTTCCTGGAACCGCTAATGGATGGGATCAATGAGTCATGGATGACTCATTAGATGTGGTCCAAAATCATCCACACCTACTTTAATTGTGAGCCACATACTTTTTAACCCTAGTTAGTAACATAACCCGCTTTAAGTTAACTATTAACTATGGTTAAGCTTATATTAATTTAATATTCACAAAACTCATTAAACCAATTAATTATAACCAAACAAAGCCTAAATCTAGCCTATAAATACTCCTAAAAACCGTGGCCTCCCTCCCCCTTCACTCACTTCTTCATCTCTTCCATTTCTTCTTCATTTTTTCTTCAAAAACTCCATTGTTGTTCTTGCACAACTTGATCATTCTTTCACTTTCTTTCATTATCTAGAGGTAAACCCTCACTTATATGATCTTAGTTATCTTCCAAATCTTCTTAACTCTCTTTATCGCCCAGTACATCAGATTAGAGGAGAAGAATTGAGAGAGAAACCTCAATAGTTACAAGAAGCCTTTGTTGGAAGCTTTGAAACCTAGTTGGAGCAGTCTCAGTGAGGGAGTCTCCAAACACTCTTCCACCGTTGGATCAATTCCAAATTTTATAAGACAGTTCAAGACTTGTGGTTTTTCATATCCAACGGTCTGCAGTTGGAAAAATCCTCCATAGTGTGAGATATGAAGCTTGGACAGTAGGCCTAGGAGGTGAGAAATTCAACCCGGATACCATCTAAGCTGTCACAAAGGAATTACGATCTGAGATGTTTTCACCGTTGGATCGGGCGGAAACTTTGTGAGATGGTTTGGAAAGGATATTTCTTCATTGTCACCGTTCAGTTTTCTAAATAGAGCTCTGTGGCCAGAGGAATGGAGCTCGAACAGTTGCCCTATTTTGGTAGCTTTTCCCTAGGATTCATGAGGTTATTTTGAATCTGATTTGCCCTAAGTCCAGTCGTTGTTCTCGTAAGTTTTTCCATCAATTTTGTATCTTGATTCAAATATATTTAGTTATTTGAAACCCTATTGTTGATTCGGTTGGTATTTGGTATTTCCGTCGAATTGTGTTACTCATACGTGTAATCAGGATGCAAAGCGGAACGGTGAATGTGTAAGGATGGATGGTAGCAGATTTGTGGATGTTGTTGGACAGCGTGCAGAGGTTCTTGGCAGTAGTGTGGATGCATTCAGAGCTTGTACGGGAAAGTGCGCACATCAACCAGGTGGGGGAAAGAATCAACCTATCATCGGAATCGATAAGTAGTAGATTATATGATAATTGTGTAGGGCGACCTAAACCCTACTAGTAGTCGAGTAATCGACAAGACCAAAATCCCATTGGAAACCTTTTCTGTTAAACCAATGGTGATTCAGGGATTGTAGGTTTATCGACGTTAGGATGATTTTATCTTATCTGATGTTGATTGAATTTATGATTATTATTGAATTGCTTATGTGATATATTGTGGTGTTGGAATATTTTCTGATGTTATGTTATGCATGATCTGCCTGGTTGTTAATATTGTGCTTAGTGGATTTTAAGTCAAGATATATATGTTGTTCGAGAGATAGTTGTTTGTTGTGGGTGTGAGAATAATGGTGACTTAGAGGTGCCTAACCTAGATGATGTATTTTAATGAGGTATGGTGACCTAGAATATGTGTTGAGTTCTAGTGGAAGGTTAAGGCACTAGGATGTTGTTAAAATGGGTTGGTGAGATTCACGTGTATTGGTAATATAATACACAAGGTCGGTATTGTTGTTCACAACCGTGTATTGGTAATATAATACACGAGGTCAAGAGTTCTCGCTAGACTTCCACCTTAGAAATAGGTTGTGCAGCTATAGTGTCATTGAATTTCATTGAGCACCCCCGGGAGTGGACGGGGTGTGCACTGGGAGCATCGTGCAGCTATAGTGTCATGCTTTGCATGAGCCTTCTCACCATGGAAGAGAATGTGCACCGGAAATTTGGAACCTGTTGCTTGAACAATTGACTGACATTTCCCGAGAGGAATGCGTGAAAGAAATCAGTGGTGGCCACGTCAGTATGAAAGTCTAGTTGTACGAGTTTGGGGTAGAGGATGATACATTAAATTGAGGATGCTTTGTTAGTTAGGTGTTGGATGATGTTATGTCTGTGGCAATTACTGTATAATTTACTGTTACTCCTTTCCGCTTTTTGATGATAGAACTGCTTCTTATCCCCTATGTTTCTATATTCTTGTGGGTTACTTTACTTACATTAGAAGACCCGACGGAGGATTATGTTGCTGAGGAGCTGGACGGAGCTCTGTATGAAACAGAGGTTGCTGAGGAGTTGGATGGAACTCCTTACGAACCAGACGTTGGAGGTCGAGCTGTGATCCATGGCGAGTAGAGTATAGATAGTATGGCCAGTGTGTCTAAGAAGGAGTATTTTTATATGTTTCCGCTAAGTATGGCTTTTATTTTAAGTTTATGCCTGGGAGGGATCCTACTGAGAGGATTCCCTCAACAGTGTTTTGATAATATAATAAAAAAACAGGCATGTGTTTATATATTACAACCTTGGTGTGTTTAATTTGCAGAAGTTATATGATTGTTTAAATAAAGTTTTAATTTTTACGTACTTTTCACGCTAAGCGCGTGATTAAGGAATTAATTAATAAGGTTTTAAGCTAATAAAACACCGGGGCACAACAGGGTGTCTCATAATACACTAATCAAATGATAAAAATTTAGATAACTTAATTAAATATTAATTAAGATAACAAAGACTGATAAGCTGGTTAAGTCGGTACCCGATGGGTTACCGCACGTTGTCACGCTTTGGTGCTTTTTTGCCAAAGTACTCTCGATGCTTTTTGGTCGAGATGTTGTTATGTTGGACCTTGGTGCTTTTTGGCCAAGGGGACCTTGACCCCATGGTGTGGGTCTAAGGTGTTAATGTTGATGTTGGTAATAAGTCTTGGGTGCTTTTAGGCCCAAGCAAAGGAGGTGGTTGCCTTGTGCGTTGTTGTGCCATTTGCATAAAGCATTGGAGTTGATGTTGAGGGTGATGTTCAACATAGGGGAGGTCGTCCTAGTTATGATGATCTGGCCCAAGTCTCGGGTGGTTCACCCATGGTTTGTTGAACCGTGCGCCCCCAAGGTGGTGTATCCAGTTATGATACGTCGGCTATCCAAGGGGTTCCTCCATGGTTTGGGGAACTGCCGGTGTTGGTTCACCCATGGTTTGGTGAACCGTGCGCCCCCGAGGTGGCATATCCAGTTATGATACGTTGGCTATCCAAGAGGTTCCTCCATGGTTTGGGGAACCGCCGGTGTTTGTGCTTTTTGGCCAATACGGATATGTAACTCCGAAGTTGACTTCCTGAGTTAGTTGGATCCACATGCATTGATGGAGTAGTGGAGTAGGGTTGCATTGTACTGCATAGCATATATTGGATGATTAACATGTTGTTATGGTATTATATGATGATGTATAAATATTGTATGTTGTTATATTGCTATGCCATGCTATGATGTATGTTCATCTTATTCCTTATTCCCATGCCGTTGTGTTTACATGATTTCTTACTCCCTGTTTTCCTGTTTCTGCTGTTGCATGTATTTCCTTATGCAGAGGACGGTGAGCAGCCGGTGGAGGAGTGACTCTGAGGAGCCGCGGCTCTAGTTAGAATGCTGAGTTATAGTTGTTAGTTTTGTTAGTTGTTTAGTTTACTTCCGTGATGTATCCGGATTTTGGTTTTACCAGCTCTATATGTGACATCGGGGTTGGGTTTTCCTTTATCTGTCTTGTTTATGTTTTACTGTTTTAAAACTATGTTATTTCTGCATTGTTTTTGTTGAGATGTGAAACTTTTTTATCCTAGTTTTTATTTTTTTCAAATAAATGCATGTTTTATAATTACCTCTTGTAAGTAAATGTTTTATATTAATATGCGGGGTAGAAGGGTGTCACACATATGCTTGGTTTTACCCATGAGCGTGTAGACACAGATTTTAAGTAGACGAGCTCTTTTTGTTATAAGTTTTCGTATGCTCCGTCTAGCTAAGTAAATGCTACCCCGACCACAAAAAAATATTTATTTCAAATGATTGACATTTATTTCAAACGAATGTTGGTTCTTCCTATTTGTTTTACCTATTTTAATGCCTTGTTTCTTTGTAAGAGAAACATAGTACCATCGAGGAAATGTAAAAAGTAACATAGTACAATGGGGAAATACAAAATGCTTTGTACCCTGTCACCTTTACTGCTGGAATAGCTGGAATTTTCACAAAGGAGGAAAGACGGTTTTCAAGTTACAATTGCTCAGAGCTGTGACCCTCCATTTTGTGCAAAAGTGATAACCAAGAGTACATTTAACAATGACCATGATCAAGCTATTAGTTACAATGGATATTATGTATTTAATGTCATCTCTAAACAGCAATATTCAAAACAACCGTTGAAGATTTTCAAGTGAAGAAGAAGGTCACTATAAATAGAAGACCTCAACCACTGAAGAAAATACTTTTGCGAGCTAAACTTTTGCCAATCTACAAATTCTCATTCTTTTATTCTTTCAAGAGCAAAAGTCTGTAACTCTTTAGCTTGAATATTGTTGTAATATTCAACCGATCTTAAACTTTCATATCCTCACACATAGTGAGTTAGAAGATCAAAAGCAAACTATCCCTTTGTTAGAGTTAGAGACTGAAGAGGCTTGGTAAGAAAGGAATACTTGTAGCTTGGAGAGGTGTTGAATACTTGGTGTAATCTATTTGGATAAATAGTGGAGTAAATCCTTCAAGTCGAAGGGACTGGACATAGCTCTTGGTTGGAAGAGAGTGAACCGGGATAAAACACTTGCATGAATCTTCTAATCCCTTAACTCGTACAGTTTTATTTGATTATACTGATTGTGGGGATTTGAACTTGATTTTGTTAAGCCTTTAAAAGATCATTTTCTGTGTGTGCATATGCCTTATATTCCTTGTGTGAGAAAATAAGTTTTGAAAAAGGTTGTTTTTGAAAATTATTAACAAACACAATTCAACCCCCCCTTCTTGTGTTTTCCTATGTCAATTTCAATTGGTATCAGAGCTCAGCCTCGAAAGGGTTGATCATTTAACAAGTGATGAGGGAGTACGATCCAACAACCATGGATGCAGAAGGACAAGCTATCAACAGACCTCCCCTCCTTGATGGAACCGATTATGACTGCTGGAAGAAGAGGATGATGGCCTTCTTGGATCCGCAAAGCCTAGATATCTGGGAACTGATTGAAAATGGTTACACTGAGCCTAGAGATGAAAATGGAGCTGCTATTGCTAGAGCAGATTGGACTGCAGATCAAAAGGCCAAGCATCAACTCAATCTCAAAGAAAAACATTATTTGATGTGTGTTATCACTAGATCTGAACATGACAAGGTTCACAACTGCAACACTGCCAAATAAATCTAGGATACTCTTGCCCTAGCTCATGAGGGTTCATCTCAAGTAAAGGAATCAAAGATAAGCATGCTGGTTCATCAGTATGAACTGTTTAAAATGGCTGACCCTGAAACAATAGATCAGATGTTTGGAAGATTTCAAACTATCACCAACAGTCTCAGATCTCTCGGAAAAACATATGAAAATAGAGACCATGTCAGAAAGATTCTGATAAGTTTATCCAAGCAATAGAGACCCAAGGTTACTGCTATTCAGGAAGCCAAAAAACTGAATACTCTTTCTCTAGAAGAGCTTCTTGGGTCACTCAAAGTTCATGAACTTGAACTGAATGAAGAAGACAACTCCAGAAAAGGAAAGTCTATTGCCCTAAAGGCAAAGAAAGCGATTTCATCAAAAGTTCTCAAAGCTACTGAATCTTCAGATGAAGCTGGACTTTTAGATAATGATGAAGGATTAGATGAAGATGAACTATCTTTCATCTCCAGAAAGATTCAACAAATGTGGAGAAAGAAAGGTAGCCTCAGGAGGAAGCAGTTCAACAAAAATTTTTCCAAGGAGAAGTCAGACTCCAAGGAAAAAGGTCTACCCTTGTGCTTTGAATGCAAGAAGCTTGGCCATTTCAAAGATGATTGCCCTGATCTGAAAGAGAAAAAGAAGTTCTTCAAGAAGAAGAAGGGCTTGATGGCTACTTGGGAGGATCTGGATCTGTGTTCATCTGATGAGGAAGATGAAGTTGAATAAGAGGCAAATATATATCTCACGACTGACATGTCATCAGAAAGTGAATACACTGATGCTGAGGTAATGAATTCTGACCCTTCCACTCTTCAAAATGCATTTGATGAATTGTTGTATGAGTCGTCCATACTGTCTCATGAGTATAGAAGTCTCAAAAAGAAGTTTAAAAAACTAACAAAAGAGTATGATAGAGTCTGCATGGAGAAACAAAAATTAGCAATAGAAAATAACAAGCTGAAATCAGAGAATGTCTGATGTTTCTTGTGAAGTTGCAAAACTAAAATAAGATGTGACATATTTGACAGACACCCTGTCAAAGTTTGTAGGTGGCTCAGATAAGCTCAGTCTTATATTAAGGTATTCTAGGTCACCTCATGATAAATCTGGCCTTGGTTATGACAAGGAGAAGCATGAAGCATCTCACAAAAATTCAAAACTACATACATAGCATAGAGCTTCAAAAGCTCCAACTAAAAATGCTAAAACTAAGTCAGGCCCATCTAACACATTTTGCAAAGTGTGTGGAAAAAGTGGGCATGTTACGTCTAGATGCATACATAATAAGCAAGCTAAACATTCTCGTCCAGTGAAAACTAACAAGAAATGACCCAAGTCAGTTTGGGTACCTAAAGATAAGATAATTCATGTTGCAGATTTGCTTAACAACGGGAAAGAAACAAACATCTTGGTACTTAGAAAGTGGGTGCTCACGTCACATGATGGGAGAAAGGTGTATGTTCCAAGACCTTAGACACAAAGATGGCGGTTGGGTTACATTTGGAGAAAACCAGAAAGGGAAGATCATTGGTATAGGTAAAATTGGTAAACATCATTTTCCCTCCATTGATAATGTTCTTTTGGTAAATGGTTTAAAACATAATCTGCTGAGCATAAGTCAATTATGTAACACTGGATATGCTATTTCTTTTGATAAGAACATGTGTAATGTCAAGAAAAATGATGGATCACTTTTATTCACTGCTAAGAGGTAAAACAATTTGTATAAAATTGACTTGGAGGACCTCTCAAATCAAAGTGTCTCATGTCTAGTGTCCATTGAAGATAAGCGATGGATTTGGCACAAAAGGCTAGGTCATGCAAGCTTAAGATTAATCTCAAAGCTAAATAAGCATAACCTCGTGAAAGGGCTACCATACCTTAAGTACAAATCTGATGCTCTCTGTGATGCATGTCAAAAGGGAAAACAAGTCAAGGGTTCTTTTGAATCTAAGAATGTTGTTAGTACCAATAGACCACTAGAACTGCTACACCTTGATCTCTTTGGTCCAACAAGGACTGCTTCTGTCAGTGGTAAGAAATATGGTCTATTCATTGTAGATGACTACACTATATGGACATGGGTTATGTTCCTATCTCACAAGGATGAGTCTTTAAAGGTCTTTTCTATATTCTTCAAACGTGTACATAATGAAAAAGGTATGTGTATCACTTCAATCAGAACTGACCATGGGGGGAGTTTGAAAATGAGCTATTTCATAAGTTCTGTGAAGAAAGTGGTATTCTTCACAACTTCTCAATACCTAGAACACCACAGCAAAATGGTGTAGTAGAGAGAAAGAACAGATCTCTTCAAGAGATGGCTAGAACAATGCTCAAAGACAACTCTGTCCCTAGACACTTCTGTGCTGATGCTGTTAACACTGCCTGCTACATTCAGAACAGAATATACATTAGACCAATCTTGAATAAGACTCCTTATGAATTATGGAAAGGACGAAAACCCAACATATCTTACTTTCATCCTTTTGGTTGTAAATGCTATATATTGAATAATAAAGATCAACTCGGTAAGTTTGATGCTAAAGTAGATAATGGAATTTTGTTAGGATATTCTGAAACTTCAAAAGGCTTTAGAGTTTATAACTCTAGAACTCTAGTAGTAGAAGAATGTATTCATGTCAAGTTTGATGACAAGCAGCCTAATAAGAAATTATCAGAGCTAGATGAAGCTTTTACAGATCTTGATGTAAATATCTCAGGAGATACAACAGAGATAAAAGCTGATGATCAAGTGGACGACCCTCCTCAACAACCAGAAACCTCCACTTATCAACAGGATAATGTTCAGAGATCATGGTGCTTCAAAAATTATCATCCACAAGATCAAATCATTGGAAACCCCAATGATAGGCAAAGAACCAAATCAACTTTCAGAGAGCAGGAAGTTTCTGCACTAGTCTCTGAGTTGGAACCAAAGACAGTAGACGAGGCTCTGCTGGACAATGGATGGATTCTAGCTCTGCAAGAAGAACTGAATCAGTTTGAGAGAAGTGATGTTTGGACTCTGGTACCCTTGCCTAAGGACAAATCAGCTATTGGAATAAAATGGGTCCATAGAAACAAACTTGATGAGAATGGTAAGGTGATAAAAAAAAAAGCAATACTTGTTGCACAAGGTTATTCTCAAGAAGAAGGTATAGATTATACTGAAACTTTTGCACCTGTTGCTAGATTAGAAGCAATCAGGATTTTACTTTCTTTTGCTGCACACCATAATATAATGCTTTTTCAAATGGATGTTAAGAGTGCTTTTCTAAATGGATTTTGGCTAAAATACAGTTTTAGTCCCCCAGATGTTTCACTTTGGCAAAATCAGTCCCTCTACTTTTTTTTTAGTGATTTTAGTCCTCCTAGTTTTACAATCTTGCAATAATGATCCTTCAGTCATCTTTCCATCCAAAATTTAACTGAATTAGTCTATGGGTCAAACAGCAAACAATATCATTGCCATGTGTCATCCAAATAATAAATTAATAATTAATAATAAAATTATTTTTTTAAAATCCTCCTCTTATCATGTCATGTGATATGTACACGATCTTTTGCGGAAGAGAAGGGGTCGTCTCCCTCATGGGGATTGAACCCTAGCCAGTCTGCCGCCACCATTCCGGCTAGGCTCAGGTCGTCCCTGCGCTTTCATTTATGGATGGCCTAGCTCTCCTGTGTATCTCTTCTCACTCGAGCACATCGTTTCTCGCTACTGCCTTCGCTACACGGTGCTCCTCGACAGTGGCCAGTGGTCTACGATCTGTACGGAGAAGGATGGCGATGCAGATTGGGCTTTGTGGCGGTGGCTGAGTTGGAACAGGGGTGTTGCACGTGTAGGTACTCAGAGTAGATCTGGACCGTTCAGGGCGCGTAAGGGTATGGTGCTGTGTGGTGGTGGCTGTGCTCGCAGTCCTAGGTTCGCATCCAGCTCATCGAGGCACAACGGCATTGTGTGCGCAAGGCAGCGCGCTGTTTAGATGCGGTGATGCTGCTACGTGGCTGGTGTTCATTGATTGGGTAATTGTTTGGGTGTGTGAGTAGTTGCCATAGATGTTGCTTTTCTTCTCTTTGTTTCTGATTTTGCTTTGGTATGGAGGTGATAGTGTTGACGCTACTTACTGTTGTTTGGTGGAAATGGGAAAAAAATGGTGGCGTGTTGCTGTGTTTTAGGTAGAAGGGAGATGGAGGGTTTAAAGAAAATGGGTTTCTGAAGATGGAAGCAAGAGACAGCTTTTTTATTATTAATTAATTATTTTATTATTTAGATGTATATGGCATTGATAATTTTTTATAGGTTGGAAATTGTTTGACCCATAGACTGCTCCGTTAAATTTTGGATGGAAAGATGACTGGAGGATCATTATTGCAAGATTGTAAAACTAGGAGGACTAAAATCACTCAAAAAAAAAGTAGAGGGACTGATTTTACCAAAGTGAAAAATCTGGGGGGCTAAAGCTGCATTTTAGCCATGGATTTATTAGTGAAGAAGTATATGTAATTCAACCTCCGGGTTTTGAAAGTGAAACCCAACCTGAACATGTATATAAGCTTAAGAAAGCTTTATACGGCCTTAAATAAGCCCCTGGAGCTTGGTATGATAGGCTAAGTTCATTTCTAATGGAAAATGGCTTTAATAGAGGAAAGGTTGACACAACCTTGTTTAAAAAGTCAATTAAATCCATTTTTATAGTTGTGCAAATTTATGTTGATGATATCATATTAGGTGCTACTAATGAATCTTTGTGCAAAGAGATTTCTAAGTTAATGTAGAAAGAGTTTGAAATGAGCATGATAGGAGAACTCAAATTCTTCCTTGGACTTCAAGTTAAACAAACTATGGACGAGGTGTACTTCCATCAAACCAAGTATACAAAGGAACTCCTAAAGAAGTTCAAAATGGATGATCATAAACCAATGAATACCCCTATGCACCCGACGTCCATACTGAACAAAGATGATAAAGAGAAAAAGGTAGACCAAAAGGTATATAGAGGTATGATAGGATCTCTTCTGTATCTTACTGCGTCTAGACTTGATATTATGTTCAGTGTATGTTTATGTGCTCGATTTCAATATGATCTAGGAGAATCTCATTTATCAGCAGTTAAGAGAATATTTAGATACTTGAAAGGTACTACTAATCTGGGTTTGTGTTTCAAGAAAAATGAAGATTACAGATTAGTTGGCTTTTGTGATGTTGACTATGCTGGAGACAGAATTGAAATAAAAAGTACCAGTGGAGGATGTCACTTCATTGGAGCTAACCTTGTCTCATGGTCAAGCAAAAGACAAAGTACCATAGCCTTATCAACTGCTGAAGCTGAGTACATTTCAGCTGCTAGTTGCTGCTCACAACTTCTATGGATCAAACATCAATTGGAGGATTACAATGTGTTTGTAAATAGTATTCCACTTATGTGTGATAATACTGCTGTAATTAATTTATCTAAGATTCCAATATTGCATTCTACAGCTAATCATATAGAGATTAAACATCATTTTATAAGGGATTAGGTTCAAAAATGTGTTTTTGATATACAATTTGTAGATACTGACCATCAATGGGCAGATATCTTTACTAAACCTCTTGCTGAGGATGGATTTATTTTCATTAGAAAGCATCTTAATATGCTATGTGTGGATTGATTATGTCATCCAACCTTGAGAATTTTGTTGTTGATATATGTACGTCTAAAGCATTTCAAGTCCATTGCATGGTTAAAGTGTGCGTCCATTGCATACCGCGTCCATCGTATTTGTGTGCCTCGTCTTGACTGACTTCAAACAGAGAAAAAACCTTGACCCTCCTCCTCCACCTCCTCTTGTCTAATATTAGCCTTCTCTCTTTCTTTTCTTAATACTGACAATGATGGTCCACCTTTTTTGTCTGATGACAAAAAAGGGGGAGAAAGGATAAGAGAATTAAATTTTATAAAAGTCAGTTTTTGAAAGTATATGTTTGTCCGCATATGCATGATTTTATATGCTCTGATACTATCTTTTGACTGATAGGTAGCTGAACTGATCTGATAAGATATATATATATATATATATATATATATATATATATATATATATATATATATATATATATATATATATATATATATATGATATGTGCTGCTGAGTTTATGTCTTATATTTTATTCCTATTAAGTTTGAATTCTTTGTCTTAGGGGAGCTTTGTAAGCTCTCTTAGACTTTGCTCACTCAAATTTAATCAGTTTTTGTCATCATCAAAAAGGGGGAGATTGTTGGAACCAAAGTGATTTAGATAAATAATCTAAGTTTTGATGTTAACAAAAAAGATTAAATTTGTATGGCAAAGCTTTAGTTGAGATCTAACATGCTTTATCTAGTCTTGCAGGAATATTCAATATATATAAGTTATAGAAACCTTGAGCAAGTTTCATTATATCTGCTTTGACTTAGATTTTGAATCCGCGTCCATTCAAGTAGACGAGCTTCTCAAAACGTTTGGTATATATATATTTATTTAATATATTAGAGTAGACGGTTAATAAAATACTCTCTGTAACACCCCCATTAGGTATTACTACGTAACACATGCGGAATTTAAATTAAAAAGATAATTTGCTGGTTTCTTTCGGAAAGTAATTTATATAAGTACATAAGCGTCTGAAATTGGGTATAAAAAATTTGTCACGACTCCAAACCTAAGCCTTGATCGGCACACATGCTTACAATCCTAGCCTGGCAAGCCTATTTAATTTAGAGATATACTTGAATAAAAGATAGTATTTTTACAAAAATTTCGCGAGAGTCTTCTCTGTAATTCGAACATCCCAAGTAAAGAACACCTGCTAAAATAATTACATTTTCATTCCAGAAATCCAGTTACACCAAATACAACCAGGAAGTAATATTCTAAAAATAGTTATATCAATAGGCTATACATGACCTAAAGGAAAACTTAGGTTTTTCATTCAAAAGAGATGCTCTCAGAGCCATAAACATTCCATTTCAAGATAAAGACTCTCTGAGCCGTACTCATACATACTTATCAAAAATCTAAGTCTCAAACCCTAAGCTGGTCATTCTAAAAGTTATTCCTGAAGAAAACTCACGTGATCATTCCACAATCAAATACTTCATCAAACAACCAGATCTAAGTCTCTGAGTGACTTAGGAAGACTCCCATGCACCATCTGTACTAAAGTACACAGGGTACCACAGCGAACCAGAAGAAACCTGATATATCTGTAAGGGTGAGATACCGACAAATGGATATATCACATAACAACCAAATACATGATACATACATCACATAATCATATAAGCAGTTAAATCATGCATATACATAACATAACAATGTTATATCAAAGGGTCTCAAACCCGCATAGTCAACCTTTGAAAATATGCATGGTACTTCAATATCAGGCTCTAACTTAATCTCATGAGATATCAACACCGTTTTCCACTAGAGAAGAATTAGAGTTGGTCAATCTCTAGTCCACCGAGCAGTTGCCTCCATGCCCTCATGCATTTAAGGTCTCAGGACGAGCAACGTCACATGTGCCTCTGAACCGGTCACATGGACTTGTTGAGTCACCGGCAAGTGTACCGGGTCGTCGCAAGTAATAAAATAAACACGGTAGTAATTACCGAGGTCGAACACAAGGATTGGGCTACCAATTTGACTAATTCGCGAGAAATTCGATAAGTTAGTCAAGTAACAGCAAGTGGTTGAGAATAGAGAGAAAATAGGATCGCAATTCAAATAACAAATCAAATAAAGATATAGTATTTAAATCTGAATTTAAAACATCTAAGGTCACAATTCCACCTACCCAAGCATGCATAGTACCCAAGTGATGATGTTTTCCTCCCTAAGTTCAATTACAATGTCAACCAGGACCCCCAAATTCTCCTAAATCCACTGTCGTGCTCAATAGGACGTATTCAACGATTGAATTAATTACTTACTAGGTCTCATAACCCAATCATCAAACTCTATTAAATCTGGTTCATATAAGGTTGCACCGGTCTCCTATTCACTCTCGTGCAATAGTCGACCGATGATCCCAATTCAAGTTCTAAAATGCGAATTGCCTCCTAAGCCTCAACACGTTTAACTAGTCAATCCCGCAAGCATATGATCAACACAACAAATTCAGAATTGGAAAACACTATTGAGAAAAGGGAGAGAAACATACATCACATCGAACACTATACCGTCATGGGTGGCTTCATTGTTCCCTTAGACAAGGGGATTAGCTCCGCATGTTTGTAACAACGCCCAAATAATAGGAATTCATACTCAATGTATAATAAGAAAATAAAAGAAGGAGACGCAGCTCCAGAGAACAAGAGTTTCGTCCCAAAATGCTACAAAACAGTGGAGAACCCAAAAGCTCCAAATTCTGCCCTAAAACAGCAATATATAGGATTCAAGATCTGCGCGCGCTCGCGAGGCGAGAAGCCTATCGCGACGCGAATATTAAAAATGGTGCACTTTCAAATTGGACTCTCGCGAGGCGAGAGGATGTTTCGCGAGACGAGACTTGGAATTCTAGTCTGTCACAGCCGTGACCTTCGTCACGGCTAGGCCGTGATGGTCTCTATCCTCCAGGGTCTTCAGGATTCGCGAGGCGAGTAGCATCTCATGAGGCGAGACAGAAATGATGACTGTTGCTGCTCAGCTGGTCTTCATGCTCGCGTGGCGAGCAGTCTCTCGCAGGGCGAGTATCTCCAAAATGGCAATTTCCACTGTTTTCTTGACTCGAAGTGTTCCCCTTTAACCTGAAACTATAAAATAGAAGTAAATCCTTTATTTGACTCAAAATTAGCTAAAATATCCTAAAACTACTCAAGAGACTCAAAATGTTGCTTGAGGACAATTAAATCCAAATTTGGGCGAAAACGAGATTGAACTCGAATAGTTAGCACATAAACCACAGTCTTACTAGTTATAAAACTAGATAAGCCAGAGGCTTATCAAAACACCCCAAACTTAAACCTTGCTTGTCCCCAAGCAAGCTAAAACTCAAAAAGACTCAAGACTTGGCAAGCTTAAAGGATTCAATCAATTTCGCACAAATTTCATGCAATCTAAACAAAACAGTTTTTCTTCAATGATTTCCCCCCTTGCATCACTATAATCCCCACATTCATTTACTTTAAACAATTGAGAACTTCATCATTCATGCAATCATTAATCTAAGTTGAGGATCCAGGTTACACACAAAAGGGAGATCACCAATCTTAAACAATTGCCTTCCTCACAAGGGCATGTAATATTTCACTCGTTCGCTCAATTTGTCTAGGCTATCAACTTTTCACTCAATTTCACATTCCAAGAGCACTTCCCATGAACTTGATTTTCATCTCAAAAATAGTTCCCACGAAAACATGCATGCAACATCAGAAGGTCTTTTAAAGGTTGTAATGGGGCCTGGCTAAGGGTAGGATATTTAAGGATACTAGGCTTAAGTCCCTAGGAACTAAGAGAGCATGAGCATTTGACACATTGAATCTCCACTCAAATTCCTTTTTTTCATTTTTCTTTTTACCTTGGGTGACTACATCCCTTTCCTTGCTAAGCTTTTTGTTTTTCCCCTTTTCTTTTGGCAAAAATTTTTTTTCTTACTTTTTTTTCTTTTTGCCTTGGGTTTGAACCTTTATTATTTTCTTTTTCTCAACCCATAATGACATATTAAACCTTGTAGCCACCCCAAACTTAGTTTCTTACGACCCTTCTCTTGCTAAGTTTTCATGCTATCCTAATCCTAAGATTGGGTTAACATGGTTTTTTCCAGATTTTTGGCTTATAACATAAGGTCATCAAGAAACAATAGGCCAATTAGGATCAATGAGGCTAACTAGGGAACATGCATTAGGGATGGTTCTTTTTAGGCCAAGTAGTTATTCAAAGAAAATTGCCTAAATCATTTGATGCAACACATAGACATGCAAACCATGAAGAGATTCAAGCAAATTCGGGAAAGTGCAACTTGAAAGTGATTCACACAATCAAAAACAAAGTTGGAGGCTCAAATCCTCACCTGGACATTTTTTGCAAATTGTTTGACCGAGATACAATTCCTAGTGTGTGCACCCCTTCACCCCAAACTTGTCATAAATCAAGCAATCACAATAAAATTTCTCAAAGTTCAATTTTCAAATTTTCACATGGGGATTAAATTTTCTATTTTCAGAACCTAGGGGGAAATCATCGATGGTCAAAATAATTCATGCAATCAATCTATGCTAAATTTAATTAAAATCCAACAAGCTTGCCGACACAACATTCATACACATACTCTTGATCTTCTCAAATTATTCAAGAGCGACATTCAGAAACAAAACAAAAACAAAAACAAGGCAATTGGTTCCCTCCCCCACACTTAAAGCATACATTGTCCTCAATGAAAGAACACAGATATAAATAAGAATGAGGAAAGGAGAGGGTGCTCCCTGATCAAATTGTAGTGTAAGTGGCGCTCCCACGGAAAGCTCCTCTACGGTTGCATCCTCATCCAATTGGTCTCTCGGGCACCCCCCTGTTGGGCCAAAGACCTCTCCCTGAAGAACTCCTGCAAATTAAAACCTTAATTGCAGATTCGCGGGGCGAGAGATCACTCGTGAGGCGAATAAGGAAAGATTGTTCTTCACACTTTCCAGAATCGCGAGGCGAGTAGAGTCTCGAGGGGCGAATCTGGAACTCCAACAGATGATGATGCCCAGAATCGCGAGGCGAAAGTATCTCTCGCGACGTGAGACAGAAGCGTGAGCAAGCCTCTGAGATTCAGGGCTTCTGTCTCGCGAGGTCACTGTGTATTCGCGTGGCGAATCTCTTTTTTTTTTATTTTTTATATAAAAGGGAAAATGACAGAAAAATAAAGGATACCTAGCTTAGGTTGCCTCCCAAGTAGCGCTTGTTTAACGTCTCGAGCCTGACTCAAGTCACCCCTAAGGGTTAATCCGGAAGAAGATCTTGCTTGCCATGCCATGCCTTAGTCCGCTTTTTTTAGGTTCTTGCCTTTTTATATGCTTGCATGCGGTTCCCGGACAACTCATTTAAGTTCAACAGCCCTCTATAATCGGCACGTACTCTCCACCCCGTGATGGTCTTTTTTGGGATCAATTCATTGCTTTCATTGACCACCACGGTTGTGCCACCTTTCTTTGGTACCACACGAATTGGACTAACCCAACTACTATTCGAGATTGGATAGATGATTCCGGCCTCTAAAGGTTCAATCACTTCCTCACGCACAGCTTCTTTCATCCTTTTCTTGTTGAGATTTTCCCTTGCACCTTCATCCTCTAGGAGACTCGGTAAGGCTTCCATGTCTTTTAACCACTCAAGATAGACCTCATCCCCCAAAGGGTCTTTTTCCTCACTATCATCATCATGGGATTTTACCAACACTTGTGCAAGTGAAGAACCATGGGCTTCTCTAGTTGCCTCTGCCTTGACAGTTGAGTCCACCATATCCACTCGATACACATCCGACCTCTCAGTAGGGTGCTTCATTGCTTCAAAGACATTGAAGACTACCTTCTCATCTTGTACCCTTAGAGTGAGTTTCCCTTGTTGCACATCTATCAAGGCATGCCCAGTGACCAAGAAGGGCCTTCCCAATATGAGAGGGATCTCGGCGTCTTCATCTATATCGAGCACCACAAAATCCGCCGGAAATATGAACTTGTCCACATTCACTAGCAAATCTTCGACCACCCCATAAGGATATTTTATAGAACGATCGGCGGGTTGGAGTGACATCCGTGTATCCTTGACTTCTTTGATCCCCAACCTCTTCATCATAGAGAGGGGCATCAAGTTGATGCTTGCCCCTAGATCACACAACGCCTTTCCTAGAGTCATCCCCCCAATGGTGCATGGTATAGAAAAAGAACCGGGGTCCTTCAACTTTGGAGGTAGTTTTCTTTGAATGATGGCACTGCACTCCTCTGTCAAAGCAACCGTTTCCTCATCCACTATTTTCCGCTTCTTGGAGAGAAACTCCTTCTTAAACCGAGCATAGGATGGCATTTGTTCCAGGGCTTCCGCAAAAGGAATGTTAATTTGAAGTTTGCGGAAGACATCAAGGAATTTATTGAACTGTTTATCATGTAGAGGCTGCTTCAATCTCTCAGGATATGGTACCTTCATGTAGGGCGGGAGGTCTTGGGGTTCAACCCACTTCTTTTTTCTGAACTCTTCATCTACAAGTTTTAACGTTCCCCCTTGCTCCGGTGCCTTGTCACTTGCCAACTCCTCTTTCTTAGGTTGCTCTTCCTCAACATGTGGTTGTTCTTCCTCAATTTACTGAGAACTAGTTGCACCCTTGTTAGATCCCAACACCCTTCCGCTTCTAGTTGTCATGGCATTGCATTGGTTCTTAGGGTTGTTCTCGGTATCACCTGGGAAAGTGCCTGGGAGATGCTCATTTAGTTGCTTTGCGAGTTGAGCAACCTGCGTCTCTAGATTCTGAATTGCCGCCCCTGTATGAGTTGCCAACTTGTCAATGGTTGTGCTTGTATTGATTGACAACTTCTCAACTACTGCACTCATCTTCTCAAAAGCCAACTCCCAAGGTTTCCTTCCACCATCTGTTATTTGCAATTGATTAGGCCCCGGGAGAGCCTGCTGAGTATTATGCTGATGGATTCCATAGTTTGGCCTCTGACCCTGCTGAGGTTGTTGTTGCCAATTCTGTTGAGGTTGTTGTTGCCCGGCTAGACCACCACTAGCATTACTCCAAGCGAAACCCGGATGGTCTCTCCTCATATAATCCCTATTCTGATTCTGACTGAAATCATTCTGTCTGTTCCTCTGATAGTTGTTCTGGGGCACACTGTCATAGAAATTGTGGCATGAGTCCACATGTTCTCGAGAGAAGTTGAACGGGCAGCTCTGAATGTCATGATCTCCATTACAATTATCACAACCCGGAGGCATTCCCTCGTGTATCACATTAACCTTCTTGTTCCCAGATAAGGCCGCCATTTGCATCTTCAACAGATTATTTTGCTCTAGAATGGCTTCCATTACTGCAGAACTGACTCCACTTGAGGTTTCTCTACCACGGTTGTAATCATTGTACGACATCTTCTCCAATAATGCCCATCCGTTCTCAACTGATGAATAGGAAAAGGATCGGCCAGCTGCAGCATCACAATTCATCTGGTAGCGCCCCCTTAACCCGTTAAAGAAATGTTGAACCTTGGAGACCGGGTCAAATAAAGCTGAAGGACATCTTCTTAAGAGCACATTGTACCTCTCCCAAGCTTCATTATAAGTTTCATCTTCTGTCTGCTTGAAAGATGTGGCGGCTACTCTTGCTTGTGCCGCTTTCTGAGGAGGAAAATACTTAGTTAGGAACTTTTGTGCCATTTGATCCCAAGTTCTGATACTATTCCGATCCAAGCTATCAAACCAATCGCAAGCGACATCCCTGAGAGAGAGAGAGAAAAGCCGCAAGTGAAACTCATCTTGAGTAACTCCTCTTGTCTTCTACATGTCACAAGCTTCAAGGAAGCGAGTGATGTGTCTATGAGGGTCTTGCTTGCCACTCCCATCAAACTGATTCTCACGGATCTGGGCTGTGACACATCCTTCCACTCTGAAGGAATCTGTATTCAGGTTGCCCCTCACGATAGAAGAAGCACAATCATCCAGGTTGGGTAGATCGTACTCGAAAAGAGGCTTGTAACGAGGAGGAGGAGGAGGAGGAGGGTTTTCTTCGGCCATCCTCTCAGAATTAATTGCTTCAAGCCTCCTTCGTTCTCTGGCTTCCTTCCTTAAGCGCCTCTCGGTCCTGGTGATCTCCGAATCAAATAGCAAGTCCTCTTGTGAAAGGGTACCTCGCATACACAAACAAGGCAAGACCAAGTGCAATCAAAGAAGTAGAGAGAAATAAATATAAATAAATAACAGAAAAACAAAAATAAAAATAAAACAGCTTAACCAAATAATCAAACTTCCTAAAAATTAGGAAAACTGGTGGTGCCAATCCCCGGCAACGGTGCCAAAAACTTGTTGAGTAGCCGGCAAGTGTACCGGGTCGTCACAAGTAATAAAATGAACACGGTAGTAATTACCGAGGTCGAACACAAGGATTGGGCTACCAATTTGACTAATTCGCGAGAAATTCGATAAGTTGGTCAAGTAACAGCAAGTGGTTGAGAATAGAGAGAAAATAGGATCGCAATTCAAATAACAAATCAAATAAAGATATAGTATTTAAATCTGAATTTAAAACATCTAAGGTCACAATTCCACCTACCCAATCATGGATAGTACCCAAGTGATGATGTTTTCCTCCCTAAGTTCAATTACAATGTCAATCAGGACCCCCAAATTCTCCTAAATCCACTGTCGTGCTCAATAGGACGTATTCAACGATTGAATTAATTACTTACTAGGTCTCATAACCCAATCATCAAACTCTATTAAATCTGGTTCATATAAGGTTGCACCGATCTCCTATTCACTCTCGTGCAATAGTCGACCGATGATCCCAATTCAAGTTCTAAAATGCGAATTGCCTCCTAAGCCTCAACACGTTTAACTAGTCAATCACGCAAGCATATGATCAACACAACAAATTCAGAATTGGAAAACACTATTGAGAAAAGGGAGAGAAACATACATCGCATCGAACACTATACCGCCATGGGTGGCTTCATTGTTCCCTTAGACAAGGGGATTAGCTCCGCATGTTTGTAACAACGCCCAAACAATAGGAATTCATCCTCAATGTATAATAAGAAAATAAAAGAAGGAGACGCAGCTCCAGAGAACAAGAGTTTCGTCCCAAAACGCTACAAAACATTGGAGAACCCAAAAGCTCCAAATTCTGCCCTAAAACAGCAATATATAAGATTCAAGATCTGCGCGCGCTCGCGAGGTGAGAAGCCTCTCGCGACGCGAATATTAAAAATGGCGCGCTTCCAAATTGGACTCTCGCGAGGCGAGAGGATGTTTCGCGAGGCGAGACTTGGAATTCTAGTCTGTCACAGCCGTGACCTTCGTCACGGCTAGGCCGTGATGGTCTCAGTCCTCTAGGGTCTTCAGGATTCGCGAGGCGAGTAGCCTCTCGCGAGGCGAGACAGAAATGATGACTGTTTCTACTCAGTTGGTCTTCAAGCTCGCGTGGCGAGCAGTCTCTCGCTGGGCGAGTATCTCCAGAATGGCAATTTCCACTGTTTTCTTGACTCGAAGTGCTTCCCCTTTAACCTGAAACTATAAAATAGCAGTAAATGCTTTATTTGACTCAAAATTAGCTAAAATATCCTAAAACTACTCAAGAGACTCAAAATGTTGCTTGAGGACAATTAAATCCAAATTTGGGCGAAAACGAGATTGAACTCGAATAATTAGCACATAAACCACAGTCTTACTAGTTATAAAACTAGATAAGCCAGAGGCTTATCAGGACTGAATCCCAGATACCACCTTGTATCTGATATGTAAGAAATGCACATCTGCCTGGGGAAATTCACATGAGAAAATATTTTATTCAAAAGGTTTTCTTTGTGTTCATTCTTTTTCGCTATCGCAGGTCAAAGCTAACGACTTAATCATCATTTCCCCATCACTTGAAAACTTAGAAGCATAGGACAGACAGTCCGAATGCTCAATCACAACACCCGAGACCGATGCACCAGTCCTAGGCTTGTGGTCATAGAAAACAACATTCACTTTTATCAACGTTCATCAAAACGTGGTTAGGACACACAATCCACAACAACGTTATTAGGACACACAGTCCACCACAACGTGATTAGGACACACAGTCCACAACAACGAAATCAGAACACACTGTCCTCGATTTCGAGAATTGGACTCTCAGTCCAGAACATCATGAATAGGACTCATGACCCCGAATTAACACTGATCCAAGATCACGTGCATATAACTGAATACTAGAGGCGACATCTTGCGTACTAGATTCTCTTTCTTAGTATTTATTTTTCGTTCAGTGAAAGTCAATTTCAAAACCGAATTCTCGATAACCTATCCAGGCTATCGAAAAGTTTCTAAAACATTTAGGAGAAAACCTTTTCTTTGAAAATCTTTTATAAAGCATCTTTGAAATACTTTTATCTTTGAAAATCCCTAATAGGATATTTGAAGACATATAGTTCAAAAAGGATTTTTCTCTTGTACAAAACTTTTGATCATAAAAAGGTGGTTTCCTTCAACTTAAAATCACTTCAACATTTTTCTAAAAACAAAGATCTTATTCTTCTGAAGTAAGCACTTTAAACAATGAACTTTTATAAATGAACCCAAAACTTTCAAAGTTCTATTCAAGGCTTATTAAGGCTTTTAATCCTTATAGTCATTGGGCACAGACTCAAGTCCGGCTTCTCAAACTTAATCAACAGTAATATATTCACAACAATAATCATACCACATTTAATGACAGTTCATCACAAGTATATAATTCATAACACTTTAAAGCAATAAATGTTCAACTTCAAGTAATAACCAAAACAGTTTAAGTAAACAAGTTATTCAAGTATTGGCTCAATATCACAATAATATTGACAACACTCAATTACACACATACACACATACATATAGTTATTGAATATCCCTAGGCAAGCTCCCCTTACCTTTGAAGACAAGTAAAGGATCCTCGTCTTAATGCTCACGTTAGCTCCAAGAGTGTAAGTATCTACTCAATCAAGCGAGCATAGCCGTGTCAAACGTCTCAGAAAGGGAATCTAACAACGCGCAACAATCAGAAATCAAGAAATCAATTACACATGATCAAACACACAATCTAATTTGATCTAAACACTTAATCTTATTACCAAACAAGGTCATTTTCAAAGAAAATAATGTTTGGAGCTTAAGCTTCACAATACCCTTTGAGGAAACTTTGTTTTGATTAAAGGATCATGAAAATCAACTTAGAAATCATCAATTAGGAGTCCTAATTGAACTAAATCATAATTAATTTCACAAAAACATAACCAAATTCAAGTAAAATCAAATTGGGGTTTAGGGTTTGAGACACCCCGTTGTGCCCCGATGTTTTATTAGCTTAAAACCTTATTAATTAATTCCTTAATCGCGTGCTTAGCGTGAAAAGTACGTAAAAATTAAAACTTTATTTAAACAATCATATAACTTCTGCAAATTAAACACACCAAGGTTGTAATATATAAATACACACCTGTTTATTTATTACATTACCAAAACACTGTTGAGGGAATCCTCTCAGTAGGATCCCTCACAGGCATAAACTTAAAATAAAAGTCATACTTAGCGGAAACATATAAAAATACTCCTTCTTAGACACACTGGCCATACTATCTATACTCTAATCGCCATGGATCACAGCTCGACCTCCAGCATCTGGTTCGTAAGGAGTTCCATCCAACTCCTCAGCAACCTTCGTTTCATACAGAGCTCCGTCCAGCTCCTCAGCAACATAATCCTCCATCGGGTCTTCTAATGTAAGTAAAGTAACCCACAAGAATACAGAAACATAGGGGATAAGAAACAGTTCTATCATCAAAAAGCGGAAAAGAGTCATAGTAAATCATACAGTAATTGTCACAGACAAACAACGCACATAACTAACAGATCACCCTCAAGTTAATATATCATCCTCTACCCCCAATCCCATGCTACTCAAAGACACCATAGTTGCACACCTATTTCCTAAGGTGGAAGTGGTCTCGCGAGAACTCATGATTTTACGTGTATTATATTACCAATACACAGAAGTGTTTTACGTGTATTATATTACCAATATGCGGTGTATTGTATTACCAATACACAGAAGTGGTTTTACGTGTATTATATTACCAATACACGGTGTATTATATTACCAATACACAGATGTCCTTGTGTATTATATTACCAATACACTTTTGTCCTTGTGTATTATATTACAAATACACTTTTGTCCTTGTGTATTATATTACCAATACATGATTATGGACAACAACACCTATACTTGAATCTCACCAACCCGTTTTAGCAACATCCTAGTGCCTTAACATTCCATTAGAACTTGACACATATTCTATGCCATAACACCTCTTTAACATACATCATCTAGGTTAGGAACTTCTAAATCATCATTATCCTCACACCCAAAACAATCATCTCTTAGACAACATATATATCTTTGCTTAAAAACCACTAAGCATAATAATACAAACCAGGCAGATCGTGCATAACACAATATCAATCCAAATATTCCCATATCACCAATATAGCACAAAATCAATTCAATAAAGGAAATAAAATAAAATCAACCATCAACAATCTAAAATCAACCTAATATTGATAAACCTACAATCCCCAAATCGCCATTGGTTTTTCAAAAAAAGGTTTCCAATGTGATTTTGGTCTTGTCGATTACTTGACTACTAGTAGGGTTTAGGTCGCCCTACACAATTATTATATAATCTACTACTTCTCCATTCCGACGATAGGTTGGTTCTTTCCCCCACCTGGGTTATCACCGGACTCCCGAACTCGAAGCTCTTCGTTGTCACACCACAACGTACTAACTCCACCTTCTGTGAAGGTAAGAAGATTAGATGCTTGAAGAGGTATACCACGAACGTCCTCGTTTCCTCAGTGATGGAAGTCTAAGGTTATGAACACAAAATCACAAGTTAAAATCAAACAAGAACACTAAACCACAAGGTATAGGTACGGCCAAGACTAGTTCTTAGGGTTAGAGATTCCCGAAAATTATACAACTCATGGATTTATGATCCTTAAGTGTTAGGAGTTCATAAACAATGATCACTTAACAAAGTTGAATTAAAATCCCACTAAGTTATAAACTTAGGGTATTCGGCCAAGGCTAGTAAAATAGGCTAGCATTCACTAAACTTTCCAATCTCTTAGGTTTAGCATCCATATGTATTAAGGAGCTCAAAACCATGATCATTTTGGAAAAATAAGAACAAAGTATCCTAGGTCCATAACCTTCTAGGTTCGGCCTTCATAGGATTTATAGGTTAGAAATCTTTAAACTTTCCAATCTCTTAGACTTAGCATCCAAATATCTTATGGAGCTCAAGTCCATGATCATTTTGGAAAACAATAGAAACTTAAACATTCCAATCTCTTAGACTTAGCATCCAGATATCTTATCGAGCTCAAGTCCATGTTCATCTTGGAAAAATGAAAGTAATACATCCTAGCTTTAATAACATAGAATAAACAAGTTAGAAATCCTTAAACTTTCCAATCTCTTAGAATTAGCATCCAAATATCTTATGGAGCTCAAGTCCATGATCATTTTGGAAAACAATGGAAACTTAAACATTCCAATCTCTTAGACTTAGCATCCAAATATCTTATGGAGCTCAAGTCCATGATCATTTTGGAAAAATGAAAGTAATACATCCTAGATTTAATAACATAGAATAAACAAGTTAGAAATCCTTAAACTTTCCAATCTCTTAGACTTAGTATCCAAATATCTTATGGAGCTCAAGTCCATGATCATTTTGGAAAACAATGGAAACTTAAACATTCCAATCTCTTAGACTTAGCATCCAAATATCTTATGGAGCTCAAGTCCATGATCATTTTGGAAAAATGAAAGTAATACATCCTAGCTTTAATAACATAGAATAAACAAGTTAGAAATCCTTAAACTTTCCAATCTCTTAGACTTAGCATCCAAATATCTTATGGAGCTTAAGTCCATGATCATTTTGGAAAAATAAAAACTCAAACATCCTAGAACCTAAACACTAAGTTTCGGCCATCATAGGATGATGAGGAAAATATTCTTTGTTTAACAATAACTCTTAGGTTTAGAATCACAAGGTATTAAGAGTTCTAAATCTATGATCAATACTTGGAAAGTTGAAACATAGTATCCTAGGCCTACTTATTCATATTTTTCGGCCATCATAGGAACAAGCTTTCAAAACTTCCAAGATTTATAGATTCAAGATCAAGGGATAGTTAGAAACTCAAACACATGATCATATTCCAAAAGTTGAAACAAGAACTTCCTAGGTCACAAATGCAAGCATTCGGCCTTCATTGGAAGAGATGGATAGAGATTTTTGTTTTACACAACCTCTTAGCATGTGAAAATATAAGTTAATACAAGACTATAGAAAGTGGTTAAACTCAAAAGGAGTTTTCTACCATTTTAGAGAGATTTTAGAAGTTTAAAGCATATAAAGAACACATAAAGTAAACTAAGAAATAAAAGATGAAACTTGCAAAAAGATTCATATGAGAGCATTACCCTTAGTATAAGGAAGAACTTTAATGAAGAACTTAAGTAGAAAATATGAATAAAAACTAAATCTTTAAGAGCTTGAACTTTTAGAAGAAAAAGAAGATGAATGTTTAATGGAGGTTGAAGGAGGAAGATGATGAAGTGAAAATGAAAGGGGTATATATAGAGAGGGGAGAGAGTGGCACGAAATTGAGGAGAGAGGAATGAGCTTGGAGAGAAAGTTTTGACCTTGTGCCTTGTTTGATTGAAGAGGAAAGAGAAAATTAAGTTTTTAGAATATAATATGATATATTTCAAAAAGGCCATCATGACCACTTTTTAGGAGGTAGCTTAGGCCATACCTCTAGTGAGTCACCTCACTCCCTCATATCACCTCAAGTCTTTGATGTCTCCTATTCTGCTCCATTTCGTACCCAGTTGCATTTCCAATCGTAATTCTTCCGATGTTTTCACCCGAATAAAATATTTTATTTTATTTTTGAACGAAAATTTTTAAAATAACCAAAGTTTAAGGAAACATAATAGAAACACTAACTATCTCGTTCACGGGTCAAAATTAGGTTTTCTGCACAGTAAACTTGTACCGGCAGTGAAAACGTAGACCGGCTTTCGTCTGAATTTTCAACCGAAAATTTTACTGTAACCCTCTACCATAAAGTAGACTATGAATATGATTTTATTTTAATCAAAGACACTTTCTAACTCTCAAATTTAAAATATAATTTAATTATATTTTAACTGGTTGAACATCATAATTAAAATCAGGCTGTTACAGGGTTCCTAAATACAATTTGGGGAAAACTCATTTTGACTAAAGAATAATGAAATTGGTTTAGGGAAACACTAATTCACAGTCCCAATAGCATAAAACAAGCTTCAATTTCAAGATTGGAAGGTGAATTAAAAAGGCTAGGGTTAGGGTTTCAAGTCAATTTTGGGGGAAATGAAAGAAAGAGTGAAACATAGGGAAAACAACTCACCCATGGTGGAAGAGGAAGAAAACAGGGTGGCTGCCTTAGAGGTCTGGCGCGACTGCCACAGTGGAGGCACGACGGAGCAGCGGCGAATGGAGTTCGGAACGCGTGCAGAGTCGCGGCTGACTCCTCCCAACGCGCACTATTGAGCTGCGACGGAAGACGGCCTGGACGACGACACAGTGGCGAGTTCGGGAGGTGCTCAAGGCGGCTGATGCAACGCACAACAAAACCAACCAGACGTTGAGCTCACATGGTCTTCTTCCTCCATCTAAGTGGTGGTGCGCGGTGTTGAGATGAAGAGGAGGAGGATGAAGATGAGGTGAAGAGAAGGAAGTGTGTGGGTTTGATGGAGGAAGAAGAAGAATAAGAGAGAAAGAAGGGAAAGAAGAAGAAAAAGAAAGAAAGAGAGAGGGGGGTTTACGAGTCTGATGAGGGAAAGGAGAGAGTTTTTTTATGTTTTTAACGTAACATTTAGTGATAGGTACAAAAATGAGTGATAAAATATTGAGTCTAAAAATATACATGTTTTTGGTTTTTGAATCTAAAAATAAAGGTTGATAAATATATACTTTCAAAATTTGAAATAGAGTAGAGATTGATAGACGAATTGATCAACTAAGAAAATCCACAGTCCAACATTTAATCTCCGATTAATGTCAAACCAATAAAATAATTTGAAGAGATTAATTTAATTACTCAAACTAAACCACATAACAAAATAAACATAAACATACAAATAAAATAATTAATCATATGTGTAAAAACTAGGGTGTTACATTACTACCCCTCTTAAAAAAAATTGTCCTCGAAATTTCGTAGCTCGAAACTAAATAGGATTTTGTAATCACACCTTGACCCTAAAATCTTACTTTGTATTCTCGTCACTTCATTCCTTTCATCTATAACTCTATAACAAGATCGATTCTTACGTCATTCTATTTATCCTTTAACTACATCTGAGCCTGAGTTGCACATGATAAACTTTGTGCCAAGAACCTAAGAAATTGAATCTTCTTATTGAAATTGAACTTACCACATCCAACATAGTCCGTTCCCTTCTTAATTCCTCCAGAATCTATTTCCTTCTTCGCTTTCATATCCTTCATTTGCCTCTCATTTTCAATTTGGTTATCAAGCCCCGTTAATATCCCTGGTTTAAGAAATTCCACATGCACATCTACCCTATTGCCCAAGGAAAATACACCACAACTCCTAACAATTTCTCCATCTAAAGACAGAGCTCTATCACCTATGCAAGGAAGTGCGTGTATCATATCTGCCCTTATCTTATATATTCGCAGCCGAGAAAAGAGATTATAAAACAGAGTTTCTCTGAGGCCATTACCCCTAGGAGTTGCACCAAAACAAAGCCAAGAAATCCAGGTGGACACTCCCCAATGGCAATCTTGGATTTAAAATGTCAAGTTTCCACTATGGATCATCAACCACATATTTACCAAAATAAGACCTCAAAGATTATAAACATTTCTCCATAGCTTATTACACTCGAAAGACACAATCAAAACTTAATCACTTCTTGCCTAAAATTTGTCCGCTAGCAAAACTTTTTCAACACCTTATCCTCACGACGAACATCAATTTCAACACTAACATTACCCCATCATACATCAACCTTCAACTCAAAGTATACAATTGTAGTCTTAGCTTCCTTTGAACATATTCCACCACTCCAAATTATATCATAGTCATTCATTTCAATCTTAAAGAATACGATTACACTCCTTCATGCAACTACAACCAAAAGTAATCACTTCAGTTTGAATTATCCAAAATCATAATTCTTAAACTTTTGTAACAACTTAGTTTCACTCAAGAACTTCTCTTTACTATTTCCGTTCAGCTTAAGGAAAACTACTATAGATATTTTTCTGTTAATCCTCGGACTCACAAAGTCAACATTAACCATAAACGTTGATCACTACTCTAAATTCCTTTAATGATATACCTGCCTCGATCATGATAAGGTCCATTGTAATCATCTCACTCAATGATGTTGAACTTAAGGGTTCTCATAGTACCATTCACATCTATACATTAACGAAGCTCCTATCAACTCTGGTTTGTCCTACCATAGAGATGACAAAATTTAGGTACCACACTATCTCCCGACTAACCTGCTAAGGATAGGTCATCTCATTACTTATCCATCCCGCTGAGGATGATCAGTTGGACTTAGCCTCAACTTAGTCCTCAACACTTAAAGCGAACTTAACCGACACACATTGATAAATTTCTGTTTTTCATCTGAAACAACACTTGAAGATACTCCATGAAGTCTGAACAATCCTCTGATACATTATTCGGTTAACTCCTCCATTGCATAGTGGATCTTAACTTGTAAGAAGGGTGTAAACTTCACCAGTCGATCCACGATCACTTGATTTCAAACAAGACTCATGTAGGTCTTTGGCAGACTCATAACAAAGATTCAAGGAATGCCAATATCTAAACAAGGAAGGTCTCAATTGTTAAACTATCCTTTTTCACAGTACTCGACTAACTCTGACATCTTGATGTGGAGACACCCAACTCATGACTGATGAGATAGGTCACACATCGACGACATTTGGAGAATACGTAGAACTAATATGATCAACGACGACAAGTACTTTCGAACCGCAATAAGACATGACCTTGGTGATCATAAAAGAATTTCTCAAGAAAAGAAATTTTTCTTGATTTCACTTTCACATAAGAACAGAAAAGACTTTCATTAATTTGAAGGATACTGGAACATCCAGCATGGAAAAAGATCCATCCATCAGGTTCGTGGGTGTAAAAATGCATGATCAATACACATTTACAAACATGAATCTAATAAAGTTCAGTCTTCCACAAGAATCTTCCAGCGAATTTAAGGAATCAAAGGGTGAATAACTTCTAATCCAAAGAGGATTAATTCTTATTCTTAGTACAAAGAATTTACAAAATTATGACTTTCACCTCTACCAAAAATAGAAGTGACAAAACTAAGTTTCACCAAGAAACTTCTACTATCACGAATTTATCTGTGTTATAACTCAAGAAATAGTCATAACCACTTCTCTCAACAAAATGTCAAAGTATCCAGACCAATGGATTCCGTTAAATCAATTAAATCAAATGTCTAATACATCGAGGATTATTTAGAAGTGTGAGTACGACTTCTCACAAACAAAGAAATGAATAACTGGAAATTTATGAATTAGCATAACTAATTCATGAGTCCTGACATATTTCAAATTAAAATCAGAAAATTTTTCTGACACATACAAACTTCACCGTTGTGATTATCTAATACAATCATAGGAATTGAGAAATAAATGTCAACTGACAAATACAAGAGAATCGAAGGGTACACTGGAGAGTTCCTTAATCACGAGACACTCTCCCAAGATCGAAAATCCACTCGATTCGTCTTGGTTCCAACCAACATACAAGTCTTTCTAGCCATGCTTAGTATGACCAACTTGAATTGGGTATGATCCCGGACAACTTAATCAGTTGATCAAACATACAACGGGTTGATCTTTCTTCATAAACTGAGTTGACGACGCACAATCTTGGATAGGTCATCACTCCAATCTGGTAATAACTCGTCTCCAAGTCGATCTTTGAGTAGACGACAACTCCTCAAAATTGATTTACCAAATCAACAACGCAAGTCAGAGAAACATGTGCATAATTCGTCCTTTTACTTAGTTGTCAGGAATCCACACTGTGACACGAGCCCGCACACAACATTGGTGCTTCACAAGGAAAACACTCATCTAACAAACGGTTCAGACCACCGATCTTCGGGTTGAATTGAGTTGTCCAACTCGTTTTAACTTTGTAGGTAACATCCTACACAAAGCGACAGAGATCTAACCGAATCCAAAAACTAGATCAATCTAAAATCAATGTCCTTTGCTAACCATAAACCTAGAATATTTCCAGGGAACACTCCCGGAAAAACCCTTTACACAAGCACCTTGTTTCGAATGTCTGAAACAATTCGCAAGCATAATCGAAGGTCATATCCGAACCCAAGTAACATTCAAGATCTACGGTCTCCTAGGACATAAAACCCTTGGAAACCCATCAAGAAAACATATACTTGTGCGTCAACATACATTGCTTCAATAAGAAACAATTCAAACAAGAGCCAACCAGAGATCACATAACAAAAACTTAACAGACCTATTCCCCAAAGATCCCGAAAGACTCAACCACCTCTGATACCACTTGTAACACCCCGACTAGGTATAACTACGCAACACATGCGGAATTTAATTAAAAAGATAATTTGTTTGTTTCTTTAGGAAAATAATTTATATAAGTATGTAAGCGTCTGAAATTGGATATAAAAAATTTGTCACGACTCCAAACCTAAGCCTTGATCGCTACACAGGCTTACAATCCTAGCCTGACAATCCTATTTAATTTAGAGATATACTTGAATAAAAGATAGTATTTTTACAAAAATTTCGATAGAGTCTCCTCTGTAATTCGAACATCCCATGTAAAGAACACCTGCTAAAATAATTACATTTTCATTCCAGAAATCCAGTTACACCAAATACAATCAAGCAGTAATATTCTAAAAATAGTTATATCAATAGGCTATACATGACCAAAAGGAAAACTTAGGTTTTTCATTCAAAAGAGTTGTTCTCCGAGCCATAAACATTCCATTTTAAAATAAAGACTCTTTGAGTCATACTCATACATACTTATCAAAAATCCAAGTCTCAAACCCTAAGCTGGTCATTCTAAAAGTTATTCCTGAGGAAAACTCACGTGATCATTCCACAATCAAATACTTCATCAAACAACCAGATATAAGTCTCTGAGTGACTTAGGAAGACTCCCATGCACCATCTGTACTAAAGTACACAGGGTACCACAGCGAACCAGAAGAAACCTGATATATCTGTAAGGGTGAGATACCGACAAATGGATATATCACACAACAACCATATACATGATACATACATCACATAATAATATAAGCAGTTAAATCATGCATATACATAACATAATAGTGTTATATCAAAGGGTCTCAAACCCGCACAGTCAACCTTTGAAAATATGCATGGCACTTCAATATCAGACTCTAACTTAATCTCATGAGATATCAATACCGTTTTCCACTGGAGAAGAATTAGAGTTTGTCAATCTCTAGCCTACCAGGCAATTGCCTCCATACCCTCATGCATTTAAGGTCTCAGGACGAGCAACGTCACATATGCCTCTGAACCAGTCACATGGACTGACTCCCAGATACCACCTTGTATCTGATATGTAAGAAAGGCACGTCTGCCTGGGAAAATGCACATGAGAAAATATTTTATTCAGAAGGTTTTCTTTGTGTTCATTCTTTTTCGATGTCGCAGCTCAAAGCTAAGGACTTAATCATCATTTCCCCATCACTTGAAAACTTAGAAGCATAGGACACACTGTCCGAATGCTCAATCACAACGCCCGAGACTGATGCACCAGTCATAGGCTTGTGGTCGTAGAAGACTACATTCACTTTTAACAATGTTCATCACAACATGGTTAGGACACACAGTCCACAACAACGTGATTAGGACACACAGTCCACCACAACGTGATTAGGACACACAGTCCACAACAACGAAATCAGAACGCACTGTCCTCGATTTCGAGAATTGGACTCTCAGTCCAGAACATCATGAATAGGGCTCGTGGCCCCGAATTAACACTGATCCAAGATCACGTGCGTAGAACTGAATACTAGAGGTGACGTCTCGGGTAATAGATTCTCTTTCTTAGTACTTATTTTTCGTTTAGTGAAAATCAAATTCAAAAATGAATCATCGATAACCTATCCAGGCTATCGGAAAGTTTCTAAACATTTAGGAGAAAACCTTTTCTTTGAAAATCTTTTATAAAGCATCTTTAAAATACTTTTATCTTTGAAAATCCCCAATAGGATACTTGAAGACACATAGTTTTAAAAGGATTTTTCTCTTGTACATAACTTTTGATCATAAAAAGGTGGTTTCCTTCAACTTAAAATCACTTCAACATTTTTCTAAAAACAAAGATCTTATTCTTCTGAAGTAACCACTTTAAACAATGAACTTTTATAAATGAACCCAAAACTTTCGAAGTTCTATTCAAGGCTTATTAAGGCTTTTAATCCTTATAGTCATTGAGCACAGACTCAAGTCCGGCTTCTCAAACTTCAATCAACAGTAATATATTCACAACAATAATAACACCACAGTTAATGACAGTTCATCACAAATATATAATTCATAACACTTTAAAGCAAGAAATGTTCAACTTCAAGTAATAACCACAACAGTTCAAGTAAACAAGTTATTCAAGTATTGGCTCAATATCACAATAATATTCACAATATTCAATTACACACATATACACATGCAAATAGTTATTGAATATCCCTAGGCAAGCTCCCCTTACCTTTGAAGACAAGTAAAGGATCCTCGTCTTAATGTTCACGTTAGCTCCAAGAGTGTAACTATCTACTCCATCAAGCAAGCATAGCCATGTCAAACGTCTCAGAGAGGGAATCCAACAACACGCAACAACCAGAAATCAAGAAATCAATTACACATGATCAAACAAACATTCTAATTTGATCTAAACACTTAATCTTATTACCAAACAAGGTCATTTTCAAAGAAAATCATGTTTGGAGCTTAAGCTTCACGATACCCTTTGAGGAAACTTTGTTTTGATTAAAGGATCATGAAAATCAACTTAGAAATCATCAATTAGGAG
The DNA here is from genome assembly GCA_030762895.1 of Sophora flavescens. Taxonomy (NCBI): domain Eukaryota; kingdom Viridiplantae; phylum Streptophyta; class Magnoliopsida; order Fabales; family Fabaceae; genus Sophora; species Sophora flavescens. The sequence continues at coordinate 142,429,307 of CM061062.1, forward strand.
TCCTAATTGCACTAAATCATAATTAATTTCACAAAAACATAACCAAATTCAAGTAAAATCAAATTGGGGTTTAGGGTTCCAAAATAAAATTTGGGAAAAACTCATTTTGACTAAAGAATAATGAAATTGGTTTAGGGAAACACTAATTCACAGTCCCAACAGCATAAAACAAACTTCAATTTCAAGATTGGAAGGTGAATTAAAAAGGCTAGGGTTAGGGTTTCAAATCAATTTGGGGGAAAATGAAAGAAAGAGTGAAACATAGGGAAAACAACTCACCCAAGGTGGAAGAGGAAGAAAATAGGGTGGCTGCCTTGGAGGTCCGGCGCGACTGCAACGGTGGAGGCGCGATGGAGCAGCGGCGAATGGAGGTCGGAACGCATACTGAGTCGCGGCTAACTCCTCCCTACGCGGCATGGTTGAGCGGCGACTAAAGACAGTCTGGACGACGATGCAGCGTCGAGTTCGGGCGGTGTTCGTGGCGGCTGATGTGACGCACAACAAAACCGACCAGACGTTGAGCTCGCGTGGTCTTCTTCCTCCCTCTAGGTGGTGGTGCGCGGCGTTGAGATGAAGAGGAGGAGGATGAAGAGGAGGTGAAGAGAAGGAAGTGTGTGGGTTTGATGGAGGAAGAAGAAGAAGAAGAAGAGAGAAAGAAGGGAAAGAAGAAGAAAAAGAAATAAAGAGAGGGGGGTTTACGGGTCTGATGAGGGTAAGAAGAGAGTTTTTTATGTTTTTAACTTAACATTTAACGATAGGTACAAAAATGAGTGATAAAATATTGAGTCTAAAAATATACATGTTTTTGGTTTTTGAATCTACAAATAAAGGTTGATAAATATATACTTTCAAAATTTGAAATAGAGTAGAGATTGATAGACGAATTGATCAACTAAGAAAATCCGCAGACCAACATTTAATCTTCGATTAATGTCAAACCAATTTATTTTCAAGTCTAAAATTAAATAGGATAAAATATGAAAATACTTTTCTTTCAATCATGTTATTTAAAACATTTTTCTGTAATGATAATAATAGTGACAATAACATAAATTATTGTCTAGTATGCGTGCATTCACTGAAATAAGTCAGTGCCAACGCACCCAATAAAATAATTTGAAGAGAGTAATTTAATTACTCAAATTAAACCACATAACAAAATAAACATAAACATCCAAATAAAATAATTAATCATATGTGTAAAAACTAGGGTGTTACACTCTCAGTAGACAGGAAATTTAGTTTCAATGAGTAGATGAGCTTAAATGCCATGTCAATAGGCGGAGATAAAAAATAACTCAATGAAATATAGCAAGTCCAAAGACTTAATGATAGACGAGAAGATATGCCACGTCATAGACGAGTGAAAAGAAAACTGCAAGTCCATAGACTTGGTTTTACCCATGAGCTTGTAGACACAGATTTTAAGTAGACGAGCTCTTTTTGTTATAAGTGTTCGTATGCTCCGTCTAGCTAAGTAAATGCTATCCCGACCACAAAGAAATATTTATTACAAATGATTGATACTTATTTCAAATGAATGTTGGTCCTTCGTATTTGTTTTATCTATTTTAATGCCTTGTTTCTTTGTAAGAGAAACATAGTACCATCGAGGAAATACAAAAAGCAACATAGTACAATGGGGAAATACAAAACTCTCTGTACCCTGTCACCTTTACTGCTGGAATAGATGGAATTTTCTCAAAGTAGGAAAGACAGATTTGAAGTTGCAATTGCTCAAAGCTGTCACCCTCCATTTTGTGCAAAAGTGATAACCAAGAGTACATTTCACAATGGTCACGATCAAGCTATCAGTCACAACGGATATTATGCATTTAATGCTATCTCTAAACGGGAATATTCAAAACAACCGTTGAAGATTTTCAATTGAAGAAGAAGGTCACTGTAAATAGGAGACCTCAACCACTGAAGAAAATACTTTTACGAGCTAAACATTTGCCAATCTACAAGCTCTCATTCTTTTATTCTTTCAATAGCAAAAGTCTGTAACTCTTTAGCTTGAATATTGTTGTAATATTCAACAGATCCTAAACTTTCATACCCTCACACATAGTGAGTTAGAATATCAAAAGCAAACTATCTCTTTGTTAGAATTAGAGCCTGAAGACGCTTGTTAAGAAATGAATACTTGTAGCCTAGAGAGGTGTTGAATACTTGGTGGGATCTATTTGGATAAATAGTGGAGTAAATCCTTCAATTCGAAGGGACTGGACGTAGCTCTTGGTTGGAAGAGAGTGAACCGGGATAAAACACTTGCTTGAATCTTCTAATCCCTTAACTCATACAGTTTTATTTGTTTATACTGACTGTGGGGATTTGAACTTGATTTTGTTAAGCCTTTAAAAGATCATTTTGTGTGTGCATATGCCTTATAATCATTTTATGAGAAAATAAGTTTTGAAAAAGGTTGTTTTCAAAAATTATTAACAAACACAATTAAACCTCCCCCCCCCCCCCCCCCACCCCCCCACCCCCTCTTGTGTTTGCCTGTGTCAATTTCAATCAGAGCTTGTCTATCTGTGTATCTTTGTATCTTCTTGAAGTTCTTCAAGTATATATAGATGAAGTTTTTCTCAATCTTTATCTTCTTCAACAGTCTTCAAATTGTATCCGTTTAGATATAGCATTAAATGCTTGGATCCGTTGAGACTGATAACTTGATATGCTTCTTGGAAAAGTGCTTTTGATTATCAGAGGAATGCTCAAAGTAGAGTTGTCACTTCTCTGTTGTACCAAAGGTTGCTTTTTGACTTTCCATCTTTGTACTTGACTTGATCTTTACAACAATGTAGTTGACAGAGTACAAAGGTTTATAGTTTCGATGGTACGAAGTGTAACATCCTTTCTCAAGAGTATCCTAGCTTCAATAACTTTATCGTGGGTGTTTTGAATCCTTATATATTTCATAAATGTTCAATCTATATTTGATTGATTAGTGAAGTAATAATTTTTGGTTTAGAGAAAGAATATAAATTTTTATTTATACCAAATGTATTGGGTTGATTAGTAGTACTCTAGAAATAGTCTAGGATCACATACCACCCTCACTAAGATTTATTTTCATTAAATGAACAATCATTTTCCATCCCATTCTATGCACAAATATGATTAACTCACCCATTAATTTAAACCATAGTATCTATATTTATAAAAAAACAAAATACAAGTGACCAATGGCTATCAAGGGAGTCTAGCCCTATTGGTTAAATAAAATTTTAACTCAAACCCCCCTCTCTAATTATTTTCGATCAGACTAAAGTGAAAGGGAGGCTTTCATTCTTTCAGTCTCACCATCAGACTCTCCTATTTCACTTCCAATTCTCATCCTCAACCAATGCTCCATCTTCTCCTTTCAAGTTTGCAAATTTCGGCCAAGAGAGGGAGCTAAGGGCTGGACCACTCGGCCATCATCTCATTATTGCAGAAACAACACTCTTCACTCACCTCTTCCTTCTCAATTTTCGGCCAAACACACACACCCATTATCTCACCTCTTTTCTCCTCTTTTCTTCCATAATCATCATGAAACAAACACCATTTTCCTATATGAAGAGAGCTTGAAGAAGCTACACTTGAGAGCAAGGAGAAACAAAGTCAGATTAGGGAGGAAATTCTAAGGAAATCAACCTCCATTACTCTACTTCTACTCCTTGCTTATGTGAGTTTCCTTAGTTTAGTGCTTGGTAACCATAAATCCAAGCTTAGGAATTTTGATGCTTGCTTTTATTGTTTGATTTGGTACCTGCATGTTGATTATATGAAGTAAAATGAGTGCATATTGATGATATAAATTATTTCAATTTCATGCATGTAATTTGTTTATGAAAAGTCCCAAATGAAGTTACTGGTCAGAAACCCATATAAACATATGTGCAGTATTTTGCTTATAATTATTTCTATAGGGCTTTGTTCGGTACGATTCTTGTTTTTTTTTTGAAATTAGACTCGAAATGCTACAATTTAGGCACTTGTTTTTCTGTTTTACACTGAGTATTGATGAAGAAAAATCTGTTATAAGTTGGAGTATTGTAACTGTCCTGTTTTCTGGGTGCAGAAGCTTGCATATTAAAACTGAAAGTTTTCGTAAACTTTATTCCAAAACTAAAATTTTATTTATAAATTAGACTTATTTAGGTTTCCAGGGAGAGGTCTTTTGCCTAAATCCGACTTCGTTTGGTATTTTAGTAAATTCATAGAAGTTGGCTGAAAATTGGAAATTTCTGCAGATGTTGTTGATGTTTTAGTTCTTGTTAAACACTTGTTTGAAGGTAGTTTCGGCTGATTTAAAATGTTTTGTAGTGTAACAATAATACATAAAAGTAAACTATAGCTTGGCATCCAATATTGATAAGCATCCTCTATTCGATTGATTCGATTTAGAATGGATGTCAAGGACATTTTAAATGTCGAGTATAGAGTCATTCCTGTTTGGAAGTCAATCACAGAAGTCCTTTCAGATTGAAAGCAAGTATAGAAGTCCTTCCGGTTAGGAAAGGCAAGCAAGTAAGTGTAAAACAGGTGGGACGTCGCTTGTGGTCATAGACGTATGTCATGCCTTACAGTATAGAGCTGGTTCCTCTAAGTACCTTAGTGTACAAGGAGGGGACAGCGACGTTTTTCACTGACAAAAACCTAAGGGATGTCCAAGTGTATATAGTTTACTCTCATATTATGTATTGATTTTTATTGTTATTATACTTATGTGTGTTTAAAGAAAAACTGAGTTTTGCAGGAAATTCACTGAGATTAGTTATCTCACTACTCATATTTGTTGTTTCAGATAAGAAAGAGTAGAACATCTCTGTATTTCAAGGACTGCAGGCATTGAGGACTTTTGTAAAACTCCTTGTATAATCCAGATTTAGTATGTAATATTAACTGGTTAATGCCTTAGTTCGAAACTCGGTTTCTTTTATTTTAGTGTTATAGACTTAATTTGTACTAACTAGAGACTTATGGCTTCCGCCATTCTGTAGGTATCTACTTATGTCTAACCTTCATGTGATACTTTATGCCTTACAAAACAATGTAACATGGGGTATTACATTTATGGTATCAGAGCAGTTCAATCCAATTGGGCTGTGAATAATTAGTTTAGTTTTTTCTTACTTTTGGTTTCATTTTCCACAATCCTATTATTTTGATAAAAAGCATTAAGCCTGATCAACTTAATGTTTTGTACAATGTATGCAGATAATGGAACGTGGAGCTAAAGGAAGCGGTCGTGGTAGACCACCTTTGAATCAACATCATGAGTATCAACCCGGACCTGGTAACGCTGAATGGATGGCTATGATAAATGCTATGATAGAACAAGCCAATGCCACTACTCTTCTTATTAACCAGTTGGCTCAAGGAGGACTTGGCAATTTGGGAGCAAGTCCAGCACAACCTCCTGAAGATCCCAATCATAGCTAGAATGAGTTTAGAAATAATCAACCGCCACTCTTTGCTGGAGGACCGGATCCTGCAGAATCGCAATATTGGTTATGGGAAATGGAAAAGATTTTTAATGTGGTGGTATGCACTGAAGAACAAAAGACTGCTTTTGCCTCTCATTACTTGAAGGGAGAAGCGGAGAATTGGTGGAGAGGTGCCAGAGAGCGAATGATATCAACTGAAACACCTCTGACATGGGAAAACTTCCAAACTGTTTTTCTTGGGAAGTATTTTCCTAGAAGTGTGAGGAAGCAAAAGGAGTTAGAGTTTACTCGCCTTGTGCAAGGTGATATATACGTTGCTGAGTACACATCTAAGTTTGAAGAGTTGGCTAAGTACTCCCCATACTTGAGATATGTCCCAGATGAGGAGTGGAAGGTAACTCAGTATGAATTGGGGTTACGACCTAAGATTAGATGCTATGTTGGACAACTGGGAATCACTGAGTATGCCACATTGGTGGAGAAATGTCAAATTGCTGAAGCCAATCTTAAGATCATGCAAGAGGACCGTCAACTAAAGTGGCAAAAGAAAAAGGAGGAAGGCAAACATTCTCAACAGTTGAGGGTAAAGGGGAGTCTTGGAAAAAGAAAGCAAGTGCAAGTTTCAGAGCCGCCCAAGGGAACATGATGTGCAACGTGTGGCAGAAATCATAGAGGAGAATGTCGCATGGGTCAAAATGTATCTTACCACTATGGACAGGCTGGACATATGTCTCCGAACTGCCCAGCTCGAAAACAAAAAGGAGTGGTTATTTCAGGACAGCCGACTAAAGGAAGGGTCTTCACACTCAGTGGTAAGAAGGCTAAAGGTACAGACAGATTGATTACCGGTACGTGATTTCTTAATTAAGAACCTTTAGTAGTACTTTTTGATTCTGGTGCCACTCACTCTTTTATTTCATGTGAGTGTGCCTTGCGTCTAAATTTGTACTTATCTTCATTGCCATGTCCTTTAGTCGTGTCTACCCCAGCGGAAGGTAACATAGAAACTTCTTTAGTCTGTGAGAAATGTTCCCTTGTGATTTTAGATAAATTGTTCCATGTTGACTTAATTTGTTTACCTTTAAGTGGTCTAGATATCATCCTAGGGATGGATTGACTCTCCGCTAATTGGGTCACACTAAATTGGCAAGATAAAACCATTACCTTTCCTTCCACCATCATGGACTATAATAATTCAACTTCCTTTTTAGTTGTTAGTGGGTCTCAACCAACTCAATGCCTAGAAAGTGGGGGCACAGGTTTCATCAGTTTATTCTCTTCAAGTTCTAAGGCAATCAATGATGTAGCATCCATCCCCGTGGAAAATGAATTCAGGGATGTGTTTCCGAAAGATGTGATTTCCTTACCTCCAGATAGGGAGATTGAGTTTTCCATAGATTTGGTTCCTGGCATAGGACCAATATTTATAGCACCTTATAGGATGTCACCCATAGAGTTAAAGGAAATCAAAGTCCAAATAGAAGACTTGTTGGCCAAGCAGTTTATCAGACCGAGTGCATCCCCGTGGGGCGCACCAGTACTGTTGGTTAGGAAAAAGGATGGGAGCATGAGACTCTGTGTAGATTACAGACAACTCAACAAGGTGACTATAAAAATTAAGTACCCACTTCCTAGAATAGATGATCTGTTGGATCAACTTAGAGGAGCAGGAGTCTTCTCTAAAATTGATCTAAGGTCAGGTTACCATCAAATAAGGATAAAGCCTGGAGATATACCAAAGAATGTGTTTAGACGCGGTATGGACATTATGAATATTTGGTTATGCCGTTTGGTCTGACTAATGCTCCAGCAGTATTTATGGATTATATGAATAGGATATTCAGACCTTTCTTAGATAAGTTCATAATTGTCTTCATTGATGATATCCTGATCTATTATAACAGTTCTGAAGAGCATGAAAGTCATCTTAAAATAGTGTTGCAGATCTTAGGAGAGAAGAAGTTGTTTGCTAAACTGGAAAAGTGTGAATTCTGGATGACAGAGGTAAATTTCTTAGGTCATGTAATTTCACAAGAAGGAGTAGCGGTGGATCATAATAAAGTAGATGTTGTTCTGAATTGGGAAAGGCCTAAGACCATTACCGAAGTCAGGAGTTTCCTAGGACTAGCTAGATACTACAGGAGGTTTATTAGGGGTTTTTCTCAGTTGGCCTTGCCCTTAACCTGTCTGACTCGTAAAGACCAACCTTTTGTGTGGACTACAAAGTGTGAAAAGAACTTCCTGGACTTGAAGATCCGTTTAACTACTGCACCGGCACTAACTATACCAGACCCGGCTCTAGGATTTGAAGTTTACTATGATGCATCTTTAAGGGGTCTAGGATGTGTGCTAATGCAAAATAGACAGGTGGTAGCCTATGCTTCCCGTCAACTAAGACCTCATGAAGAAAATTATCCTACCCATGACCTTGAACTAGCTGCCATAGTATTCGCTTTAAAGATATGGAGACATTATCTTTATGGAGCTCGATTTGAAGTGTTTAGTGATCATAAGAGTTTAAAGTACCTCTTTGATCAAAGAGAACTAAATATGAGGCAAAGGAAATGGATGGAGTTCCTTAAAGATTATGGATTTGAGTTAAAGTATCATCCGGGAAAAGCGAATGTGGTAGCAGATGCTTTAAGTAGAAAAAGTCTTCATATTTCCTTTATGATGGTACATGAGATGAAATTGTTGGAAGATTTCCGCAATTTGAATTTAAATGTGGCAATAGGACGGGATAGCATCTTCTTGAACCACATTGAAATCTCTTGCGATTTCAGAACTCAAGTTAAGCAGGCACAACTAGTGGATGAGAAGTTACAACCTGAAAAATATAATCCTGGTTTCTCAGAGGCCAGAGATGGAGTTATCCTATTCCAGGAGAGGGTGTGTGATAAGCCTCTGGCTCATCTAGTTTTATGGCTAGTATGACCAGGGTTTTGTGCAAATTATATATCATTTTCACCCAAATTAGATTAGATTGTCCTCAAGCAAGGTTTTGAGTCCCTAAAGTAGTTTTAGGTTAATTTAGCCAGTTTTGAGTCAAATAAAGCACTTATGGCTATTTTGTTGTTTTCAGGTTAAGTAGAAGTTGAAGGAATAAAGAAACAGGGGATTCGCCCCGCGAGAGTCTTTTCGCCTCGCGACCCTGAAAGCCAGCAGAACAGTAGAAATGTCATCTTCTCTGGTTTGCCCCGCGAGGCCTCGCAACCCTGAAAGTCAGAGACTATCACGGCTTACCCGTGTTGAAGGTCACGGCTATGGCAGTTTTGAAGTTGAAGAGTTTCGCCCCGCGAACAATAACTCGCCTCGCGAGCATGGAAGTCAGGAAGCATCACGATTGGCCCCTGATGTTCATAACGGGCGTAATAAGCAGACTCCTCAGTTCTCTCGCCTCGCGAGATATGCTTCGCCTTTCGAGAATGCCAAAGGTTGCTGACTCTTCACAACATTCGCCTCGCGAATTAGAGCTCGCCTCGCGAGTGGGCTTAATTTCTGACTAGTATAAATTGATGTTCTGAACAGTTTGGAAAGACTTTTGCTTCTCCATTGTTTTTGTTTATTTTTGTGTGTTCGTTTTTCATATGGAGAACTAATTTTCTAGGATTACTCTATTGTAATCGATTTCCATTATACTTGAGGTTTTGTGATTCCTATTTTACTTGTTTTTCCCTTTTCAATACTATGCTATGCATTTCTGTTTGTTTAATTCAGGAGTGTACATATAATATTGTATTGATTCGTTTCAGTGATGTTATGTTCCTATACTTAATCGCGTTTGTTTAATTCGCGTGTGTTCATTCATGTTCGTTTAGTTCATGAGGGCTTAACCCCGTTTGTTTAATTCGGGAATAGGAACATATATCCGTAGTGGCAATTTCGTTTGTTAATTGTTGCTACAACTGAAAGGGGATAGAATCTGCTTAGGGCTAGGAATTCACATAACCGATGATAGTTGGGAAATTGAGAACGATAGATTAATCGTCTTTAGCTATTTGATAACCTTTTCAACTGCCCTGTTTTCATTGCTTTGTTATTGCTTGTTTTCTTTGATTGCATCCCAATCCAAACCCTCCTCCCCCCCCCCCCCCCCAAACTGATTTTTGTGGAAAATAACACTTTAAGAGTCCTTGTGAGACGACATCCGAGTTGTCGCCCTAAACTACAGTTTTACAAACCGCTTGTTCTTTTTGGCGCGTGCGCGACAGCGCGACCAAAAATTGGCGCCGTTGCCGGGGAGTCTTGTTTTGTTATTTTCGTATTTTTATTTCTGTTTTTCTATTTTATTTTTCTTTTATTTTGAATTAGTCTAGCTACTAGATCTAATTGCCCTGAACTGTGTGAATTTGATCCGGAAATTGAAAGAACACTGCACACACTCCGTAGAGAATTTCGGGCTAGCACTAGTAGTGATTCTAATTCCAAAACTGTTTTTGAAAACATGGGAGACCAAAGGACATTAAGACAGCTTGCTGCCCCTGATGTAAATTACAACGGATTGTGTATTTCATATCCTGGTGCTGATACTCCATTTGAATTAAAATCTGATCTAATCCATTTGTTGCCTAGGTTCAATGGTCTTGCAGGTGAGGATCCACACAAGCATTTGAAGGAATTCCAGGTCGTCTGCTCCACAACCTTGAGACCAGAGGGAGTAACTGAAGATCACATTAAGTTGAAAGCTTTTCCGTTCTCACTCCAGGGTGCTGCAAAGGATTGGTTGTTGTATCTTGAGCCAAACTCCATCACCACATGGAACGATTTGAAGAGGCTCTTCCTAGAGAAATATTTTCCTGCCTCCAGAGCTGCCTCAATCAGGAAAGAAAACTGTGGCATCAGACAAGGAAATGAGTCGCTAGCTGAATATTGGGAGAGGTTCAAGCAGTTGACATCTAGTTGCCCCCAAGATCGATTTACGAACGACTTCTCATCCAATATTTTTATGAAGGGTTACTGCCGATGGATAGGAATATTTTGGATGCTGCTAGTGGGGGAGCTCTTGTTGATAAGACCCCAGCTGCTGCCAAGCTACTCATTGAAAATATGTCACTAAATTCCCAACAGTTTACTATCAGAAGAAATTCGGTTGAGACAAGAGGAGTGCATGAGGTCCACAGTTCTACTTCCAACCATGACCGTGATGATAGAATTGATAGGCTCACTTCTTTGGTAGAGAAATTGGCAATGGATAGGGTTCAGCCTGCGGTGTTGTGTGGCATGTGCAGCTCTCCTGAGCACCCATATGAGGCATACCCCATTCTGCAAGGAGGATCAGTTACTGAATCGCCTCAAGCCTTTGCAGTCCATCCGTATAATCAAGGCAATAACCAGAACAGGTACAGCACTCCAGACCTCTCAACAAATAGGTACCATCCTAACTGGAGGAATCATCCTAATCTGTGGTATGGGAACTCATCCCAACAACAACCGATGGCACCTCAAAATCCTCCTCCAGTGACCACTTCTGCACCTTCCTACCTTCGATAGATGACATGCTCAAACAAATGGCTGCCCAAATGGCTGCACAAAATCTCCGGTTCAAGCAAAAATTGGGCAGATTCAAGCCTCACAGCATACGCGTTTCAAAGAAGAAGTTGGACAGGTTGCGGCTTCAGGCCGCGATTTGTGAGAGGACGGATGCTAGTATTCAGGCCTTGCATACACAGATTGGACAGCTGGCCACATCCATAAACAACATACCGCAAGCTCAAGGGTCGACCCAGCTGCCGGCACAGCCAGTGATAAATCCTAATGCCTCCAATCCTAATGTGAGTGCCATATCTCTGAGATCTGGAAAAGTTGTTGAGGCCACCTCTGGAAAAGATGAAGAAACTATTGAAGTAACTCCTGAGCCTACTGTTGAAGTTGAAGTTGAGAAAGTGTACAGACCACCCATCCCATTCCCACACAGATTGCAGAATAATAAGAAGATTGGTGGTGAAGATAAGGAGAAGGAAATTCTTGATGTTTTCAGAAGGGTAGCTGTGAATATTCCTCTCCTAGATGTGATCAAGCAAGTGCCCAAATATGCCAACTTTCTGAAGGATCTATGCACCAACAAGAGGAAGATGAAGAATAATGAGAGGGTTGATTTGGGAAGAAATGTCTCAGCTCTTATCCAGTCTAGGCCTGCATCAGAAAGAGTTGTTGTTTTAGCCCCTACTCAGGCATTACCACAGAAGTGCAAGGATCCAGGCACTTTCACTATTCCATGCACTATTGGGGACAGGAAGTTTGAAAACTGTATGCTGGACTTGGGAGCATCCATAAATGTCATGCCTACTTCCATCTTTAACAACCTTGATCTTGGACCTTTGCAGTATACAGGTCTTACCATCCAGTTGGCCAACAGGACCAGTGCCCGACCCATGGGAATGGTAGAAGATGTGCTAGTGCAAGTTGATGATTTGATCTTCCCTGCTGACTTCTACATCTTAGATATGTCAGAAGAGACTCATTCCAGTAGATCACCAATAATCTTGGGCAGACCATTCATGAAGACAGCCAAGACTAAGATTGATGTGAATGATGGGTCTATGTCTATGGAGTTTGGTGATATTGTGGCCAAGTTTAATATCTTTGATGCTATGAAACACCCACTGGAGGAGCACTCTGTTTTCCACTTAGAGTTGCTTTCGGAGCTTATTGAGGATACCCATGAGGACTTTATTTCAGATTTTCCATTTATTTCTGGCTTTGATGATGTATATACTTGTACTAACTGCACTAACACTAACCCATGTGTTGTTTGTTCTGAGTTTCTGGATTCAACTTTGCAGGGTGATAGTGATAGTGAGAGTGAAGCTGTCTGTTCTGCAGAAGTCCGTGGCATCATGGCTACTCCCAATGTACCATCCATTGAGCAGCCGCCCTCCCTAGAGCTCAAGCCACTTCCTGGGAACCTGAAGTATGCCTACTTGGAGAAAAATGAAAAACTTCCAGTCATCATTTCTTCCAGCCTTGACTCTGACCACGAAGCAAAACTATTGGAGGTTCTGAAGAAGCACAAGAAGGCTATTGGGTGGACATTGACTGATATTCCAGGAATTAGCCCCTCCAGATGTATGCACAGAATTCTATTGGAGGATGGGGCTAAACCAGTTAGACAGGCCCAGAGGCGACTAAACCCATTGATTCTAGATGTGGTAAAGAAAGAGGTGACTAAACTTCTGCAGGCAGGTATTATATACCCCATCTCTGATAGTACTTGGGTAAGTCCGGTGCAAGTTGTACCAAAGAAGTCCGGTCTAACTGTAGTTAGGAATGATAATAATGAACTTGTGCCTACTAGAGTCCAGAATAGTCAAGTAGTTTGTATAGATTATAGGAAGTTGAACCAGGCCACCGAAAAGGATCACTTTCCTTTGCCGCTTATAGATCGAGATCTTTGGAACGGCTGGCTGGTAAGTCTCATTACTGTTTTCTAGATGGCTTTTCCGGGTATTTCCAGATCCATATTGCCCCTGAGGATCAGGAAAAGACCACTTTCACGTGCCCCTTCGGTACGTTTTCTTATAGGAGGATGCCATTTGGTCTTTGTAATGCTCCTGGCACCTTTCAAAGATGCATGCTTAGCATTTTCTCTGAGTTTATTGAAAATTGCATAGAGGTGTTCATGGATGACTTCACTGTATATGGCTCTTCATTTGATGCATGTCTGCATAGTCTGAGTTTAGTTCTACAAAAATGCATTGAGACTGATCTGATTTTGAATTATGAAAAATGTCACTTCATGGTAGAACAGGGGATAGTTTTGGGTCATGTTATTTCTAAAGAGGGTATTTCCGTAGATCCTGCAAAAATTGATGTGATTTCTTCATTGCCTTACCCATCTTGCGTACGCGAGATCCGTTCTTTCCTTGGACATGCAGGTTTCTACAGGCGCTTTATAAAGGACTTCAGCAAGATAGCTCTGCCATTGTCAAACCTGCTGAAGAATGATACCCTGTTCCAATTTGATGACAATTGCAAGAAGGCATTTGACTACCTGAAAAGAGCGTTGACTTCTACCCCTGTCATCCAGCCCCCAGACTGGACCCTCCCTTTTGAACTGATGTGTGATGCTTCTAATTTTGCTGTGGGAGCGGTTCTGGCACAAAGAGTGGGCAAGGCTGCCCATGTCATACATTATGCTTCTAGGACATTAGATGCTGCACAATCAAATTACACCACCACTGAGAAAGAACTGCTAGCTGTTGTATTTGCACTTGACAAATTTAGGTCATATTTGCTAGGTTCTAGGGTAATTGTTTTCACTGACCATGCAGTTGTGAAGTACCTGTTAAAGAAGCCAGAAGCTAAGCCAAGACTGATCCGGTGGATGCTTTTGCTCCAAGAATTCAATGTGGAAATAAAAGATAGGAGTGGAGCTGAAAATTTGGTAGCCGATCACTTGAGCCGAATAGCAAAGGATGAGGATCCTTCTCCCATCCAAGATGATTTCCCTGATGAGAGACTACTGCATCTGTATGGGGTAACCCCCTGGTTTGCTGACATAGTTAATTTTCTAGTTCTTTGGTGTTGTTCCCCGCAGTACAAGTAGATCTAAGTTCCACAAGCTCAGAAGCGATGCAAAGTACTATGTGTGGGATGATCCCTACCTGTGGAAGTTTTGCAGTGATCAGGTTATTCGGAGGTGTGTCCCCGATCATAAGACAGAGTCCATTCTGCATTTCTCTCATGCCTCTCAAGTTGGAGGACACTTTGGACCTCAGAGGACAGCAAGAAAAGTCCTGGATTCTGGGTTCTACTGGCCCACAATTTTTAGAGATGCCTATGAGGTCTACAGGAATTGTAAGGAATGTTAAACAGCAGGCCCTGCCATCACTCGCAGGAGTGAGATGCCTCAGCAGTCCATGCTTTATTGTGAAGTTTTTGATGTGTGGGGGATGGACTTCATGGGTCCTTTCCCTGCTTCTTTTGGTTATTTGTATATTCTTTTGGCTGTTGATTATGTTTCAAAGTGGGTGGAAGCAATCCCCACTAGGACTAACGATACTAAAATTGTTTCCAAATTTGTTAGGTCCAACATTTTTTGCAGGTTTGGCATACCTAAGGCCATCATCAGTGACCAAGGCACTCACTTCTGCAACAGAACCATGGAAGCCTTACTCAGAAAATATGGAGTTATGCATAGAGTTTCCACTGCTTATCATCCCCAGACCAATGGCCAGGCTGAAATATCAAACAGGGAGATCAAGCAGATTCTAGAGAAGATGGTGCAGCCGAATAGAAAGGAATGGAGCCGCCGTCTGGAAGACGCACTGTGGGCTCAGCGGACCGCTTTCAAGACGCCTATAGGAATGTCCCCATTCAGGCTTGTATTTGGCAAGGCATGTCACCTCCCGGTGGAAGTTGAGCACCGGGCATATTGGGCAGTAAAGAGTTGTAACATGGACATGAAGAAAGCCGGTGTTGAAAGGAAACTACAGCTGCAGCAACTTGAGGAGCTTAGGCTAGAAGCCTATGAAAGCTCCAGGATCTATAAAGAAAGAACAAAACATTTTCATGATAGGATGATTGTTAGGAAACAATTTTTTGTGGGCCAGAAAGTCTTACTGTTTAATTCCTGCCTGAAATTGATGGCTGGGAAACTTAGGTCCAAGTGGATTGGACCATTTGTTGTTACTAATGTGTTTCCTTATGGTGCAGTAGAGATTAAAGATGCAGGTAGCAACAAGACCTTCTAGGTTAACGGGCAGAGGCTGAAGCCATTCCATGGTGTGGATGCTGGTGATCCTGCGGATGCTAATGTTGAGGAGCTCTCCTTGGAAGCTCCAACCTATAATGCCACTTGATCGGGGAGTCACTTTTCCTTTCCCTCACTCTAATTTTATAGTCATGTTGTTTCATTGGGGACAATGCATATTTTAAGTGTGGGGGAGGGAACTAGTTGTAGATTGTTTGTCTTTTAGTCATTGTCTTTTATGTTGGCAAGTTTGCTGGATTTTGATTGACTTTGCACAGATTGATTGCATGATGATTTTCCCCCTAGGCTGAGAAAAAAATTTTGTCTTGTGAAAAGTGATCCCCATGTGATTGAAAATTAAACTTTGAGATTTTGTTGTGATGCCATGATTTAGGATAAGTTTGGGGTGAAGGGAAGCACACACTAGGGATAGAATCTCTGTCAAACAAATTGCATGAATGTCCAGGTGAGGTTTTGAGCCTCCAACATATTTTTGACTGTGAGAATCACTTTTGGATTGCACTTTCCTGAATTTGCTTAAATCTCTTCTTGATTTTCATGTTGATGTGTTTGCTTCATATGATTTAGGCATTTTCTTTGTAAATAACTACTTAGCCAAAAATAACCAATTCCTAATGCATGTTCCTTAGTTAGCCCCTTTGAGCCTAATTAGCCTGTTAATTCTTGATAACCTAATGTTATAAGCCTAAAAATCTGGAAAACCATGTTAACCCGATCTTAGGATTAGGATAGCATGGAATCTTAGAATGGGTGCAAGAAACTAAAGTTTGGGGTGGCTACAAGTTGTGATGTGTTGTTGGGATTGGGAAAAGGAAAAAAAATATAATAAAAAGTTTGGAGCAAAAAAAAAAGTGCAAAAAAAAATTTCAAAAAGGCTATTTGAATAAAAAGGCTGTAGTCACCCAAGGCATAAAGATAAATGAAGAAAGGAATTGGAGTGGAAATTCAAAGTGTAAAACGTTCATGCTCTCTTAGTTCCTAGGGTCTTCAGCCTAGTTCCTTTGTATATCCTACCCTTAGCCAGGCCCCATTACATCCCATAAAAGCCCTTTTGATGTGCATGCATGTTTTCTGTGGGAATCTTTTTGAGATGGAAATCAAATTTTTGGGAAGTGTTTCTGAAAAGTGAATTGAGTGAAAAGTTGATAGCCTGACAAAAACTGAGCGTTGAGTGAAACACAAATTTCCCTTGTGAGGAAGGCAGTTGTTTGATTTTGGTGATCTTCCTTTTGTGTGTAACTTGGATCCCCTGCTTAGATTAATGATTGCCTGAATGACTAATTTCTCAAATGTTTAGAATGAATGATTGTGGGGATTACTTTGGTTTGGAAAGGGGGGAAACTTTGAGGAAAACTGTTTTGATGTATTGCTTGAATTCTGTGTAAGGTTGATTGAATCTTTTAAGCTTGCCAGGTGTTGAGTCTATTTGATTTTTGAGTTGTGGTTTGCTTGGGGACAAGCAAAGTTTAAGTTTGGGGTATTTTGATCAGCCTCTGGCTCATCTAGTTTTATGGCTAGTATGACCAGGGTTTTGTGCAAATTATATATCATTTTCACCCAAATTAGATTAGATTGTCCTCAAGCAAGGTTTTGAGTCCCTGATGAGTGTGATTTCACCTCATTTTCCATGTACATTTCTGCATGCATTTGCATTTAGTTAGGCCATTTTAGTTGGATTTTGTTTAGTTCTTCCTTTGGAACGGATAAGGTGGTATTGTGTGTTGTTTTGCAGGGATTTATGATTAAATGCCCAAGATTTAGCCATGAGGAAGCTGAGATGAAGAGAAGGTCTGAAAACTGAAGAAAAAGGGGGCCAAAAGTCAGAAGCTGTCACGGCCTGGCCGTGATGGCTATCACGGCCGTGACCCAAAACCACCAAAAGTCAGAATCGATCACGGCTTGGCCGTGATGGAGATCATGGGCGTGAAAAAGTTGGCTCGCGTCGCGAAGAAAGGCTCGCCTCGCGAAAGACTGATTGTTCCAGACCTCCAAAAGTCAGAATCGATCACGGCCTAGCCGTGATGTACATCACGCCCGTGACCCAAAAACCTCCACAAGTCAGAATCCATCACGGCTTGGCCGTGATGTAGATCACGGGCATGAAAAAGTTGGCTCGCGTCGCGAAGAAAGGCTCGCCTCGCGAAAGAGTAATTTTGCCAGAACTGCAAGAGACAGAACCCGTCACGGCCTGGCCGTGATGGCTGTCACGGTCGTGACCGGCCACGAGTTATAAAAGAACCTCTGAGCAGAACAGAAAAAAACATCGAGAAAACCCTAAAAGCAGATCCTCTGCTGCTGTGGCTGCTGTGCAACATTCTATGGAGCTCTCTCCTTTGTTCATCTCTGTAACTCTTTCTTTTGTTTTATCTTCAATTATGTGTAGCTAAACTCCCCTTTGTTGGGGTTAGACTATTGCTATCTGAACTTGGTTGTAAAATGACTTGATTTTAATACAGTTTCCTTCTTCTTTATGAGTGTATGATTCTATGCTTAATGCTTTCCTAGGCTTGATCATCTTAGGAATGATTAGTTGCTTTGATAGACAATTGAAAGGTTGATGTTAAAGCATGCTCATGAATCATATGCCAAGTAGTCCAAGAATCTAGACATAGGTGTTGGCTGCTTGCAATCTTATGAATCTTTATTCTTAATGCAATTTCTCTGATTAATCCACCTAAGACATTAGGGTTTAATTTGGGATTTTAGGCTCATTCCACCTAAGACATTAGGGTTTGAGTATATTTGAAAAGATTCGATTGTCATAAGTGAAGTAGGAACTGTGTTAGTTATCATTTCATAACAATCAAGGGAGGATTAGCTTAGTCTAACCCTAACAATTCTATCTAATTGTTATTCACATTTCTGTCTGCATTTTAACTGTTTGATAAAATTCCAAAAAGAACAAAAACATTTTATTCTTGTTTGCTTTGTTAGATGATAGAGCTACCTTCACTCCAAAATTTGATCGCCTAGATAGTAGTCTAATTTGCGAAGAGGTAATTGTCCACGATCCCTGAGAACGATATCCGGTCTTACCGTTTTATTACTTGCAACGAACCGGTACACTTGCCGAGTCCGTGTCAAGTTTTTGGCGCCGTTGCCGGGGATCGGTGTGCCAATATCACGAGTACCAAAGGGGACTCCTAATTTAGGCATTTTTACTGTTTTCCTACTGTGTTTTTTTTTCTTTCTTATTTTCTGTTTCTCTGCTGTAAATTTCTATTGTGTGCTGTTTTTCTGTTTTGCTGTTTGTTCTGCGCTACTCCGTTTGTTCAGTGTATGCGAGGTACAATCGACCCAGGTGAACTCCAATTCGAACCTGAGATCGAGAGACTCTGTAGAAGGAATAGAAGGAAAGCCAAGGCAAGACAACAGAGAAAGAGCATCTTCTAGTAGACAAGAGTAACAAGTTGAGTTACCCAGTGTGCAAGAACCACAAATTGAAGTAGCAGCTGTCACCGTGGCAGAAGAGAATGCACCAAGGAGAACAATGGGGGACTACACTTCCCCTAGAGTTGATAGATGTGGAACTCCGATTGTGAGACCCGCAGTGGCTTGCAATAATTTCGAAATCAAGGCATCACTTCTCCACCTTGTGCAGCAAAACCAGTTTGGAGGTTTGGAGAGTGAAGACCCTCATGCTCACATTGGTACTTTCATTGAGCTGTGTGACACCATCAAGTTAAACGGAGCTTCTGATGAGGCCATTCGGTTAAGGCTTTTTCCTTTCTCTTTGAGGGATAGAGCTAAGGCATGGCTGCAATCTCATCCTCATGGAAGCATCATCACCTGGAATGATTTGGTCAGCAAGTTTTTATCTCGCTTCTTCCCTCCGTCAAGAATGATTAAGTTAAGATCAGAGATTAATGCCTTTGCACAAAGGGATGGTGAGTCACTCTATGAAGCCTGGGAGAGATTCAAGTCCTTACTCACAGCTTGTCCCAATCATGAACTAGAGACATGGAAGCAGGTTGCAACATTTGTTAATGGGCTCAACAGGAATTCAAGAAGTATAGTTGAAGCGGCTGCAGGAGGGACATTTGAGTCAGAAGACGGCCGAAGAAGCAAAGGACTTGATTGAGAACATGGCTAACAATGACTATCAAATGCCTAGTTCTCGGTCAATGGTCAAGAGAGGTGTTCTAGAGCTGGATGAAATTGGCGCTCTCAAGGCACAAATGGCTATTCTTACCAAGCAATTGGGGTCGGTTCAACTGCAGAATTCTCAACTACAAGCTGTCCAAGTTCAAGGTACCTCAGTGTGTGATTTCTGTGGAGGCAACCATGCAAATGGAAACTGTGAGATCAATGTGGTTGGAAGTTCGGGACAAGAAGAGGTAAATTATATGGGCAACCAAGGGCCTAGAAATGATCCTTACTCCAACACCTACAATCCGGGGTGGCGCAACCATCCTAACTTTGGTTGGAGACAAGGGCAAAGTTCAAGTACTCAAGCAAAACCTCCTCAAGAGAGTTCAAGCAAATTGGAGAACATTCTAGGCCAGTTCATGCAAGCTACTCAAGAGACTATGAAGAATCAGAATGCCTCAATCAAGAACTTGGAGCATCAAATAGGCCAACTAGCAAGGCAGATGGCAGAGAGACCTCAAGGACAATTGCACGGGGATACCGAGAAGAACCCAAAGGAAGATTGTAAGGCCATTATTACAAGAAGTGGGAGAGTGTTAAATCCACAAGAAAAAGAGAGGGAAGAAAAGACAAGTGATGCTGGAATTGATAAGGTGCAGTTTGAAGAGGTAAACAATGAAGAACCCGGAACCTCCCAAGATACTACCTCTATTCCTACTGGTGTAGAAGCTGAAAAACCGCAGAGGGAGAAATTGGTTGATGAAGAATTTGCGAAGAAGAAGACTAAAAGACAGATTCTGGAAGAGGTTGATAATCCCAAAGAGCTGCCCCCATATTTCAGAATCCCGTACCCCCAACGGTTGAAGAAGGAGGCAAAAGACCAGCAATTTTCTAAGTTTTTGGATGTATTCAAAAAGCTACAAATCAACATTCCTTTTGCAGAAGCTCTCCAACGGGATGCCCTCCTACGCAAAGTTCATGAAAGAGATTCTTACAAACAAGAGGAGGTGGAAGGAGGAGACAGTTATGCTTCTTGAAAGAGTGCGATGCTATACTTCAAAAGAAGCCGCAAGAAAGATGAAGGACCCGGGCAGTTTCACTATCCATGCACGATTGGTCATCCGAACATAGGGAGAGCATTGTGCGATTTAGGGGCAAGTATTAATCCGATGCCGCTCTCCATTTTCAAGAAGTCGGGATTGGTGAGGTAAAACCAACAGGGGATTTCTCTTCAATCGTGATCGCTCCATTACATATCCCTATGGTGTTGTGGAGGATTTGTTGGTGAAGGTAGATAAATTCATTTTTCCAGCAGATTTTGTGGTGTTAGATATGGCTGAAGATGGTGACACTCCTCTGATTCTTGGGAGACCATTCTTAGCAACAGGTAGAGCCTTAATCGATGTCAATCAAGGGGAATTGGTGCTTCGGGTACAAGACGAAAAGGTCACCTTTAATGTGTTTGAGGCAATGAAACACCCAAGCGACAAGGACACATGCATGATAGTGGACCTCATTGATTCATTATCTGACAAGAGTTTGCACCAGAAGTTTGAAGATTCGTTAGAAGCAGCTCTAATGGTAGAGGATGTAGAAGAAGAAGTATGTGCAGAAGAAGTTGATCTCATGATTAAATCTCTGGAGGCTTGTCTGGTTGTGAATACTGATGAAGACAAAGTGGTGGAAGATGTGAGTATTGAAGACAAGGGTGACCCACCGGTGTTAGAGTTGAAAGAATTGCCATCCCATCTCCGTTATGCTTTCCTTGGGATGAACTCTTCATTCCCAGTTATCATCAATAGTGGGTTGAATTCCTTGGAAGAACAGAAGCTGTTGAGGGTGCTTAGGGAGCACAAATCTGCAATCGGGTGGTATATGTCCGATTTGAAAGGGATAAGCCCCTCTTTTTGCATGCACAAAATCCGTGTGGAGGAAAATTTCAAGCCGGTTAGACAACCCCAAAGAAGACTCAACCCGAATATGAAAGAAGTTGTGAGGAAGGAGATTGTGAAGTTGTTGGATGCGGGCATTATCTATCCCATCTCCGATAGTCCATGGGTGAGTCCGGTCCAAGTTGTGCCGAAGAAAGGGGGGATGACAGTGGTAGCAAATGAAAAGAATGAACTTATTCCCTCTAGGACCGTGTCTGGATGGAGGGTATGCATTGATTACAGAAAACTGAATGAGGCCACCAGAAAAGATCATTTCCCTTTGCCCTTCATTGATCAGATGTTAGAGCGGTTGGCGGGCCATGCTTTCTATTGTTTCCTTGATGGGTACTCCGGGTATAACCAGATTGTGGTTGACCCAGAGGACCAAGAGAAGACCGCTTTCACCTGTCCTTATGGAGTCTATGCATACAGGAGAATGCCATTCGGGTTGTGTAATGCACCCGCCACTTTTCAAAGGTGCATGCTATCCATATTTTCTGATATGAATGAAAAATTTATTGAGGTATTTATGGACGATTTTTCTGTGTTTGGTGATTCTTTTGATAACTGTTTGAATAATCTTGCCTGTGTTCTAAAAAGATGCCAAGAAACTAACCTCGTTTTAAATTGGGAAAAATGTCATTTCATGGTTAGGGAGGGTATAGTTCTTGGGCATAAAATTTCATCACGGGGGATGGAGGTTGATAGAGCCAAAATTGAAGTGATTGAAAAACTTCCTCCTCCCTTAAATGTGAAAGGTGTTAGAAGCTTCCTAGGGCATGCGGGTTTTTATAGAAGGTTTATAAAAGATTTTTCAAGGATTGTGAAACCCCTATGCAAGCTTTTGGTAGCTGATACTCCTTTTATATTTGATGATGATTGCATGCATGCCTTCCAAGTTTTGAAAGAAAAACTCACCACCGCACCGGTCATTGCACCTCCAAATTGGAGTTTACCATTTGAGCTAATGTGTGATGCAAGTGACTATGCGGTGGGAGCCATTTTGGGCCAAAGAAAAAATAAAGTGTTGCATGTCATTTACTATGCCAGTCGTGTGCTTAATGATGCCCAATTGAATTACACCACGACTGAAAAAGAATTGCTTGCTTTGGTATTTGCTTTTGATAAATTTAGATCCTACTTGATTGGTCTAGAAACTCATGCTACACTGATCATTCTGCTTTGAGATATCTTATGACTAAATAGGATGCCAAGCCAAGGCTTATTAGGTGGATACTACTACTCCAAGAGTTTGATTTGGAAATAAAGGACAAGAAAGGAGTGGAGAATGTGGTAGCCGACCATTTGTCTAGGCTTCCACAAGCAGATGTTCAAGCAGAAGCAAAGTTGCCAATTCAAGAGGAATTCCCAGATGAACAATTGTTTGTGGTGCAAGTGGCACCTTGGTTCGCGGATATTGCAAATTACAAGGCCGCCAATAAGATTCCGAAGGACTTCAATGCACAACAGAGGAAGACGCTCATTCACGATGCCAAATTCTATATATGGGATGAGCCGTATCTTTTCAAAAGAGGTTCGGATGGAATTCTAAGAAGGTGCATTCCAGAAGAAGAAATTAATGGGGTGTTGACTCACTGCCACAACTCACCCTATGGAGGACACTTTGGTGGTGAAAGGACCGCCATGAAGATTTTGCAAAGCGGGCTATTTTGGCCCACTATTTTCAAGGACTCCAGAGCTTGGGTGATGAAATGTGATAAATGTCAGAGGACCGGCAGTATTTCCAAGAGAAATGAGATGCCCTTAAATGGTATATTAGAGGTGGAGCTCTTCGATGTGTGGGGGATCGACTTCATGGGTCCTTTCCCGTCATCTTACAACAACAAGTACATTCTGGTGGCGGTTGATTATGTGAGCAAGTGGGTGGAAGCCGTGCCAACTCTGAAAGATGATGCAAGAACTGTGATCAGTTTTGTGAGGAAGAATATTTTTACCCGGTTTGGGACCCCTAGGGTTATCATTAGTGATGGGGGTACTCACTTTTGCAATAATGAATTCAATGCAGTGCTTGCCAAGTTTGGGGTGAACCACAAAGTTACCACACCATACCATCCCCAAACCAGTGGGCAAGTGGAATTGTCCAACCGGGAGTTGAAGAGAATTTTGGAAAAAACTGTGAACAATGCAAGGAATGATTGGGCGAAGAAATTGGATGATGCACTTTGGGCCTATCGGACTGCTTATAAGACACCTATTGGTATGTCACCTTACCAATTAGTGTTCGGAAAATCATGTCACCTTCCGGTAGAGCTACAACACCGTGCTTTTTTGGGCAGTGAAGGCCCTGAACTTTGATACAAGGCTGGCCATGGACAAGAGGATGCTTCAATTGAATGAGTTGGATGAGTTCCGACTCTTGGCTTATGAGAGTGCTAGGATATACAAGGAAAGAACAAAGTTCTGGCATGATAAATACATTCTTCCCAGGAAATTTGAAGAAGGCCAGTCAGTTTTGCTGTTTAACTCAAGGCTCAAGCTCTTTCCGGGCAAATTGAGATCAAGATGGTCAGGCCCATTCTATGTCAAGTCTGTCTCTCCATTTGGTTCAGTTAAATTGGAAGATCCATCATCCGGTGATACCTTCACTGTTAATGGACAAAGGCTAAAGCACTACCTTGGAGGCAACTTTGATCGTCAGGCGGTCTCCGTCACTCTTCAGGCACCATCTTAAAAAAAATGTAAAAAAAAAAAAATCATCTGTCAAGCTAGTGACGTTAAAGAAGCGCTTATTGGGAGGCAACCCAAATTTTATTTTCATCTTCTCTTTTGTTTTTGATTTCCCCTCTTGAATAATTTGAGAAGCTCAAGAGGTTTGTTAATAGTTTGTTGAGTGCTTTCAGATTTTGAAGGAAGGAGGAGAAGAAGGGCAGGTGGAAACAAAACCAGAAAGCATGTGATGCAGCACCACTACCACCTAGGTGAGTTGTTCCAGTTTTCTCCCCTCTCGAAGCTTCATTATTTACATTGAGGACAATGTAAGTCTTTAAGCTTGGGGTAGGGGTAATCTTTTTGCTTGCATTGTAAATATTGCATTCATATAGGCTTAAGTTTGCATGATCGCATGATTCGGTTACCCCTGCTTAGATTGAGCTTATGATTGTGAGAGCTAAGTGCCAATTTTTTTTGTGATAGTGAATTTTGGACCCTGATTTTCTATTCTTGTGATATGGCTTCATTAAATATTCTTGAGATGGTCTTGGATAGTTGATGATTAGCATGTGTTTCTATGGATTTGTGTTTCTCACTGGTTCTTGAACTGATAAATGTGAGCTTTTGAGCTATTAGGGGGTACTCACTAAATCTGCCCCCGTTCTTTGTGTAGAGTGCGTTCCTCTTGGATTGTTTTTCTCTAGAACTTGACTTGAAACCATTTCGAAACTTGAAAATTTTTTAGAACATTTTTGAAAAGGATTGAGGCAATAGGTTTTTTTTTTCCGGCCTTCTGAGCTTTGAATGAATAATGCTACCCGTAGTTGCCCATTTTGAGCCTGAATGAATAGCATGCTTTTCTTGGTACCCTGAAATGTTTTGTTAAATATGCTTATGAGGGACCTTCTAAAGTACTGTGCAAAAAGGGTTGGAAAATGTAGTTGAAAGTTTGGGATGATGAAAAGGGAAAAAAATGAATCTGAAAAAAAAAAAATTATTTCTCTTGAATTGAAAAATCTCCCCTTCTCCAAACAAAAGAAAAATAAAAGACAAAAAAAAGGAAAAAGAAATAAAAATGGAGAAGGGGATGACAAAAAGGAATGAGAAGTAAAAAGAAAGAAAAGAAAGAAAGAAAGGTGGAAAAATGAATGAAAAACCCAAGAAGGTATTTTAGAAGGTGTCATGTGTTGAAATGCTTGATACTTGGTTTAGCCTTTTGAAATGTCCTTTTCTTGATTACCCCACCTAATGATTAATCCCATGGCCTCATTGCAACCAAAGAATAAGACCTCTTGATTCTTAGATGTTTTCATTAATAAAGTAAAGATTTGGTTGATAGTCAAGCTTATGGTAGGAATCATTCTTTGAGGAAAATGGAGTGAAATGTCATATTCCCTTAACACTTGAGTGAGTGAGGAAAGAAAGAGAGCCAAGCAAATAAACAAGCTTGGGGTGAGCTTCAAGTGAAATAGAGTGCCCGAATCAGTGAGAATGTGAGTCTAGGAAAACTAAGCCCCTAATTGGACTTGAATTGATTGTCTCTTGCTGAAATAATTGAATGCCTGTTACTTGGATCATTTTACTCGGGTTCTTAGTTCACTATCCATGCTTTGTTTATTTCGGTCTTATGGCCTTGGTTTTTTCTTGAGGACAAGCAAAGTCTTAAGCTTGGGGTGATTTGATGAGTGTGATTTCACCTCATTTTCCATGTACATTTCTGCATGCATTTGCATTTAGTTAGGCCATTTTAGCTGGATTTTGTTTAGTTTTTCCTTTGGAACGGATAAGTTGGTATTGTGTGTTGTTTTGCAGGGATTTACGATTAAATGCCCAAGATTTAGCCATGAGGAAGCTGAGATGAAGAGAAGGCCTGAAAACTGAAGAAAAAGGGGGCCAAAAGTCAGAAGCTGTCACGGCCTGGCCGTGATGGCTATCACGGCCGTGACCCAAAACCACCAAAAGTCAGAATCGGTCACGGCTTGGCCGTGATGGAGATCATGGGCGTGAAAAAGTTGGCTCGCGTCGCGAAGAAAGGCTCGCCTCGCGAAAGACTGATTGTTCCAGACCTCCAAAAGTCAGAATCGATCATGGCCTAGCCGTGATGTACATCACGGCCGTGACCCAAAAACCTCCACAAGTCAGAATCCATCACGGCTTGGCCGTGATGTAGATCACGGGCATGAAAAATTTGGCTCGCGTCGCGAAGAAAGGCTCGCCTCGCGAAAGAGTAATTTTGCCAGAACTGCAAGAGACAGAACCCGTCACGGCCTGGCCGTGATGGCTGCTCCCGATCGTGACCGCCACGAGTTATAAAAGAACCTCGGCGAAACGAAAAAAAACATCGAGAAAACCCTAAAAACAGATCCTCTGCTGTTGTGGCTGCTGTGCAACATTCTATGGAGCTCTCTCCTTTGTTCATCTCTGTAACTCTTTCTTTTGTTTTATCTTCAATTATGTGTAGCTAAACTCCCCTTTGTTGGGGTTAGACTATTGCTATCTGAACTTGGTTGTAAAATGACTTGATTTTAATACAGTTTCCTTCTTCTTTATGAGTGTATGATTCTATGCTTAATGCTTTCCTAGGCTTGATCATCTTAGGAATGATTAGTTGCTTTGATAGACAATTGAAAGGTTGATGTTAAAGCATGCTCATGAATCATATGCCAAGTAGTCCAAGAATCTAGACATAGGTGTTGGCTGCTTGCAATCTTATGAATCTTTATTCTTAATGCAATTTCTCTGATTAATCCACCTAAGACATTAGGGTTTAATTTGGGATTTTAGGCTCATTCCACCTAAGACATTAGGGTTTGAGTATATTTGAAAAGATTCGATTGTCATAAGTGAAGTAGGAACTGTGTTAGTTATCATTTCATAACAATCAAGGGAGGATTAGCTTAGTCTAACCCTAACAATTCTATCTAATTGTTATTCACATTTCTGTCTGCATTTTAACTGTTTGATAAAATTCCAAAAAGAACAAAAATATTTTATTCTTGTTTGCTTTGTTAGATGATAGAGCTACCTTCACTCCAAAATTTGATCGCCTAGATAGTAGTCTAATTTGCGAAGTGGTAATTGTCCACGATCCCTGAGAACGATATCCGGTCTTACCGTTTTATTACTTGCAACGAACCGGTACACTTGCCGAGTCTGTGTCAAGTTTTTGAAAACTGTTTTGATGTATTGCTTGAATTCTGTGTAAGGTTGATTGAATCTTTTAAGCTTGCCAGGTCTTGAGTCTATTTGATTTTTGAGTTGTAGTTTGCTTGGGGACAAGCAAAGTTTAAGTTTGGGGTATTTTGATCAGCCTCTGGCTCATCTAGTTTTATGGCTAGTATGACCAGGGTTTTGTGCAAATTATATATCATTTTCACCCAAATTAGATTAGATTGTCCTCAAGCAAGGTTTTGAGTCCCTAAAGTAGTTTTAGGTTAATTTAGCCAGTTTTGAGTCAAATAAAGCACTTATGGCTATTTTGTTGTTTTCAGGTTAAGTAGAAGTTGAAGGAATAAAGAAACAGGGGATTCGCCCCGCGAGAGTCTTTTCGCCTCGCGACCCTGAAAGCCAGCAGAACAGTAGAAATGTCATCTTCTCTGGTTCGCCCCGCGAAGAAGATCTCGCCCCGCGAGGCCTCGCAACCCTGAAAGTCAGAGACTATCACGGCTTACCCGTGTTGAAGGTCACGGCTATGGCTGTTTTGAAGTTGAAGAGTTTCGCCCCGCGAACAATAACTCGCCTCGCGAGCATGGAAGTCAAAAAGCATCACGGTTGGACCCTGATGTTCATAACGGGCGTAATAAGCAGACTCCTCAGTTCTCTCGCCTCGCGAGATATGCTTCGCCTCGCGATAATGCCAAAGGTTGCTGACTCTTCACAACATTCGCCTCGCGAATTAGAGCTCGCCTCGCGAGTGGGCTTAATTTCTGACTAGTATAAATTGATGTTCTGAACAGTTTGGAAAGACTTTTGCTTCTCCATTAGTTTTGTTTATTTTTGTGTGTTCGTTTTTCATATGGAGAACTAATTTTCTAGGATTACTCTATTGTAATCGATTTCCATTATACTTGAGGTTTTGTGATTCCTATTTTACTTGTTTTTCCCTTTTCAATACTATGTTATGCATTTCTGTTTGTTTAATTCAGGAGTGTATAATATTGTATTGATTCGTTTCAGTGATGTTATGTTCCTATACTTAATCGCGTTTGTTTAATTCGCGTGTGTTCATTCATGTTCGTTTAGTTCATGAGGGCTTAACCCCGTTTGTTTAATTCGGGAATAGGAACATATATCCGTAGTGGCAATTTCGTTTGTTAATTGTTGCTACAACTGAAAGGGGATAGAATCTGCTTAGGGCTAGGAATTCACATAACCGATGATAGTTGGGAAATTGAGAACGATAGATTAATCGTCTTTAGCTATTTGATAACCTTTTCAACTGCCCTGTTTTCATTGCTTTATTATTGCTTGTTTTCTTTGATTGCATCCCAATCCAAACCCCCGAAAACTGATTTTTGTGGAAAATAACACTTTAAGAGTCCTTGTGAGACGACATCCGAGTTGTCGCCCTAAACTACAGTTTTACAAACCGCTCGTTCTTTTTGGCCCGTGCGCGACAGCGCGACCAGTGTGCATTCCCAATAATGGACAAATTAAAAGACAAGTTTTGGAGGAAGCACACAAAAGTGATTTCTCATTACATCCTGGTTCCACCAAGATGTATCAAGATCTTAATCGAATGTACTGGTGGCCAGGTGTGAAAAGGGATATAGCAGAGTTTATCTCTCAATGTTTGGTATGTTAGCAGGTCAAGGTTGAACATCAAAGACCCGCTGGCATGCTTCAACCCTTAGAATTGCCCATTTGGAAATGGGAAAGCATATCCATGGATTTTGTTATGGGTTTACCTTGTACGCAATCGGGTTATGACTCCATATGGGTAATTGTAGATCGTTTGACGAAGTCAGCCCGTTTCCTACCAGTTAAAGCCTCCTACAACACAGTCAGGTTAGCTAAATTGTTCATAAAGGAAATAGTTAGGTTGCATGGTGTGCCAGCAAGTATTGTGTCAGATAGAGACCCTAAGTTTACTTCTAGGTTTTGGAAAGCTTTTCACCAGGTCCTAGGGACGAGGCTGAATCTTAGCACTACTTATCACCCTCAAATAGACGGTCAGACAGAAAGGACCATTCAAACCTTAGAGGATATGCTGAGGGCTTGCACTTTGGAAAGTGGTGGGAGTTGGGATAACCATCTACCTTTGATAGAATTTGCCTATAATAACAACCACCACTCCAGTATAGGCATGGCACCATACGAGGCACTCTATGGTCGCAAATGTAGAACCCCCTTATGTTGGTCAAAAGTAGGTGACAAGGAAATCCTTGGACCGGAAATAATCCAAGAAACTATTGAGAAAATCCGAATGATAAGGGATAAGTTGCAAATTGCTCAGAGTTGGCAAAAGAGTTATGCCGATCAAAGAAGAAGGTCTTTAGAATTTGAAGAGGGTGATCATGTGTTCTTACGTGTAACCCCCACAATAGTCATTGGAAGGGTTGTCAAGGCTAAGAAACTAAGTCCTCGTTATATGGGACCTTTTCAGATCCTTCATCGAGTCGGTCATGTAGCATATCAATTAGCTTTACCTCCTTTGTCTGGTTTTCACGATGTCTTCCATGTGTCATAACTCAAAAAGTACATTCCTAATCCATCCCAACCTTTGAGTTAGGACACAATTCCTTTAAGGCCCAATTTAACCTTCCAACCTATGCCGGTTCAAGTTGTTGACCATAGCCTGAAAACACTGAGGAATAAGACTATTCCAATGGTGAAGGTTATTTGGGAAGGATCAACTCCTGAAGAGGCAAATTGGGATCTTGAGGAGGACGTGAGAAAATAATACTCCTACCTTTTTCACGGGTATGTTATAACTTAAATTTTGAGGACAAAATTTCTTGTGGGGGGTTAGAAATGTAACATCCTTTTTCAAGAGCATCCTAGCTTCTAAAACTTTATCATGGGTGTTTTGAATCCTTAT